>CAVMJV010000005.1:0-1200000 GCA_963681835.1 Meloidogyne enterolobii
GTGCCCTACTGTCTACACCTATTGAATAAGAACCCGTGCCTTTGGATATAACTGGGAGGTATGAAAGCTTGAACCTATGGAGAGGTTTTTAAAAAAGGGGGGTCGGTCATTTTTGGTGCCAGATTTTCAGTGTGGGATTTTTAGTGTGGGACAGTCAGGGACAATTGATCACTCGACATTTGGTCACTGGGACAATTGATCACAGGACATTTGATCACTGGACATTTGATCACTGGACATTTGATCACTGGGACAATTGATCACTGGACAATTGATCATTGGACATTTGATGACAGGGACAATTGATCACTGGACAAATGATCATTGGGACAGAGATCACTGGACATTTGATCACTGGGACATTTGATCATTGGGACAATTGATCATTGTACATTTTGGTCAGGAAGGGGGGGGGGGGTAATTCAAAGGTCAAAGTCTAGGTCAACGTCTAAGGAAGCCTATGCCTAGTGCCCTACTGTCTACACCTATTGAATAAGAACCCGTGCCTTTGGATATAACTGGGAGGTATGAAAGCTTGAACCTATGGAGAGGTTTTTAAAAAAGGGGGGTCGGTCATTTTTGGTGCCAGATTTTCAGTGTGGGATTTTTAGTGTGGGACAGTCAGGGACAATTGATCACTCGACATTTGGTCACTGGGACAATTGATCACAGGACATTTGATCACTGGACATTTGATCACTGGACATTTGATCACTGGGACAATTGATCACTGGACAATTGATCATTGGACATTTGATGACAGGGACAATTGATCACTGGACAAATGATCATTGGGACAGAGATCACTGGACATTTGATCACTGGGACATTTGATCATTGGGACAATTGATCATTGTACATTTTGGTCAGGAAGGGGGGGGGGGGTAATTCAAAGGTCAAAGTCTAGGTCAACGTCTAAGGAAGCCTATGCCTAGTGCCCTACTGTCTACACCTATTGAATAAGAACCCGTGCCTTTGGATATAACTGGGAGGTATGAAAGCCTGAACCTGTGGAGAGGATTTTTGAAAAAGGGGGGTCGGTCATTTTTGGTGCCAGCTTTTCAGTGTGGGATTTTTAGTGTGGGACAGTGAGGGACAATTGATCACTGGACATTTGGTCCAGGGACAATTGATCACTGGACATTTGATCACTGGGACAATTGATCACTGGACATTTGATCACTGGGACAATTGATCATAGGTACAATTGATCATTGGACATTTGGTCACTGGGACAATTGATCATTGGACATTTGGTCACTGGGACAATTGATCACTGGACAATTGATCATTTGGACAATTGGTCACTGGGACAATTGCTCAGTGGACATTTGGTTCCGGAAGTGGGGGGGGGGGGTAATTCAAAGGTCAAAGTCTAGGTCAACGTCTAAGGAAGCCTATGCCTAGTGCCCTACTGTCTACACCTATTGAATAAGAACCCGTGCCTTTGGATATAACTGGGAGGTATGAAAGCTTGAACCTATGGAGAGGTTTTTAAAAAAGGGGGGTCGGTCATTTTTGGTGCCAGATTTTCAGTGTGGGATTTTTAGTGTGGGACAGTCAGGGACAATTGATCACTCGACATTTGGTCACTGGGACAATTGATCACAGGACATTTGATCACTGGACATTTGATCACTGGACATTTGATCACTGGGACAATTGATCACTGGACAATTGATCATTGGACATTTGATGACAGGGACAATTGATCACTGGACAAATGATCATTGGGACAGAGATCACTGGACATTTGATCACTGGGACATTTGATCATTGGGACAATTGATCATTGTACATTTTGGTCAGGAAGGGGGGGGGGGGTAATTCAAAGGTCAAAGTCTAGGTCAACGTCTAAGGAAGCCTATGCCTAGTGCCCTACTGTCTACACCTATTGAATAAGAACCCGTGCCTTTGGATATAACTGGGAGGTATGAAAGCTTGAACCTATGGAGAGGTTTTTAAAAAAGGGGGGTCGGTCATTTTTGGTGCCAGATTTTCAGTGTGGGATTTTTAGTGTGGGACAGTCAGGGACAATTGATCACTCGACATTTGGTCACTGGGACAATTGATCACAGGACATTTGATCACTGGACATTTGATCACTGGACATTTGATCACTGGGACAATTGATCACTGGACAATTGATCATTGGACATTTGATGACAGGGACAATTGATCACTGGACAAATGATCATTGGGACAGAGATCACTGGACATTTGATCACTGGGACATTTGATCATTGGGACAATTGATCATTGTACATTTTGGTCAGGAAGGGGGGGGGGGGTAATTCAAAGGTCAAAGTCTAGGTCAACGTCTAAGGAAGCCTATGCCTAGTGCCCTACTGTCTACACCTATTGAATAAGAACCCGTGCCTTTGGATATAACTGGGAGGTATGAAAGCCTGAACCTGTGGAGAGGATTTTTGAAAAAGGGGGGTCGGTCATTTTTGGTGCCAGCTTTTCAGTGTGGGATTTTTAGTGTGGGACAGTGAGGGACAATTGATCACTGGACATTTGGTCCAGGGACAATTGATCACTGGACATTTGATCACTGGGACAATTGATCACTGGACATTTGATCACTGGGACAATTGATCATAGGTACAATTGATCATTGGACATTTGGTCACTGGGACAATTGATCATTGGACATTTGGTCACTGGGACAATTGATCACTGGACAATTGATCATTTGGACAATTGGTCACTGGGACAATTGCTCAGTGGACATTTGGTTCCGGAAGTGGGGGGGGGGGGGTAATTCAAAGGTCAAAGTCTAGGTCAACGTCTAAGGAAGCCTATGCCTAGTGCCCTACTGTCTACACCTATTGAATAAGAACCCGTGCCTTTGGATATAACTGGGAGGTATGAAAGCTTGAACCTATGGAGAGGTTTTTAAAAAAGGGGGGTCGGTCATTTTTGGTGCCAGATTTTCAGTGTGGGATTTTTAGTGTGGGACAGTCAGGGACAATTGATCACTCGACATTTGGTCACTGGGACAATTGATCACAGGACATTTGATCACTGGACATTTGATCACTGGACATTTGATCACTGGGACAATTGATCACTGGACAATTGATCATTGGACATTTGATGACAGGGACAATTGATCACTGGACAAATGATCATTGGGACAGAGATCACTGGACATTTGATCACTGGGACATTTGATCATTGGGACAATTGATCATTGTACATTTTGGTCAGGAAGGGGGGGGGGGGGTAATTCAAAGGTCAAAGTCTAGGTCAACGTCTAAGGAAGCCTATGCCTAGTGCCCTACTGTCTACACCTATTGAATAAGAACCCGTGCCTTTGGATATAACTGGGAGGTATGAAAGCTTGAACCTATGGAGAGGTTTTTAAAAAAGGGGGGTCGGTCATTTTTGGTGCCAGATTTTCAGTGTGGGATTTTTAGTGTGGGACAGTCAGGGACAATTGATCACTCGACATTTGGTCACTGGGACAATTGATCACAGGACATTTGATCACTGGACATTTGATCACTGGACATTTGATCACTGGGACAATTGATCACTGGACAATTGATCATTGGACATTTGATGACAGGGACAATTGATCACTGGACAAATGATCATTGGGACAGAGATCACTGGACATTTGATCACTGGGACATTTGATCATTGGGACAATTGATCATTGTACATTTTGGTCAGGAAGGGGGGGGGGGGGGGTAATTCAAAGGTCAAAGTCTAGGTCAACGTCTAAGGAAGCCTATGCCTAGTGCCCTACTGTCTACACCTATTGAATAAGAACCCGTGCCTTTGGATATAACTGGGAGGTATGAAAGCTTGAACCTATGGAGAGGTTTTTAAAAAAGGGGGGTCGGTCATTTTTGGTGCCAGATTTTCAGTGTGGGATTTTTAGTGTGGGACAGTCAGGGACAATTGATCACTCGACATTTGGTCACTGGGACAATTGATCACAGGACATTTGATCACTGGACATTTGATCACTGGACATTTGATCACTGGGACAATTGATCACTGGACAATTGATCATTGGACATTTGATGACAGGGACAATTGATCACTGGACAAATGATCATTGGGACAGAGATCACTGGACATTTGATCACTGGGACATTTGATCATTGGGACAATTGATCATTGTACATTTTGGTCAGGAAGGGGGGGGGGGGTAATTCAAAGGTCAAAGTCTAGGTCAACGTCTAAGGAAGCCTATGCCTAGTGCCCTACTGTCTACACCTATTGAATAAGAACCCGTGCCTTTGGATATAACTGGGAGGTATGAAAGCCTGAACCTGTGGAGAGGATTTTTGAAAAAGGGGGGTCGGTCATTTTTGGTGCCAGCTTTTCAGTGTGGGATTTTTAGTGTGGGACAGTGAGGGACAATTGATCACTGGACATTTGGTCCAGGGACAATTGATCACTGGACATTTGATCACTGGGACAATTGATCACTGGACATTTGATCACTGGGACAATTGATCATAGGTACAATTGATCATTGGACATTTGGTCACTGGGACAATTGATCATTGGACATTTGGTCACTGGGACAATTGATCACTGGACAATTGATCATTTGGACAATTGGTCACTGGGACAATTGCTCAGTGGACATTTGGTTCCGGAAGTGGGGGGGGGGGGTAATTCAAAGGTCAAAGTCTAGGTCAACGTCTAAGGAAGCCTATGCCTAGTGCCCTACTGTCTACACCTATTGAATAAGAACCCGTGCCTTTGGATATAACTGGGAGGTATGAAAGCTTGAACCTATGGAGAGGTTTTTAAAAAAGGGGGGTCGGTCATTTTTGGTGCCAGATTTTCAGTGTGGGATTTTTAGTGTGGGACAGTCAGGGACAATTGATCACTCGACATTTGGTCACTGGGACAATTGATCACAGGACATTTGATCACTGGACATTTGATCACTGGACATTTGATCACTGGGACAATTGATCACTGGACAATTGATCATTGGACATTTGATGACAGGGACAATTGATCACTGGACAAATGATCATTGGGACAGAGATCACTGGACATTTGATCACTGGGACATTTGATCATTGGGACAATTGATCATTGTACATTTTGGTCAGGAAGGGGGGGGGGGTAATTCAAAGGTCAAAGTCTAGGTCAACGTCTAAGGAAGCCTATGCCTAGTGCCCTACTGTCTACACCTATTGAATAAGAACCCGTGCCTTTGGATATAACTGGGAGGTATGAAAGCTTGAACCTATGGAGAGGTTTTTAAAAAAGGGGGGTCGGTCATTTTTGGTGCCAGATTTTCAGTGTGGGATTTTTAGTGTGGGACAGTCAGGGACAATTGATCACTCGACATTTGGTCACTGGGACAATTGATCACAGGACATTTGATCACTGGACATTTGATCACTGGACATTTGATCACTGGGACAATTGATCACTGGACAATTGATCATTGGACATTTGATGACAGGGACAATTGATCACTGGACAAATGATCATTGGGACAGAGATCACTGGACATTTGATCACTGGGACATTTGATCATTGGGACAATTGATCATTGTACATTTTGGTCAGGAAGGGGGGGGGGGGTAATTCAAAGGTCAAAGTCTAGGTCAACGTCTAAGGAAGCCTATGCCTAGTGCCCTACTGTCTACACCTATTGAATAAGAACCCGTGCCTTTGGATATAACTGGGAGGTATGAAAGCCTGAACCTGTGGAGAGGATTTTTGAAAAAGGGGGGTCGGTCATTTTTGGTGCCAGCTTTTCAGTGTGGGATTTTTAGTGTGGGACAGTGAGGGACAATTGATCACTGGACATTTGGTCCAGGGACAATTGATCACTGGACATTTGATCACTGGGACAATTGATCACTGGACATTTGATCACTGGGACAATTGATCATAGGTACAATTGATCATTGGACATTTGGTCACTGGGACAATTGATCATTGGACATTTGGTCACTGGGACAATTGATCACTGGACAATTGATCATTTGGACAATTGGTCACTGGGACAATTGCTCAGTGGACATTTGGTTCCGGAAGTGGGGGGGGGGGTAATTCAAAGGTCAAAGTCTAGGTCAACGTCTAAGGAAGCCTATGCCTAGTGCCCTACTGTCTACACCTATTGAATAAGAACCCGTGCCTTTGGATATAACTGGGAGGTATGAAAGCTTGAACCTATGGAGAGGTTTTTAAAAAAGGGGGGTCGGTCATTTTTGGTGCCAGATTTTCAGTGTGGGATTTTTAGTGTGGGACAGTCAGGGACAATTGATCACTCGACATTTGGTCACTGGGACAATTGATCACAGGACATTTGATCACTGGACATTTGATCACTGGACATTTGATCACTGGGACAATTGATCACTGGACAATTGATCATTGGACATTTGATGACAGGGACAATTGATCACTGGACAAATGATCATTGGGACAGAGATCACTGGACATTTGATCACTGGGACATTTGATCATTGGGACAATTGATCATTGTACATTTTGGTCAGGAAGGGGGGGGGGGGTAATTCAAAGGTCAAAGTCTAGGTCAACGTCTAAGGAAGCCTATGCCTAGTGCCCTACTGTCTACACCTATTGAATAAGAACCCGTGCCTTTGGATATAACTGGGAGGTATGAAAGCTTGAACCTATGGAGAGGTTTTTAAAAAAGGGGGGTCGGTCATTTTTGGTGCCAGATTTTCAGTGTGGGATTTTTAGTGTGGGACAGTCAGGGACAATTGATCACTCGACATTTGGTCACTGGGACAATTGATCACAGGACATTTGATCACTGGACATTTGATCACTGGACATTTGATCACTGGGACAATTGATCACTGGACAATTGATCATTGGACATTTGATGACAGGGACAATTGATCACTGGACAAATGATCATTGGGACAGAGATCACTGGACATTTGATCACTGGGACATTTGATCATTGGGACAATTGATCATTGTACATTTTGGTCAGGAAGGGGGGGGGGGGGGGGTAATTCAAAGGTCAAAGTCTAGGTCAACGTCTAAGGAAGCCTATGCCTAGTGCCCTACTGTCTACACCTATTGAATAAGAACCCGTGCCTTTGGATATAACTGGGAGGTATGAAAGCTTGAACCTATGGAGAGGTTTTTAAAAAAGGGGGGTCGGTCATTTTTGGTGCCAGATTTTCAGTGTGGGATTTTTAGTGTGGGACAGTCAGGGACAATTGATCACTCGACATTTGGTCACTGGGACAATTGATCACAGGACATTTGATCACTGGACATTTGATCACTGGACATTTGATCACTGGGACAATTGATCACTGGACAATTGATCATTGGACATTTGATGACAGGGACAATTGATCACTGGACAAATGATCATTGGGACAGAGATCACTGGACATTTGATCACTGGGACATTTGATCATTGGGACAATTGATCATTGTACATTTTGGTCAGGAAGGGGGGGGGGGTAATTCAAAGGTCAAAGTCTAGGTCAACGTCTAAGGAAGCCTATGCCTAGTGCCCTACTGTCTACACCTATTGAATAAGAACCCGTGCCTTTGGATATAACTGGGAGGTATGAAAGCCTGAACCTGTGGAGAGGATTTTTGAAAAAGGGGGGTCGGTCATTTTTGGTGCCAGCTTTTCAGTGTGGGATTTTTAGTGTGGGACAGTGAGGGACAATTGATCACTGGACATTTGGTCCAGGGACAATTGATCACTGGACATTTGATCACTGGGACAATTGATCACTGGACATTTGATCACTGGGACAATTGATCATAGGTACAATTGATCATTGGACATTTGGTCACTGGGACAATTGATCATTGGACATTTGGTCACTGGGACAATTGATCACTGGACAATTGATCATTTGGACAATTGGTCACTGGGACAATTGCTCAGTGGACATTTGGTTCCGGAAGTGGGGGGGGGGGGTAATTCAAAGGTCAAAGTCTAATCAACGTCTAAGGAAGCCTATGCCTAGTGCCCTACTGTCTACACCTATTGAATAAGAACCCGTGCCTTTGGATATAACTGGCAGGTATGAAAGCCTGATCCTATGACCACTAACAAGTTTTAACCACAAACAAAAAAGCGAAATTTAAAAAAATATACCACTTGTAAAGAAAAGTTCCAAACCTTTTTTACAAGTGGCAACGATAGTACTTTTCCGTTTTTCACTTAAAATTTTCTCTATTAGAATAAATTCCATATAGATGAGTACTAAAAACATCTGAATCCAATTTTATATTCCATATTTCAAAAATTAACGACTTAATATTTAATTACGAGCTATTGATACCGAATTATCTGGCAATACATTTCGTTTTACTACTATAGGTTGTGGTCTTCTTATATTGTTTTTACTAGTATTAGCGGCCAACGATAGATTTGTCAATTCAAGTTTATCTGGATACATGCTTGCTTTATAATTATTAGCCTGAAACAGTTGAGGTGGTGGTCCAAACAGGAAAGAATCATCTGATTTGAATGCTCTTAAAATGAACAAATTATATTTGCATTTATTTGCTTTCTTACTTGGTTTTATCCAATTCATTAGTTTCTATGATTTCAATTTCTTTTTGTTGTTGTACAGGGTGTAAAGGAAATTGAATCAAGCCTTTATGCATTGAATATTTTACAACTGACATAGCCTTGACATTATATTGAGACTCTCGCAATTCATCTGTGTCTTCATATTCATCATAATTCTGTTGATTTAGTTCAGGCCTGTCAGCTTAAATGTTGACTTAATTACTTGTAACGATGTATTTATTAACTCTGAATTCTATTTACATTACTTTTGCGTCAAATTTATTTCTAATAATAAAATCCTCACTTAAATTGCTTTCACTTGTGCTCTTGCCAGCCTGTCTAGTCCATTGGCGCAGCTGCTGCGTTACTCGAGCATATCTCTCATCGTCATGCTCTTTTTTCCAAGATGAAGAAAAATTGGAAATGTTTTTATTAGATTTGGCTGAGGCTCCTCGAGAAAGTGGATCGATATACTAAATGGTATTTTTCAGATCTCTTGATAAAGTTTAATGGTATTGGTATTGTGAATGAAATTTTCACCTCAATATTTTTTTTATTTAGGCTTTAATCTATGATACATATCTGCATTTATATGACCTTAATTATACTTTTATTCAAGACTTACTGAATAAAGATGTTGTCTGCCTTCGTCCTGATGCTTAGGTTGCTTATTCTCTTCCTCTTTGTGCCGCCAATTGTTAGTGCCAAAAACATCTTTTATTGGCTAAATTTGTACTAATATTGAGAATATAAATTTCTTTTAATTATTCGTTTTAGGTCATATTTTAAATCTTAAACTATTTGGTTGAAAGTTAGAATAAACAACTTATAATAGTACTTAATAGAAATATACCCGATCATTTCGAAATGCCTCGATGATATTCCAAATTGCTGCTCCTGGGACAATTAGTAGAGGTCTGCATTTAAAATAGTTATTTGTACAAAGAACGAAAAACATATTATAGTATATTTCAATAAAATATCGTACGATTAATTCTAGTAACCATGTATTGAACATACCCAATCATCGTAATCCAAGCGATCATTTCGAAAACAAATGGCAATTCTACGTTATTAAACCGTACTCTCTCGTAACTTAATATGGATGCAAATAACAAAAGCTAAATTAACATAATTATATTTTGAACTCTCCAAATTCATTATCTTTAGTCAAAGCGGTGGTCACTTAACTTCTTACAGCAAGTTAACGTCTAATAATTAACAACTTACTATGAGGACAATGGGTGCAAATAAACTCCACATCCATTTGATATATCCACCGCATGGACCAAAGAAGTAACAAAATCTATGCCTTAATAAAAATAGAGATTAGTTTATGTAAACGAGATTTTTATTTATGGGTCTACCAAAGAAACTGTTCTCGGCTTATGCCCGTAATAAGAACAGGACGTGGCGGTTTTTCTGCACGCAACATTTCACCAATGTCTTCGAGGAAATTGTCTACACCATAAACATGGCAAACAACAAGTACTTGTACAAGCGATAAAGAAAATGAATTCCAGTTTGAATTAAGATTTTCAATTGCATGAAAAATATATATCCCGCCTCGAGTACAAAAGGGGATGCCACAAAGACAACAGAAAATACATAGTGAAATTAACTGAATTGTGAATAATGGATCAAATACATAAATTGAAGCAAACTAGGCGATTTTCAAGACGTTTCCTGTTTAATTGTACATTGATAAATAAAGAGATCCATATAATTAGACTTCGGGGCAAATAATTTATAAAATTCCTTATTGTACCCATTAAATTGACCCCACCTGTCTCATTTTTCGGGGTTAAAGCAGAAATTCAAGACCTTTTGCTGCCGAATTTGTTCATAATACTGTTTGCAATCATTTCAAGCCTGGAAGAACGGATGGCAACTCATATATTCTAGAATTTTAATTAAAAAACTTGCCAAGCAAATTCTGCATCCAATGCCTGCAAAATAAGGAATTAAATTATAAGTACATTTAATTTTGAAAATTCGTACAGAAAGAGTCAAAACTGTGTAAAAAAGAACAGCCCATATGAAGCCCCACTCCAGATAATAAGTCACACCGGGATAAACTGTGAATGCAATGTACGTTGAAGGAGAAGTAAGTTGGTCTGAAATTAGATTTAAATCATATTATTGTTGATCACTCTACCAATTTCTTTAGATTTTCGATATTGCTGCTAAGCAAAATTTTTACGACCTTATTACAGTCTCACCTTGAATGTCGCTAATACGGATGCCCTGAGCTGAAGTCATAAATCCGAAGAATGAGAAGATTACCATTCCACATAGAATACTAGTAAAGGAGTCTCTGAAGAACAGAATTAAATAAGCGATATGCATATTTATGTATCTCGGTTAAAATAATCAATAATAATATGATGACAAACATGATAACAAGAAGAACCGCATCTCGATATATATTGTTTCGGTATCTGCTAAAGGATGCCTAAAACTTGTGTGCGAATAACACATTAAGGAATATACCATTGAGATCAGAGGACCGGCATCAATTCCCAAAGAGTAAAAGACGCATTCTGCCGCTTTTCTCCAAATCTTTTTAAAAGATTTCTCTATTAGTATTATTTATATGCATACCCTCAAGCACCAGAGCCTTCTTATATCCGGTATCTATGAATTAAGTAAAACCCACGACAATTATAATACCGTAAACAAATATACAAGTCCTGAATATGCCCCCTTGAGTGAAATGCCTCTCAGAAGAAGTATTATTAACTAAAAATTTAAAAAATTAGCAAATTTTGTCATATGATTATGTATTTCATTTGTTACCAAAAGATAGGGTACAGTTGCTGTAATTGACACCGCCCATCCGATCGAGCCTAAGCCTTTGAATACGCCAAAAAACACTGAATTTTAAGTTAAAGTAATCTAAGTTAAAGTATCAAAATCGTAAAAACCTATATAATTTTAAAGATCTAACAAAACCTAGAATCCAAGAGAAGACGAGCGAAATGACCAAGTGATCTTGAATTTGGCCTAGCGCAGGCTCACGAATATTCTGGCTATATATCATCTATTTATATGTATTTATAACTCACCAAGGTCCGATTCAATACCTGTATTCATAAGTAAAAATTTTCTCCGTGAGCATTATACAATATTCAACCTGGAAACTTAATAGGAAAAAATATTTCAATATAAAATTTTATATAGCCTTTCTCTAATAATTTTAAATTTCTTAAATTAGTATAAGCAAATAATTTGAACTTGTTCAAACAAATCTAACAAAGAAATTTTACAAACAGAATTTTTAATACATACTGAAAGAATGCTTCAGGTGCAGTTATTTGGTTTGTTTCGTTAAAAAAGCATCGATGCCGTGATAACTCGCAACAGTTAAGTTTATTTATCCAATCAGTTTGACACTTTTCCCAGACGGATTCATGACCACCTGCGGCCACCAGTCCTTGCAATGCAAACCATAGATAAACTAAGCCCCAGACAACGTAGAAAATATCTCAATATTATATGTACAATCTCAGTATATTATTTCTATCTTACAGTAGATGGAAACGGGTACAGCAAGAAGCACAAGTCTAAATTATATTTAGAATATTTTTTTTAATTAAGACAAACGCCCATCCAAGTCCAGAAGCAATCGGCATCATTTTATGGAAAGCGGCGTTTGCTGAAAGGCCTAAATTTTAAATTTTTGATATCAACAGGAAATTTTAGTTACCTGAAAATTGTCCAATGGCTAAATGCATATAAACAAGTGGCAATCCGAAGATGACCATGAATATTGCATATGGTATAAAGAACGCACCGCCAAACTCAAAAATCTATGATTATTAAGAATGTATTTTCTCATACATAAATTAAAAATAAAAATATTACCATTGCAGGAAATCTTAATGTATTTCCACCCCCTACAATAAAGCCAAGGCATGAAAGAAAGAATTCGATTTGTGTGCCCCAAAGATCGCGTACTCCATCACGTTCGCTAGTGATTCCTTCTCTATTTGTTCGACTTCTGCCTGTTATACGGTTCCATAAACTTGTTCGCAAGCGCCCACTCCTGTTTATATTTCTCTCACTGTTGTCTTCCTGAGTTTGAATGTCTCCATTGAAATGAGGCTGTAGGATTTCGTTACTTGCTAACAGAGGATTTTTTATAATTGGTGTTGGCGGTGATACTAGAATTGGGATCGGACTAAGATGATCCATTTCTTCGATGAGAACAAGACATCTATAAATAAGCTTACGATGTAGTTTTTACATATGTAGCAATAAAAATAATTAAAGCTTTCTTACTTCACACAAAGAAGAGCAGATGCTTCATAATTATCATATTCAATTAGCTTTTCTAACTCCATTAATAGCAATTCTAACTCCTTAAAATTTTAGTCTTGAATTTTCCGTTAATGGTCCCGTATACTAGTCCGGAACGTAAATAATCAGTATACAGAACTAAATTTTATTTATTAACTCGCCTGAATTTTTTCCGGTGAAATTTGCATATTATTTTTGAATCTCTCTTTATGACTATAAATTTTATCAATTTGACTACGCAATGCCACCTTGCTGTTGGTATTTGACGGTGTATCAAAGTATGAAGAATCCGTGGTAGAGATTCGAGACATTCAATCTTATTTTAAAGCAAAACACTATTTTCCTGGAGTTCAAAGATAATTATAATTTATAATGATTGATTAACCTGGAAACTGAAATTTTCAGGTTTTATTTACATAATGTATTAAAGATATTATATTCGAGAAAATGTTTCAACGTTTTGTATTAGTAGTTCATAAATGTGTTAAATTTAGTTTTATGTATAGTATATATAATAATATCGATTTATCACACCCTGCTAAGTCGATTATCTCGATTTTAAATGCTTATTTTTGTTTCTGCGGCTCTTAACACGGTGTTGATTAAATATCAATCAAATGACTAATATTGGTTCAAATAACGTGCGCCCTGCCTCTGACTGAATCATCATTAGGCCAGCAGCAGCAGTCAAAACCTGTCTTTCCTCATGCTGAAGGGTAGAGTCAATTGAAACTATAGGCCTGCGCAACCATAACCGATATGTCCATTCAACCGCAAAGAATGTAGCAGCGTTTGCAGGAAAAGCTTTTTAATTAAGTTAAATTATAACAATTTTGTTAAAACTTTTCCTAGATTATTCCTGAAAATTACCTCTGACTAAAGTAGAACCTAGGCCAACATAGAAGGCACGTAGACCACCCTCTAGATATATTCGGCGAATCACTTCCGAATCTATATATTTTTTAATTCTTTCTTGAAATAGTCACTTACAACTTGAGTATCTCTCGTCAGCTTGGAAACGAGTCTTGATAATATCAGAAGGATAGTTAGCCAACCATGAGAGCTAACTTGGAAAATTTTATCTTTATTGGTTAAAATTATATATAGAACCATTCCTGCACCACCACCGGCTAGTAACAATTGCCAAGAATTAAGCCCCTCAATGTTGTTAGTGCTACTAATTTGACGACCAATGTATTCGAATGAGGCAAAATATACACCCATTGCTGGGCAATCACGTACTTGCGTCGAAAGAAAACCTCTGCATTAAATTTGTTCAAAACAATAAATTTAAAAAATAACCGAGTGAGATAACGCACGCCCTTCTCACGAAGTATCTTCCTGAAATATGAAGTTCAGTTAGAATTTCTCGAACAATATTTAACTAACTTGGCTATATCAGAAGGGGAATTTGATATTTCCATTTCTGTTTGTATTTGTAGGCGTATTTTAAGCAGTTCCTATTATAAATTTGTTAAACTTCAATTTTAATGCTTCTCTCTGACCATGGGAGATACGACAAACGCCTGACAAGCACCAGCGGCAGCACCAGCGAAAAAATTTGTTGTAATGGAGTGCTTATCAGTAAATTGTTTTGAAACTTGGTCGTGTGCAGCAAAACATAAAGCATTCACCATTGCAATGCTGAGAAATTGAACTAGATTCGTTAAGTTTAAATATAAAATAACCTCGCAAGAGGGCTTGTCATTCCTATTATGATATTGGAAAATATTGATAATGAGTTAATTAAAAACCTTTATACAATGCAATTGGCCCCTCCTGCGATATAATACAGCGAAGACAATGGAGTATACCGTTGTATTGAGGAAAAGTGACATTCTGTGTTTGAAGGCGGACCTTTATTGTATCCAGGGGGTAACCTGCAATAACGCCGGCGAGACCTATAAAATATGTGTATGCTTTGAAGTTTTTTTCAGATAAAAATCGTATAAACTTAATGAACATACGTACCTCCAATTGATCCTGCAATGAGAGCATTTAAGATTTCTGCAGACATTAAGAGATAATCGTGATTTACAGTTATTGATAACAGAATCTGCCTCCTTTAGCATTCGGCAATGAACAAGGTTAGCAACGAATGAAATGTCGATTTTATAATAATTTGATTTATGATATTGAAAATTAGAGTAAAATATAATTATAAATTATATTCATAAGAAACTTGTGCTCGTACCATTAGTTGGAAAAGTAGCGCCTGATCGATCACCATAACGTTCTCTATCGTTTAAATATTTGTCAATGTTATGTTCCTTCAGTTTTTATAAATTCTCTTTGATTTTAACGTAATTTTCATGGCCACGAAATTAATATGTTAATAATGTGATCATATATAGAAAAGGCCTAAAATATTATGAAACTTTTATATAGGCATAATACTAGAACATAGAATAACATTTCATTTCAACCTGTGTTGGAAATCTATTTTACCTTTGTTTTATGTAGCGTAAATTAAAATAGCAAAATTTATTGTCCTTATTGCGTAATTGAATGCCTCTAGTCCTATTGTCGTTTAACTAATGTAAACTGGAAATAGAATTGAAAAAACTAGAAATAAAAAATTGCTTTTCCCACTACATTCATATAGAAAGCATTTGTGAAACAATATTTTATTAGAGTATTTTGTAAAGTTAATTCCTAACCTTTTCAAATGAATCCGGTCTTCTGGGTAATTACCATACTTCTCGTTTTATTGCCTGCGTTTCTTCGACTTATAATCATTCGCTTTCGTAAAAAACGTGAATTTGTGCGCTTGATCGACAAATTGCCTGGACCAAGGTTTTAATTTTAGCAAATCTTATATACATTATCTTTGGAGATCATTGCCTGTGGTTGGATGCGCATTGGAGTTCTCGCCAGATAATGAAAGTAATTTTTGACTTATGATTAATTTAGCAATACATAGAAGCAACTTACCAAATGGAATATTATTTCCGCAAATACACAGAAGACAAGGATTCTCCAGGTCTGCTTATAACTTAAATTCCAAAATGAAACAAGCATTATAATGAAGATTTTAAGGGATAATGCGGATCTGGCTAGGACCAAAACCGATTGTGATAGTCTACAAACCAGAAACTGCTAAAATAATTCTTGAAAGTGTGTCTATTTCTTGTATTAAAAACAATTTTTATACTTAAAGGCAACGAGCTTATTTCTAAACCATTCGAATATTCTGTAAGTAAATCTATGTATATTTTTTAACTGTTATGTATTTTCTAGCTGCTTCAAGACTGGCTGGGCACTGGTTTGTTAAATACAATTTACTTTTATTTTTAAAAATACTGCTACATAAATTATTGGGACTCTATGACTATGTTTTAAATTATTACTCCGAATAAACTCCGATCTATGTATAATTTAAGGTTTATTGACAAGTACAGGTGAAAAATGGCATAAAAGGAGGAAGATTCTCACACCAGCATTCCATTTTAAAATTTTGCAAAACTTTATTCAAGTGTTCAACCGACAGTCAAATGTATGCAGAATCATTATTTAATCATATTAAATGATAATATTCAGACTCTTGTTGAGATCTTGGACGAATTCGTGAACCGGGGCTACCCTTTCGACTTTTATAAGTGCATAAAACTGTATGCTTTAGATATAATATGTGGTAAAATTATGAAGAACAAGTATTTAATTTGTAACTTAAATTTTAGAAGCTGCTATGGGTATTCAAATGAACTCACAAAAGGGTAAAAACGCTAAATATGTGGAAGCTGTCAAAAAAATGTGTGAGATGGGTTTTTATAGGTGAACGTTTATTATTTTGGCACAGCTAACTATTAGGGGTTATTACGTTTAAGTTAAGCATTAGTACGTTAAAGTTAAAACAGGATGCGATCTCCTTGGCTTTGGCCTGAAATAATTTGGCGAATGAGCACAAGTGGAAAAGAATTTAAAAACAACCTCAAAATTATTACTGAATTCACGCAAGGGGTTATTTTTAGAATTTTCTATATCTAATGAACTCGAAGGTGATTTCAAACCGTAAAATGGAACGAAAGTTAGAGAGATCAAGTGAAATAAAAAAAATGGAAGCTGGGAAAAGGACTAATTGCTTTTTGGATATCTTGCTGGACTTGCAAGAACAAAATGATTTTACTGACGAGGATATACGAGAGGAAGTAGAAACTTTTATGTTTGAAGGTGAATATTTTTACTAACTGTAATTTAATTTGTCCCATTCATTTTATAAAGGCCATGATACAGTTTCTAGCAGGTTAAAATTTAAGATTATGAGATAAATTTTAAAATTGACAATTAAGTTTGGGATTTATGGTATTCTGGTTGGGTCATAGAGAGAAACTTCAGGAAAAGTTACGAACAGAAATGCGGGAAATATTCAGTATATACATATTAACTATTTATCTCAATGTAAAATTTTTAAGATAGTGATATTGGGCGGGATGTAACACTAGACGATATGACAAAAATGCGTTATGCGGTATCATTTAAAAAATAAATAAAAAAAATAATCAAAAGAAAATTTTCGCCATCAAAACTCTCTTTCAGGAGTCATGTATTCGTGAAACTATGCGTCTTCTTCCCACTGTTCCAGTATGTTACTATGATTTCATTAGAATTTGCCATTTAGATAATTGGTCGTGTGATTACAGAGCCCACAAAAATAGGCAAGTAAATTATAAAGATGTTAACTATGAGTTTACATAGGTGGATTCATAATTCCGAAGGGAGTCACAGTTATGGTACCTCCGTTTGCAATTCATCGTGATCCAAGAGTATGTGACTATTTTCTTAAACAATGCTGGATTATCCTTCAAAACTATTAAGTACTTCCATAACCCCGATGAATTTGACCCTGATCACTTTACAACTGAACGAGTTATTGTAAGATTTAAAAGCTGATAATTCAAAATGGATGAACAAGTTAAGATACGCAACAGGGAACCTTATGCGTATTTGCCTTTTTCTGCCGGACCGCGCAACTGCATAGGCAAGTTTAAATTTTTGCCGATAAAATTGAAAAATGTTTATATTATCACGTATTATATAATAATATTAACACGTATAATATAGTATCTTTATTGAAGGTCAAAAGTTTGCTAGTGCTGAACAGAAAATTACGGCCGCAAAAATATTCCGTCGCTATAGAGTTATTTCGACAACTCACGAGCTGGAAAACAGAGGATTACCAGAATTAGTTCTGAAGCCGAGGTATCATCTAAAATCAAAATCTTATTCAACTACCTATAATAACTTTACTTTTAAGCAACGGCTTTTGGATAAGGATGGAAGGAATTATTTGACCGATAAAAATACGAGACTTTCTAAATACTTGCAAGTAAATTAAAGATAAAGAGGATCATCATAAGCATAAATCTCTAGGCGCATCATTCCTAACTGTCCAAAATTACTGCAATGTTCTTTGAAAATTGGATATCTCAATAGTAAATCAACCTAGTATTTCTTTCGTTAGTCGTTTGTTCAACTATTAAATAAAGTTACCCGTAAACGGTCGTTTTGATCAGCACGTACTCTAAGTCTAGCAAACCCAATATATTTGTTTCTGTGATGGAATTCATTCTTTACGAATACATCAAATGTAAAATTTATTGTAGGACATAAACTAAAAGAAAATGTATATGTAAAAATCATTCATATTAAAACCTATGGAATATGAAGGATTCTCCATCAAATTTAAATGATGGTCCAGATAAGGATCGAAACGCAACACCTGTTCTAAGTTGTTCGCCGGTGCTAGATGATAAGCGACAAAATAACTCCGTAGCTGATAATTAGATTTTAACAAAAATTACATAAACAAACCTGTTATTTTATTATGCGGATGGAAGTGAATTTCTTGGATTTGCAGCCGGACTAAACAACGAAAACGAATGCCAAATTTATTTAATGCTAGAATAACAGAAGAGCACTTTGGGCAATAATTGTGTTGTACAAAACTAACCAGATACCGGTGTATCTTCTTCCAATAACCTTGGATTCATTTGTTGAGTTGAGTAGATGCGAAGCAAAAATTCACCTTCCTCTTTAGGAGCAAAACTTAATTGCGAATTGACAAAAACACAAATATATAATTAACCTAGACGGTATCAGGATATCTAAAAAGGAATATTTTAAGAGAACAACCTCCGCAAAACATACATCGACCAGGAGTAAGCTTGTCAAGATGTAAATGAACTGAGCGCCCAGAACTGTACTCCGAAGTAGCTGTACTCGGAAGGGGCTATGAAATTGAAAGAGAAAGAATTATTTAAAAATTTACTCTGTGAAGACGGTGCCGTCTGTTAAATTCAACACGCATGAGTTGCATACCAATGGCAAGATAAGGTAGTCTTTTCTTACCATAAAACTTATCGGGTTGATTGAGCGCAAAAATCACTTCAGCAGTTCCAGGCCCATAAAACTCCAGCAGGAATTGTGGGTTAAAGCAGAATGTAGCCGAAAAGTTTGGACATCTGAATTCAGAATTAATCTATTGAAATTCATTTCTTAATTTCTAAATTATCCGAGTGAAAAGACTTACCCTCCAGACCGATCTTGTGGTGCACCACTCTTAACTCCATTAGTCGTCCAACGACCGTAGAAATCCTAAAATATAGTAATTTAATATTTATCAATGTCAACCCATTCGTGATATCGTCGATTCAAAGGAGTTCCTATAGTTGCGTTAGATCGTCTGCTGGCCTTGATTGATGGTTGCGATTTTATTTTCGACCGGACTCCCAATTCCAGCGGTATCAGCATTTGGCACACACTTATATCGGTGAAGTATTCTAAGAATTTTTCCCAGGGCATCTAAATTTTATAAACATTAACGTAACACTCAATATATAATTCATTTGATCTTGTATATTTATAGTACATAAATGTAAATAACCCAAAACTCGCCGTCATCATTTGCCGTAATACCTAAGCGAGACTTTTGCACATCAGTCACCTATGTAAAAAAAATACAAAAAAGATCAGATAAACTCACTTGCTCCCACTCAGCTGATCCGTCACTCCAGGGCCCATTCCATTCCTTTTCGCCCCAAGGATTTTGAAGTCGAACCCTAAAATCGAAAAGCATTTAAGTATCCACTAATTAATTTTTAATTTCATAAGCATAAACGAACATTGCCTGTCGCTTTCCAGTTGTCTCTAGTCCTCGGTCTGGTTTACTCTTATTAATTAGCTGCAGAGCATCAAGTTCAATAAACTGAATTGAGGTTAACGCATAAGCATGTCCCATGACTTAATAACTAATGTATGCTTTTCATTACATAAGAAATACCCAATCCTTAAAAATATCTAAATGAAAAATTTTTAAAAAATGCTTACCGCACTCAAGGCTTTGCTCAACTTCATCATTTTTAGCCTATTAAATTAGAATTCAATTTTTTAAAACAAAACAAATATTAATTTCAGACTAGACCGAAATAGCTGCAACAATAAGTGCTTCGCGATTGAACGCATGTTTAAGTGTGTAGAAAAGTCGTCTTGATGCAGAGATTCCAGTTTTGTAGACAGAAAGTGAAGTTAAATTTCCGTTAGCCAAATTATTTAGCCTTTTAGATAAATCTAAGTCCTCAGTACTATTCATTCCATTCAGTATTTTTCTATGCTGACTGATAAATCTATGGACATTAAGTGTTTCAGCAACTCCACCAGAAACATCCTAGGACAAAAAGATCAAATTGAAGGATTTATTATATCTTAGTAAGATCAGTAATCGTCGACCTTCCGATTTACTGATATTATTTTTTTATCCAAACTTCAAAATATAACTTGATTTCATTATTTCGTTCTTAGATTCTATTTTAATAAAAACACCTGAAGCGCATCCGCTAACTGTCCTCCTACTAAATTCTCGTAGCAACCATAAAACCTTAACAATGTAGATAAAATAGGAATTACTAATTTTTACTTGGCAAAAGCCTTCTCCAGTAGTGCACTCCAAAATTCATTATCAGTTTTTGATCGCGCAAATAACAACTTGCCACTCCTACATGGCAGTAAATCATCTATGATAACATCGATCCACCGACCAAACCGCCAAAAACAAAACTGAAAAATTCCTGCATAATCATTGCTCGTCGAATCCCATTCTTGGCCATCCAGAATCACCTTAAAGTTTTCACAATTTTAAAACCACTACACAAGATGGATGTTTGTTTATAACAACCTTACATAGAAGTGCATCACTGTTTGTTAATGCTGAACAAGCTGAGACGAACCTGAATTGATATTTTGCAAATCTTAGACAGTAGAACATTCCTTTGATATTTTAGAAAATATGAAATAAAATCGTACCAGCAATTTCCAAGAATGCCTTGAGTAACGTCAAATGGGCTAGCTCCTTCTACGAATAACCTTGGATCATCAACAATTTCCTTCAAAACATTATTTTATTCAAACAAAAATGTAAAATATTCACGCCCGGTCTCTTCCACTCGATCTCCAAGTCAGCCCCGTTCCATCTACTTTCATCCAAAAACAAGGACTCGTTTGAGGGTGGAAATTCTGATATAATTAAATATTATCGTAAAAGTGTTAAAATTACCAGAATCAATAAATAATTTGCCCTGTTTCAGACATTCTCGCTTCAACCTTCGATAAGTTTTTGATGTCTGTGAAGGAAAAAATGCGCACTTAGATGTCATAGGCGAGGATCTCGACGTTGAAGGATGAAATGGATCAATGGTAGCAGCGTTTGAATCTAATACAAATTTCGTGTTTTGAAATATGTCTATAATCAACAAATCAAGAACTTTAGTGTACGTCACCGAACAAGTTCGTTATTTGTGATTATCCTTGCTTACCGTTTAACTCCTGCTTGGAAGAGAAAAATGATTTAATCAGCGGAAGTATTTTCATCACAATTATCTTTTTAAGTTCACAGTTATAGTTTATTTTAAATATTTACTAAAAATAAAACATTTTAATTTAAATATTTTCAAAACAGCATATGTACAGACGTTAGTCAAGTGTATTGATGAGTAAAATTAAATTACTACATAAAAATACGTGGCGAGATGTCGTCATACCATTAACAACCTTTTCTCAATATAAATCGAATATCAAATCATTCTCTCGCCCGTTTTATTTTGTTCTCGACTCTCCTTAAACTAAATACGAATATAACTAAAAGTGGAACAACGCAAGAAGTTAAATACCTCATGTGTGCTTGGGTCGGAATGTCGTTTCTTGCAATTGTAACTCATTTAATATTCAGGATTCAAAAGTTTACCCGCTATTCCCCCTTATTTTTTACTCGTTAATAGACACCATAAACGGCTAAATGCATAACTAAGTTATAAAATTCTAGTTTATAACAATTTTATTTTATAGAACAAATTAATCCAACAATCACTAGATCTCAAGTTTTCCGACGGAAACTTTTTGTAGCAAATTTCTTAATACCATTATAACTACGATTTTTACCCACTGTTTTCCGTCTGTGCTTCCGTCGTCGCATTTTATCTGAATTCTTCAACATTTTTATCCAAATTGCAGTAGAGTTTCCAGATGATTTAACAAATGAGAGCAATTCCTCGATTCCTATAAAAAATTTTTATAAAATCATAATTTGTGTGGCAAATAAGGATAACAAAATTTGATGACAAAATTTATTTTTAAATTAATAAAAAAAACTTTTTACCAAGTATATCGATAAGTTGATCCAATAGTAGAGAATTCGCTTTTCGTGTTCGAACGGTAGAACTGTCGATAGGTTGGGAGAATACTGCCATTAATATTATATTCTAAATTTTAGTATTTGCAAAATTCAGAATTAAAATTTATGTAAAAACCTTAAATTGATTAAACATAAAGGGTTGCATTTTTGAACAAGCAGTGCGCATTAAGCTGTAAAGAATAAAAATAATTTTGAATAATATAACTATTAACAGACCGGATGGCCAAAAGTCGAACACTCGCTTCCTTTTCTGAATCTAATACATCATTTACACAACCAATAAGCTGTGTAACCAACGTCGTAGAAGACAAATTCCTCAAATGTTTGCGCGTTAAAATATTCAATGCAATAAGTGCGCAACACAATTTATTGATATTATCCTTCGAACACTTTTTAACTGTAACAAATAATCTACAAAAGTATGTGTCCAATGGATACGGTTTGTAAGAATTCCTACAGTAAATATTTATAATTAGCAAATCTGACATCAATTCAAATACTAACTCTTCTGTGGACCAAAGACGCAGTAGTTTTTCGATCATTTCTGTCAAACAATTCGCCGATTGCTGTCTTGTAGATTTACTATTAACATTATTTAAATGATCCATAATTTCATTGTAAATCAAATCGCAAAATTCAACTAGTTTGTCAAATACATTAATTGAGCTCAAACCCTTAAATTTGCGGATTTTAATTTTACAGCAAAAATCAGTTAAACTTGCTCAATTCTATCCTAGATAAAATTTTAAAACCAACGTTTCTGTAAATTGCAAGGCGCCAAGGTAGAGAACAACACTAAAATGAATAAAATTAAATTATAAGAAAACTGCTGTGTATCAGAACAATTATAATTACGTATTTGATTAGAATAAATTAATAACAATAACTACCTGAATTTTTTCATATCCTGAACTTATTATTTCATTCAAAAATGGTTTATTATTCGCAAAAAACGATTTCAAGTCATCCTCATTTATTCTATGATAAATCTGTGCCAAAAGTCTAATACAAAAAAGTACTTTTAAAAAAACTCCAAATAAGAACCTGTAAGCTTTCTTTTGAGGCCTTTCAGACAAATCAAACCAAGGTTTAATAGAATTAAAAATGGTTTGTAAATCATCAACATCGGCAGCAATGCACATTGCAGTAAGTAAATCAACAAGTAATATCTAAAATTTTGAAAACAGTGCATATTTAAAATGGTAGTGCGAAACTTGCGGACCGACTTTTGCGGACCAGGGGTATATGTTTTTGTTTTTCTATCGTAACCTTGTCCAAGCCTGTACAATCACGATGATTTTGATGTCATTCGACTCAGCTCGTCGAGCTCTTTCGAATGAGCTATGTTTTGAGAAATTCGTCGGGCCTGCAAGTTTCGGTCCGCAAAAGTCGGTCCGCAAGTTTCGGCCTGCCTTTAAAATATACTTTTTGTTCGGAAATTATTTTTTGATCATTTAATTTCGTCGTTGCAAATGCAATGTATTGTTTAAGTAATGATTTAGGAATTGCGTGCATGTAGAGACGTATGGTTGCCAAAGTTGATTGATGAACAGCATTAGGATCAACCTTAGTTATAGGCTTGTTTTCTACAAACAAATCTTCAACACCATTAGTATATATACTGAACAAGATAGGAAGAAAATTCTTGGCATACTTTTCCATAATTTTTAAATCGTTCTCTTTGTTGATCTGAAGAGCAGCACGAATCGAGGCGAGGGAAATACCACAATATTCAGGTTCGTTTAACGCAGCACCTTATTAAGTAATTCAATTTGTTATTTGAATAGAATATAATTACCTAGAACAGGCACAAACATAGGCAAAGTAGTTCTATAGTCACGAGAACATGAAGATAAAATGTTTGAAGGCAACATCTTCCAAAGCAACTGGTCGTGTTTTGAAAATCGTGTTTGATTCAAAGATTCCAATGGCATTTTCTTAAATATTCAAGTAAAAATCCACAATGATAGCAACTGAGAAGCGGACAAACAATTTCAAAATCTAATACTTACAGAATGTTCAGTTGATCGTAGAGTGCTTTCTTCACTCCTTTGTCGAACATTTTCTTTAAGAGACATTTGATGCTGAAAATTAATATTTATAACAACAAAACCAGCAACATACAATTGGCAAATGTTCATCAAAAGCCTTATCATCGCCATCTTCAATAGTTTTAAATCCATCGTTAATACTACCCAAAGAGGAAATATCAATCAGCCTTTTAGACCTATTAAAATAAAAAAAGAAATTACTCATTAAACCTAGTCAACTTGGCAACACTCCTATGCTTTGTCACTTTTGAGTTGCTCGAAGAACTAAATTTATAATAGCTTTATTGTAATTTAGAATGAAAAAAAACCTTCCATTAGATGGCTTGAAAGCCTTCGAACCTCTAACTCGCAAACGAAATTTTGCCATAACTACGAAATCCCCAAAAACAATTAAATGATTGAAATTAAATATATAAAAGTAGTTGAATAACTAATAATAACAATAATAAATAAAAATATTCTTGTAACATATGTATATTCGATAATAAATAAAACAAAAAGTATGATTGAGATCACTAAATAATATATATGTATAGACATAAGTTAATGGAATTCATCCTTTAAAACCCATTGTGAATTCGGTAAAAGTTTGCAAATATTCATAAGAATCGATCGAAAAACAAAAGAATCGGAAGGATGAATATGCTTCTTAATTTCAAAAATTAAAAAGATTAAAAATAAAAATCACCTTAAACCGTGAGAGAATTTCATTTGTACTTGCGCGACCATTATTTACTGCTAAAAAGTTACGGAGCTCTGCAGCTAACTTCTCATTTTTATCATTAAACGTCGACTGAGTCTGCGTTTTTGGAAATGATGGATATTCCTAAATATCTAATTTAGCTTCAAATATTGAAACAAAAAACATCTGATTCGTCATCCTCGTCGTTACAATCCTCATTTATATCTAATTGTTTTTCTTTCCTGAGTCGGATAGAACGCAGCAAATCAGCGCCACTAACTTCCTTACACTCGTCTAGAATTGAAGTTCCTCCAAAAGGATTATCTTCCATAAAATAAAAATGATAAAAGAATAAATAAATATTAACCATGTCCATCATCCTCAGCTTGTTGATTATGATGCTCAGTAACGCCATTTGTGACGTTATTAATATCAGAATATTCAGGAGCTCGCTTTTGCCCAAAAAGTGATTTTTTCGATCTCGGGGCAATCCCAAATTCTGATATATTTTCAAGAAACGCTGAATGCATTCTAAATATTAATTAAAATTTAAAATGTTAAGGAATTAAAATTACGTTCTACTACGTTTCAACACATTTGCTGCCCTTTTTGCAACAGCATTTGCTTCATCCTCAATTAGTTGTATATCAACTGTTGAACTCGTTTGAATAATTTCATCATGCATCAATGTAGAATTAACTCCGCATTTGCTTTTCCTAAGTAATTTTCCCAGAACATAATCATCCTTTTTATTTTTAAACTTTTAAATATTAAAAATAAGTTAACCTGCTCTTTGCTGCAAAAATTTTCACTCTCTTCTGCTTTCAATTTTGAAACAACTTGCTGTTTTTTCAACATTGGAACTATGATTTGACCATCGAAAAGATCACTTGATTTCTTTTTTTGGATTTCACGCTTTCCATTACCAAAATTTCTAGAAATAACATGAACATTGTAAAATAAAGGAACATTACCTTGCATATTTTTTTGCCAATAAACGAATTTTTTCTCTGGTTTCTTCATTCAATTCACCATCCTTTGAACTAGAAGCCTCAATCACCTCTCCATCGCTTGTTGAATTTATTGCGTTGTTTTTATAACTTCAATGAAAATAATTGAGTAAAATAATAACTTAAAAACCTTTTCGAATCCTTTGCACTTTGTTTAGAAGTTTCCCTAGTTACAGAAGACGAAGCTGAATTGAAAACAGCCTCAGTTTCAGTGCCGTATTTCCTGTCGCTTTTTGAAGAACCCAATGTAAACTACAATAGAATAAAAGAAAATCTTCATTATTTTAAAATATATATAACGAACAAGTTCATGCAAATCGTTTGTTTTGAAAAATCTTTGTTGTTTAGGATTAACAAGGACACGATTCGCCAGAAAATGTTTGAATATTTGCCTTTGGTAGATTTTCTCTTCGATTGTACCGCTCGTTAAGAGTCTATAAACTGTAACTGCTCTTTGTTGTCCTATTCGCCATGCCCTCTCTCGGGCCTGAAAATAGAATTTAGAAACTAAACAAATTTAAAAAAACCTGTGCGTCCGTAGAAGGATTCCAATCTGGGTCATAAATTAAAACTCGATTGGCACCTGTTAAATTTATGCCTAAGCCACCAACTTTTGTAGTTAGAAGAAAAGTAAAAATATCTTTATCCTGTAAATAAAATAGATGAGATTAGGAAGCGATACAATTAGGCACCGTGTTGAATTCGTTTACAAGATCCTGTCGTTTTCCTATAATTTTTGTTTAATAGTAATTTAATTTTAATCGTATATTCCTCACCTATTGGAGTAGTGCCATCCATCCTAAGGTATTTATAACTTAAAAAGGTAATCTTATAGATATAAATAATTTTATAAAGTTATACTTCTCTCGTGACATAAATCCTTCAAGTATTGTAAGCATTTGGCGGCTTTGGGAAAAAAGAAGAACCTTTTGTTGCTGTTGAGACCAGAGTCGAAGGAGAGTTTTAACAACTATCATTTTTCCACTCCTTTGATATGAACCATATTCATGTTCAGGATTCTTGTCGTCTTCTAAATCCCCATATTTGTTTGGACCTCCAGTTACTAAATCAGGATGATTACAAAGCTTTCGTAGATGCATTAACGCAGCAAACGCCATGTTTTGCCCGTTTATCAGATCTTGACAAGGTTTGGATGTTATATATTCCTGATATAAATTCCGTTGCTCAGAAGTTATATCGCAAAACAAAATCTGTTAAAATATAAAATGGAAAACAAACATGGTTTTAGAAATATTTAATTTGGAAATAATTCAAGCGAAAAATAGTCTATTATCTTAAAAACAAATTAGACAAAGATATGTACCTGTTCAGTTTTTTCTGGTAGCTGAAGGATCATTTGAACATCCTTTTTCATCCGTCTTAAAAGATAGGGACTGATAGCATCTCTAAATGAAAAAATAATTTTAAAAACGAAATAGAAATTTTACCTAAGAATACAGGCACATTTATAAGCAGTTCTGACTTGTATTGACGTTGCGTTTGCATAACCACCCTGGGTTATTGGTATTGAAAATTTTTCAATAAATTCTTTCAAGGAACCAAGAAGTCCAGGATAAATAAAATCAAACAATGACCTAAAAAGATTTTCTCGGCGTAAAATAAATCTAGCAAAGTAAAAGAAATCTAGAACAAACCACAACTCCCTGAGATTGTTTTGAAGTGGGGAACCGCTCAGAATTAATCGATGAGGTGTGCGTAATTCCTTCAGTGTTAATGTGATCTTTAAATTTAACAAATTAAATTAATTTTATCTTAAAATACCTTCGCTTCTGGATTGCGTATTTTATGTCCTTCATCCAAAATAACATAGTTCCACTTAGCAGCTAAAATCTTTTTATAATCTAACATATATGTCGAATATGAAGTAACGAGGACAGAACCATCGCTAAAGAGAAACAAATAAAATAAAAAGAATATAAACAAACCTTCGAAATTCACTCATTTTTCTGATTAGACTATTCTTTGTGCCAGAATGTGCACCACTCGAATGTAAGACTGCAACTCGACACAAAGGAAACCATCTATTGAATTCATTTACCCATTGATGAAGTACCGTTGCAGGGCAAATAACAAGTGACGGTCCCAGACCTTTCCAACTAATATTAATAAAAAAATATTTTAACCAAAATGTTAAATAAATACCCAAAAATAGATGAAGGCCTTTGACTTTCAGCCAATGATCGCAAGAAAACGCAGATTTGCATAGTCTTACCCAGACCCATTTCATCAGCCAAAATTCTAAAAAAGGCATTTGTTTCTTAAACATTATTTTAGTTTACCCTCCAACGCACTGATTATGTAACTCGTATAGCCACCTTATACCTGTTTTTTGGTATCTAAAACAAACATTTAATTATTCATATTTTGTCTTACTTGTAACACAAATCCCAAACGGACTTTGAAATACGAAAGCCGTCTTTTAACTCATGGTAATCATGCAAATCTTCAGAATTAGGTTCGCTTTGATATTGCCTGAATGTAAATTCTTTAGTTAAATTTGGCACATTTATCATACCATTGTCATACCATTAACAACCTTTTCTCAATATAAATCGAATATCAAATCATTCTCTCGCCCGTTTTATTTTGTTCTCGACTCTCCTTAAACTAAATACGAATATAACTAAAAGTGGAACAACGCAAGAAGTTAAATACCTCATGTGTGCTTGGGTCGGAATGTCGTTTCTTGCAATTGTAACTCATTTAATATTCAGGATTCAAAAGTTTACCCGCTATTCCCCCTTATTTTTTACTCGTTAATAGACACCATAAACGGCTAAATGCATAACTAAGTTATAAAATTCTAGTTTATAACAATTTTATTTTATAGAACAAATTAATCCAACAATCACTAGATCTCAAGTTTTCCGACGGAAACTTTTTGTAGCAAATTTCTTAATACCATTATAACTACGATTTTTACCCACTGTTTTCCGTCTGTGCTTCCGTCGTCGCATTTTATCTGAATTCTTCAACATTTTTATCCAAATTGCAGTAGAGTTTCCAGATGATTTAACAAATGAGAGCAATTCCTCGATTCCTATAAAAAATTTTTATAAAATCATAATTTGTGTGGCAAATAAGGATAACAAAATTTGATGACAAAATTTATTTTTAAATTAATAAAAAAAACTTTTTACCAAGTATATCGATAAGTTGATCCAATAGTAGAGAATTCGCTTTTCGTGTTCGAACGGTAGAACTGTCGATAGGTTGGGAGAATACTGCCATTAATATTATATTCTAAATTTTAGTATTTGCAAAATTCAGAATTAAAATTTATGTAAAAACCTTAAATTGATTAAACATAAAGGGTTGCATTTTTGAACAAGCAGTGCGCATTAAGCTGTAAAGAATAAAAATAATTTTGAATAATATAACTATTAACAGACCGGATGGCCAAAAGTCGAACACTCGCTTCCTTTTCTGAATCTAATACATCATTTACACAACCAATAAGCTGTGTAACCAACGTCGTAGAAGACAAATTCCTCAAATGTTTGCGCGTTAAAATATTCAATGCAATAAGTGCGCAACACAATTTATTGATATTATCCTTCGAACACTTTTTAACTGTAACAAATAATCTACAAAAGTATGTGTCCAATGGATACGGTTTGTAAGAATTCCTACAGTAAATATTTATAATTAGCAAATCTGACATCAATTCAAATACTAACTCTTCTGTGGACCAAAGACGCAGTAGTTTTTCGATCATTTCTGTCAAACAATTCGCCGATTGCTGTCTTGTAGATTTACTATTAACATTATTTAAATGATCCATAATTTCATTGTAAATCAAATCGCAAAATTCAACTAGTTTGTCAAATACATTAATTGAGCTCAAACCCTTAAATTTGCGGATTTTAATTTTACAGCAAAAATCAGTTAAACTTGCTCAATTCTATCCTAGATAAAATTTTAAAACCAACGTTTCTGTAAATTGCAAGGCGCCAAGGTAGAGAACAACACTAAAATGAATAAAATTAAATTATAAGAAAACTGCTGTGTATCAGAACAATTATAATTACGTATTTGATTAGAATAAATTAATAACAATAACTACCTGAATTTTTTCATATCCTGAACTTATTATTTCATTCAAAAATGGTTTATTATTCGCAAAAAACGATTTCAAGTCATCCTCATTTATTCTATGATAAATCTGTGCCAAAAGTCTAATACAAAAAAGTACTTTTAAAAAAACTCCAAATAAGAACCTGTAAGCTTTCTTTTGAGGCCTTTCAGACAAATCAAACCAAGGTTTAATAGAATTAAAAATGGTTTGTAAATCATCAACATCGGCAGCAATGCACATTGCAGTAAGTAAATCAACAAGTAATATCTAAAATTTTGAAAACAGTGCATATTTAAAATGGTAGTGCGAAACTTGCGGACCGACTTTTGCGGACCAGGGGTATATGTTTTTGTTTTTCTATCGTAACCTTGTCCAAGCCTGTACAATCACGATGATTTTGATGTCATTCGACTCAGCTCGTCGAGCTCTTTCGAATGAGCTATGTTTTGAGAAATTCGTCGGGCCTGCAAGTTTCGGTCCGCAAAAGTCGGTCCGCAAGTTTCGGCCTGCCTTTAAAATATACTTTTTGTTCGGAAATTATTTTTTGATCATTTAATTTCGTCGTTGCAAATGCAATGTATTGTTTAAGTAATGATTTAGGAATTGCGTGCATGTAGAGACGTATGGTTGCCAAAGTTGATTGATGAACAGCATTAGGATCAACCTTAGTTATAGGCTTGTTTTCTACAAACAAATCTTCAACACCATTAGTATATATACTGAACAAGATAGGAAGAAAATTCTTGGCATACTTTTCCATAATTTTTAAATCGTTCTCTTTGTTGATCTGAAGAGCAGCACGAATCGAGGCGAGGGAAATACCACAATATTCAGGTTCGTTTAACGCAGCACCTTATTAAGTAATTCAATTTGTTATTTGAATAGAATATAATTACCTAGAACAGGCACAAACATAGGCAAAGTAGTTCTATAGTCACGAGAACATGAAGATAAAATGTTTGAAGGCAACATCTTCCAAAGCAACTGGTCGTGTTTTGAAAATCGTGTTTGATTCAAAGATTCCAATGGCATTTTCTTAAATATTCAAGTAAAAATCCACAATGATAGCAACTGAGAAGCGGACAAACAATTTCAAAATCTAATACTTACAGAATGTTCAGTTGATCGTAGAGTGCTTTCTTCACTCCTTTGTCGAACATTTTCTTTAAGAGACATTTGATGCTGAAAATTAATATTTATAACAACAAAACCAGCAACATACAATTGGCAAATGTTCATCAAAAGCCTTATCATCGCCATCTTCAATAGTTTTAAATCCATCGTTAATACTACCCAAAGAGGAAATATCAATCAGCCTTTTAGACCTATTAAAATAAAAAAAGAAATTACTCATTAAACCTAGTCAACTTGGCAACACTCCTATGCTTTGTCACTTTTGAGTTGCTCGAAGAACTAAATTTATAATAGCTTTATTGTAATTTAGAATGAAAAAAAACCTTCCATTAGATGGCTTGAAAGCCTTCGAACCTCTAACTCGCAAACGAAATTTTGCCATAACTACGAAATCCCCAAAAACAATTAAATGATTGAAATTAAATATATAAAAGTAGTTGAATAACTAATAATAACAATAATAAATAAAAATATTCTTGTAACATATGTATATTCGATAATAAATAAAACAAAAAGTATGATTGAGATCACTAAATAATATATATGTATAGACATAAGTTAATGGAATTCATCCTTTAAAACCCATTGTGAATTCGGTAAAAGTTTGCAAATATTCATAAGAATCGATCGAAAAACAAAAGAATCGGAAGGATGAATATGCTTCTTAATTTCAAAAATTAAAAAGATTAAAAATAAAAATCACCTTAAACCGTGAGAGAATTTCATTTGTACTTGCGCGACCATTATTTACTGCTAAAAAGTTACGGAGCTCTGCAGCTAACTTCTCATTTTTATCATTAAACGTCGACTGAGTCTGCGTTTTTGGAAATGATGGATATTCCTAAATATCTAATTTAGCTTCAAATATTGAAACAAAAAACATCTGATTCGTCATCCTCGTCGTTACAATCCTCATTTATATCTAATTGTTTTTCTTTCCTGAGTCGGATAGAACGCAGCAAATCAGCGCCACTAACTTCCTTACACTCGTCTAGAATTGAAGTTCCTCCAAAAGGATTATCTTCCATAAAATAAAAATGATAAAAGAATAAATAAATATTAACCATGTCCATCATCCTCAGCTTGTTGATTATGATGCTCAGTAACGCCATTTGTGACGTTATTAATATCAGAATATTCAGGAGCTCGCTTTTGCCCAAAAAGTGATTTTTTCGATCTCGGGGCAATCCCAAATTCTGATATATTTTCAAGAAACGCTGAATGCATTCTAAATATTAATTAAAATTTAAAATGTTAAGGAATTAAAATTACGTTCTACTACGTTTCAACACATTTGCTGCCCTTTTTGCAACAGCATTTGCTTCATCCTCAATTAGTTGTATATCAACTGTTGAACTCGTTTGAATAATTTCATCATGCATCAATGTAGAATTAACTCCGCATTTGCTTTTCCTAAGTAATTTTCCCAGAACATAATCATCCTTTTTATTTTTAAACTTTTAAATATTAAAAATAAGTTAACCTGCTCTTTGCTGCAAAAATTTTCACTCTCTTCTGCTTTCAATTTTGAAACAACTTGCTGTTTTTTCAACATTGGAACTATGATTTGACCATCGAAAAGATCACTTGATTTCTTTTTTTGGATTTCACGCTTTCCATTACCAAAATTTCTAGAAATAACATGAACATTGTAAAATAAAGGAACATTACCTTGCATATTTTTTTGCCAATAAACGAATTTTTTCTCTGGTTTCTTCATTCAATTCACCATCCTTTGAACTAGAAGCCTCAATCACCTCTCCATCGCTTGTTGAATTTATTGCGTTGTTTTTATAACTTCAATGAAAATAATTGAGTAAAATAATAACTTAAAAACCTTTTCGAATCCTTTGCACTTTGTTTAGAAGTTTCCCTAGTTACAGAAGACGAAGCTGAATTGAAAACAGCCTCAGTTTCAGTGCCGTATTTCCTGTCGCTTTTTGAAGAACCCAATGTAAACTACAATAGAATAAAAGAAAATCTTCATTATTTTAAAATATATATAACGAACAAGTTCATGCAAATCGTTTGTTTTGAAAAATCTTTGTTGTTTAGGATTAACAAGGACACGATTCGCCAGAAAATGTTTGAATATTTGCCTTTGGTAGATTTTCTCTTCGATTGTACCGCTCGTTAAGAGTCTATAAACTGTAACTGCTCTTTGTTGTCCTATTCGCCATGCCCTCTCTCGGGCCTGAAAATAGAATTTAGAAACTAAACAAATTTAAAAAAACCTGTGCGTCCGTAGAAGGATTCCAATCTGGGTCATAAATTAAAACTCGATTGGCACCTGTTAAATTTATGCCTAAGCCACCAACTTTTGTAGTTAGAAGAAAAGTAAAAATATCTTTATCCTGTAAATAAAATAGATGAGATTAGGAAGCGATACAATTAGGCACCGTGTTGAATTCGTTTACAAGATCCTGTCGTTTTCCTATAATTTTTGTTTAATAGTAATTTAATTTTAATCGTATATTCCTCACCTATTGGAGTAGTGCCATCCATCCTAAGGTATTTATAACTTAAAAAGGTAATCTTATAGATATAAATAATTTTATAAAGTTATACTTCTCTCGTGACATAAATCCTTCAAGTATTGTAAGCATTTGGCGGCTTTGGGAAAAAAGAAGAACCTTTTGTTGCTGTTGAGACCAGAGTCGAAGGAGAGTTTTAACAACTATCATTTTTCCACTCCTTTGATATGAACCATATTCATGTTCAGGATTCTTGTCGTCTTCTAAATCCCCATATTTGTTTGGACCTCCAGTTACTAAATCAGGATGATTACAAAGCTTTCGTAGATGCATTAACGCAGCAAACGCCATGTTTTGCCCGTTTATCAGATCTTGACAAGGTTTGGATGTTATATATTCCTGATATAAATTCCGTTGCTCAGAAGTTATATCGCAAAACAAAATCTGTTAAAATATAAAATGGAAAACAAACATGGTTTTAGAAATATTTAATTTGGAAATAATTCAAGCGAAAAATAGTCTATTATCTTAAAAACAAATTAGACAAAGATATGTACCTGTTCAGTTTTTTCTGGTAGCTGAAGGATCATTTGAACATCCTTTTTCATCCGTCTTAAAAGATAGGGACTGATAGCATCTCTAAATGAAAAAATAATTTTAAAAACGAAATAGAAATTTTACCTAAGAATACAGGCACATTTATAAGCAGTTCTGACTTGTATTGACGTTGCGTTTGCATAACCACCCTGGGTTATTGGTATTGAAAATTTTTCAATAAATTCTTTCAAGGAACCAAGAAGTCCAGGATAAATAAAATCAAACAATGACCTAAAAAGATTTTCTCGGCGTAAAATAAATCTAGCAAAGTAAAAGAAATCTAGAACAAACCACAACTCCCTGAGATTGTTTTGAAGTGGGGAACCGCTCAGAATTAATCGATGAGGTGTGCGTAATTCCTTCAGTGTTAATGTGATCTTTAAATTTAACAAATTAAATTAATTTTATCTTAAAATACCTTCGCTTCTGGATTGCGTATTTTATGTCCTTCATCCAAAATAACATAGTTCCACTTAGCAGCTAAAATCTTTTTATAATCTAACATATATGTCGAATATGAAGTAACGAGGACAGAACCATCGCTAAAGAGAAACAAATAAAATAAAAAGAATATAAACAAACCTTCGAAATTCACTCATTTTTCTGATTAGACTATTCTTTGTGCCAGAATGTGCACCACTCGAATGTAAGACTGCAACTCGACACAAAGGAAACCATCTATTGAATTCATTTACCCATTGATGAAGTACCGTTGCAGGGCAAATAACAAGTGACGGTCCCAGACCTTTCCAACTAATATTAATAAAAAAATATTTTAACCAAAATGTTAAATAAATACCCAAAAATAGATGAAGGCCTTTGACTTTCAGCCAATGATCGCAAGAAAACGCAGATTTGCATAGTCTTACCCAGACCCATTTCATCAGCCAAAATTCTAAAAAAGGCATTTGTTTCTTAAACATTATTTTAGTTTACCCTCCAACGCACTGATTATGTAACTCGTATAGCCACCTTATACCTGTTTTTTGGTATCTAAAACAAACATTTAATTATTCATATTTTGTCTTACTTGTAACACAAATCCCAAACGGACTTTGAAATACGAAAGCCGTCTTTTAACTCATGGTAATCATGCAAATCTTCAGAATTAGGTTCGCTTTGATATTGCCTGAATGTAAATTCTTTAGTTAAATTTGGCACATTTTCTTACTTAATCCTTTCATTAAAATAATTGTTATCTCCATCATCCTTTCGCATTCTTATTGTAAGTTTATTCCTCTTTTTTATATTGTTCTTATTATGTTTGCTAAGCTTTTGGGTAGATTCGTCGAGTTCTTCGCTTATTTCTGAATTGTCTGACACATCAGAACTTTCGTCATAGCTTTCATCTTCAACATCCTGCTCATCAAAAATCCGTTCTTCACGAGTATTATCGGCCCTCTTAAATTAACATGTTGAACAATGTTAAAAATAATAAATACAAACATATCTTTGCTGCGGCAAGTTCGGTTGGCTTTGATTGGAAGATTTGATATGTCCGAAAGTTAATCCACCCCTTTTTATCGCATTGCATTTTGATTTAGAACCAGACAATTCTTGCTGCTTGATCAATTCAAAAGGTGTTAGGTCTCCTTTCTTTATTGAAGAATTAGTTTCTTGTACTAAAACCTCAAGATTCCCATTCTTTAATTTCTTACTACGATCGTCTCTAAATTGCTTTTCTGCCTGGAATTTAATACAATTTACAAATTTAATACTCTTAAAAAAATACCATATTCTCAATTAATCTGCCTTCAAACTGTGCAGCATCATATGCGTCGACTTTTTCCAAATCAAGCTGTTTAACATCGTCATTTGGAGCAATATCGGTAAATTTAGAGCGATCAAAAGTGTCTAAAAATACTGTAAAACTTATGTTTTAAAAATAATACCCTCGACTGACTCATCGGAGATCTCCCCATCTTCACATTCCTGATCTGAATAATGTCTTTGACCATCCACCGATCCATCACGCATCTTTGGTATTTTAACTAAAAAAATCATGAATTAGAGCAAAAACAAATCCAAAACCGTGAATTTCTTGCAAACTTTAATAAAAATATTATAAGTCATATGTTTAAAGATCAATCGTGAATTTCAAAAATAAGTCAAATTTTATTTTTACACTTAAAAGTTAAATGATCACAAATAAAACCATAATAATTATGTATAGAGGCTAAGAGTCATGGTGAGAATGAAATTTACCATGATGAAATGGAAGTATGAAAACAAAACGTTCGGGAAGATGACAATAAAGAAATCTTCATTAAAAATATACAACTTTAAATAGAAACTCAAAACAAAATACTAGGCAAACTACACAAAAATTTAAAGTGAAGGAGATATAAGATTTTGTAAAACGACTAGTTATTCAGGAGGTTAATATATTATTCGTCGTATTAAAACTTTATAACATTGTTGGTTGTATTCGAAGGAGGCATCAATGGTGGAGGTCTGCGTGGTGCAAACATGTCCGGAGGTAGCACTCTAATTTTTGTAAATATAAGGAATTAGAATAACTTTAAAAAACGAACTTATTAATCAAAAAATCCTCAAACATGTGCTGTTCTTCTTTGGCAAGTTTGTGCCGCTCATCCGCTTCAGAAACATGCCTCTTAGCCTCACAAAAACTTAAATTGCCTGTTATTACCAAATATATGAAAAAAGAATACCTCCTCGGCTCCGAAGCAAATAACCGTGGATCTAGACGACTAAGCCTAAATATTAACATTTTACTATTAAAAATCTTTGCCAAATAAACATACAAATGTGAACCGATTAGTGCTCGAAAACTTCCTCCTTGCGCTTGAGGCAATAGACGATCACGAAGCTGACGGTGAAACTCGTTTGCTTCCCAATGAAAATAACCACTCTCAGTGCTATTCAATTGAAGCTCAGCCAAATAATCCTCATCGAAAATCTTACGGCAAGTGTCTTCTACAATAAAAAGAATAAGAATATAAAGCGTCTTAATACCTTTGAAGCGTAAATAGCGTGCCCAACTTCCTCTAGAAATGTGAGCCTGTGTCGATGGTGCACTTTCTGCCATCCAATAACGTGTAAACAATTGCAAATTAGGTTTTAAATCATCAGCCGAGTCGGTAGCATTTTGTTTAGCATCTTTCGCCTCGTGTCGCAGTCTAGTATTTTGTTTCACATCAACTTGCCTATCTGACGAAGGAACCAACTGAACATCAGGCTTAATTGACTCCAAAACGCGCAGCGCTGCCACAGGGTGCAACAATGAAAACGAAGACATAAAGATAATCCGTAAAACAGGAATTAGTAAAACAACAAAAAATTTGAGTTTCATTCTTCAGTTGATTTGATGACAACATCACAGAATAACTTCCAAAATTTCCATTAATTATAACTAGTTAAAACTAAAGAAAATCATTAATGTAGACAAAAATGCAAAAAAATACCAAAAATGGATCAAGATTTTTTAATCAGCCACAACCGAAAATGAAGATTATTCAAAACTAAGAAAATCAATAAAAATGCATAAAATCGTAGGGACGATTCAGTACCGTCGCTTCAGTATCTGGGACATATATTGGGCCATAACTTGTTTGATTCTTAACCGATTTAAATAAGTATTATATCAATCAAATGTTCTAAAAGTGGGGATTATTTTACCTAACAAGATTGATTTGATCAGATCATCCAATGAAAAGTTACAGCCGAATAAGTGAGGTCAATCGTATTTGGCTTTAACTTCTGTAGAATGTTCAGATCAGTTCATTATTAAAAGATGCCGCATCTCGACTTTCGAATTACATAAGAATTACTAGAATAGGAGGGAGACCGAGAAAGTTATGACCCAAAATATGGCCTAGAATCGGCGATACTGAATCGTTCCTATTCGGAATAAAAAAGTAGGATCAAAACGCACAATTTCGAAACGTCCAATTATAAATGCCAATGTTCCTTTTAATTTTAAAACGCAATATTCAAAACAGCAAACGAAGTGCTCAAGTATAGAGCCCAACTCCGGATTAAAAATATTTAAAAAATAATTAACTAATTTTATTGATAGATCCAACAAATGAGAGTGACAGACAAATTTTGGAAATAACAAAACGGATCTAAAGTATATCCAATCAAAATTTGTATTTTTAATTATTCATAGGTCCACTTAGCCTGTGCCGAGTCCCAATCCACAATTTCCTGTGGATTAAACCAATGCGCAATCTCTTGTTTGGCCGATTCAACCTAAAAACAGGCTTTTTATTCCTTTGACTCAAGCTTTGATCACTTACACTGTCAGATCCGTGGCAGATGTTCCGCCCAGTTTGAATACAAAAATTCCCACGAATCGTACCAGGCATGCTAGACAATGGAAAGATTTATTAGTGAATGCATAATTAGTAGAGAAAAACCTTGATAACGGATCAGTAGCGCCAAGCATAACACGTCCCTGTTTTACAGCATCCAAACCTAAAAATACTGTTCATTACAATTAAATAAAATCCTTCAGACCTTCCCAAACCATCGCGACGATTGGTCCAGAGGCCATGTAATCAATCAGAGCCGGGAAGAACGGCTTCTTACTCAGATCTTGATAATGAACTTCAAGATGTTGACGAGTTGCTTTAACCATTTTCATTGCCACAAGCTTGTATCCACGTTGTTCAAATTGTTTGATAATTTTGCTTACAAGTCCTCTCTGAACACCATCAGGCTTTATGGCGATAAACGTACGTTCCTTGTTTGACATTAGTTTACGATAAATTCTGGTAATTCTATTTAGCTAAAAATAAATTTTAATTTTGTTTCAATGTCAAATTAAAAAATATTAAAATGAAAAAGTAACATAACAAGCAATTAAACAAAACGTAAATAGTCAAATATTTTATCAACCAAATAATTTATACAAGCAATAAACTAAATGCGTGCTATATATAAATAGCACGGAACGCGATCATTGAGTACGGCCGTTTGTGTACCGCCGTTTGTGTACGGCCAGTTGTGTACCGCCGGTTGTGTACCTTGCCGTTTGTGTACCTGGCCGGTTGTGTACGGCCGATTGTGTACCTACCCAAATGGGGACGTTTGTGTACCCGCATTTTTAAGAATTTTTGTCTTTATATATCCCAGAACGAAAGTATTGCTGGTAAGATAGTAAGGGAATATAGACTATATCACCCAATTCAGAATCTTATTAGACCCAAGGTTACTTTATCAGGGGATTTTAGGCCGTATCTTCACTTAAAGAACTTTTTGTGTTGCTACGAAGAATAGGTCGGCATTTCAACTCAAAAAATCGATAAAAGGAATAGGTTTATGTTACTGGTACGGAACCCAGCGACCGTTGACTCCCGCGAGACGCGTGCCGCAAAAGCCCGCGCGAAGCGCGGGCTTTTGCACAAGCGTCTCGCCGACGCCCATAGGTTTACTGGTTTATTTTTGAATCGTAACTTTGTCCAAATTTGTTAGATCATGGCAATTTTGGTCGAATTTGCATTTCGAATTTTTTAATAAGATTCTAAGTTGGGGAATATAATCTATATTCCCTTATTATATTCCTATATAATGCGGTACACAACTGGCCAGGTACACAAACGGCCAAGTACACAACTGGCGGTACACAACCGGCCGTACACAAACGGCGGTACACAAACGGCGGTACACAATGGTCCCCTACCGTAAATAGCATGATGTCCTTCAATATGCATCAATAAGTATCCTTAATCTCAATGACAAAAATAATACTTTATCGACTCGTTAGAGACTGTTAATAACTAAAAACAAGTAGTTTGAGTCTCAAATATTTTAGTTACTTGAAAAGATTTGCTTATGCCCATCCCAACACCAACACGTGTAACTTATAAAGACTTACAATTAACATGGACATTTTTCAATAATTTAGAAAAGAAATTCGTGATAAATAAAACACTTTTAAATAATTTTTCGCTACTATGATAATCAGCAATATGATTCAATCCCTAAGACATATTCCCTTGTTCATCCTTAAATTTTGTTTACGGTTGAAGTTTCATAATCTTTCAAAAATTCAAGATTTGCCGATAATTCTGAGAACGATTTAGACGTTTCCATTTCCTGTATAAAAAATACAATCATACATATTTAACTTAAAAATTCAATCATACCACACAGTCTTCATCTTCTAGTATAACAACTTCATTTATTCTTTCCCCTTCTGATGCTCCATCCATTGTTTCGTTTACATATTCATTATTATCTACGTCATTTATAAATAAAGGACCACCGTCATACTCATAATGCGCTCTTTTAGAATTGGCCAATTCGTCTAAAAATTCTAAAATTTTTTGAATATTAAAAAAACCCCTACCCAAGCCTCTTTGATTTACACCTTCTCGGGCTGTTTCCATCCATTTGTACCTGTCTGTCTCGTCCATCAGAAACCCACCAAGTAATAATAACGCTACTGAATTTAAAAAGTCCAATAAAAATTTAAAAGGAAAACCAGAGAAAATTAACCTTTAAATGTCTCGAATTGATCGTCAGCCACGGGACTTCTTGCTACGCCATTTACACGCTTCTTACTCCTTAAATAATTCACTTTTATTTTTTAAATACAAAACCTGTGATTAACGCCTTTAAGGATGGGCAGCAACATTTTTCGTTGAAAATATCCACGCGGCCAGAGAGAATCTGCAATCATTTGACCACATCGTCGACCATTCACCAAGTCTCTTGAGCAGTCAACGCGATAGATTTTCTCTGTTACATCGATACCCCGATACATCTCCAAATAAAATAATTGTAAACAGTAAATTAACTAAATGTCTAACCACATGCTTTCCCGCCTCGACAAGTTCTCGACATTTTGTTTGACAGGCTGAGAAAATTTCGCTAGCTCGCCAATGAAATATTGATTTTTTACATCCGTTTATCGTCAACTAAATTAAGAGAAATTTAAAAAAAACTTAGTTCCCTTGATTACCATCATTCCCACTTCTTTCATAAATTTATAAGATAACTCCCGGCGTCGTTGTCTGTATGCATGTCTCGATTTGCGAGCTGTTTTTATTGGATTGTTTAAAAACTTAATTGGATTAAAATTTGTCGGAGATTTGCCAGGATCCTGCGAAAATAAGTCATTAGACATCATTAATCCATCTGCCAAAGAAGTATTTAATTGGGAAGGCATTTGCTCTCTAGCACAGGTTAAATCCGTTGAATGTTGTTTTGAATTGTTAGAAATTCCAGCAATATCTTTTTCAGAATTATTTACGTGATGTTGTTGAGGACTGTTTATAGTGAATTCAATTTTATTATTTAAATCATTTGTAAAAGATTACCTATCAGTTAGCGAATTCTGTGGCTATAAGAAAAATAAATTAATTTTATTAGTAAAAGAATTAAATTGCTAAAATGAAACAAACATGCAAATTTAGTTGAAATCGTCTATTAGAATTTTGTATTCTCGTTTGATTCGAACTTTGAGAAGTTGTTGGAGACGAAAAATTGCGATGCTGCTGCGAAAGTCTTTGTCTTAATAATGAACGGGAAATTGTTGATAATCTTGAAGATTCAGCAAGATGTTTGCCAAATGGTTCTAAATTAAACTGCGATTGTGCTGAAGTTTGACAATGATTTTGAATGGGTTGTTGTGCTTTTGTAATAGAACCAACTGAATTCTTCAAATCATCAACACTTTTGGTGAGTTTTTTAAGTGTCTCAATGATCGAATCGAATTTTGAATCAATATACTTAGAGAATCGGCCCTAAAATAAAATTTGGTAATGTTTTTTGAGGTTTAAAAAATTCAGACCGCAACTTTCTCGACGACAGAATTGATGATAGAGTCATCCAAATGTTTTGTTACATCCTCATCAGCATCGCCAGCTGATCGATTTTCCACTTCAAATGCATCCTCATCTAATTGATCTTCGTAATTGGCATTGCAATTGTCAGTAGAAAATAAGCGAATGGAATGATTATTCAAAATGTTAGACCAAAGCATCTCCATTGGTTGTGAAAGTGCTTGTTCTTCGTTTAAATTCGAATCATTTTGAAAATGAATATCAGTAGAACATTCTCCTGTTTTCTCTTTCGTAAGGACCTCTTCAGTCAATGATGAGAAATCGACTTCTTGCTTTACTTGAATTTTTCCGTTATTATGAGCCTCTGATGGATGTTGAAAATCTGAAAAAGATAAAGGAATTTCATTATAAATTCTGTTAAAAATTTACTTGTATTCAGTGAATCTTGAGGTTCATCATGTTCATTGCTGGTAGTCTGTGAAGACTGATCCGGTAACGTTCCGTCATCAAATTCAGTAGGGACAATTAATGGCCCATAAAATTTATGATCATGGGGAAAAGGCAAAACCTGAATTTAGAAAATTTGTGATTTAAATAAAATTAAGTGAAAAAGTCAGAAAATGTGTCTATCAAAAGAAGTTTAACAACAACCAATATTCGCGGATTCCGGTATTTGGCAATCGAAAACTTAAATTACCTCTACAATTTTGTGGCCACTTCGGCGATTATGTCGAACACGCATTTGTACTCTACACGCATAACCTTTTCGCCTTCTATAGATGCAAGCATATTGATCAACTATCTAAAGTTAATAGCAATTAATGTTTAAATAATTCAATCACACATCTTCAATAGTAACTCGACCCTTTTGAACACTGAAAACAAAAATAATGTAAAATAGGTATACGTAAAATCCAGACTCACATGCCCCACTTTCTATTCTGAGCATTTAACCACTTTTTGAGTTGATCTTCTGTCTCAAAACGTTCAATTTCTACGTACTGATTCCTACCTCCAGTCGAAATTACTGGATGATTCTGTTGTTCGTCTTTAAAAAATGTTATTTATTACCGTAAATCTAAAAAATTAACTTGACGTATGGCCAAATATTTGGTCAAGAATTTGAGAAGACGAATTGTCCATTTACGGCAGACTTTATATCTCAAATAAAAGTAAATTATAAACAAATTCTGGAAAAGTTCTTAATCCTGTTTGCTATTTTTTAGCCCTAGAAATATGTAGTAACAAATCAAGCTAAATTAACACGTTATTACTTTTACAATGTAGAAGGATGCATCACAATGACAAAGTTGTGACTAATAAATGAGAGCCCCAAATCGATCGGAATGTTGTTGGTTGGTAAAGACTGCTGCTAACGACATGACAGGGGAAACTATAACAAGAGAGGCAAGGCATGCACCCGTATTATAGCTGCAGTCAACAAGGCCATTTGGTGAGAGGAATTGAGAGGAGATAGATAGCATGTTTAATATATTAATGTCATACCACCAATGAGAAAAAAAAACGTTTGAACGTAACAGCTAAAAGTCTTAGATTAAAACATTAATTCATCTCTTGTTGACCATCCTAAGATATTTTTGTGCATATGGTGATAGTAGTACATGGTTATTTGTTAGTTTGCGGATTACATATTTGCGGATAATCAACTGCAATAAATGTACACCTATTTTTACGGCGGTGACATAGACATTTACGCAAATGTCTAAAAACCGTAATAAGTACTAAATATATCAAGTTATATTAATTCACATTTTCTAATTATTATTAAGCGAAAGCATGACAAACACCTGCTTTTCACTTTTAAACCACCACATTCATTATAATTACTTTCAAACATGTAAACTTTATTAATAAAATAATTCATTTTATAGTATTTATGTAATAAAACAGTTAATAATGGTTCGAAAAATTGAAAAAAACAATTTCCTCTAAAAAATTTAATTTTTAATTCCGAAGTACACTTTTAACCGTTTCTAAGTCAATGAAATACATAAGCCCTGGTTTAAACGCTTGTCTTTTATTGAGTTCACACGTCAGTCTGTCCAGGACTTAGTCTAATTGCCAGATTATCGCCACTTACCACGCATTTGCTTTACTCATTTTTTCTAATAACAATTAAAATCAAATTACACAATTTTTTAAAGTTTCCATTGAAAGCAACAAAAATTTTAATAAATCGAGCGCAATTAAATTAACACAAATGCCTTAAGATTTTTGGTAAACAATTACAATTTCATTGTCACAATTATAGCTATAATCTATAGTTAAAAGACTATATCTCGCCAAATTATTTAAAATATCAAACAAATAAACATTGGAGCTACCTAGACAAAAAAACTCCCAAAATTAACCCATTTTCATAATCTAAATTGATGCCATATTCAAACATTGTTTTAAGCACAAAAAGCATTACGCCTCAACGTATTACATAAATGAATATTTATGTTTTATCGCTATATTAAATCCTCTCATTTTTCCTTCTTCCGTGTTCGGTCCCATTTTATGCTTATTTTCCTAAAAGGCAATTCGAAACTTTACCACAATCCTTTCATTCAAAATGTGCCACCATTATGCTTTATCGGAGAGCACGCTCTTAGAAAGTCGTTGGCTTTTGTTATAAGCTTTTCATCCAAGTTATGCTTCCAAATGAGGAAAGCAGCGCCGTGAATAAACATCAAAAATGGGTATGAGAAATGTAGGAATATTTTGTGTTCTCAAAAATCATTGCTTATGTTGGCTTCCTAATGTGGTCATTTCCATGAATTGAATTGGCCAAATTTACTAAAAATAAACGCTCAAAAAACAAAAGGAGCATTTCTATATATAAAAAATGTTTTAAAAATTTATAAATCTCCCCAAATCCACATTCCCATTAGCTTAATGTTCTCATTGTTTTAGGTTTTTGCTGAAATGCTTATATTATTCAGCAAGATGTATAAAAAGAATAAAAAATAATTTTAATAATTCATTTAAGATTCTCTAAATTTAATTCATTTTTATTTTAATAATTCAATAAAAATCCCATCGAGGAAAAATATTTATTAAAGGCATATTGTTCTGAGTAAAAAGAGCAATTTAATATAGCAAAATTGCAAAAGTATTTAATATTAAATATCAATCCCGCTGATACTAATAAATGGTTCACACTACATTAAAAAAAGAAAAACGGCATTTAACCAGACAATGAGCTACAATCAATTTTTAATGCAATTCTTAGAATAGGCATAAGATAACAAATTTAGTTCCGTCATATAATCCTCTCGTTTTTCAAAATTTAAAAGCTTGGAAATACATAAATCTTATTCATTTTTTCAGAGATTTGTAAAAAATTTACTCTAAAGTTGTATTATCAACATCATCTGTCGAAAATGAACTCAAACATAGGCACACCTCGTCAATGGCACTTAATCCTAATTTCAATTTTTAGTGAGTTTAATACAACTAATATATATATAATTGAGAAACTTTTACCTAATAGTAATTGTAGAAAGCTTAGAACACCTTCAAAATCCACAAAATTTTAAACAAATTTTATTCTTTTAAAGCTGTTGCTCTTCTCGTATCAAGAACTTGCACCAAATCGCTACCCTTAAATGCTAAAAGTGAATTGGAGCATCCTTTATATATGATAGCGCGCCCATGGACAGACTATGCCCCGGCTTCTGCCTGGAACGGTCAATGGATTCGAAGGCCTCAAACCGCGTTAGAATCGAATCTTGGAGAAATAAGACACGACAATTCACTTCAGATACAGAAGAAATGGACACGACTAGAACCATCAATTCGTTTTTATTGAATCTCAAATCTTGCAAAACAGTAAAGTAAAAAATTTGAAAGATTATAGCCTCTTATTTGTTTGCTCGGTCCCAATAAAGAACATAAATATTTTAAATTGATATGGTTTTTTGATATTCTGATTAATTTCTGAGTTGATTTTTAAAATTTTTAGTCTAGTCGCATTCTTGATTCATGTGAGATAAAAAACTATTGTTTAAGAGTCACTTATTTAGTTATCATTTAACTTAATTCTCTTAACATTTTTGGAACGAAATCTCTATAATTTTGTCTAAAAAACTAATCTCCTTGGCAACAAAGAAAAATATTATTCAACGACCTTTTCTCCTCACATCCGTTAAATTGTTTTCAATTTTGTATACATACTCTTAAAAAAATCTTTTTTCTAAATTTTGTCCATACGTTGTAATTTTTGCCCATACAAATAAATGAAAACAAAATTTTCCCAATCAAAGTAGAGTTAAAAATAGCGATTACCACTTAACGCGTATTTAGATGTTGACGGATAGAAAGGTGTAGGTCGGAAAGGAAACATTTCAATCATTCATTTTCAAGTTAAATTTTTTTGTAAAAGAACTTTTAATTCGCTTTTGATTAGTCTTAAAATTCCTTATAGCAAAATTTAAGCATTTTAAATTAAAATACAGGCTGAAAATAATAACAAAAATTGTACTTCTTGTGCTTTTTTAATTTTCTTGAAAAATAAAGTGAGGAGAAAAGTAACAAGTCATTTTCTCATTGAATTTCGCGCCCCTCACAATTTCATAATACACTGCTATTCTGGGTAAACTCACTTTCTCCTCATTAAAACGTCACAGTCGCACTATCCTCCTAGCCCTCACTATCGCCAAAAATATAGATTCACCGCAATTTTCTATCATTATCTTAAAGTTTCCTGTTTTTCATTACTTTTTACTTGTTTACGTCTTTTTTTCAATTTCTTTCAAATAAGCCCACAGGGAAGAAAAATTGAATAGTAAATTTGACAGCCGACACTTTCTTACCATCTGTTAAAAATTAAAAAATTCGATCCATTAGTGTTCCTTATTAAATTAGAAATTTCCAAGTCTAGAAAAATGACTTCCTATTAGATATGACAATCTCTTATACTTTGGATGTGTCACGCAGGACCGGATGGGGCAGCTTTATAAGAATCCTTGCAAGATGGAGAGGTTCTGTTTGGAAGGCAGTATGTATTGAACTAACACTTTGGTTGATCGTCTATTTATTAATTTCACTTATCTACCGTTATTTACTATCATCATTTGGACAAGAGAAGTTTGAACATTTAGCACACTATCTAGATGCAAAAATGGATACTACTTTACCTCTTACATTTATGCTTGGTTTTTTCGTAACGCAAGTAGTTTCTCGTTGGAGTAGTATACTTAATGGACTGGGATGGATTGATGAGTTAGTGAATTTATTAATTCTTAAATCTTAAATATTTAAAGTTCGGCGCTTGCATTTGCTAATTACATCCGTGGCGCTGATATAGAAACACGCATTCTTAGACGAAATATGATCAGATACATGGTTTTGAATCAGGCAATAGTGCTTCGAGACATTAGTATGCAAGTACGAAAAAGGTTCCCAACTTTGGAGACACTTGCTGCTACTGGTAAGAATGCAAACAAAATGTTTTACTAATATAAGTAATTTTTTAACAAAAAGGCATAGTTTCTATGAGTGAGTTAGAAATGCTTGAGCGCGTTCATGACCCTTACTCGCGTTATTGGACACCAATTCACTGGTGCTATGCATTATTGTAAGCGTTTATGAAAAATCAGTTAGTAATTTGCTAGATATGAGGCTCGACTTCATGGAAAAGTAGCTAGTGATTTTTTACTGGACAAGATAACGTCGGTAATCTTCTTAGAATAATCTAATCCTTCAAATGAAAATATCACATTTAAATTCTCTAGGAAATTCGACAATTCCGCCATGGACTTGCTTCATTGTTGAAATATGACTGGGTAATTACATTTCAATTATTGCATATTGTTTTAATTTCAGGTGCCCATCCCACTTATCTATCCACAAGTAATTCAAAAAATTCCATATACTTGATAAAATTAAAACAAATTATCTAGGTAGTATTCCTTTCTGTTCGTATTTATTTCATTATCTGCTTAATCAGTCGGCAATTTATTACCAGGCAAGAGTCTCCGCTCAAAAGCGAAGTAATTTTACAATATTAACTTAGCCTAAAACTGAGCAAAACTTAGATTGATCTAATAATACCCATCGGTACAATAATTCAATTTTTCTTCTATGTGGGTTGGATGAAAGTTGCTGAAGCTCTACTCAACCCGTTTGGCGAAGATGATGATGATTTGGAATGCAATTATGTTATAGACAAAAACTTGATAGTATGAAGATATTTATTCTGTCCAACTAAAATTCTTTTAATAGACTGGAATGACATTAGTAGATCTTGGGAGCAACAGAATACCAGATCAAAAGAGAGATTACTTCTGGGATGAAGACCATATAGTTCCACTCTATTCACTAGAAGCCGCAAAACGTACTGTTCATCCTATGATAGGATCAGCATCTAAAATAAAGTTTGAGCTTACTTAAAATAAAAAATCAAAATACTTAAAAACAGAAATCACAAAAAATCCTTTTAAGCCTGGTGGAAAAACAAAATAACGTAACAATGGCACCACACAAAAGCAAATTGAGTAAAATGGATGAACAAGCGCAAAAAGCTCATATTCATATTATAAATGTGGAAGCACACAACAGAAGACACTCAAATGAGTTAAAAAATGAAAAGGGAGCAATTGATGATGATACCGCACTTTCGAAAATCAGTAAAAGAAAGTAAGGAATTCCAAGTAAAAGTCATGTTTAATAATATTTTTATGTTTCGATTTAGCACAAAGCAGAATTGGTTTGGAAAATTGCTTCGTCGACGTAAACAGAAAGGTCATCAGATACCAGTTCAATATACACCAGGAGTTAATGAAAAGCGTCACGATAGCCCCGCAGGTTATAAAAATGAAAAGTCGAGAATTTATCAAAACGAATTCAGCAAAAAATTTAAAACATGACCTAATGTTTCTAAAAAATTCCCTCTTTTAAATTCAGGCGATGAGCATTTACCTTATTATCAAAGATCACCTCCAAGAAGCCCACCACTCGATTATACGCTTGGCGAAACAAGACGTGACTATTCACCATATGGTAACTAGATTTTAAAACAATGCTAAATTATTTTTAAGGACAACGAGGATCTGAGGGAGGTACACTCGGATTGAGAAGATATTAAATAAACTTTTAATGTTCGGAACTCATTAACACACAATTATTTGAATCACCCATCATAAACCAAATAAAAATCAAGAACACTAGTTCAAACACTAGAATAAGTTTTAAACAAACAGGAATTCACAAATGCAACCAAAAACCGTAAAATTCTTGGTTCAGAATACCGATATTTCTAAAATTTTAAAACCTACTTTAATGAACAAGATAAGCGTCCAGTCTTTGACTCGTAAAATATCCATCAAGTTAAATACGCTTTCTAACACCATTAGATTCACTCCCAGCAAATTCAGAAAGATTAATGATCATAAAACCCAATTTTTGCAGATTACGTCCAGCACGGTCTTCCTAAAAATGTTTTTCAAAATTAAATTTCTAGAAATTAAAAAAACCTTTCTTAATGAAATTTTGCATCGACAGGCCTAAAATTAAGTACAAAATTAAAGAAAACAAAATTAAACAAAACCTCAAGTTCTCCTGAATATTTAGAATCATAAGGGATATAACAATAAAAAGAAAATGGTTGTGTGTTCTTTTCAGCATAAACCAAATTTCCAAGTTCATCGATAAAGTATTCAGGCTAAAAAATTGTTTAAACAAATTTTTCGAAGTTTCAGAATTTTAGAGAACCCAATTTTGCTCAAACCTTCTTAACCCATCACTGATATAAACTAGAGCTCAGATCGGACAGAGACTAGATCTCGTTCAAAAATATCCGATATGAGATAAATATTCTTATGTACTTGTGTGAACTAATATGAAATCCTGTGAGAGCTATCCAACTTAAATAACCAAAAATCCACCCAAGTCTGAAAGATCTCAAATAAAGGAGCTCAAATAAGCAAAAAATAGATTAAAGTGTACAAAAAACATTAATAAAAGACCTGATCAGAATCGCGAATTCTATTCTGTATTAGCTCATCAAATTCATTTTTAATCCCATCTTCTTCTACTAATAAATGCTTGTATTTTCGATTGCGCGCTTCAATTTGCTCCAAAAATTTTTGGTAACTTGCTTCATCAATTTGGCTGTTTTCTGCTTGTGCTATTAAAGCTTCCTCGAAATCGTCCCATTTACGAGGCGCATCGTCTAATTCACGTGGAGAACGTTCAGTTAAAGAATGTCGCCTTTCAATTTGTTGAAATTTTCTATGAGAAGCTGGAGACGAAGAAAATTGTTTATGTTGTTGTTGTTCTTGTAAAGAATTCATGGAAGAGGCAATAGAGGATCCATCAATTATGTCTGTTGTACTGCGCCTAAAAAAGGAAAAAATGGTCATTCGACTCTGATTGGGCTTATTGTGAGATAATTTTGGGTTTGATAAGAGAAAATTTAAAAATTTGATAAAAGCAATGGTAAAAGTCGCTTACAGGTCTTTTTTCCTCCTATGTTTATTTACTATTAAAGTCCAAAATGGTCAGACTTTATTTACTTTACTAGTTGCCAGTTCCAGCAATTAAAAAGATCAATTTTTATTTTGTTTTGACTGGAAGAAAACGAAGTCTGAGCATTTTCTCATTTCAAAAGGAAAAGCTCAAGGATAAAAAAAGGGACCTGTAAACAACCATTTCAACAAAGAGCAAGTCTTTTAAATACACAACCCCAAAATTTTAATAAGCTAAAAACCTATGAACATTTGCATTTGGATAAATTTGTCCACTGTTTGTCCTACTTCTCATGCGAATATTTGAAGGTGCAGAACTATTAAACCGTCTTGAAACTGACGGACTCATAAAATCAACTTGGTGGGAACAGACAGGCCTATGCAATGTAGTGCCAACAAAAGAACCACATTCGAGTAGACGAACCTTTAAATTTTATAAAATTTGAAAAATAATGAAAAGAGAGCAAGAAAATCGTGACGGCCATATCGGGACAGCTACTCTACTAGTTTCACGCCCTAAGCACAGGGTCCTCAAGAACCAACGTAAATACACAAGAAGTTAATTTTGTCGCCTAAATTCCGATATGTCCGTTCCAGACAAGTCTCCCAATCCCAAAAATTAAAGGACAAAAAATACCTTTGCAAATATCACAGCATTTAATAACGGAACATCAGTCAATTTTTCCACGACCAATGCAACACTGAATTTAACCTTCTTTTTTCGAAGAAAAGCCATCTACTGAAGTTGATCAAATATAAAGCAATAAATATATAATTTTTTAAATGCAATCTAAAATGAAAGGAAAGTTTTATTTTAATGATGAAAGAGAAGAAAAAAAGCTGATTTCAAATGATTCAGCAAAAATGAAAAGCGCAAACAATGTGGAATATGGAAAACGGTGGAAAAAAATGAAAAAAAGCGCATGGTGAAAGAAATATCGGCGGGGCAGTGAAAATTCTTTAAAGAACGCTTTAAACAAACAGTTTAAAAGTTTAAAAAAACGTCAATCGGAGACCTTATCTACACACATAAGGAAAGTAGCACAAGCGTTCACTGTTAATAATATTGCAAAAAAAAGTGAAAAAAATGCCCCAATACAGAAAAGAAAGTGCTTCCCCTATTCAGTAACGAGAAAATAAGCAAGACTCAAACGCTCCTTTTAAAGAAAATTTCTCTTACATCTCTAACAACGCTATTTTTTAATTAGGATAAAATGTCACATATATAAACAGAATGCCAAAAATTTAAATTTAAAGAAAAAGAGCGGCATGACCCCACTCCAAAGAATATGTCAACCCTGAATTTTTCACCCCTAAGCATCTTAACCCCCATAAGATTTCGTTTCAAACACATTTTTTTAAAAAACTCTCACAAATTTTTGACCACCATATTTTGACCATACGACAGAGAAGATCAACCTGTTCTAGAAAAAGGCTAAAATTGAAAAGACGAGTTAAAAATGAGTGGACAAAGACAAAGGACAAAGACAAGTGAAAAAATACACGAACAAAAAAAGTAGAGGGTAGCGCTCGCGCATTTAAAGTTTTGCCAATTTTTTTTGTTTAAAATTAAAATTTTTCGTACCAGAGCCAGTTGAAGTGTTGAGACAGCGAGCCCACCATGTTGAGCACCACAGAGCTGGAGTTGCACAGCTGGAGTTGCACCACACATGCTTAAAAACCACCCCTCCCACTTTTCCCTTAATTTAAATAAAAACCACACCACTAAACCATCCAACCAAAAGCATATTGACCAGCCATAGCATGTTCTCCAACCACCCAGAAGCATGTTCTCCAGCCAACCAAAAGCATATTGTCCACCAACCATCCAGAAGCATGTTCTCCAACCACCCAGAAGCATGTTCTCCTCCAACCATCCAGAAGCATGTTCTCCAACCATCAGCAGCAGGTAGACCTAGCTAAAAATACCCACCCTCCTCCCTTATTTTTTATTAAAAAACGACCACACCGCCTTCCACCATAAAGCATATTGACCAGCCCATCCATGTTGACGTCCTGAACAAAAAAATCAGCCATAATTGAAAGACATCAAAAAACCATTGTGTTGAGTCAGCAGCCGTCTTAAAAGAAAAATGGAAAATTTCTAAAAAAATTTACAAAATCAAAACCTCCAAACATCCATTGAAGTTGGACCGCCACCACTGGTTGAAGAGCATGTTGAAGGCCACCATCCAGAAGAGCATGTTGAAGACCACCATCCAGAAGTGCATGAAGAACACTGAAAAATCAAAATTTTAGAAAAGTATTTAAAAACACAAAAGGTTAAACCACACCACCACCAACATCAGCAGGCCAGGATGAGCATGCTGGAATTTGAGGGGATTAACTTTTTTAATCAAAATTAAGTTTATTTTTAAAATTTTACGCCGCGCGCGCATCAAGGGGGATAAAAAACACATATAAACACATAAAAACGAAAAAAAATTGAAAAACCCGTACCGCGGTACGAAATACCCCTAGAGCTCGAAGAAAAAAAACAAAAAAATTGTTTTTCTCTAACCTGCTCGTTTTTGTATTTTAACGCTTTTCCATTTTCACATTTCGTGTCGAAACTTTTTATTTTGGCATACTGTATTTATTATTTTTTATTTTAAATAACTATACTATTTCTTTCTTCTTTGTCTCTCTGCCAATTTTACGTTAAAATTTTCCAAGCGGAAACACGTTTTTATTTTGTTGGAAATTTTTGCTTGTTTTTAACTGTTTTATTGTTCTTTTTTATTTTAGATTGTTTATTCTTTAATTCTTCGCCGTTTGACACTTTATTTTTAATCAGAACATGTCTTCAGATTTTGGCAATCCTTTGAACAAATTCAAGCTCTTATGTATTTCTTGGAGAACAAAGCGGTTTATTTTTTAATTCTGGGTTTAGTTGCCCTCCCTTAGTTTTAATATTTGCCCAATTTTTCTGTAGACTTTTTTGAGGGTTTTTAAATGAATATAGGCTGTACCAATGCTTGGATTTTCGCCTTTCCCTAAAATCAGACCCAGGGGTTTTGGTTTATCTATACATCGGGATTTTTGTTCATTCGACTTTTCCAGCTCCCAGATATTATTTAGGACAACCTGGCCAAACTCGGGGATTTTCTCTGCTTTCAGGCCTCTCGAATTCGTTCAGTTTTCGTTTATTTCCTTCTTTGAATTACTTTGAAATTAACTTTTTCTTACATTCCGTCACCTTTTTTATAAAATTTACTTTTTTTCCAGTTGGCAAGACTTCCCTCATCACCAGATTTATGTACGACAGTTTTGACAACACATATCAGGCGACAATTGGCATCGATTTTCTCAGCAAAACAATGTATCTTGAGGTGAGCCTTTTTTTCTATTTTCTGGATTTAAACAATTCAAGTTTAGGTTCGTTTACAACTTTGGGACACCGCCGGACAGGAGCGTTTTCGATCTCTTATTCCTTCCTATATTCGTGATTCTACAGGTTTTTTCTTTGCTTTTCTGAATTTTTTAATAATTTTTTAAATTTAGTTGCTGTTGTTGTTTATGATATTACAAGTTTGTTATCAATTTTTAAAACTTATTTTTAAAAATCTGGGGAAATCTTGGATAAAATAACATCGGTATTTTTGCAAGTTCTTTGAAAAATCGAGACTAGAAAATGCTGTCTCGGGATTTAGGCAATGATTTGGACGGTTCAATACATGCGTAAATAGATGATCATGCGAAAACCCAGGTTTATGGTTCCACTTCTTTAACACGTCGATACAGATTTCAGAGCCATTTTGCGGGCTTCCCCAGAAATACCCCCTCGATCTTTGAAAATGGCTCAGAAATTTGGCCTGCAAAATGGCTCAGAAATAGCCCCTCGATCACTTTCGAAAAAAGTGCGGATCGTCTTTCGCCTTTTTTGTTGTTTCGTCTTTTCTTTCTAAAATCAGTTTCAGCACACTCCTGATCCATACTCAATTTTTCCTTCGTATTCATATTCAGTTTTCCTCGTTTTTTTGGGCCTAATTTTATTATCCTACTTGCTTTGTAAAAAATATTTTTTTTTAATTTCAGACGCCAACTCTTTCCATCAAACTTCCAAATGGATTGACGATGTTCGCACTGAACGCGGAAGTGACGTTATTATTATGCTTGTTGGAAATAAGACTGATTTGACTGAAAAACGGTTTTTTATTTCTCTAAAGTCTAATCTAGAAATAATTTTTTAGCCATACTCCTCTTAAGGAAATTTCCATGACATCTCCAACAACGCTATTTTTATTCGGATAAAATATCACGTCTAAAACAGGATGCCAAAAATTTAAATTTAAAGAACCAGCACATTCAATTTAATTTTAGCCAATTTTTTATTTAGAATTGAAATCTTTCGTATCGATGCCAGTTGAAATCCATAAAATTGTTTTTATTTTTAAATACCCTTTTATTTTTCCGTCCTTCTCACTCTTACTTTTAAACCTTTCTTCATATAAGCCTTATTCAAACAAATAGAAAAGCAAAGCACATGATGCGCGATTTTGCAATCAATCGTCGGATCTCATAATCGGCATCGAGAATCGAGAAAGCTTGGCAACAATGTGGAAGAATGACAAAAGGCAACCAAAGAAAAATATGGTAGTGAAAATATGGGTTCTCCGCCAACTGCCAGATTAGCAGTAAAGCGAGCGCATTTTGGCCTTTTTGTGAATGTTTGTCGCCGCTGATCGGCGATACTGCAAACAAGGACATGTCATCATCGCTATTTTATGGCCACATTTATCGAATAAGGAGAACCCAATGGAACAAAAAGGGATAAAAGAGGACATAACCATGGATCCGGAGCTGGGGCAAGAATTTATGTTATTTAAAAATGTCTGAAGTAATAAAAATATTGAACTTTTTTACTTTAAATTGTATTTATTGGCCTTTTTTAACCTACTTAATTCTTAATAATCTTGACATCAACATTTTCATTCAATGCTATTATAATCCACAGCTTAACCACTCATGACTGCTTAGAAATACATATAAACACAAAATGAAGAGGATTAGAAAATTGGCGATAAATTAGCGATTGGGGAAATTGATAAGCGAGCATTTCTGATTTCAACACAGATGTGTTTGTTTAAGTGTTATTAAACATTCTTAATCCGATAAAATTTCTTATTGTTTATTTTTGCATAAACATATCTGAAAATGAGAAAATGATTTCAAAAAATAACTATTATGAATATTTTGCCCTTTATTACCCACATTATATATCAATTGCGCCTCTTCTTTCAATTTAAAGTGAATGAATGCCTTTGTGGTCCAAGTGCCAAAAATAATATCCGCCAAAGGCAAAAAAGAAAGTTGTTGGAGGGCATCAGACAGGTTTCTTTTCCAATTTTTTTGTAATTTGCCGATGGAAGGAACCACCAAAAATGGAAGATGAGAAAACAAAGTTGGAAAGTAATCATAAAATCCAGAGAAAAGACTGTATTTGCTAGAAACTAATTACAATCCAACTCTTAAATACATACAAGTTAAAATTAATTCTAAATAAATCACAGGCTGTAGTGTAGTTCACCGGAGGTAAAAGTTCGGGACGAGACATATGTCATTCGATTCGACTTGGCGAGCTGAGTCGAACGGTACCACTCCCAATTTCAGGAAATGATTCTGGACCGAGTTATAGGTCCCGAAAAATCGAAAAACCAAAGGGGGGACCAAGCACTTTTTTGGGGTGAAAAATTCGAATATGCAAATTATACCTCATTCGAAAGAGCTCTTCAAGCTGAGTCGAATGACACCAAAATCAACGAAATCTGACTTGATTGGACAAAGTTATGATCCTTTATTTTAGCTCCTTACCTATGGCATCTGTGGAGATTTTTGCTGCTACGGAGGCCACAAATACGTCCAGAGCAAGGGAGATAGGAATAGGCTTATGTTACGAGCCCAGACCCAGCGCCCGTAGACTCCCCGCGAGGCGCGTGCCGCAAAACCCCGCGCGAAGCGCGGGGTTTTGCACAAGCGCCTCGCCGATGCCCCATAGGTTTAGGTTTTTGTTTTTTGTATCATAACTTTGTCTAATCTTGTTCAATCACGGTGATTTTGGTGTCATTTGACTCAGCTCAATTTGACTCAGCTCGTCATTTGACTCAGCTCGATTTTGGTGTCTTTCGAATGAGGTATTATTTGTATAAAAAAATTTTTATTCCAAAAATCGCCCCTTTGGACTTCGATTTTTAGGGGTCTATATCTCGGTCCAATCAAGTCGGATTTCGTTGATTTTGGTGTCATTCAACTCAGCTTGAAGAGCTCTTTCAAATGAGCTATTATTTGCATATTCGAATTTTTCACCCCAAAAAAGTGCTTGGTCCCCTCTTTGGTTTTTCGATTTTTCGGGACCTATAACTCGGTCCAGAATCATTTCCTGAAACTGGGAGTGGTACCGTTCGACTCAGCTCGCCGAGACGAATCGAATGACATATGTCTCGTCCCGAACTTTTACCTCCGGTGAACTACACTATATCCAAATCACATGCAAATTATAAGGTTGTGGGGATAATGTCAAAAGATGAAAGTGTTAAAGTAGTGTCTAAAAATAATTAAATTTATGGTTTTCCTTTTTGTGTGGGCCGTTTTGTGTCATAAATAATCACATTTTTTGGAGACCTTTAGCTTTGGGCCAATTTTTTCTAATTTGCCGTTCGCGCTTTTTAAGTGTAGAGGTCATCGGGATCGTAAAATCTGAATAACGATAATTATAGAAGGAAATTGAAGAGTTGTTTTAGGTGTTTTTGTCAGAATAAAAGAAAAAACAAAGATATTTCTCGGTAAAAGTGATATCGATGAAAAAATAGATAAAGTCAAAGATGTAATAAGATGGCAAATTAAATATTTAAAATGATAAGACAAAAATCTAAAATGATATTAGACGATTAAAAAGTTTTCCCAAAATCCAGGTTCTATAAATTGTGAGCATGTATACAAAAATTTTCCTTGAACATGCATATATAAAATTTCATCAAAAGTGTGCTTACAACCAATCAGAGGCAACCAACTACCGAACCGCACGCCCATCGCACAGACACCGTTGAATAGTACAAGTTCTACTCCCGTTTGACTAGCACACACATCCACTTTTCTTCTTTCATCGCTTCCACAAACTAGTGTACACTCTGTAACAAAATGATAGCGCCACCTAGTTTTTATCGATATCCTACCAAATATTAAATGGATCTGTTTCAAATTTTGGTAGAATATAGATAAGGATATTATGTATCAATAATGGAAATAAAAAGTTTAATGCAGATTTAAAAAAAATTTTATAACAATAAATTTGATTTTAGAGTGTAACAAAAAGATAGCGCCACTTGTATTTTTGACCTTAGGGGTTGTCCGAAAAATCTAAAAAAATTCCAGTATACATATCTATTAATATCTATACTAAACACAAAAGAAACTAAGTTCCTATATAATTCCTTCATTGAGATCTTGAAACCCGAAAATCAACGGAAAACCGGGGTAGACGTCTTTAAAAAATATTTTCGACCCCTTACACGTGATATAAAAATTTTATTTTCGGCTCATTTGAAAGCCCTTGAAATTTGCTACAAGATAGCATCAATTTTATTTACTGAAAAAAATTTACCTTTAAAACATAATGTGATAAACTTTCATGTCATAAAAATCACTCAAACGCCCCCCAAAAAGTGATGAAAATGTGACTTATAAACTTAACTCATTATTTCTCAAAAAAGAATTTTTTCTGGGCTATGAGATAAAAACTAACTTGTAGCAAATTTCAAGGGCTTTTAAATAAGCCCAAAATGAAATTTTTATTTTACTTGTAAGGGCTCGAAAATATTTTTTAAATACGTCTACCCCCGGGTTTCCGTTGATATTCGGGTTTCCAGATCTCGATGATGGAAGTACATCAGAACTTCATTTCTTTTTTATTTTCTATACATATCAATGGATATGTTTACAGGGATTTTTGCAGATTTTTCGGATCACCCCTAAGGTCGAAAATACAAGTGGCGCTATCTTTTTGTTACACTCAAAAATCAAATTTATTGTTATAAAATTTTTCAAAAAATTTCAACAAACTTTTTCTTTTCAATATTGATACATAATATCCTTACCTATATTCAACCAAAATTTGAAACATATCCGTTTCATATTTGGTGAGATATTGATAAAAAACTAGGTGGCGCTATCATTTTGTTACAGAGTGTATGCTCATCACTCGCTGTTTGCTCCCGCAACTAAAAAACTCCGCCCAACCACTTTTTTTAACCACCATCTTCACAAAGCTATAAAAGCTACCTCTACATTTTCCCAACTTTTTATTGTTAAGAAAAAAAACGGAAAAAAGAATCATCTATATTTATATCAGCATGACAAATAACACAAGCGTTGGCTCCCGGTAAACCTCTTTTGTTACGATCGCTTGCGAGAACTGTTAGCAAACTCCTTAAACATAGTAAAAATTCTCGTATTTTAAAGTGAATTATTCATATATTAATGTAGCTTTAATTCATTCTGTCACGCTTAATTATCTTTGTATCCCTTCATAAATTTTTCTTTTTTCGTTTCACTAATTAATTATCGCAGTAATAATTATCGCACTAATCATTTTGTTGAACTCTACAGTTGAGTCAACAATATAAGTGAGAATGGACCTAATTATCACTTCCATTTCCTTGTTATGATAAGAGTTTTTAACATCAAAAGATGCCGCCAAACCACTTCCAGTCATTTTATTTTTATTTTTAAAGTTTTTATGGCCCTCCGCTTTTTTACTTTTCCTTAAAAATTGGCCAAGAAATCCTTTAAAAGCATGTAGAAAATTTAATACCCGAAATATGCTCAAGATGTTCAGATCAACTAGTCTATTAAAAAATGTTCAGATTGAAAGGCATTTAGTAAAAGCACCTTTAGACCTCAAATAGGACATTTTGCACTTTCACAGCTGGGCAGTTATTTTACAACCTCAAAGCTAAAAAATTACAAATAGATCCTTTCAAAATCGCAATATAATATTCTTTTTCTCGTTTTCTGATTTTTTGCCAATTCATAAAAAGCCGCCGCCTGATTATGCGCAGAAGCGGCGCGCATTGACTCTAATTTTAGGCCGAGCCGGAAATTGGCTAACAGGATGGGAAAGATGGTCAATAGAAAAGAATAAAATGAGCAAGAGCAAAGGAAGAAAAAAACTGAAAAAATGGCTGGCAATTAATATATGCAGCTGAAAATTCTATAGGAATTGGAAGAAGGAAACCGGATTAGATTTTTAGAATATATTGTTTAAAAAATACCATAATTAACACTTAATTTTCATTCAAATATTTTCAGATGTTTTATTCTCCTGACCAGCCTCATCAACATAAACAAAATCGCAAAAGACACAATGATAATACGCCTCAGACTACTATTCCAAATGGGGCATTTCCTTACGATATTAATTCAATCTACCCACTATTCACAACGACAAATACGATGCCACCAAATTTGTCATTCGGGATTTTCCCATCACCGCGCTTTCATTCTCCAGCCTTACTTCCATTATTAGCTTTACAAAATATGGCAACACAAATTGTCAATTATTCTGTGAATTCACCAACTAACCAGACTACAAATAGTAGTATTTTTCCACAATTGCCAAGTATACAACAGAAACAACAAAAATTACTTGAATGGATTCAGGCCATGCAACAACAACGACCAATCGCAGAATCGATGGTACATCAGTATTTAACGCCAAAAATGCACGAAAATACTAACTCAATTTCAAACAGTATTCTTAAAAATGAAGCAAACGTCGTAAAGAAATTCGACTTTTCAGACATTTCTTCATGTGTTAACAATGAACAAAGATACATCAGAGGTATTTTTGCCTTTTATTTTTTTATTTTCAATATTCAAATTAAGAGATAAAGACAGAAACAGAAGGTTTAGAAGCAAAAGATTCTGCCTTTACTAAAACGCACGTCTCCCCTGAAGCCTCCTCTGCTTCACTTTTTGAAGCAGCGATTGTAATTGCAGCGGCCGCAGCTTCCGCTGCAGCTGAACAAAAAACTACTGATACATTCATACAAGTGAATATTCACCAAAACAATAATAATCAATCCCACACGTAAATTTATAATTATTCAAAGTTTAAATAATTTTTAAATTAAGCAAGACTGTGAACAAAAATACACAATCCGCTGGTAAAGTTAAGTCAGAAAGAGGGATACCCCCTTCGTATCCCCCTCGATCAGTAAGAAGTCGGCGACAGCGCAAGCAATTTATTTGTCGCTATTGCGGACGCCAATTCACAAAATCTTATAACCTCCTGTAAGTTTTACCTATAAACACATCCAAAAAATTAAAAATATTTGGCAGTATCCACGAACGCATACATACTAACGAGCGACCATTTCCATGTGATGAATGTTCGAAATCGTTCCGCCGCCAAGATCATCTACGCGATCATAAGTTTGTTTTTTGCATATCATTTCAATTTATAAACTCTATACTTCTTCAGGTTCACCCACGCCAAAGAGAAACCTTTTAAATGTAGCGAATGTTCACGTGGTTTTTGTCAGCAACGTACATTGTTGATTCACCGGCAACGAGACCATGGTGCCAATGTTGTTTTGCCTCCACGTAAAAATGCTAGTAAATTGAAGATTCTTAAAGAAAAAGTACAATAGATATAAAAAATTTTAAAGAAATTGTGACACTTTTTAATTTTACTTGATATTTAGATAAACAAGTTTATAATACTGTATTATGTGGCCCTCAATCACAAGACTCAATTTCCCATATTCATGGGACTCAAGCGACACGAGAATTTTTCAGAAAAGCCTTTTTTGGGCGTCATTTACTTTTTTCCCTTGCTTTAGATTAATTTTCTTTTTTTTAATTTAGAAATTTGATCTTATAATGTAAGGGTATTGTGACTTATAGTGGGTTTTTTTTGGCTGGACCGATTTCGACAAATGAGGTGTCATTCGAAAGAGCTTCGAAAACTGAGTCGAACTAGATATGGGGGAAGTCGGTCCGACAATCAGGGGCCGAGTTACAGACCCCTGAAGTTTGAAAAAGAGAAGGGGGGAGTAAGCTCATTTTGGGGTGAAAAATTCGAAAATGCAAATAATAGCTCATTCGACTCAGCTCGACGAGCTGAGTCGAATGACACCAAAATCACCGAAATCCGACTTGATTGGACAAAGTTATGATTGTTTGTTTTAGCTCCTTACCTATGGTCTATGGAGGTTTTTGCTGCTACGGAGGCCCCAAATACGTCCAGAACAAGGGAGATGGGAATAGGTTTATGTTACTGACCCAGACCCAGCGCCCGTAGACTCCCCGCGAGGCGCGTGCCGCAAAACCCAGCGCGAAGCGCTGGGTTTTGCACAAGCGCCTCGCCGACGCCCCATAGGTTTATGTTGACCATTTTGAACCTGTTTATCTTGGCTCAGAATCAAGATATAGAGCTGATTTTGGTGTCATTCGACTCAGCTCGTCGAGCTGAGTCGAATGAGCTATTATTTGCGATTTCGAATTTTTCACCCCAAAATGAGCTTACTCCCCCCTTCTCTTTTTCAAACTTCAGGGGTCTGTAACTCGGCCCCTGATTGACGGACCGACTTCCCCCATATCTAGTTCGACTCAGTTTTCGAAGCTCTTTCGAATGACACCTCATTTGTCGAAATCGGTCCAGCCAAAAAAAACCCACTATAAGTCACAACATTCTAATGTAAATCTTCAAAATAAATTAGAAAGATGTTGGGAATTCCATTTCTTTCCACTTACATTCAACGTATTGTTAAGGTTCAGGCTGTAGCTGATTCAGTGGACTGGCTTAATTATTATTGTACTTCTGTGCTTCTTGCCTTTTTTGCATTGGCAATTTCAGCTAAACAATATTTTGGTTCACCTATCCAGTGCTGGACACCTAATGGTTTTGTTTTATCTTATTAATAGTATCGAGTTGTTTTTTAGAGTTCAAAGGAGGTTGGGACAAGTATGCAGAGAATTACTGTTTTGTGTCGAATGCTTATTATGTACCTTTTGATGAAGAAATACCAAGAGATTTGTCACACCGCCAGGACCAAATCAGCTACTACCGGTTTTATTTTTGCTTAAAGAAACGATCATTTCCTTAAATTTAAAGTTGGGTCCCCGTCGTATTAGCTGTGCAGGCTCTACTCTTTTGGTTGCCTAATTGGATTTGGAATATTCTACATAAACAAACAGCTATAAATCCACGTTGTCTACTCAGCGAAGCGCAGAAAAGTCGAAAATTGCATGGAGCTGACCGTGATAAAGAAATTGGTGAAATTGCGTCTTTTGTCTCTGACACAGTTTGTTTTTTTTTGTTTTTTTTTCATTTTTTATTTCAAATTTTAATAAATTAAGATTTCCAACTTTTCACCTGACGATAAATTTGGTTATCGATCCCGACATCCTTCAGGGTTAAATGCTACTTTTCTTTACCTTGCGCTCAAGCTTCTTTATGTTTTAAACTGTTTTGGTCAATTAATAATTTTGAATCGATTTCTTGGTGGCGAATTCCATAGCTGGGCATGGCAGGTATAACAAATTGTTGAAATTTTAACTTAAATTTAAATTCAGGCCGTTTTTGATTTGTTCAAAGGTGTGGATTGGGGGGAATCTAAATTATTTCCTCGTGTTATCATGTGTGATTTTTCAATTCGGCGTTTGGCCAATCCTCAACGACATACAGGTTGTTATTGATAAATATTGTCATTTTTATTTTTCAGTTCAATGCGTAATTATGTTAAACATGATTAATGAAAAGTATATTTTTTTATCTTTTAACGTGTTTATTTTTTATTTATTTAAAGGCTCTACTTTTTCCTTCATTTTTGGTTTTTGTTTGTTGGTATTGTAACACTCGTTAACTTTTTCTACTATTTTGCTATGCTCATGATACCAAGGATGCGTACAAATTTTGTCCGACAAAATATTAACAAGCATCAACAGAAGGTAAAATTTTTCGAATGTCTAGAATATTTCTTGAATTTACTCTGATTTCTTAAGCTACGTGGTTTTGGGCGTCGCGAACTCCACCGGTTTGTCCAATGTCGTTTACGCCCCGACGGAGTTCTTCTAATTCATTTTATACGGCAACATGTTGGTGGTCGCTTTACTTACGAATTGCTTAATGAGTTGCTGCGTCTACATTGGCTGGCACAGACTAGTGGGGCAACACATCATAGTAGACTTGGCAATATTAATATGGTTAAAGGAAGTTCTAATACTACAACAACAGCACATTTTATGGGTAATGGTTCAGATGGAGTTGAAAGCACCACTAACTCACCAGGTCGTGGAGATATTCTAACTATTGGACATCAAGATGAAAACAGCTTTTCTCGCCAAAACACTTATAAAGTAACTTTTTCGTTTTTTCCAAATTTTATTTTAAATTTTAAAGCCCACTGCTTATGGGCATGCACTTGGATATGCAAACATGTCTATGGGAATTAATAAGTCATTGTCTGATGCACCAGTGGCACTACATGAAACACAAAATTTTCCCATAATGCATCAGAATGCATTTAATTCTGCCTCTCTTCTGCGTGCTATCAGTGGGACAGCTTCTCCAACTAATGCTTTTGTACCACCAAAACTGGCAGAAAATCAATATAGTGCACCGCCAACTTTACAATTTGTTGATGGAGGTGATGAGAAAAATCAATCGAAGCAACATAATCAGTCTATGAATACAACTCCATTAATGCAACCTCGACGTTCAAAATCTCCATTGGTTTAATTATAATCTTAATTATCTAATCAACTTTTTTCTAAAAGGTAACTGGACTTGGCAAGCGTCTTTTGCAATCTCCACAGGCGCTGAACAATATGGATTCTCAAACAAACAAGGAAGATGTTACATCAAATGATGAAAATAACACCAATTCTAATTCTGATGTTTGATTAAAGATAATTCGACTTTTGAAAGGTTTGATCAATATTTTTTATCTAATTTATTTATTTTGGCTTTTTAATTTTCTAAATTATTTTTGAATCTCCTAACATTATATTTTTACTGCCATTAATTCTTATTTTTAACTATACTCTGGGATTTTAATTTAAGTATTTCACTTTAAACACCAATGTTGCTTTAACATTCCATTTATTTTTGCATTTATGAGGATTCTACCTAATTTTATACTATAACCTTAATATTTTCTTAATTTATACTTTTTGTAACGCTGATATTTTGTAACGAATAAATATTTTTCAGTTATTCTGCCATTTCTTTCTTTTAACGGAATTCCTTATACTTTATTAAATTAAAGCTGATAATAATTGAGAATCTATGAAATAATAAAAGTTCAACAGATTGACTGTCAAAAATAACTAGAGAACTTGTTGGATTGTGATGGATGTTGAAAAAAGCGTAGTGCGGCGATGTGTTTGTTCGATTGTTAGGCAGGTATGAATTTTGAATGTATGGTATTTGTTTATGATTTTCGTCTATTCCTCCGGGCTAGGTGTACCGCGTTTAAATTTGTTATCACCCACCAACACCTTAGTTCTAAATTTAAAATCAAAATTTAAGTTTGACTACAAGACGAAGGAAATAAATGCAAAAGCACTCAAAGAACTTGTGGGAACCGTACGAAGAATGGAAAGTATAATTCCTTCGTTTGTTGATATTTTGTTTGAGCAACTCCGTCAAACTGATTGTGATGTACGACTTTGTGTTCTGCACGTTTCCGGGTATTTCTTTCAACGTTCTCACAGGTTTCGTATTGAGTTGATCAATGGAATTCAGGTTTATTATTTTTATTATAAGGAAATAGAATTTTAAGGATTTCCTTGTCTACACTCTGGAGACTGACCCTCTTCACTATCCTTTGCCTGGACCGCCTGAGGCAGCTTGTTTACTCAAAAATGAAACAATTACAATGCTTCGTTGTTGGATCGACAAATTTGGACTGGGTTATCAAAAATTGAGATCGCTTGGAAATTACTTGAATAAATCAAAAAGTCTGGATTGGGAAAATTCCAATACTACTTCACAAGTATTTTTTTATAAAATGAAATAACTTTAAATTTTTTAATTAGATTGAACGGGAGCGTGCTGCAAATGAGGCTTTCAAACAAGAAGTGAATGCTCGAAAAGTTGTTGAGAAAATTACCAAACTTTTTGATGAGTCACGAGCCGATATTGAAAGGATTCAAGTTGAAGCATTTCAGGTTAGATAGCTTTTTCTAAGCAATTGCCTAAAGGTTTTAGTTATCAGAGCTTTTACTTCCAAATTTCTGTTCTCTTAATAACAAAGAAGGCATTGATGGTTCTTTGGAAGGAAACGAAAGATCAATGAAGGTAATTTTTGTCGCATAACTTTTTAAAACTTGATAATTTTAGCCCGATTCCGCCGAATCTCATGAAGTGTTCTTGCCCAGCACTGATGTTACAATATACCTTAAACCACAAGTTGAAGTTGAAAAAAGCGCAGACAATGTTGATTTAATCCATCAATTGTATGAAACCACTAAGCAGCTTGAAAAATGGACTAACAATGTTAACAATTGGTATTGCAAATTTTTATTGAATTAAAAATGTTTTAAGGCTTAAAAAACTGTCGCAAATCGGAAGTAATACTCAAACTTCGACAACCGCCATTACAAAACGATTAATTGATACAAAAAGGGGATTAATGGAAGAACTGGAAAAATGCAAAGAATTTAAGATTAAAGCAAAAACTAATGGAGATACTGATGGATCAAGTTCCATTGATTCTGAAGATGATGAATTTTTGGATGTTGAAGAAAAAGAAGGTTTTTAATTTCGAATAAAAAATTGTTAAAAAATTATTTCTTCAAGGCTATGAAGCAGAACTAATATATACAACGGAAAATTCAAACAAAAGTGAGGATTCTTTCATCTGTTCTACAATTCCAGGTCCAAGTAATCAAAATGTACAACACAAATCTTCTCAACAATTTGACCAAGCATCGTTAATTAGAAAAGATCAGAAAAATGAAAAGAACAATTTAAATCAGCCAAAACGTTTGGCAATGGGTTTGGATTTATGCTATTGGGGGGAAGAACGTATAAATCCTGAAACACAGAGGATAAATAATCAAGTAGCTGATGATTGTTGGTGGAGAAAACATTCTGAAGATGATAAGTGAGTTGTGTTTTATTACATTTTTGAAAAATTATTAGAAATTAATGATAAATATTTTTGTTAATTTCTTTTCTGAAATTTTAGTTGCAATAATGAAGCGCGTGACAATTGTGATGAAAAATCCTACGTTTCTAGACAGATAACATTTGTTGGTGAACTGCCAATTTTACAGAAAATGTGCCGGTATCGTTTCAACAAAACCTAAATTTTTCTTAAAATATCACATTTTCAGTGCGCCGTTGCCCAGTGGTAAACTCTGCCCACGAATGGAATACGATCGTTGTGCGTTACACGGGCCGATCATTGATCGAGATGAACAAGGATTCCCAATGGAAGAGCAAATTCAGTAAGTACTTTGTACGACAAAATTCTCATAAATGATTAAAAATATTATAGGGCTGAAAATGCTGACAACAAGAAAGCTGATAAGAAAAAAGCTGAAGACGAGGAGGCCTATATTCGAGACATTGAAGATGCCACCGGTATGAAATTAGCAGGAACATCTTCGAACTCGCTCAATACCAAAAAGTGCAATAAAACTGCAAGACAACGACCAAAGCCAGAAGGTTTATTGGGACGAGAACGCTTAAAGGTGAGCAGTAACTAATTAGGAGTATCGTTTGGATTTTTATTTAGACAAAATTGTTCGACAAGCGAGCACTCAAAAGGGTTTCCGAGACATTAGAGCAAATACAAAAGGCTAAAGCTGAAAGAAATTTTTTACATCAATTTAATTATGCTATGACTAGACGATAAGTAACTGGTTAAATTTTATTTTTAAGAATTTTCTAGTTTGTATTTTCACCCGGTTTAAAATTTTTTATTCAATAATTTATAAATTTTTAAAACCTAAAAATCATCATCTGAATCAAATACATCTCCGCTTCCAGAATTTTGTTGTTGCTCCTTTTCTATTTGTTTTAGTTTCGGCAAAAGCTCACCACTAACTTTTTGTATATATGTGAAGAATTTCTTCTAAAGTATTTAAAAAATTATAAATGAGGCCAGTTAAAACAAACTTGTAGTCTTTCGCTGTCTTCTGCACTAAAGTTTTGTGATGCCTGTTCACATACAAGTTCGCAAATTTGACCAATTCGAATTTGAATTTTTTCCAGTTTAAATATTTCTGCAGCGTTCTTTTCTCCCATTGCGCCAAAGTCAGCATCCATTAGCTTTGCAAGTGAATCACGAAGAAAATTTGAAGATCTTGGTTCTAAAATTTTGAGGTTTATTGACACATTTTCTCCAAATTTACCTCCTATTGTTTTGTCCAATCCATATTTGATAGCAGCTAGGGCAATCTGAGACGGAGGATATAACAACATCACATCACCATATAAGCACATCTAATTTTTTTTATATTCTTCAGTCAATAAGCTTCTTACCCTAAAAAACTCCGTAGAGAATGGCCTTATTGCCTCAATGTCAAATTTGAGTGATGAGAGCTGCAATCCCATTCTTGTTTTTATTTCGATCATATGCCCTTCAAAAGGGCGAAAAGGTGAATGCACAGCCAAGTAATAGTCAAGCTTAAGCATAATTTCAGGTTCTAAATTCAGCACCGTTTCGATGTTTGATTCGCGCGTGCCACTGCTTAAAATAAAATATTACGTTGATTCTATTAAAATTTTGCAAACCTTAGATTGTCGACAAAATTGTCGATGGTAACGTTGAATTCATCTACCTTTAAGTTAATTTAAAAATAACTTTGAAAACATCAACCTTTGCTGCAAGATAATAACAAGAAACCATAACATTCTTGGGCGAATACTCCATTACAGAATGTCTTAAGTAGAATCGTTTGAAATAAGCAAATGCAGTCCATCTAACTGAAGGCCACATCTCAGGGCGGAATTCGTCTCCAAAACTAAATAATTGTTTAAAATAAGAAAGATTATTTACCGAATTCCAGTTTCAGTCACTATTCGACAGAAAACGGCTTCTTCATCGGCAGTAAGAAAATCTTCCTCACTTGCTACATGGGGATATTCTGCCAATATTGTCTTAAATCTTTAATATTTGAGTTTGATTAGTTGAAAATAAATTTATTGCCTGTCAATGTGTGCTGTATTAACTGCCTTTCGCATTTCTGATAGTTCATTTTTGTTCCCAAAAATCCAAAAACGTTTCTGTGTACTCGTTGGAAACATTTCTAACAAACATTATTAATAGGATTATTCCAACGAATTAAAAAAAGAAAAATTCCTTTAATATGGACAATATTTTTTAAAAAATTAATAAAAAACCATTTATTATCAAAATATATACTGAATAAAAACTGTAAACTTTTCTAAATAATATTTTAAGTTGTCAATTGAATTTCCAATTTCTTATTAATTTCCCATAAAATTATATATAAATTGTGTCTTTACAAATACGAATGATCTCGATTATTTGAATCTGTAGGAAGAGTTGTACAATTATTGTCATCGCCACCGCCCTCGGTACTTTCTCCCTGCTCCCCTCCTTCCTTTACAACTTGATTGAGTTGCATTGATTCATCGCCTTCTTGATGTTTTTGTTGCGATTTGTCCGCCTTTTCTTGCTCTGATTCTTGTTTCTTTATCTCCAATTCCTTTGAATGAGTAACAGAAACTGACTTTTTCGGTGAAGAAAGAATCGCGGAACGAACTGGTTTCTTTTTTGGCGATGGATGCGGACTAAAATTTTTTTAAAATATTTCAGTTAAAATAAAATATACCTTGAAACATACCCTGGAAGAACTGGTCCCAAAATATTTCGTTCACTAAATAAATGAAATTTTTCGATTCATATCAGAACATAAAATAGTTACTTACATTTTTGGATCCGGATAATACGGTCTTGGATTTGTCCAACTAACAATCTAAAAATATTTTGTATTAATGAATATATAATTAAAAATCACTTTGCCAGTTGAATACATTATACGACCAGGATTATACGGATCAACCAGCTGCGTGAGCATATCAGCCTTTTCCTTATCCATACATGGAACGTCTGCTCCCGGTGCAACTTAATGAGAAAACTCAATAAACTAATTTTAAGTCACTTAAACTCACCAAATTCATCTGGTGCCAAATTTAATTTCTCACAATATCTAAGTTAAAATTTATTTGTTGTTAATCTTTAGATTTCTTTTACCTATACATTAAATGAACACGCATATCAGAACAAAAGAATGCACCAGCATCGCAAAGCGAACAACGAACACGAATAACTCTAATATGCGAAACCATATGACGACGACCATCCTTAAAATTTAAAATAATTATTGCTTAAATAAAATTTTAAATATTACCTTGATGTTTTTGCGAACATCACCACATTCTCCACATTGACATAATCCATCCGAACTAACATTCTTATTAAAAAGCGGTTTCAATGGCTTAAAGAAAAGATCACGCTGCGTTTCCGTTAAATAAACAGGAATTTGTGCAAGATCCTTAAAAAAAAGAAAATATTTAATTAAATCATTTTTTAAACTTTAGGTTTTGGTGGTGGTAACGGACGATTTCCAGATGTATTAGATACTGATGGAGAAAACTTGGTTATTTTTTCTTTTGCATTACTAGTTCCAAGGACTGAAAGTTCTCCATCCGCTTCTTCGTTGGTTAATTCGTTCAAATTTTGTTTTCGATGAGAAGATGATTTGTCTTAAAATTGCTTTTTAATGTTAATTTACCCTTGTGTAAAAAATATACCAGAAGTGGACGAAGTTTTAGTCTTCGTCTCTTTAAGCACTTTAGCCCGTGGAGTATAAAGTACCAATTCTTCTTTGTACCGATCAGTAATAACAGAAGGGAATTGTTGCTTTTCCTTTGTTAAAACTGGCGGAGTTTCAGATTGCTCCTCATTCGCAGAGTTTGAGTCAGTTCCACAAATTTCATCCAACATACTACTTGTTAATTAAAAAATGTTTTTTGTTTGGAATTTTTAATAATTTTAAATAAAAAATAAAGGTTTTAGCAAAAATTAATTAGATATTATTTCAGTTATACCGATCAATTTGTTGTTTTGTTGTTGCTGCAACGCTACCTCCTCTAGCACCATTGGAAAATTCTGTCGGTGTTTCACTTCCTGATTTATCAGTCTTTATTGAATCGGGAAGAACAAAATCTCGAAATTCGCGGAGTGCTGCTGCTGCAGTCGTCGGAACAGTTACTGCTTGAGGCGCCTTCTTTACTTTAGTAAGATCAACGTTTTCTTGATGAACAGCTTCTGCACTAGATGTAACAATTGGAATTTTTTGACGCTTCTGTCTCATTCTTCGTTCAGCAGTTCCGTGAGACAAAATTCTTCGTTTACCAGCAGAAAACACTTTCATTGGTGTTCTTTTCGCAGTTTTTTCCGGACTTTTTGGTTCTTGTTTTGTCGGCGTTTTTTCGGACTTTTGCTTTGGTGCTAAATAAAATAACTTTACAAAGGAAAAAAATTATAGATACTTCCAGATCGTTGCTTTCGCCCTTTCTCACCGCTCCCAACAATTCCAACATTTTCATAAATATCGTATCTCGTATTCGGACGACGCTATTAAAATTAGAAAAGTCTATTAATACCTATTAACAAGTAATTACCGAACGGTGTGGACGATTTATTAACAAAAGGTCGCTAGTTGCCGGAGATGGAGTGCTAGTATTGCTCCGATCAGCCGATGCTTCACTTGCATGACCATTTTCTTCTTCGTCTTCTGGAGCTTTTGAATTTAGCAGCTAAAATTGTATGTTATTTAATTTTGTGATTTTTCAAGAAACCATTTCTTCTGGTTTCGTCTTATTTAAATTTATAAGATTACCATATCAATTTTACGTGCTTCATCTTCATCAATGAGTCCAATTTGAGTTGAATCACTCCCAGTTTCAACATCATTTAACATGTCTTTTGAACACGTAGGTTTGTCGTCCAAATGAATGTCTAATGATGGATTAACTCCTTCACTTCCCCCCATATCATTACTTGAATTTGTCGTTTCATCGATGTTCCCAACCCAATCCTTTCGTTTTTTCGCTTCAATAAGTGCATAAGTAGCAGAAAGTTGCTAAAAATTAAGATTTATTATCTCCCCTATTATTCAAAACTCTTACTTGTTTAATCTCCTCCTGTTGAGTTAACCTAGCCTTTGATGTTGGCCTTGTGTATCTGCTTCTTTTCGTTCTTGTGTTAGTAAACCCTCTCTTCCTTGAAGGTTTAACGATAATTTTCTTTTCGACAGAATTTTCTTCTTCAAAGTTTTTAACAAAAAATGGACTGAGACTTCGTGCGCGATAAGTCGAGACTTCTTTATCCTGAGCAATAGGAGAAAAATTTAAGTCAGATACACTCATTTTTATCAATTTTCTTTAACTAAAAGTGAAAATAGCCGTCTCATTGAACTTATTTTTTAAATTTTTATCTCTCTCACATTATTAGCCTTTCAAGTTGAATTTTATCGAGAAAAATGTTTCTTCAAAAGTATCTCGTTTTTGCTCAACTTTTTGAGACTCAAAACGCCTAATTCAACGACTATCAAAATCGCTAAACGAAAAAGATGAATTAAACAAAAAAAAATTTAAAAAATAAGTTGTTCAATGAGGTGGAAATAAAGCTGAAAACAATTAGAAAATTTAATCAAATCAAGAATTGAGCTCGGAATCGGCTTCAAACTTTTTGTTTAATTAAGAACATTTCGCCAGACTCAATGTAAATAAAATATTTTTAAATTTTGTGACTTACTCTACGCCTACTAGAGTCTGAGCTAAACTTTTCAAAACGAGCTTTGATGTGTTGTTCACGAACGGATGTGTGAACAGTATTGAAATGTTTTTGAAGATCTTCTAGTCTGGAAAAAGAATATAAAATGGAAAATTGAAAAAAAAAATAAAAATGAAGAAAAATTTAAACTTTTTAAACGCAGGTTCATCACACAAGAAGCATTTGATGTGCGGTGCCGGGTTTTTCAACAATGCTTCTTCAGTATATTCAGTTTGATGTTGAATTGCAAGATGATGAGCGAGAGCAGCTAACATAGTAAATGAACTCTGGCCATTTGTTGTGCATCTAAAATGGTTGATTTTTTTAAATTTTTTTTGGTGAATTTTCCTGAAAAGTTTGTCAATTTTTACCTTTCATCTTCGCAACGTAAATGAACAAAATCAACAGGTATTGCAGATGGTATGCGTTCCAATATAGCAATCTGTTTGAAAAATATAAATTATAAATTTATGCGTTTAAACTTGTTCCAATGTCAATTCATGAAGTTCCGCGTCCCCATTCCCACTGTTTCCACCTCCATCCCCACCATTAGCCAATTTCTTTAATTGTATAGATCGTCTACGCCTTAACTGCATTTCGCCGCAACGTGTGCTGTTTTCACGTGGAATAACTAACGCTACGCGGTTTTCCGGTATTTGTTCTTTTATTGTCATTCCAACGGGAAGCTGTTCAATAACCTTATAAAAAAATTTTTTAATTAAAATTTTATCAGAAAGATTACTTGTTTTCCATCAATAATTGTAGTTTTTGCTACTTGACGAATAACTTTTGGTAAAGTTTGTATCTCAATATTGGACTAGAAAAAAATTTTTTTAGAAATAATTAAAAATTTGAAAATTCTTAAATTATTTACATTAGCCTTTTCAAGATGAACATTCACTGGACGAATATGTTTTGCAATATTCCCTACTGGATTAAATCGACGAAGTGCTCGAACATTTTTAACATTTCGTTTTGCAACCAGGTTATTGTTTCCATTATTACCTCCACCATTGGCACCAATTTCTTCGTTTTCTGGTTGTTGATCGTTAGTTAGGCCTTGAAAAATTTATTTTTCCTGTTTCTAATTAATTTAAAAATTACCTTCTTTGGCGTTTTTGATCACCTCAGAAAGTTGTTCTGTTTGTATATGTGATTGTAAAGATCGGCAAATCGTACGCTTGTGAGCGATAAAATTGATAATTGAACGAAAAAGAGCACGACAATAGCTAAAATTGAAAATTTAAAAATACGTTAACTGAAGATTTGGCATCTTTTGGATCAATATTTAATATTAAGGCTGTGAAACGGACTTGGAATATTTTCTAAGTATATTTTGTTCCTAGTGGATTTTATATTTATAAGAGATTTTAGTTATCCTAAATCCTTTATAATTTCCAATATAAAGCAAAATTAATGTTTGAGTATTACCTGCACTCATAAATCACACAGCATTCGTTCTTCAACAAATTCTTCACTTCCTCGGTACCATTTTGGTAATAACGAACAATTGAATCGACACCAGAACTACCAGTAGAAAGTGTTGGCACTTGAGAAGCAGGATCTTTTATATAATTTAATGACATTAATGATTCAAAACTGAAAATTTAAAAAAATATGGATAGGTGTAAAAATTTGGAAAAATAAGAGTAAAAATAATTTTGTGGACAGTGGTGCCTCGATAATTGAAACACCAAATTTCTTAAAAAATATAAAGTTTGTAAAGTTTAAGCGTTCATTAAAAATAAAAAAATCATTTGATTTCAATTTATGAGGCAGTGGCACTGCTCATTGTTAAATTACATAGGATATAGGATAAAGAAAACAACCTTTACATTTGTTATAAATTTGAATGGATTTAAATTGCACATTTTTTTATCAATAACTATGTACAAAACTGTTAGCCTCTTGGATTCAGCGTTATAAATCTAAGATGTTTGTATGGATGCCTTCTCAACTGGCATGGCTTATTAAACTGTGCATGGTTTCTTTATCAATATTTAGGTACAAAACTGTTAAAAACTTTTGGATATCAATGATATAAATCTATGATATATGGGTGGGTAGTTTTCCTAACTGAATGGCTTAGAAGATGTTTACAACACAAAACCAGATTCCTACGATCTTAAATCTATACAAATGCTTGCATAATCTTATTTTAGAATGCGCAAAGTTGAATGAAAATTAATCAGCAATAACTTAAACTGATTTACTGATCGCAAGCGGATTTAATGGCATTTAATCAAAATGATTAAACTTAAGTTATGTTTATGTCAAAAGGCGACTTTATTCTATAGATCTATTTTAGAGATCCTTTCAAAACTTGTGCAAAAGCAAAAAATTTTTAGCGCATAAAAACAGTCAAGTGTCTATTTTTTGAATACCATTTGGATAGCGTTTTGTTACAAGACTAACTCGATTTTGTCCAACATCGCAAAAGCCTCGCAGTCATATAAACTATTTGAATTTGCAAAGGTATGATTTTAAGGGTGATTCTAATCAAGCAACTCGATTTGCGTTGGTTAGCACTTTTTGTATTGTAACATACGAAAGAATCATTATTAACCGTTAAAAATCATGTTATGGGCTTCGAATTCTACATTTTTGCTAGGAATTATATTTTATCAGTTAAAAAGTTAGTTGGAAGAAATCATAAAAACAGTGAAGACGTGTAAACCTTAGTTTTAGACTTTTTGCATTCTTAGCGTTGCAAGGGCTAAAAACTTTTGCTTATTTTATGAGGAATCACCCATTGATGTTTTATATCTTCCCGCGTTTTGGCACACTCTACTGTACTGACGTTGTGCCAAATTACTGTATAATACTGTAGAAACCCTGTAACGGTCCTCTAAATACGCACCTAATTCGATATATGAAATTCAGTTGTCGATTAATTGGTAAAGGGTATGAATCTACAAAGAGATGGGAGATAATTCACATCATTGGTCTAGGGATTCAACATGTATGAGAATGACGAGTCTACAAGAGTGAAGAGCAAATTGCAACAGTTTAAATCTGAAAGCAACTTTTCCAAAGAGAACAAATATCAGGAGATAAGCTAAGGTTTCTCATCTTAATCGTGACCTCTTGTGCAACACTTGCTGTGCGGAGTGATAAAGGATGAAAGGAATGGATGAAGGGAATTTTCCTTCATGGTAATCATCCTATGAAGGTAATGTATAAATATCAATAATTTTATTTAAAAAACATTTTTTTAATCAAAAACTAATTCAAGAATGAAAAACAAAATTTAAATTAAATCACTACTTTTTGACATTCTTCTTTGCAATTTTATCCGGTCTTCGCCATCTGTTCGCCTTTTTGTTTCTATTTTGTTTCAAAAATTGTTTGCCAACTTGTCTCTTTTTTTGATTCTCTTCCAAGTCTTTTAAATCAAATTCTGGATTTACAACGTTATCCTCATTTAATTTTTTTGTCTGCTGACTGAAAAAAGATTTTTTAGAAGTTTTTTAAGTTTTTATTTCTAACCTTAAACATTGATATTCCTCAGGAAACGGGTCTTTCGAGATCAAAATAAACATTTCTGGAGTTATTAAATTTCTTTCTTTCTCATTCTCGCTTGATTTGTTGTTCTGAGTTTTTCTTAATACATTCCATTGAAAAATAGGTTGTTTAATTTTTTGTTTAAAAACTTCAGCAAAACAAATACATTTTTCACAACCACTGCCTGTTCCTTGAAAAATAAGTTTTCTAATATTTTCGTCCTTTGAAAAAAATTTTTTTTGAAAATTTGAAGAAAATTAAATTAAAAACCGAAAAATCCTTTTCTGCTCTAGCTATAATTCTTTCAAATTTTGTATGTTTTTTTAAAACAAAGATTGAAACATTTTTTATTAGGTCTTCAGGGAAAGGCGAATTTGTTGATAAAATAGTGTTGTTACGTTCACTGCAACTGCTATCATCAGAAATTTCCATCCCTAGAAAGTTTTTGCTTTTAATTAAAATGAGAGAAATTGGGTACACACCCAATATAACGCTTAGCAGTATAACTTCGTTCAAAATTATCGAATCCGGGATGCCTTGGTTCGATGCTCCTCGACAAGCTGAATCGAACCATAACAGGATGTCTCGGGTTCGATCATTTTGAACAAAGACATATGTAGCTCAGCGGTACATTGGCCTGCTCCCAGAGAAATTCTAGTGAAATTTAAAGAATTGTAAATTTTTATTTTGTTATTTTTTATTCAATTCAATTTTAATATTTTTGAAGAATTAGCACCAAAGTGTCCAATTTAAATTTGTTTAAAAAATTATTTTTTAGAATAATTTATTTTTAAATTTCTTTTAGATAAAAATGTATTCGAGAAATGCTTTTCTTCATCGATTTATTTATTCATTCAAAATCAACTACAGAAATATTCATAATGATCAACTCCTTTCAAGTTCAGAACAATTCGAAAATTTTGTACCTAGACAACGATTCGAACTTCCAGTCAAATTTGATAGGAAAGATTGGTCTGTTTTATTTTTAATTTATTTTACCCTTTTTTTAATTTTAATTAAAAATTACCGTTGTGGTGTAGTGGTTAGTGTTTCCAACTTAAATTAGACACGATCCGGGTTCGATGCCTCATAGGGGATTAAATTCGTGTTTGACTTGTTTAACCTAAAATCTCTCGAAATCCAATCCCTATATATCCTCTTATCCCACAAATCACCAATATCCTCCTAATTTCCTTCAACCTTTCGATATTCACCTTAATGTACAGATATCCACCTTAATCCTTTAAAATCCCATTATATCCCTAGATATCCTCCAAATCCACCGATATCCTTGTTGTCTCTCAACTCTGGATCCGGGTCTAAAAAATCGGGGTTTTGATCCCGAAAATCCGGTCCGGATAAAAAAATTATAGATCCCGAAACGGGATCCTGCATTGCCTAAACAACTCTATTACTTAATAATAAAAAATTAATTTAGGTATCCAAAACATATGCATATTCAAATGAAAGTAATGGAAGGGAAGCTTCGAACAGTTGACTTGATCTTGGAAGTTCATGACTGTAAAAACATTTTTTTAATGTTGATATTTCTTTAATTTCAGCACGAGTGGCTCTCTCAGGAAGGAATTCAAATTTTGCTCAAAAATTGTTTTCAGTAAGACCACATATTTTAGTGATGAATAAAAAGGATTTGATCGACCAAGAAAGATACAGGTTTTTTAAAATTTTTTGAAATTCTTAAAATTTGTTAAAAACGATTTTTAGAGAACAAATAGAGAAACATTACAACTATCAAGGTGTTGAAAACATTTTTTGGACAGATTGCACAAAACGTGTGGATTCACAATGGGATGCTTTAAGAGAAAAAATGTTGGAATTATTACAAAGAGAACTTCGATTTAATAGAACAGTTAAAACAGAATATCAAGTAATGGTTATTGGAATTCCTAATGTTTGTTTTTGTTTTTTATTTGAGATGTAAATTTTATTTTTAGGTAGGCAAATCTTCTTTAATTAATGCTTTTAGAAAGAATAATTTGGGATATGAAAAGGCTCATGCCGAAGGCCCTTTTCCTGGTGTCACTACAAGAGTTCAAAATCGTGTTAGAATATGGCAAGTTTCTTGTATTTTTTGGTAAATTTTTACTATTTTTTTGTAGGGATCGACCAGCAATTTATATTTTGGATACTCCTGGCGTATTAAATCCATGGTTAGTTTTTTTCAAATTTGATAAAGAAATGTTAAATTGATGGTTCCTCGATGGAATGCTCAAAGTTGATCATTTTGATTGATGATATTCTGGGCATATTTTTACATTTTCTGATCAACCCATAAGGCCAAAACCCAGAAAGTCAAGATCCAGAAGGTCAACGACGGATTCATGGAAATTAAGGAGGATATTTGTGGATTTGGGCGGATTAAGATGGATTTATTTGGATTAAGGGAATTAAAACGTAACTTCTCTCATGTGACTGTCGGATAAGGCAAAAGGAAACATGCAAACGTATTCTTGATCTTGAGGCGCTTTTATCCGTCCAAATATTTGGATTTTACCTCCTGGGTTTTGACCTTCTGGGTTAGACTCCTCATCAGGATTAATTTGATTAAAAAACATTTTAGGGTTCATACAGTTGATGAAGCAATGAAATTATCAATATGTAATTTAATTCTAGAAAGTCATACAAGTCCATATTATGTTGCTGATTATTTGCTTTATTATATGAACAAGTAAGATAAATTAAAAAAATTTTTTTTTGAAATTTTTTAGGCACAAAGATTTTTCTTATTTAAATCAATTAAAAATGGAAGAGCCAATTGATGATATTAGACAAGCATTAATTCAATGTTGCAAAGCATTCAATTTACGTGTAAAATCGAGTGTATTCCAAACAACTGAAACAAATAAGGATCTTTGGGATGTTTTTGGAGCTAGCACACATTTTTTAAAACTTTTTAGAAATGGGCATTTTAGTGATAATTTTTTGGATAGAGATTTACTGTAAGTTAAAAATTTTTAGAAAATAATTTTTGGTTAATTTAAGCGGCTTCCATGATTCACGAACAACTTGTTTATCTTCGTCCAGAAATACAAAGAAAATGAAAAAAATGTGATCAAAGTTTTTTTATACATTTAAATTTTAATATATATTTTTTTGTTTTGTTGTTATTTTGTGTTCATCTTGGATTAATTCCAGAAAATTCTTTTGATTTTGCATTATTTTATTTTAACTTTTATAAAAATTTTTGCGCTGGCACTAAATGTCATACATTTTGTATTGTCGCAGTGTTTCTCGCGTTGGCACATTTATTGGCAAACAAACCTCAATAAACTCAACATGTAAATTTTCAAATGTGGAAGCTGATACGTTTAAACTTCAGGAATTTGCTGGAAAATACCTCGGGAATAAAAAGGTTTTAGAGATTTTCTTGATTTTTTCGAGGTTTTTTTGTTCTTAAAGGTTCTGTTCACAGAAGGACTTGAATTTAGAACGCCGAAAGATTGTGATGCAATGCCGATTTATCGATGCGTGGACTCGAACGGAAATTTTTTAGATGAAAATGAAGAACCCGAATTTACAAAGGTTTTTTTTTATCTCGAAAGAGAGAATTTTTGTTTGGTTTAGGAGGTTGCTCAAAAAATTTATATGGAGATGACCAAGTTGAATACTATGGATAAGATACTTTATGAATCACAACGCCAAGGCCGTATTTCGTTTTATATGACTAGCTATGGAGAAGAGGTTAACGACTAGAAAGTTAAGGAGAGAGAATTTTTTATTTTGCAGGCAAGTCATCTTGGCTCACAAGGGAACATTTCGAACTGTGACCAAAAATTTTTAAATAAAAATTATACCATCGTGTAGAGCGTAGTCGAAAACGTATTGTGGTGCCCGGCTTTTCTTCCCCTGACCCCCATTTCGAAAAGTTATAGGGCTTCAAAGTTTTAGACTTTTAGAGCGGTTGAGTCACCCTCATAAAGAGAGATTTTGAATTTATTGAGGAGAAAAATAAGACTCCCATCCTCCTTTTCTCCTTTCCTTTTCTTTTCAATATTAGTTAAAGAAAGAGAAAAGGAGGAGAGAAAAGAAAAGGAAAGGAGGCATGTCTGCCATCTCCTCTTTCCTTTTTAATTGATATTAGCCGCAAGGCAGAGATGCTCTTTTCCTTTCCTTTTCTCTTCTATTTTTTTCTTTCTTTAACCAACATGGGAAAAGAAAAGGAAAGGAAAAATGGAGAAAAGGAGTCTTATTTTTCCCTTTAGGAAGAGAAATAATAAGAAAAGTGGGGGTGACTCAACCGCTCTAAAAGTCTAAAACTTTGAAGCCCTATAACTTTTCGAAATGGGGGTCAGGGGAAGAAAAGCCGGGCACCACAATACGTTTTCGACTACGCTCTACACGATGGTATAATTTTTATTTAAAAATTTTTGGTCACAGTTCGAAATGTTCCCTTGTCAGCAGCAGCATTAGAGCCCAGTGATCTAATATATGGACAATACAGGGAGACAGGCGTTCTTCTCTGGCGGGGATTTAGTCTGGATCAATGCATGAACCAATGCTACGGAAACAAACTTGATCCAGGTTTGTTTTATTTTTTATTGAATTATTTATTTTTAAAGGCAAGGGAAAACAAATGCCCGTTCATTATGGCGATGCTGGACTAAACTTTGTTACCATAAGTTCACCTCTAACAACACAATTACCGCAGGCTGTTGGATGTATTTTTAAGATTAAATTTTAATAATTATCGACTTCCTTTAGCTGCTTATTCATTTAAATTGTCAAATCCCACCAAGTCGTTTGATCAGCGACGTATTGTTTGTGTGTATTTTGGAGAAGGAGCGGCTTCGGAAGGTATGACGTAAATTGGCGATGAATCGTCCTTATTTTTATTAAGGTGATGCACATGCTGCGTTTAATTTTGCTGCAACATTGGTATATTTTAAATTTTTTGGGAAAAAATTGAAATCTTTTTGTTATTAGAAATGCCCAGTGATATTTTTCTGTCGGAACAATGGTTATGCAATAAGTACGCCTACATCAGAACAATATTCTGGCGATGGGTAAATTTTAATGTTTAAATTAAAATTTTGTGTTCTATTCAGAATTGCCGGCAAAGGTATCGGATATGGAATACACACAATTAGGTATACTTGATCTTTTCAAAAATGTTTTAAATTTTAATTTTACCGCTTAGGGTTGATGGTAATGATGTTTTTGCTGTATATAATGCGACAAAAGCAGCGCGTGTTTTGGCATTAACAAATTGTCCAGTTCTCATAGAGGCAATGACCTATCGGCTCGGACATCATTCAACTTCAGATGATTCTACTGCTTATCGGTTTTTATTTGATAAAATTTTACTCAATTTTTCTTTTAGTTCCGCTGACGAGGTGAAAGAATGGACCGAACTGGATTTACCAATTTTACGCTATAGAAAATTTTTGGAAAGTAAAGGATGGTGGAATATGGAGATGGACAAGCAATGGCTTGGCAAAGTTTTTTTTTGTTTTTAATTTTTATGTTTATAAATGTTTTAGATAAAATCTGAAGTATTGGAGTCGTTTAACAAAGCAGAAAAAGTCAAAAAATTGCCACCTGATGAACTCTTTAATGATGTTTATGCCGAAATACCGGAAGCTCTTAAAGTAATTTTCAATAAATTTAAATCTTTTAACTTCACTCCTTAAGAAACAAAAAACGGAGCTTTTGAATCATCTGGAAAAGTATGGAGAAAGATATCCTGAATTGGAAAATTTTGAAAAATAACTTTATTGTATATATTTTTACACCCTGTGATAGTATGCCTTGCACATTTTTATCATTAGTCTGTATTTAAAAATCTGATTTCGTGCAGTATTTCTTACAATTAGAGCGTTTTAGTGGGACGAAACAGGGGTAGGACGAAGTGAGGTAGGCCGAATCGGGGTAAATATTCAGTGGGACGAATCAAGGATTTTTGTTAAGAAGGACGAATTGTGGGTAAGACGGATTGTAGGGATCCTCCTAACTGTTTGAATGAGATTTTAGATGTTTTTAATTTGCGTTTTGTTTTAAATGACATTATATCCATTTTTCTTTATTTCTTAGATTATTTTCCTGTCTCACAACTGAACTGCATGTCTTACTTTTTTCAAGTGAGTAAATTATGTTCTTCTGATTTGTTGTTCTTGGATTTTTTGGGGTACAGCCCGAAATGTCGCGGGCCAAAATGTCGCGGCCGAAATGTCGCGACCGAAATGTCGCGGGCCAAAATGTCGCGAGGCCGAAATGTCGCCGGCCGAATTGTCGCCAAGCTTTTTAATTAAATATTCTGTAAAATAATTACAAAACAAGGATATAGTTTTCAACTTAAACCTATGGAGCGTCGGCGAGGCGCTTGTGCAAAACTCCGCGCTTCGCGCGGAGTTTTGCGGCACGCGCCTCGCGGGGAGTCTACGGTCGCTGGGTTCTGGGCTCGTAACTTAATCCTATTCCTTTTTACCGATTCTCAGTCTTGAATGACGACCTACCCTCCGTAGCAACACCAAAACAGGTATTGAATCGAAAAGGCGAACAAGGAAAAGGCGAAAATATGAAGAAAAGCTTGGCGACAATTCGGCCGGCGACATTTCGGCCTCGCGACATTTTGGCCCGCGACATTTCGGTCGCGACATTTCGGCCGCGACATTTTGGCCCGCGACATTTCGGGCGTGTCCCGATTTTTTGTTATTCAATGCTGAACTGACATAGAAAAGGTGAGTTAAATTTTGATCGTTGTTTACATTATAAATTTTATTTTGATAAAGGACACACACATTAATCATTTTTTTTCTCCTTGCTTTTTTATTTTTATTAACAACAAAATTACAACGAAAATGGAGCAAATTAATTTAACTAACAATCTTTTAGTAAATGGAAAAGTTTCAGATCAACCGATTGCCTTACTTGTTGATGAGCTTTTTAAAGTTTACAATTAATTCTTTTTTAAAAATTTATAAATATTTAAGGTTGATTGGAATCCGTTCGTCGAACATAGGCGGTATATCACCATGGAAGGTATAAAATAAACATTTTTCATATATAATAAAATAAATTTTCAGGTCATATGGAGGTGATTTTATTTGGTTCTTATTTTTATTATTTCCAACTTTATTAAGATTTATAATGCTAATGAGGAAGATCCAGAACAAATTTGGAAAAGACTATACTTTCGCACAAAAGATGGGCGTTTTCAATGGTTTGCGGTTAGTTTAAATTCTTTAAACTCTTACTTTTATTATTCTAAATTTCTTAAATTCCTTTCTAGAGTCATTGTGCAGATGAACATCCAATTTCAGACGTTCTTCTAACTGGAACAGAGATCAAAGCTAATCGAGAGGATTGGACACTTTTGATAAAAGGCGGCAAAGAAAATGCTGATTTATTAGTTCGAGTGCCCTCAAACGTTTTTGATAAATGGCATCAGGTATTTAAATATAGTTTTTTTTACTTTTGTTTTTGCAGACGTTGTTGAGTCATTCCAGTTCTTCCCTGGTAGATGCGTATATCCAGCCAGTTTGGCCAGCAGTCCCACATCGCACAAATGTAATTTGTAGTTCTCTAGTTTTTATAAATAATTTTTAATGTTAGAGAATAATTCTGCTAGAAATTGGTGGCCATTCATTACGAGCTGGAATTCTTACTCAAAAACCTGCATTGCCCTATACTTTTATTCCACTTCTATGTGCTTTACATTCAAAAAATGATCATCTCCAATTTGTAGCTTCTGGAAAGGAGGCAATATTGGCTGGAAAACTAGAAAATTACAATTTAGTCCAACCAATCAGGGTTAGCATTTTTTAAATTTAATCATCGTTATATTATTTTATAGATTTCCGAAGAGGAAACATATTTGGATCGAGCAGCTATGATTTTTCTTTTGCAACGGGTTATGCAAGATATGGCAGTGCAAGCTCGTGAAATGGATATTAGTTTCAGGCCACAGAATTTTTCGGTTAATTTTTATGCATAATCATTTATTTAGGGATTTTCTTTGAATAGGTTCTTATGTCTATTCCTGAATATATGGACATTGAAGCTGCTTCTGATATCTTAAAAATGCTGCTGGATAAATCCTTTGGCTTTAGGGTTACTTTTAAAAATCCTTTCTGATTATATTTTAAATTTATAGAATGTAGGAATTGTTCGACAACCAAGTTTGGTCCTTTATTCTTATGATGTGACAACAGGTGTTGTTGTTTTTATCGGAGAACATTTCTCGATTGTTCCTATTATTGATGGTATATTTTGAACTGATTTAAATTGTATTTTGTTTGTTTAGAGTTTGTTGTTCAAGATGCTGTAAATTTAATACTTCCTTATGGAGCCAAACAGATTAGAGACAAACTACGAACTAAACTTGACTTGAAAGGATGGTTGAATGCCTTAGATTCTACAAATTCTTCTTCGGCGACAGTTGAAGAGCTTTTGTTGCGATTTCTTGTTGAAAAGGTTACTCAATAGTTTATTTAAATAGTTTTTTTCTTTTCAGTGTTGTTTTGTCGCAGCCAATGGATATGATTCTGAGAGGCAAAAAGGTTCCAAAGAAATGGTCGTTGAATTGCCTGGAACATCACTTTCGCTTAAAGTTGATGGCGAAATTGGATTCTCTGCTCCAGAGGGTATTTTCAAACCAAGTCTATGGGGAAAAGAATCTTTAGCCGGGCTTCATCAATTGGTTTGTTTTTTATCTTTTTGAATATTTTCAATATTCAGGTACACGAAGCGATTCAAAGATGCCCGATCGACAGCCGTCGACCTCTCTATAGGTTAAAAATTTAATTGTCTTTAAAAACATTTTCTTTTTTAGAGCGATTTATTTAACAGGCGGTTGTTCATTGTTGCGAGGATTGACGGAGCGACTTGAATTGGAGGTTAACTTTTTATTGGGCATTTTACATGTGTTTTTAGATTTCAAAACTTGTCCCACCATCTATACCTGTACAGGTATTTTTTATACACTTTTTATTCGTCTATTATTCTCTCTATCCACTTATAGGTATTAAATAGTCCCTGGCGGCGGCATTCTGCATTTTTGGGTGCTCATCAAATTTCTGCCGCCTCGGATGAATTTCCGAGAAAATGTTGTGTTGGAGAATCGGAGCTTGACGATTATTTGCGTCGTATGAGCACTCCCACAACAATGGAATAGAAAATTTTTAAAATCCTTTTCTGGCTATTTTAGGTGTAAATTTTATCCTTTTTTAAACTACTCTTACTCCCAACAAAATAATTTTTTGTGCTTTTATTACTCATTGCCAATAACCAATTATTAACACAATTATTTCTCACTCTTGTGATTCTCTAAAACAATTAAAATTCGTGCAGCTAAAAAACCTTTGTAATATTTTAAGACCTCTACCAAAACTGCTCAAATTCGTTTGTTAAATCAACTTAATTTTGATCGTTTAATTTACTTGGATATTGAGCAGTTTTCTTTTTCATTTTTATCATATCTTTATATTTATAGTTACTATATGTGCTTATAACAAATATGTATGTAGCATAATCTCTATTAACACTTCTAAAAAATAAACGAATTTTCTTAGATCATTTTATAAAACTTTCAGATTCCTATAGCGTTTTTATCTACAAATATAGCTTTTTTTTAATTTTTCCTATGGCCACACAACTAATAAAAATAAATTACTGCGCGGATTACAGCTTCAAATACATTCATTATGTTTCCATGCCAACGTCTGCGCAGCAGTTTTCTTAAGGATTTTTCTCATGCTATCAAAATTTTCTATTGACGAAATGTGTGACTGAAGCGCGACTTTTGGCACTCATCTTCTTTTAATTTTCTAATTAGAAAAAGTGTTTTTTGGCATCCTTCAATCCTTTCTCGCACTCTTTTTTGCTTAATTATCTTGAAAATATTAGAGAGGAATGGCTAAAAATTCTTAAAGCAGTTAAGCCGGATTTGTATGAATTTTGAGAGAATTCTTTTCTGTCCGGAAAAGCTTGTCCCCCAAGTTATTATTATTTCTGTCAACATGGCAGCCACTCAACTTTATTACTTCCCAAGATTAGTTTGCGTAACCAATAAATCCCTTTATACTTTTAGTAAACAAAACTATATTTCTTTTTCGATTAAAATTAAGTAGTCTTGCTACTAAAAAATTTATGGATAATAATTTTAATGAAGGCATAGTAGTTCTTCCTTATTATTTCTATTTGTCGTCTTGAGGCAGGCATTCAAAAATTCATTTTGAATTTTTTAAAATTTAATTTTTTAGATTTATTGAAAGAATTTTTAATTGCTTCTATTTTTATTTTAGCCAGGCAATTATAAATTTACAATTAGTTTTTTTTCTTCCATCTCTTTTTATGTTTTGAAAGAGTGTGCCACAACAATGGCCGCCCGTGATGGAAGAAGCAGGCAAAATTATTTACAAGAACATTCAATTCCTCAACTTTTTGAGGTAAAAAATGCTTTCAAAGGCTAAAATATTTCCATTATATAAACTTTTTCAAGGGTTTAATGACTGGACTTATATACAATCAACCAATCGATCCTATTCAATTTCTGGAAAATGCAATAGCTAAACTTCGAAAAAATCCAGATCTTCCATTAAAGTGGTTTGTTTAAGAATGTATAAAATTTTTCTAAAAATTTTAAAATTACAGGGATACTTTCATAAGTGTTTCGCCTCAACAACAACAGCAACAACAACAGACGAGAATGAGTTCTGGAGAAAATGCAATTTCTTATAAACAAAACACTCCGACTGAAGGTGATTTTGATTAATTTTTGAAATTTTTAAAGAAGAAATCTCCGAATTTACCCAATTTTTTAAGAGTAAAAGCACGTGCCCATGCAAAATTGATTTAAAAAATATAAAATATGGTAAAAATATTTTCCTTTTATTGGTCTTTCCATGCCTCTAAATTGTTTCCGGTTGGAGTCTAAGGAGTATTATATCTCATTTTAATGCTAAAATCTTTCAACAATTGAAAAATTATTTCTTTTTTACTATTTATATTTTCCCCTAAACCGTCATAGATTTTTTTATCAAATAATTTCTATATATTCCTTTATAACGACTTTCTTATTTTTAATTGAATGAGTCGCTCAAGGTGTTTATCTCGACTTAAAGTGCCTGGCTGGGAACGTGCGTGTTTAAATAAAAACTTTTCTGAAAATTTTTAATTGTTATATTTAGCTAAACCTCAAGTAACTACTGCTTCAAGTATTAGAAACTCGGGCAAAAGAAGGTATACTTAATAATTTGACAAAATCATTCATTTTTCTATTAAAATCAGTCCTTCCTCAACTCGTAGCAATAAAAAGAATAGTGGACAAACTTCTGGCGTTTCAAATAGCGGTGATCAAAATCGTCGCAGACAAAGTGGAGCAACCAATTCAACAACTGAAAAAGCTTCTTCATCTTCACGTCCAAATTCTTTAGCTCAAGCAGCAAATAATGCTTTTATTGCGCCTGATGCACCTATCATTCTTTTTATGGGTGGGCCTGGTGGTGGTAAAACTCGTTATGCTACTCAACTTCAAGATCAACTTAAAGAAGAAGGTCTTGTGCATATTTGTATGCCTGTAAGCAGAATGGGATATTCTTAAATTAAATATTTTTAATTAAGGATTTGGTTAGATCAGCTATTTCTCGTTATAAAGATAAGCTTCCTGAATGGAGAGCAGCTGCAGAAAAAGGTCATTGGTCTTAATAGACATTTATTTATTTTAACCTCTTCCAGATCAACGTGGAGAACTAATCCCTAATGAATTGGCTCAACAATTAGTGGTTGCTGAAATGGGAAAGCATACACAGGCGCGTGCCTTCTTCCTTGAGGGATTTCCGAGAGAGGCTCACCAAGTGGAAGAATTCGAAAAGAATGTGATTAACCTCATTAAATCTTTATTTTTTCAATATTTTTCAGGTTCGTCCAGTTGATATGGCATTAATTCTTGATTATGATGAAGATGTATTGCGTCGTCATATGCAGGCTCGAGGACTCCTTTCTGACGTTATTGACCGCAGAATAAACGAATTTAAAGAAAAAACGCTTCCTACTGCCAAATATTTTGATGATCAACAATTACTCCATTTAATCCCCGGAGAACGTTCAGATTCTGTTATAATTGAAAGAATGAAGAAATTAACATTACGGGCAATACATGCTGGTGTTGGAGGTTTAATAACTAGTAGTAATTCTGCAAGTTCTTCAGCAACGGGAGGTATATATACGAGGGACGGTATTGGAAGTAGAAATAAAGAAGGAAGTGCTAAATCTGTTTTGGGAACAGCAATTTCTTCAGCTACATCTAAAGAAGATGTTATACCAAAAATTATAAATGGTGGTGATGGAACTGAAAATGGTAATAAAAATATATTTAAATGTTAACTAGGGGTTTGGAAAATTTTCTAAATTTGTATCCTCCTATTAAGTTCTTAATGGGCACTTTACTTTTTCGATAGTCGCTAAAAATAAAAAAATTTATAGCTAACCGAATCCTCAACACTCCAAAAGTTATTTCAGCTACTCCAATAATGCCAGCACCAACTCCCATTTCAACACCTACTAACTCTGTTATTCAACAACATAAAGCTACAAATAATTCCAACCCTTCTACCCCTCAAAGACCTCCTTCTACTAGTTCAAAAGTTAATGGCTCAAGGAAATCTACTCCAGCCCCTGCTCCTCCAGGACCTCCTTCTTCCATTTCTTCTTCACCTGTAATAAAAAATTCTGATGAATTGAATGATCCTTTCCCCAAAGGCCTTCCATCAGAAGTACCTGTTATTCTTATAATTGGTATGTTTTTGGTTAAAAAATGAATAATTCTTTTATTTTAAAGGAGCACCCGGTTCAAATAAATCAACTTTTGCTCAACGCATTGCTCGAAAATATGAAGGTTTTGTACAATTAAGTATGGGTGAATTGCTTAGGTTATTTTTCCTTTTTAAATTAATAATTAAATTTAAAAATAGACGCAAAGTCCTTGAAAATAGAGAAGATGCCCTTTGGTCCCGTGTTGGGAAGAAAATGGATGCTGGAGAAACAATTCCACTTGTTTGTTATTTTTATTTTAAATTGTTTTTTAAACAATCCAATTCTAATATTAAAGAGAATTTGTCGAGAACTTCTCTATACAACACTACACGAACGTGGAAAGAATGCTTGGGGTTTTGTATTGGAAGGGTAAAAATTAAAAAAATATTAAATATTTTTCCTTTTCAAAGGTATCCTCGTAGTGTTGTTCAAGTGGAAGACGTTGAAGCACAGGTTTCTTGATTCGTTTCTTCTTGTTTTAAAATATTTATTTCAGCTCGGCCGAATTGATTTGGCAATTTTAATAGATTGCACTGAACCTTTTTGTAATGAATCCCTAAGACAACGTTATCAAAGGGGAAAAGAAGAAGGCGCGGAAAGAGCAGGTTTATTACATTAATTATATATTTATATTTTTAATAAATTATTTTGTAAATATCTAGATGATGAAGAAGGAATTGTTCGTGTTCGTTTAGCGCTTTTTAAGCTCAACACGCTGCCAATGTTGAAACATTTAGGTAAAAAATAAAAAAGATTAAATGTGGAATTTGAGAAATGTCTGATGTTGTTCCTGTGGTGTAGTTGGAGAAAGCTTATTGTTAGTTTTTCTGTAACATTCCTAGGTTCGAGTCCTTCCCAGTGGAATTTCTATTTTTAGTAAGAAAAAGCTGTTTAACATGAGAAAAAATTAAAATTTCATTTTTAAATGCATAGAATTAAATTTTTTCAGATGATCAAGGATTACTACGAGTGGTGAGCCTGCAACTGCACGAACACGATCCAACAAATTCTGAGCACCAGGTCCGCGGCCTCTAAATTTTTTTAGTTTAGAAAAGAAATAAGTAAATTAATGGCCGCTGACCAGACAAATTCTGTTCTTTACTTTCCTGTCTTTTTTGGGATTTTTAAAGCTTTCTAGAAAATTTCCTTTTTTACACTATATTCACAATATAGATAACTTTATTTGTAAATTTATAGAGTGAAGGTGATGCCGATGAAGAAAGAGTATTCCAAGAGATTTGTGCCATAATCGACAACACTATTTTTGTGCATGGTTTTTAATCGTTAACTATAAATCAAATTAATCCATTAAATTCAGATGATGGCAATGGGATGAGCTTAGAATCCAGTCAAAGGAATTCGTCAGATAAAGTATGAGAGAACAAGCCGGTCTACATAAATAGAGAAAAGTATTCAATATTTTTATAAGCAAATAATTGTAATTATTTTTGAAAATATTTTTTAATAAAATAATATTCTGAAACCGATACTCTTTATTGATTTTTTCGAAAATATTCTGCATTTGTATCTTTGACCTTAGTTAACTTTTTAATGGTGGTCATTTATTTTAAGTTATTTTATTTTAATTTCTAAACGAATAAATGAATAATTATTTTTAAAAAATGGTTGCTTTTAATTTATCAAAGAAGTCCTCCGCTACTTCCTCCACCATCTTTTTTCTGCAGTACTGCGACTGCTTTTAATAGAAAATCAATAGCAGTTTTAGGATCTTCGTAGTCTAAAGCGCTTGATGCAAACTTTGTATATTTTTTGGCCTCCAAGTAATCTTCAAGTTTTAGATCAGGCGCTTAAATTAAAAAGAATTCCTTTAAAAATATCATTACAAGAAACCTGCAGACTGATAACTAGGTGTCGGACTATTTTGGCCAATTCCAGGTTGTGGCGTTTGTTGGGGAGAAGGTCTTTGAAATTGTTGCTGCTGTCCACGTTGTGCAGGAGAAGGCTTTGTTGGTGGTTGTTGACCTTGCTGACCTCCCGGCAAATTATTATATGTATTAAAGTCATCTCGGGGCTGTTGGTGAAAAGGTCCAACTACTGGTTGGAGACCTGGTTTTGGTGAATAATGTTGTTGCGGAGCTCCACCACCAGCATAGGGTTGAGGAGAGTGAGAAGAAAAGTCCTAAAATATTGAAAATTTTGCCCCGTGGAAAAGTTATAAAAACCGTTGGATATTTAGGAGCAGGTGGCCCACTGCTAATATTAGCTGAAGCATTGAATTCGGCACTCAAAGCGTTCAACTCGTTGGAGTCGTCTTAAATATTACGTAAAGTAGAAATGTTATTTAAAAAATAAAAAAACCTCCATCTTTTCCAGCCATTAGTTTTCCAGATATTGGTTGTTCACCTCTTTTCAAACAACCAAAAATATAGGTGGCTCTCCATTTGGAATATTTTCTTGCTGACTAAATGAAAAAATATTTGAAGAAATTTTTTAGTTTTGTTAACATGATTGATTGAAAAAAACTATGGAAACCCTAAACGGCTATTTTCATTGATGGGATTAGAACCTACAACCTAAAAACCCAAAATCAAGGCATTTCCAGCTAAACCACAGAGACCACATAGAATTGACATTTATTTTCAATTTTTGAATGCTCATTAATTAAAATCAGGCCTGTATATTCTCATCAAGTGCACCAAACATACTAAGAACATCAAACAAATACCCGCAAGTATAAAATGCTTTCATCATTTTCTGGTTGAATTGGCCAGAATCATCCTTAACATCTTTAAAATTTTAATTTAAAACCCAAAAAAACCTGAGAATTTGCATATGTGAATAAACGTTGAGCCTGGTCTTCAATGTGTGATTGAGCAACAACATCGAGCCAAATAGCCTCATTATCCTTATTAGCTTTTTTGAGCTAAAAACAATATTCGAAAAACTATTTATTTTAAACCTGCTCGAGAATGTTCATAGCAACTGTCAGGAAATTTTTTGCTTCAGGTGAAGAGCTATCTGTGGCCATAGCATCTTCGACCGCCTTGAAGAGACCTAAATAAAAAATTTTTAAATAAACTCAGCATATTTTCAAAAATAACTTACACCAATAGTAGACAACAATGTCACGATCCGCATGTTCATTTGCTATTTTAACATAATGCGCAACAGAACGAATACTTTGAGGAATTGAGCCAAGTGGTATAGTTGGAGGTGCCGTCGACATTAAAATAATATATATGTATGTCTAAATTTAATTAAAAATTTTATTAAAAATATTCGGAAAAATAAAAATTGTGAAAGAATGACTAATTGCAAAAAATAAAGCGGATAAAATGTCAAAAAAACATAATGCCAATAAATTATTTTTATAAAAATTTTTAAAAAAAAGTAGAAGTGAGTCGCGAATAAGTGAGGTAAAGAGTCACTACTCCCCCCCCCATTAAGGTGAATGAGATATTCATAGATTGAAACATTTCCGGGAGCTAGAAAAGTTGGAGCCACCAGAAACTTAAATTAAGGAACCGTTTTAGTGTCGGAACCGTGAGAAACAAGCTCCAGACCCCAATAAATAAATGTGCTGATGGGACAAAAATTTATCTCTACAAAAAACAATTTTTTTCAACGGATATCTAAACAAATACCCTATTTTCTACTACCAACGATACTAAATTTGCTTAATGCAATAGAACTAGCTTTCCATCTCTTTTGACGGTCTTGTTGGTTTCCTTTATTTCCACTTCTACCCCCAGGGAAGAAAGATTTTCTTCTCTTAAACTCTTCGCCAAAGCTGAAACGACGTGAGGTTCTTCGATGGCTTAAATTTATCTATTTTTAAATGTGTTTTATTCGACTTTTCTTACCCTTGACCCCAAGACAGTTTTCGGCCGGTTTGAGAAGAATCCACTGTATCCATTGACGAGTCACGCGGATGTGAAACAACCTTAAATACATATTTTGAATTTATCATAAACTTCAAAAAATTTACCACAATCTCAGGCACACAATCGGCCAATTCCGCCATTTCTTTCTCATCATAAGTCGTTGTCTGAGCCGGGGTAACTGGTTGGCTTTGCTGTTTTCTTCTCATTGGAACAGCTTGATTAGGTGAAGGCAAAGTTTCGCTGCTACTAACTTGTTGTTGAATATACCCATCTTTTAAGAAAACGAAAATAAAAAAAATCAGAAATTTAAAACCATTTCTAGGTCCTTCTTTAGATGCTTTTTTATCTCTAAATACCATTTGTTGTTGGCTCACGCGTTCAGGTGCTGGGTAAATAGGCATTGCACGACCCATTTCAGCTGCCTGTAAAATGAAAATTAAAGAAAGATTGAATATTTTAAAAAAACTTTTGGTGAAGAGGAAGAAGTTGCCAAAGATTTTGGTGGTGCATGTACTTCTTGAACACGAGCATTTGTTTTGTATATAACAACAGCTTTGGGAGCAACTGGATTTAAACCCAAAGCAAGAGGAGCACCTCCAGTTTGACTGTCGTACAAAGCAAAACGATATTTTTGCTCTTCAATTATTTGCATTGTTCTCCTAAACCATGAAAATTTAAAATAAAATTTTCAAAAAAAATTTTTTTAACCTAAGCGCTGCATTTTTCCCTCCACTAGAGCCACGAACAAGCCATCCATTGGCATATAATGAAGAGCCAGAAGTGAGAAGTGAAACCCAATAGGCTAGAAAAATCATACAAAGGCCCATAATTATTGCTATTGGAATGAGAAAGCGGTTGAAGAACTTTGAGGAAAAATTTTATTTTTTGAAAGTTTAAAATTAAACCTACACTAGTGGTTGGATCGAACCTTTATAAAATTTAATTTTAACAAAAAAATTAAAATTTAATTAACCTTGGATATTGTTCATGACTAATTATTTGCCAGCCAAGTCCATGTGTAAGTTCACTCAATTGAGAATTGAGCATATCTTTTATTTAATAATTCAAAGATCAATTAAAAAATACCAGAGAGAACCAAACTTGGAATCATCGGTTTTTCCGGACCACCTTTTTCCACTGGGATCTTTAAAAGAAAAGAAATTTTAGCCTTCAAAAAATTAAGAATTTTACAGCATCATGCGGAAGAACAACATAAAAACGAAAATTTAATGCTCGATTCTCACGCCGTGGAAAGCCTCAAATTTAATTTATATTTATTTTTTTAATTCAAATTTAAAATTTACTATCAAGCATAACCACTTGAAATTTGTTAAAAGTAACACTAAAATGGGAAAAATAATTCAAAAAAATCGAAACTAAAAAATAAAACCTTTTTTTAATTCCACAAACTGTCGGAGTTCGACAATGCCTGTTTAACATTCGAGCTATTGCTTCTCTAAATGGATCAACCAAGTCAATAACAGCAATTTGTTGACAATCTTTAAGAAAAAGAATTAAAATTTTTTTTTAATTTTCTTACAAGCCATTCGAACACCACTAGTCCATCCAAGGAGAGCCAATTCTTAAATTTAAAAAATTTTTTTATTAAATAAAATACGAACACACCTTGCTGTGTTCGATCTGATTGTTGTCCCCCAAGTGCAACTTGGCCATTTATACAACAAAATTTAATCAAAACAATAAGGGTGATAAGAAAAATAATTTTAAAATACATAGGGAAGGAATGGAAAAATTTTTTAAAGAGGAACTTAAGGACAGAAATAAACCTTCCCCCTAGCTCATTCTAAAAGTAAAGCAATTTCCCAAAAAATAATAACATCAAAAACATTTCTTTGCCAGTTTTATATAAACTGCAAGTGTCAGTTGTTACCTTGATGTATATAAAAAAACGCCAAAAGGAAAGGGGAAAGTTTTGCAGAAAAAGAATTATTAATTCTATATTAATTCTTCTATTACCTCCCTAAATTAAAAATCTTAATTAAATTCTCCTTTATCTTCAAAAATAAATTTAAAAAATTAAAACAAACAAACGAGAAAGTAATTCTTAATAAAATGTATCAAAACAATACTTATTTACGGTCATGTCACACATCTCTCGTACTTGATCTAATGTTGGCATCCAACGCAAATCTCCATAACAAACAAGAGAAGGCCGGTTAATTAACATTGTATCAGCAATTCGTGCAATATCATCAATTTCGACACGGTCTCAAATAAATTTTTTAATTAGAAAAAAATAGTAAAAAACCAATTTGTTCAGCATGTTCCTCAGGTGTTCTTCGCTGCCCATATACAAGCATCTGTTTAGAAATATCTTCAAATTGAACTGGTTTCATCTCCAAATGCATTAATAATTGTGACTTTAATTGAACTTTTGCACGTGCCAAGTCTTCTTTTCGAATTATCCCTTTACTAAGAAAACGCATTTGATTAACAAGAATTGAAGTTAATTTTGTGGCCTAAAATAATGAGAGAAAATAATGAACAAAACTTAAATTTAATTTTACATATTCAGGGCTAGCACTTCCTTTAATACAAAATAATCCACAATCAGTATAAGAATGATATTGAGCAGTAGCATTATAGATCCAGTAATGCCTAAGAGTAAATTTTAATAAAATAAAATCGGTAAAACAAACTTATTCAAAACATCCATGTAAAGTTGTGAAAACATTCCTTTTCCTGGTCCACCAGCACTAAAACTTCCTCCACCACCCATTAAAGTTTGCAAAACACAAAATGGTACAAAATCCTCGTGAAGCATTCCAACGCCCTTAAAAACATCTTATGAAAATAAGTGAAAAAATAAACCTGAAAGCCAACAACTAAATGAGCCAAATTAGGAAAAGGTGTCGGGCCCAATGCAACCTGGCTTAAATCTTTTTCAACACGAACCTCACCACCAGTGTACATAAAAATGAATAAATTTGTTTAAATATTTTTAATAAAAAAGTTACTGTGCCAATGAATCATCCAACGGAGGAATATTTTTAAGTAGCCGTTCAGGCTGTTGAACCCAAGTGCTGTCTCGTGGATCAAAAAGTTCCTTAGCAGCATCAACCAACCAGTCTTGATCGATACCGATACCTTTAAGAAGGAATCTAAAGAATATTAAAAAATCTATACCGGTAACAACAATTCGATCAGGCGTATAATATTGGCTCAAATAACTCAAAACATGACTTGATGTAATTTCCCCAACTCCATCTGACGGACAATAACGGGGAAGACCAATTGTGTTTGATTGAAATGCTGCTTGATGTATCCAATCAGAAAGTAAAGGATCGGGTTCTGGTTGCCTCGCAAGTGTATCATTTTCATATCGAATTACGTCACGACAAATAGCGACCTAAAAACAAGGAAGAAAAATACCAGATATTTTGGTACTTGTGTAGTTTACGTCTCATAAGCCCTGCGTCTTTTCTTCTCTCTTCCTTTAATTATAAAGTGACATTTGGGTCAATATTTTGATTTCTATTTATTTTAGCCCTTTTCCTCTCCTTTTAAGGAAAGGGATAAAAAAAGTGAGGCTAAGGGACGTAAACTACACGAGAAAAAAATATTTTAGTCAAAAACCTCTTCTTCTAAAATTTTAGGCCTTAGAACAGCATCGGCAATCAATCGAAGAATTTCATAAGCATTGCTTATCCTACACGAAGAAGCATACAAAAATGTATCTTTGCTAGCCTGACAATCGACCAAAGCACCACATTTTTCCATAAGTTCAAGCGTATTAGACTTGTCTTCAAAATTTTTTGTTGACTAAAATTGAAAAGTAAAAATAAATATACTTTAAATAATAACCGAAAAAGAAAGTTTTTCAACAAAATGTGAAGTTCCAGGAGGATAATAAACTTCAAATCTTGAACCAGCAGCAATAGCAACTAAAATTGAAAGATTAATCAAAAGTTGACTTATAAATTAAAATGTTTTCAATTCCTGGTAAATTTTTGGAAAAAAAACCCTGCGTAAAAACACTAAAAACTAAACTAAAAACCCACTAAAAAATAACAGAATAAAAATATTTCAAAAACCTCCAACTGTGCAAAACTGTCCATAAGCAGAATGCGAAGCAACACGAAGGCCAGTATCGAGCACAGAATGTACAGTTTCAATGCTGTTATTGCTCGTTCTTAATTTTAATAAAGCTAATATTTTTAGAAATTAAAAAAAAACCTTTTCAAATTCTCAGCAGCTTTAACAGAATATCTTTTTAATGGGAAAGTTGATAATCTTCTAGATAAAGTTAACATTTCTGAAAAAAAGAAAGAATAAAACTTTAATGCTATAAATTTAAAACTAAAAGTCATTTTTAGCTATAACGAAAAACATAAATCCTCGGATTTTATAAAAACATAAATCCTCGGAAAAATTGCATTTTTCGGATTTTCCGCTCTCAGTTGCAGCACTCAATTGTCTGCTTACACCTAGCCAGTTCCACACTGATTCATGTTTTCGAAAAATCTTGCAAATCACTCAAAGACGATAAATCAAGCACCCGCCTTTCTAACATTATTTAAATCAGCATCTAATTGTATATACAAAAATCTTGCTTTGGAAGAATGGATCTTTCGAAACAAAAATTTTTCTAATGAGGATATATTGTTTATATGGAGGTTATTTTGAAACAATTTATGTGAAAATATCCACTCTAATAAAAAAATCATTTTCAGAAATTCCCCTTCAGTTGTCATTGGACGGTATCAAAATCCATGGATTGAGGCAAATGTGAAATTTTGTAAAGAAAATAATATTAAATTAGTTAGAAGATACAGCGGTGGTGGGGCAGTTTACCATGACGAAGGTTTGATTTTTTTGATAAAAAATTAAAAAAATTTATTTTCTAGGAAATTTCAATATTAGCATTTTAACTTCCCAAGACCGTCATAATCGAAAAGGAAACTTACAAAAATTGGCCAAACAATTAAATATGGATTTCAATCAATATTTTGAACCTTTTAACAAAATTTGTGTAAATTCAAGAGATGATTTAATTTTTGAACTGAACAATTCGAAAATGTCGGGGACTGCTGCAAGGATATCCCAAGGAAAAGCTTATCATCATTTCACATTTTTGGTAAATCCAAATATGGAAAATCTGCATTTTTCGCTTCAATCACCATTAAAGGTTTTTAATTAAACTTATTTTTGACCTAAAATTAAAATTTTCAAGGAGAAAATTGAAACAACCGCAACAAAAAGCTTTAGGGCAGTATCTGTTAGTTGTCTAGCAACTGTTTTGAGAATAAAAGGAGAGGGATTAAAGGATAATGAAATTATGGAGATGACCGAGAAAAGTATTTTTAAAGCATTTTCTGCGAATTATGACAATTTGAATATTAAATTGGATGTTTTTCCAAATGAAGAGAATTTTCCAGGTTTTTTTTTTAATTTTTAGGAAGGACCCAATCCCTTTTTATTTTTTAAAAATTTATCATTTTTTCAAGGGATTAACAAAATAATTTCATTATTAAAAAGTGATGAATGGATATTTAATAAAACACCAAAATTCACTCTTAAACTCAACAAGGAATGTCCAATACAGGTTAACAATGGAATTATTGAAGAAAGTTTAGACAAAAATTTTCCTGTTGGTGAATGCTTTCAACAGGCATTTTTACATGTTTTTAAGTGATTTTCTTGTTACTTTTTTTTGTTTTGCGTTGTTGTTTTAAAATGTTCAAATTTTCATGTTAAAAAATTTAAAAGTGACTATTTGGATGTCTACTCACTTTTTTGGTGTTTATTTTTTATCGCGCTTCCCAGGTTGTTTTTTTTCAAAAGGAGGAACATTTACCCAGTAGAAAAGAACAGCCTCCTAACACTAATTGTAAGCTTAAGGATGACGAACTTTTAAAATATTCATTCCAATATTCCCTTGGTTCCTGAATATCGGAAAATTAAATAGAAAATCTTGTTATTTCTGTATATATTTTATTTAATTTTTTTGACATTTTAGACTTTAAAAAACAAAAAAAACAATTATACCTCGAGAAAAATCCTAATATTTGTCTGGCATCTGTTCATAATCAAAAAATCCCGTTTCAACAACAACATAAGCAATTTATTTCTTCGTTTCACTAGATGTTTCACCAGAGAATGTAGAGTATCCAAACGATCCTAACGACCCTGTTGATGAACCTTTGCATTCATGCTTAATTGTTTTAGTGTCCAAATCCCTAGTAATGGTGCATTTCCAGCTTTGGTTTTGCATTTCATGCTTACAATTACTCCACCCCATGCCAATACCTAGAAAATTAAAATTAACATAGGGAAAATCAGAAAAATTAAAAACAAAAGCTGAAGACGTTGGATGGGAAACAACATAATTGGAAGTAAAGATTGGGAATTTAAAAAAAGGTGTAAATTTCAGTAGACGACATAGACAAAGGGTCTGAATCCAGACCAAAACCCCTATCTGTAAGCCTCTATACCTCCCATCATAGACCACAATTAAATAGAAAATTAAAATCATTCAAAAACTAACCAATCCCAGTTCCAAGCCAAATTGGCCATGTCTTCTTAGCTCGCGAAAAAACCAACGATACGATTGTCCCAATTGCTGCACCACCTAAATGGGAAAATTTTTGATTCCACAAATTACATTTTAAAAAGCATACTTGCAATTTTTAACGCGGAATCAGCCATGCAATAATCAAGTTTGTGTCCAAAAACATCCTCCGATATTTCAACTTTCTGATCCTTTTCAGGTTGTTTAGACATTATTGAAGATTATTTTTTGAAAATACAAGCTCTGAAAATCTTTTCCTAATTAAAAAAAGTTATAGTTAGCAAATTGATTCTGCCTACAAAATATTGGCTTTTTAACCTTAATTTTTTATAGATTAAATTTAAACCAGATTGCGTTTTTATACGTACATGAATGAATAGAATCTATAAAAAATAAATGATCAAGGTATCACGACTTTTGCGCCGAGAACATTTGCGCCGCGACTTATGCGCCGCGACTTTTGCGCCGGGCGACTTTTGCGCCGCGACTCTTGCGCCGCGACTTTTGCGCCGGGCGACTTATGCGCCGCGACATTTGCGCCGCCATTGTTTAGAAAATCCGGATCCGAAAAATGACGGATATCCGAAATTTTCAGTTCGGATATCAGATCCGAAGATTTCCAACTATTCGACAACCCTACTAAAGTGAGGTCCGGCTGTAGTTATTGATATATTTTTAATGATAGTGGCGGCGCAAAAGTCGCCCGGCGCAAAAGTCGCGGCGCAAAAGTCTCCCGGCGCAAAAGTCGCTCGGCGCATAAGTTGCGGCGCAAAAGTCGCGGCGCAAATGTTCTCGGCGCAAAAGTCACGGAACCATGATCAAACAGAAAAAATTGGGTTTCTAGACCAAACAGAAACTTTTGATAATCATCAAACTTTGAAAGAAAATTTTGAGGGAATAAAATGAGCATTAAATTTGGAATCGGCTAGATTACAAAATCAAAGCTTTGACGATTAACGAAGCCTTGATCAAGTTTTTTAAACAAAATATGATCAAAGCTTATATTAGATTTTTGTGGGTTATAATGTTTGTTTGGTCCAGTCCCAATCAAAATGAATGAGAAATAATATATGTTTTGGGAGGAAACAAAAATAAAATAAATATATAAAATCAATCTCTCCAATTTTCAGCCAAAATTGAATTTAAAGCTATATTGCCCTCCATCATCTCCAAATGGGTTAAAACCTTCACCAAACGGAAATCCTCCTTGACCGCCTGACCATTGCCATTGTTGGAAACCATGATGACCACCACCACCGCCTTGCGGATCCATTGGGTCCTCACCAGAGTCGAATCTTTAACGAGGAATTTTGATAAAGAAAATTGACTAGATGGGAAACGAGGATGTCAAGGGTTACCCGAAACCTGATCTGAGAAATTTCCCAAAACCAGACCCGACTTTTTTTTCTCCTAATCCCGCTAACTGACCTGACACGAAACGAAGAAAATTTTGAAAACCCGACCCAACATTTATTCTCAACCCGTGGCATCCCTGATAGGAAACAAGGTTGTTTTATAGAAGAATAAATACCAAAAATTATTTAAAAAACTAACATTCTCCTCTTCTCGGGGTCAGTAAGTACATCCTTTGCAGCAGCAATAAGAATAAACTTTTCTTGTGCACGTTTCTTTTCAGCATCGTCTTGGAAATTGTCGGGATGCCACTGTTGTGCTAATTTTCTAAAAATTAAAATTGATTCAAGTTCAGTATGAAATTAAAACCTATAAGCTTTCATAATTGTACGTTTGTCTGCATTTCGACGCACTCCAAGAATTTTGTAATAATCCCTCTTTTTAGCCTGTTTTTGCAATTTCAATGCTCTGTTTAAAGCTTCTTTTGCTTGTCTAGAGTCTTCATTTGCTTTAACAGCTTTTTGGAAGTCTTCGACCGCTAAAAGAATTTTTATAAATTTTTTCAAAAAAATTCCAAACCGCTATCATAATCCTCATTGAGCAAATAAGCCTCTCCACGGTTTAGCAAAACTTCCAAATCATTTTCATCAACATATTTCAATACTTCAGTGCATTCTTGAATTGCCTCAGCAACGTGACCAAGCTGTTAATAGGAAAATATTTTTAATAAAAAAATTTTCAAAAAAAACCTTAACATTGCATTTACACCTTTGTTTATAAGTATCCAACTGGATCCGATCAACATCTTGTTCAAATTTAAGAATTGAGGTAGATTTATCCAAACATTCAGTCCAACGTTCTTTTTGAATCGAATTGTCCAAATCTTTCCGCAATTTTAACAATTTTTTAATTTTCTTATAAAATGGGAAACACAGCGGATGTTCAGGATTCAAATGAAGACACTCGCGAATTTGTGTCATTGCATTTTCTGCATCTCCAGTCTGTTAAACAAAAAATTTTTACAATAAAAATAGCTCGACAACTCACTTCATAGTAAATACGGCTAATCTCCAAGTAAACTTCTGTTGAGTCCGGAACCAATTTTGCGACAGCTCGAATATCAGAAATCGCATTTTGAGTGTCACCACGAGCCAATCGAATTTTCCCCCGTTTTCTATGCAAATCAGCATCCCAATTACAATGCTAGAAAATTTTGAGTTCGTTAAAAACCTACAAAATGAAAGTCGAAAAATACCTCAAGCGCGTAACTAAGAACTCGTTCAGCAGAGTCGTGATCTCCATTTTCATGATAATAATTCCCTGATTTAACCCATTCTCTAATTTGATCAATCATTTTCAATTTATCCCTAACTTCAGAATTCTCAGAATCGTGCCTCAACTAAAAACAATAAACTGTATAAAAATTTATAAAATAAAATAACCGCAAACGTGTAATCATCAGAAGCTCTGTCCAAATTTCCTTGCTTGTAATAAATATTTCCACGTTGCAAACGTCCAGAAATAAAATCAGGTTTTAATTCCACAACTCTGTCCAAATCTGGCAAAGCTGCATTCATTCGACCACTAAAAATTTTATTTAAAAAAGCTAATTTCACAACTAAAAAACCTTGCTAAATGGACGGTTGCACGCCGAAAATATATTTGGTAGTCATCAGGATCTAAAAAAAATAAATTTTAAAAATATTTATTAAATTACAAAATTAACCAAGTTCAACCGCTTGATGATAATGATGAAGAGCTTCTTGTAAATTTCCCTTAGAAAGCAGAACCTTTCCTTTTTCAAGTAGACGTTCAACTTCTTTCCGCCTATTTTCTTCTACTTTACCCATCGCTAAAAAATTTTTAAATTAAAAATTAAAAAAAATATTTACCAAATTGATAAAGGCACAAAGTAATGAGAGAATAGTAGGAAAGTTGAGTGAAAGAAAATGCTGTTCCAAGTGCACCCATCGGTCTGACCCACTGTTCGTCATAAAAATATGTCATTTAAGGGGAGAATAGTTTTACTAAAAATTTAAATTAAAAATTAAACGTTTGAACAAAAAATTTTTTTTCAGTTTTATAAACCTATTTAAACAAAACAAATGATATTTTAGAATTTCTAGAGGATTAAAAGATTTTAATAAATTTATTGACTACTTAAAGTTAGTGTGACAGAAAAGAATTAATTTTATATAAAGATTATAGACAATGGAAGATACGTAATGAATGTACACGCGAATTAAATACTTTAACCAGTTAAAGAGGAAAACGACAAAAATTATAAAGCAAAATTTACTCGTAAGTTAACGTTGACAAAAGCATTATGCCAAAAATAAATTTGAATATAAGGACCATTTGAGTACAGAAATTAAATCATTTAAGAAGAAACGGACGAGAGATGTAATAGAATGGGGAGAGTAGCCAACAGAATGAGAAAAGAAAGAACAAAAGGTGAGGGAAATAAAGATTGCTCTTTGAGTCTTATAAATAGAAGTTGAATTAACGAAAAGGACATTTGGGTCTTAAAAAATAAAAAACAGGACAATTGAGTCTTTAAATAGAAGATAAACGATGTCAACGGCAGAAAAATTAATTTTCCTTCTTTTTTTGTGATGATAAGATCAGATTGGGCCAATTATGAAAAAGATGTCGAATCTCGAGACCTTTTGACGAATATCGGACGAATATCAGAAAGTTATGGCTATATACTGAATCGGCGATACTGAATCGTCCTTCCTAAAACAAAAGGAACATCTGAGTCCTAAAGGAAATAAAACAGGCACTCGAGTCTTTTAAATTAAAGAAGCTGAATTAACGAAAAGGACATTTGAGTCTCATAAATAGAAGCTTCACAAAACAAGCAGTACTCAACGTTTCTTAAATTTTCTAAAATTTAAGTTTTTATTTTCATTTTTTAAAGGGAATTCTTTCTCAATATGCCGTCTGATGCAAAAAAGCAACGGGATAAAGCCAAAAAAGACAAGGAGAAAGCTGCCTCAAAACAACGTGGAGGAAAAAAGGGTGGAACAAATTCAGAACAAAATGCAGTTGAAGACGGATTGAATGACAACAAAATTGAAGAAAATGGAATTTCTCAAGCAGAAATGGATGCCGTTACGGACGTTTTGCATCGTGTTGAATTAGAAAATGCTAAAGCTCGTGCAGTTGCTGGCGTTTTAACTTCACAGGAAAGAAGCATAAATTTAAAAATTGATCAACTGACAATTACTTTTCATGGACGGGAAATTGTGACGGATACAACACTTGAAATAAATATGGGACGAAGATATGGGTTGATTGGACTTAATGGAAGTGGTAAATATTTTAATTTTTGGGCAAAATCAGCTTGGTCCACCTACGGGCATTAGAAGTTTAGGGTCTGTATCTAGGTCTAAAGTCGTCCCAATCGAAATTTGAGTGTCATTCAACTCGACTCGATGACCTCTTTCGGATGGCACATGATTTGTCCCAATTCGAACCTTTTAGTATTCCGAGATTTTTCTAATTTCTTGGGATCTTTTGGTCCTGAGGGTTTTCTTACTATTAATCTATTTTTTCCATTTAATTTCAAAAAAAATTTTAAAAATTAGGCAAATCTTCATTAATGCAAGCAATTTTCTTACGCGAAATGCCTATCCCCGATCATATCGACATGTTTCTTGTTAGTCGAGAAATGGCGGCAGTGGATTTGCCTGCACTCCAAGCTGTTATTAATGTTGATAAAGAACGTATTGCGTTAGAAAAACAAGCGGAAGAATTGGCTGCTTATGCTGATGAAGGTTTTCTTTGTATTTTAATTTATGAAAAAAATTTTTTGAATATTTTTTAGAATCCCAAACAAAATTGTTGGATATTTATGAAAGATTGGATGAAATGGATGCAGACAAAGCCGAAGTTAAAGCTGCTGAAATTCTTCATGGACTTGGGTTTACCCGTCAGATGATGCAAAAACGTTGCAAAGATTTTTCTGGTGGATGGAGAATGAGAAGTTTTTTTCTTTTAAAATTTTTTTTACAAAATTCTTTAAAGTTGCATTGGCACGCGCTTTATATTTAAAACCTTCATTGCTTTTACTGGATGAACCTACTAATCATTTGGATTTGGATGCTTGTGTATGGTTAGAATCTGAACTTTCAAAGTAAACAATTAAAAATTTTAAACAAAATTTTCTCTTTTTAGGTATAAACGTTCTTTGTTGATTATATCCCACTCACAAGATTTTATGAATAATGTTTGTACAAATGTGATTCATTTGTTTCAGAAGAAGTTGATTTATTACACTGTAAAATTTAATGAATTCAAATTTAGGAATTTTTAAGGGGTTTTTTTAGAAATTTTCGTGGTCAAGTCGGAAAGGTGTGGAAAGCCTATTTGTTTCTTTTTCGAAATTAAGTCACCCAACCAGCTCTGAACTTAAAATTTTTCGTCCAAAAATCCTAGGCCTATGTTTTTTTAAATTTCTAGTCTAACCCAAAATTTTAAATTAAAACTTAATTTTTAGGGTAATTATGATACTTTCATCAAAACTCGTTTGGAACTACTCGAAAATCAAGCAAAACGGTACAAATGGGAGCAAGAACAAATTAAACATATGAAGGTTGTTTTATTTTAAATTATTAAAACTTACTTCAAAAAAGGAATACGTTGCTCGTTTTGGTCACGGAAGTGCTAAATTGGCAAGACAAGCACAAAGCAAAGAAAAAACAATGGCAAAGATGATTGCTGGTGGTTTAACAGAAAAAGTTGTTTTGGAACAAACAAAACAATTTTACTTTTTCGAGCCTGATAATATTCCACCACCTGTGATTATGGTACAACATGTTAGCTTTAGATACAATTCAAATTCGGTTAATTTTAAAAAATTCTTTTTAAAAATTATAAAAATTTCTAGCCTTGGATTTACCAGGATCTTGATTTTGGAATTGATTTGGACACTCGAGTTGCTTTAGTTGGACCAAACGGAGCTGGGAAGTCGACACTTTTGAAATTGCTCGCAGCCGATTGTGAACCGACAGATGGAATGATTCGAAGACATTTACACTGTAAAATTGGAAAATATCATCAGGTTTTGAAGTTAAAATTGAACAATTCTTCCAAAAATATTTCCTATAAATTAAAAAAATGTTTTTTAAGCATCTTGTTGAAGAATTACCTTTGGAACTCAGTGCCCTCGAATATATGCAAAAAGCATTTCCTGATGTTCGAGAAAAGGAGGAAATGCGTAAAATTATTGGTCGTTATGGACTTTCAGGTTTTCTGTTTTTTAAAGCTTTTTAAAATTTTTTTTTAAAGGAAGAGAACAAGTTTGTCCGATGAAACAGTTATCAGATGGTATAAATTTTTTTTTAAGTTGTCTGATTTTTCCTCTTTTCTCAGGTCAACGATGTCGTGTAGCTTTTGCCTGGTTAGCTTGGCAACAACCACACTTGTTACTTTTTGACGAACCGACAAACCATTTAGATATGGAGTTAGTTTTTAACATTCAAAAGGAGATCTTATGTTTAATTTCAGGAGTATTGATGCACTTGCTGAGGCTATCAATAATTTTGGAGGAGGAATGATTTTGGTATTCTTTTCCTAATTTATAAATAAAAAAATATTTGAAAACTTTCAAGGTTTCCCACGACTTTCGATTAGTTCAACAAGTTACTGATGAAATTTGGGTTTGCGATAATAGAAAAGTTACCAAATGGGATGGTGACATTTTCTCCTATAAACAACATTTACGTGATCGTATTGAGAATCGAAAAAGAATAATGACTGAACGATGAAGAGTGTTAGAGGTCTAAATTTTGTTATTAATGGATATTGTTCAAGCCTTTCTCTCTCAAACTAAAAAGACGTGTAGACATTATTATAATGCTCCCGTGTTCGTTTTTTGTTTGTTGCTTATTTTTATGGTTATATAAATGGTTGATTTTGAGACTTTTTTCCTAAGATTCTGAAATTATTGAGTGCCCCCCCCCCATGAAAATGTTTCATTTTTTGATTTCAAGGGAAACGAAATTGGGGGTTTGGAAGCAATCTTTATTAAAAAGCTAGCTGTTTACTAATGAAAGACAAATATTATTTTAGTTAGTATTAATTTTTAGTCTAAATTTTCTTCATCTCGACACTTCCACTAAAGAGTGGATTAGTGTAGATGGTTGGAAAAGCATTTCAATCTAGAAAAAAGTTATTAAAAAGAATTATCTTAAAATTTAATAACCTGATCCACTTCTAAGCATCTTCCACCAAAACGATTTTTGAGAATCTACAACGAAAAGGAAAAAAATTTTTTTAAGAAATTCAAAAAATCTTACATAAAGAAACTTTCGAAATTTCCTTCGATCATCAGTTTCTCGTCGTCTTTGAATAACCAATACATTTTCTGCCTCTTGGGTTATTTTTGCGGAAGGCCCTCCAATATGTTGAAGTTCATAATAGCCTTGCTTTAATTTAATTTTTCTTAGGATTAAAGAATTTATAAAGGTAATATGTATAAACCTCATTTGGTTCTCTGACAGGATGTACAACCTTTCCAAAAAGTGAAAATAAAAGAAGGAAAATTAATTGTATACCAAAGTAATATGCAATTCCTGCGCGTTTGCCATTCTCCGTAACATTCCAACAAATCGATCCTTCAAAAAAAATTTTTTAAATTACAAAAAAATTTCTTGAAAAAATTTTCTAACCTGTTGATGTGTTCTTTCTGCTGCGGTCATTGGGTCAATATTCACTGTAGCCATATCAACAAGTGCTTGCTTAAAATAAAATTATTCAAAAAAAGAAAAGTTAACAACCAAATTATCAATAACCAAATGTTGAGTACCACAAGCCAAAGTTTGTTCTCTAATTGCCTTTAAAATTGAAAAAATAAAAATTATATAAAAGAAACAAACGTCAGCAATTTCTTTTAATGTTTTATCTCGAAATTCTTCAGTTTTCATTATTATCAAATCGCTATGAGTTCTTTCAAAACGATCCAACCACATTTCCACTGCAGAATGGTCTTGACGTTGTTGAAGAGGAACTCTGAAAATTTTGTGATCAAATGTCTTTCTTTAAAAAAATTTTTTTCTTGTCGCTTCTCACGTGCCTTCCCAACTATTTTTTCCTTCAAATTATAAATAAAACAACATACGCACTTTGTTCGAGTAGTAAAAGTTCGGGAACGGGCAAGGCTGCGCACGTGAGAAGGACTGAAATGATAAGGATCTTTAATTGAGAAAAAGTTATTTTTCTTCCTTATTTTCTTTGAAAATTTGTTTACTTATTTTTTAAAAAATCCCTTTAATTAAAAAAAATAATTTACATACCCAGCAAATTGAATAATCATCCATTTGAGAATCTGAAAAATATCAAAAATATTTATTTTAAAAAATTCAAAAATTACAAAACCTTTTCTTCGGGCATTTCAAAATTACAAAAAAGTGTTCGAATTCCTTGAGTAAAAAGATCCATAGCATATCTTAATTAATTTTTAATCATTAAAAATTTTTATTTTTCAACACTTACTCGCACATAAATGTTGTTTTGCCATAACTTCCACCACTTAAAATTGTAATTTCTGATGGACGAAATCCACGCAAATAATTATTTAATAAAGCATAACGTTTCCACTTAAAATTTAAAAAAAGTTTTAAAAAATTTAAAAAAGAAAGAAACCATTGTTAAACCAGAAAGTTTTGTTTTGCTCTGAACAATTTCACTTCGAACCTAAAAATAAAAAAAATAGTTTTCAAGTAAAAATATTTAAAGGAAAGGGTAAGGACCCACAAGAATTTATTCTAAAATGCTTGGACGGAAGTTTGAGATAAAAAGAAGATAAGATAGTCCCTAAAACTCAGAGCAAAGCTCCCAAACAATAAAAGTCGAAGGTTCAAGTTCGATCTCTGTTGGTAAATTTCAGACATAAAGGGACTAACACTTAAGTAGACATCGCCAACATCTGCCATGCATCGAAACTGACTCTCTCATAAAGTACAAGTCGGGGGTGTTAACCACTACACCACGACAACATTCCTTCCAAAATTAAAAAAAAAACTAACTGAATCTCGCAAATCTTGAACAGAGCGAAATCCCTTGTAACGAACACGAACAGCATCTTTAAAGTATTCAAAAAAAATTCTCAAATAATTTCAAAACCTTGAATATTATGTAAAACTTCTTTCGCGCGATTATCACGAACTAATTCAACTGGGCGAAGAGATGCCCTAAATATTCATGAAATTTAAATTGAGAAAAATTTAGAAAACAAACGTAATAATGTAACAACGAGCGGCGTTCAAATAAGAAGCATAACTTTAAAAATTTTTAATTAAAAAATTATTTTTCATCAAAAAAACCTTTTGGCAAAACGTTCATGAATGTGAGGAAACCAAATATAAATCTAAATAAAAAAGAACTTGAAAAAAATATTTTTAATTAAAAACTGACCAAATCAAAATCTTCCAAATATGGAATAACTGTAGAATCAAAACGTTCTCCTAATGGCAATGAAAGTGCTGGAATTCCATTTGAAGCGTCATATACTGCCTTTGAATATTTAAAAAACAAAAATAAATGCCTGAAAAACGCATTCCCAAACTCCCGGGATGTTTCAAACGGTCGAACGGCACTGGATCCCGCGGGATTAGTCGAGTAACCACCGTTTGTAGCTTAAAAATCGGGATCCTATAAATCCGCATGAGATCCCGCCTGTGCCGTTCTCTAGACAAAAAATAGTATTAAAAAATATTTACCAAAGCATCACGTTCATTTGTGCATAAAACAATTCTTAAAAAAAATAAAAAACAAAATTTAAAAAAAAATAAAAAACCTATTATCAAATTGCGTAACCATTTGAAGTCCAAACATTCCAGTAAAACGAACTTTCCTTAAAAAATATTCTTTTAAAAATTCAATAGAAACAAACTCTGAACTTTCATCGGGATAATTTTCTTTAGTTAATTTACCACCAGAAACTCTTCGAATTACTTTTAAGCCTAGAAAATTTTTAAAAATTTTTTAATTCTCAAAAAAAATTTTTCCTCTTACCATTAGGAATTCTATTACGAGTTGAAGGACCTCTATAACGTGGATAACAAATAGCTGGTTGATCAAAAGCATCCATATGTCCTCTTACATGATATTGAGAAAGTGTTTCCGCGGAGATTTTCTGTTTTGAAAATTAAAAAAATATAGAAATTTTATTAAAATTTACATCAATTCCAAGTTGAGCACGTAAAGAACGAAATCTGAAACATTTTTAATAGAGTTCGAACTTTCACATTGACGAGCTCGGTATAATGAGAATTTTTTCTTTAAAGCTGACTTGGACGGGGTTTCCTAGCTAAAACTTTGAAAACCGGTTTCTATTAAAATACCCGGTTTCCAAGATACCGGGACCGTAAAACTCGGCCTCAGTCCGGGTTCGAACTCTAATTTTTAATTTTAAAAATGCCCAAAAAAAGCTAAACGATTACTCTGTTTGATCTTCAACATTCCGTATTTCACTCAAATCAACAGCTTCAGACCAAAAATGTCGAATTTTTGGATCCACCATACCTCCACTTGCTCCAATTCCTTCTAATGCCGCTTGTTCCTCTACACCTCTTTTTTGACGTGGAATGTTTTGTTCCTCCGTTTTATCAGCAAAACGCAATAGCGGACTTGTTTTACTTCTTAAAAGAAAATTTTTAAATTTAAAAATTAAAAAAACATTGTAGAAGAAGCAGCTGCTCGTTGAGTATCTACAACTATTGGAGTTGTAGTAGCCAATTCTTTTTCTTCAGAAAAATTATTTTGACCACCTCCACTGTGTTGCAACAAATTTTCAACAGAATTTGTATTTTTAGCTGCTGGTGATTGTCTTGTAGGTGCAGGAGAAATAGCAGCAGTAATTGAAGATTGTTGTTCACTACCAGCACCGCTATCGTCAAAACTAGAAAATATGAGGAAATAAAATTTTTAAAAATCCAAAACTTTAAAAAAGAATTTTTTTACTTCCCTTTTCCTAAAAATACAGACAATCAATTTTTTTCAAAATTCATAAAAATCCTAAACTATTAAAAACCTAATTTTATGGAAAAATAGTACTTTAAGGAATTTAAAAGAATTTTTTGAAAGGTGTTTTTGATAGAAAATAGTTTCCTTATATTTTTATTTCCCCTTCCGTTTTTAGAAAAATAAAAATGAAAAAAAAAGGCCAAAAAATAATTGTTTCCTTCGCAGGGTGGACAATTTTACTTTTACAAAAGACAGAAAAAAATTCTAAAAATTTGTAAAAACGTCTATAAAAAGTGCCAAATTGGTTAGGAAAAAAAAACAAGAAAAATGATATCGTTTTTTTCTGAGAAAAAATTTTTTCAAAGAAAAATCCAACCCCTTCCCAAGTATCCACCCCCCTCCCTTCCCATCAAATTTTAAACATCCACAAACAGTCTTCTCCTTTCCACAACAACAAAAGCTTCATCCGGATCTGTATCTGATGACGGAGCAATAAATACACCCATCTCCGTAAAGTTTATAGGAATTGCTTTAATACTTTTCTGACATTTTCTACTTCCACAACTACTCCCAGCGCGAACTTCACAATCAGCAATACCTCTATTTACTTTTGAAATAGTTAAAGGTAAACGAAAAAGAAAAGATGCTGGAGCAGATTCTGTAGATGCTTCCGAAGTTGTTGATAAAGAGGAGGGAGAATGCCCTAAAATAGGACTTTGAGTAGACGAGGACGGGCCTGGGGAAGACAAATTACTGCCATAAAAGTGTTGAGGAGGCCGAAGATGATGATTTTTTGAAATTTCTTCAGGCCTCGTTTTGCTTCTTTTGTGAGGTTCTTTAACTTGTTTTTGAGAAATTTGTTGATATTTTTCTTCTCTAAATTTGTTTTCATCAAAATCGTCGTCAAATTCATTTAAAGGAGAACAATCACCCAAAGCACAATTAGGCAGAAGGGAACAATCACACATATCCAAATATTTGTATGTTTGGTTGTCTACGGGAAGGACAGGAGATATTTTAGAATCTGAAGGAATAAAAGACGATTCCCTAAATTCTGTTGTTATTCCAGCCGTCTCAACAGACAATGCACGTAGTGGTGGGGCTTGATGATGATAATGTTTTATTTGACCATTTTGGCTATTTTTACTAGTCTGAGAAATTTTTTGTTGAAAATCCAAAGATTTTTGTCGCCTCTTTCCCGGCAAATCTACATCTGTTTCCTTTAATTTTCTTGCTCAATTAGCTTTTTAAACCCTTAAAAACCTCAGAAAGTGATTGATAACGTCGACCTTGCTGCAAAGGCATTCGAAATGAAACGGTTCGTTTAGAGGGAATATTATTCATTAATTTATTTTAATTTTTTGGTTATTAGGAGTAAAAGGAAATTAAAATAAATGGAAGATTGAAAAAATTTCTTGTAAAAACTTGAAAAAATTTTTTTTAGAAAAATTATAAAAGGAACATATATTTTGTCTCGGAGATAAAAGACAATTTTGCTTCAAAATTTTATTTTTTATAAACTCTTAGAAATATCGCCTTTTACCTAGTGACTTTTTATTAATAAAAGACAGCCTAAAAAACTCTCCAACTGTGCTTCCCTCTTTTTCTAAATTTTTTCCCCGTTGGAAGAAATTTATAAAAATTGCTATTTTCCCAAAAAAATCCTCCCAAAAAATTTAAAACTAACGTTGGAGCCATTTCTCCTGTCACTGTTGTTCCTCCACCTCCTTCACGAAGATTTCCCATACTGTGAAACTGTCGTCGTTTTCTTTCAAGTTGATGTGCTTTTACCATATCTAAGCACGCAACACGGTCGTAAAGATCAAAATCAGGCTAAAAATAGAAAAATAAAAAGAATTTACAAATTAAAGAAAACCTCATCTAATCCAAGCACAATTCGTTCAATTTCTTCAAATTCCTCTTCATCCGACATTTTTTTCTTCAAGTTTTTGGCTGTACAACTAAATTAAAAAATAATAATTTTTAAATGAGTTAAAGAAAAATTCTTTCCTTAAATTTTGTGTTATGCTTAAAACTAAAATGGTCATCGAGAATATAAAAGGACGGAAATGTGCCATTATACCTTACAACGAAAATAAAAATTGGGTAAAAATATTATTCAAAATATTAAAGAAAAACATGTGGGGGCAAGGAAGATTTTAGAGAACTAAAACAAATAGAAAAAAAGAACAACCTAATCCGTGGTATTGCTGTTGTAAGGCAAACCCAAATTGTGCATCAGATAGACCCTCCACCTACATTTTTCATTGCTTCCTACTTCAGCGACAGTTAATAAAAGTTCTCACGTAAACACCCCTCCATAAATTTCTGAAAAGGTCAAAATTTGGATTATATGCTAAAAATTAAGATTATCTAGTAAATGAAATAAACTTAAACAGAAAAATCTGGAGAACTTAAATTGTGCTACGACCAAACAAAGTATTTTTTTCATGTTTTAAAAACATTTAAATATCAAAAGAAAACAAGAAAAAATATTTAAAACTTTATTTACAACAAAAAAAATTTATTTTGACTAGTTTATTTATAAAAATGTAAAAAAATATTAAAAACGTTGAATTTTTCAACGATATAACAATAATTATTTTCGGCTCTTTATTTTCAAGCTTTATTCTTTTTGCTTGTTTAACATTTATTCTTTTATTTATTTTTTTGTTTTACAATAGAGCCATTTAAAAAAAAAGAAATATCCAAATTAACATGCCAATTTTTTTATTTTTTCTTTAATAGGCCAGAAATATAGTCGATAATTTTTAATTGATTAAAAAATCAGAATATAATTTTAAAATACATTTTAGACCCTAAAACAAATCGACTACATTCCTGTTTTGTATGCCTCCAAAAATATTCTGCTCATTAATTTTGGGAGTTTCACGACTTTAAAAAAGTAAAATTCTTTCCAAATTTATCCAAAAATTTTTAATAAACCCAAAAAAATAAGCAGAACATTTTACCACAAATAAAACTAAATAATAATCAGAGGGGTCATGTTTTGAACAATTAGAAAGGGACAGGATGTTTAATATACTAATAAATGTTATATTTTTATTTAGCGCTTAAAATTTAAAAAAAGGACAGCGCGTCTTTTAGGAGGTTAAGATGAGAGAGGAATGCCATTCATTACATTTTTTTAAATAATATCATCAAACCTTTGTTTTATTTTTTAAAAATACCAAAGTTGTTTTCCCAACATCAAAAAATTATTTTTTTTATTCATCTAAACTATCGCCCATTTCTTGTTTAACATCAAAATCTTCTTCAAGTTCAATTTCACCATCGCTTCTGTGTTCATCATCATCATCCTCTTCCTCTTTGTGTTCTTCATCTTCATCATAATCTAATGAGGCAAGTAAATCTTTTGGAGTTACTTGCTCCTTAAGAAATATTTTTTTAATTAATTTTTTAAAAATAAACTAACGGATGGTTTTCTCTCTCCATCTGGAATAATTGGTTGACCGTTGCTGACACTCTTAGAAACTGGTGCCCATTCAATAGTAATGTGTGCATTGGGAAAAGGTGATGTAGTTGCATGCGAAACAGCCTAAAAATGATTATTTTTTATCACAAATTTTTGAAAAAAACCTTTTGAGCGGACATTGGATCCTTGTATGTGAAGACCATAGGCTCCGTGTTAATATCTAAAAAATAAAAATTTTATTTGAAGATTTGCACATAAATCAATCAAACCATAGTCAAACAAATCTCCAAATTTTTCCATATAAACTAAAATTTAAAATTAAAAAAATTGAAAAAAAATATTAAGAATTACCAATGAGTTTTTCAGCTTGTTCTTGTGGACAATTCAAAGCGTAAACTACACGGCACAATTTGAACAATTTTTTATTTGGCGTTTTTGGAGGAGAATTTCCAATTGGAGCTCCTTGTTAAATTTTGATAAATTTATTCGAAAAAAATAAACAAAAAACAAACCCTCATTAGCCAGTTTACTCCCATCATGTCCAATAGCATTTTCATTAGTCAAAACAAGATTTGAAGTCATTCTCAATTGTTTACCAGTCTGACGTTGTTCCACAATACGAATTTTATTTGCCAACTGTTCCAATTCAGTTTTAGTTCCTTGTGAAGTACTTTCCGACTTTTTAACAAGAGCTATTAATCGTTTGCGTTGTTCTTTGTCTTCAGTTCCTATTTAAAAATAAATATAATCCTACCAAAAAAACAACAAAAAAGACCTTTCAATTTTTCAAGCAATGTCTTTTGTTGTTCCACAAGTTTAGCATATAATCCAGTCTTCATTCGTTGAAGTTCTTTAAGTCGGCTAAGAACATCACGATCCATTGATTTTCTCTTTCCTAATTTCGCAAAAGTTCCGGCACGACTCTTCCCAGCTTGTGTTGCTATTGAAATATTTGAAGTACTTGAAGCAACAATAGTGGAAGAATTGGTAGTCGTTGATTGAGATGTCTTTGCGAGCGAATCATTTCCTTCCAATCCTTCTGCGCGGTCAACAGCAGGTGCAGATTCTTCTATTGTTGATACTGTTTGAGGTTTGATAAACGTCTTTTTGTAAGTTCCCTGTTTAAAAAAAATAATTTTAAAAGTAATAAAAACTAACTAATGGACGCAAAACAGGTCTTTTAGACAACGGTATTGTTGGGCCTCCAGTTGATGTAGTATTCGGATTTGTATTTTCAGTCATCCCAGCATTTCCATCCTCAGTTGTCGAAGCATTCTTATCATTTTGCCAAAAGATTTTAATAAAACGATTGTTCAAAATTGGTTCAACAGACTTATAAGCAGCCATTGCATCACGACGTGTTTTAAAAGTAACTAATGCTGTGTCTGGTCGACCTTCAAAATGTTAAAATTTAAATAATCATTTTAAAATAAAACCTTCATATTGAACTTGAATATTTGTAATTTGACCAAAACGACTAAAATGCTGATCAAGTTGCGCAATTTTGTTCAAATCTTGAGGAATTTTTTTCACCTGAAAAATTTTTTAATTAAAATATTATGACTCAAAACAAACCAAAAGGCTTCTTGATGTTTGATTACGATTTGCAGGAAAACTATAAGGCTTAAAACGTCCTCCACGCATTGTCATTCCTCCTCCGCTATTTGCAGTCCCAAATCCAGGATTATTTTGTCCAACGCCACCAGAGGTTTGAGAACCATAAATTGCAGTTGTTTGGGTTGGTAAAGTTGAAGCAGTTAATGAAGTAACAGTTGCTGAAGCATCTTGACCTCCACTAATTTGAGATGGACGAAAATGAACAAAACCGCCTGTCGAAGTCGTTCCACCTCCAAATGAAGAAGGCAATAAAGCATTCATAATTTCTGTCGGAAGTTGCTGTTGTGGAGGCGGAATAGTACCAGGCGGATAAATAAGATGTTGAGATGCTGAAAGTGATGTTGCTGTACGTATTTGATGAGGTAATATTGGAGGTGGCGGAACTGAAAAGTCAATGCTCGACATCGATGGTGTTGTAAGTGCAGGAGCCTCTGGATTATATCCTAAGGGAATTTTTCAGTTTAAGGAAAATGAAAATATATTAACCTTCAGAAATACTTCCTCCACCGCTCAACGGTTTTCCACTAGACCCAGAAGATTCAAGTCCCGGTGGAGGTGGGTTTACTCCATAAGAACTACTTGTATCAAAAACAGATCCACTAGCACGAACAATTTTTTCCAAAGCAGTGGCATCGGCGACAACAGGATCCTTAAATGGACGTTTAAGATATATCAATAAAAGTTAAATACCGGTCCGTGATCATATGGACAACCATCCCCACGCATGCAAAAGCCTTTCTCATGGAAATCACGACAACGATGACGACGTAATGAACGCAGGTCAAAATCAGCAACTAAGCGTTTTTCCTTTCTAAAAAAATTTAAAGAAAAATAGTTTAAAACAAACCTGCTAACATGCACAGGTGATCGAGAACGTTCACGACTCTTTGAACGTGCTCGTCTAGTTTCACGGTAATGTCTAGTAGTAACACGCATAGAAGGTCCACCACTAGTACTATTGCCAGTTTCTCTCCCAATAACTACTCGTCTTCTGGCTACAGGCGAAACACGACGTTCTGCTCCACCTCCACCTCGACGTTCTGCACTGTTAGAACGTGGAGGAGAAATACGTTTCCGGAAAGGTCGACCAGTTGGCTGTGAGGCAGTCTGTTGTTGTTGCGTTGAAGAGGTTTTTGTGGTTGTTGCAGTCGTCGTTATAGTCGACGTGTGTGATGCATGTGTCGTTGTACTAGTTCCTGTAGTACTACTTCCACTAGTTCCTTTACTACGAGTTGTTGATGTGGATTCCTTGACTGAACGGCTTGACTTGCTACCACTGTGTGGAGACGACTTGTCAGTTTTACCTTTATCAACTCGGTGTTCATCACGAATGGATTTTGATGAAGTTACCATGCCTAAAATAGAGTTGGTAAACATTAAAATACAACAAGATAACCTGATGCTCTCGTTTGTGTCTTCTTTTGATGATCCTCTTTCTTCTTTTCAACAGGCACTTGTTCAGGACTGTCAGGATCAGTCAAAACCAACTTTAAACAAAAAACGTTAAAGAATAAATAAATTTAAAAACCTCATCAGTCTCAGCAGTTATTGCATCCTCGTCCTGTTTTGTTTGTTCAACCTGCTCCTTAACATATTCTTCTTTTGCCTCTGCAGCAGTTACAACATCCTCTTTTTGAGTTAGATATTTTTCCGATCTTAGCGTAGCGAAAAGTTGATTGACGAAAGGTTCGGTATCTAAAAAATAAGGTTACCTATTAATATATTAAAAGTATTTACGTGATTGGAGAAAAACAGAAAGCTTTTCTAGACACAATTCTTCAAGAACATTTTCAGCCAGAGGCTTCTTCACCAAAGCAATAACATATTTAGCTAGAGCATCTGGTTCTGCGTCACTTCTAAAAATAAAATTTTTTAGAGGAAAAAAGATAGAAAACATACATGTCCTCAACAATGTGTGAAATCCAAGTTTTTAGGCGATTCTCATCTTGAATAATCATTTTTAATGTTATTTCTAAAAAATGACAAATTTTGAAGAAACTAATTATTAAATGAAAAAAGAATAAATTTTCTTCTAGAAGAATAAATCAAACAACACGAGGGAGAACAAAAAAACCTCTTCGATAATTAACAAGTTTTCTCCACAAGAATATTACTCTAACATTAATTTACTTTTATATTATCTGTAAAGTTTAGTAGTGCAAAAAAGCTAGAGAGTGTAAAAAGTTGGAGATTATTAGAGAAAAAAAACAAACGAGAGATTATGATAGATTGGCATTCTTCAATTTCAAAATGTCAAAAACAAAAAGAGTATTGCTAAGATTTATTGAACATTTTGTTATTTTTCTCGTCTGTAGACATTTTGAAATTATACATTTTGTTTTCGTCAAGAAACATCTGTTTTGCTTCTCTTCTCTATTACGAAACCTTGCAATTTTTCTTGTTTTATTGGTTTGCTGGCAAAAATTTTTTTTTAATTTTTCAGGAAATTTTTCGTTATTGCTATTTAATTTAATTTTTAAAGCATAATGGCAACTCCTGGGATTGAAGGTAATTTTATATACTTAAAAATAAAATCATTTTTAAGCTTCTCACGATCCTGCAGCCAATTCTGTTGATGGACAATTGACTGAAGCTGAGCGTGAATTGATCCTTGAAGAGTTGAAAAAGGTTTTTTTAGATTTAAATTTAGACTTTCTTTATTATTTTTTAGACCGAGGATGAAGTTGCAACACTTCGTCAAGTTTTAGCTGTCCGTCAAAAGCAAGTAGCACATTTAAAACATAAATTGGGGATTTCTCCTTTTAATGAGCTGACAAGTGAAATGGCGCAAGGAATTCGGACTGTTAAGGAAACACCAGCGTAAGCTTTTTCTTTAATTTTTAAGTGTATGAGCTTTTTGGGCTTAAACTTGTGCAAGAACTAAACTTACAATTAGGTGTAGAGATCGAACTCGGTTTGGGGCAGGCCCATGGAGGTTTTTTCTTTTCCCAAAGCCTCGGGCTTTATAGGTTTTCCTGGACGCCTTCAAGCCAGTAGACTCAGGATGCACCCTGATACAATGGATTCGTAAATGCCCCAGACTTTCAAAAAATCTCGATCCCCTGAGTGGACAATTTTTAAAAATTGTCAATGACTAATAGTAAGTTTTAGGGTATTTCTACCTACTCTCAAAATCTTACTTCCATTAAATCATCCTCAAAAATTTTCAGATTTCAGAAGACTAGTGAATTTGTTGGAGGAACTGCAGAGACTGTTGCCAATAAATTTAATGATATTCGCAAGTCTTCATTTTTTAAATCATTTGAAACTAAGATTGGAAGTGCTGTTAACAATGTTTCTTTTTTATTTTTTAACCTAAAAAATTTTTTTCAAGGCAAAAATGGTAGCTTCAACTTCAATTGATCATCTGGCTAATGTTGCTGGGGGTGGATCGAGAACTCCTCAAGAAACTGGAGAACGTAAAGTTGTTGGGTCGCCTCCGCCGCCACCGCTCTCATAAGAGAAATTAAATATGGACAGATATTAAAGAGGAAAATATTCTAAAAAGACAAAAAAGGTTGTAAAAATTATTATTTTTTTCTAAAAAAGGTTATCCAAAAAAGTATTCGTTGAGGTACTTTTTGGTTATTTTTCTTAGTTTTGCGGACCGATTACTTCATATAAATTTTTCCACTTTTTCTCCACTTAATTAGAGACTCGGGCCAAGCAAGATGATGTTCCCACTGACTGAGAAATCCTTTTGTGATTGTTGAGAGAACGAAGGTTTGCTATTTCGACGTTTTGGCATATTAAGAGAATTATTAGGGCTTGGGAACCTTTAAGTATTGGAATTTTCTAAAAATCCGTTCTGTCCGCAAAATTATTTAAGAAAATATCGATAAAAGTACCCCATCTTCCACCAAAAAAATTTTTCTTAAAAGGATCAAACACCTTAATTTTTCCAAAAAAATCTACTTTTTTGTATTTTAGCAAAGGTTTCTTTCCTTTCTCTACATTATCTTTTTAATATTTCGAAAATTTCCTGAACTTTATAAAGGTGTGGCCTGGAAGGGAAACTTTTGCTTCACACAGAATTTCTTTAAAGATTCATTCCTCTATTTTAAAGCCATCTTGTGTCTATTTTAGCGTTCTTTATAAATGTATTTTATTTAACAATAAAAAATGAAAAAATTTTGGGAAAATTTTTAAAGATATTTTTAAAGCCTTTCCTCCCTATCAAGAATGCCACTGAGTAATTGAGACCCGAAACTCAGACTTCTTCCGATCCAAGAGAAAATTTGAAACCCCCGACCCGAATTTTTCCGACCCTTAACATCCCTGGTTCCTGTATTTAAAATATATTCCTCCCTCTCCCTTTTTCAGTAAAAAAAATTTAATTCTCGTCTCTCCTTTCCCTTTATTTTTTATTTCAAGCAATTTTCTTCTATTAATTTAAATTTTCCCCCTCTCTTTTCCTAACATTTAATTGCTTATAAAAATTTTGTTTTTAAAAGAAAAGGGAAGAAAATTGGATTACAAAGAAATAAAAATACGAATTGCCCTAAAATTAATTTTTTTCTGAACAAAAAAATTTTGTCCAAAAAATATTTCAATTACATTTTTTCCAATTTTTAATTCAAAAAATAATCTTGGAAAATAAAAAAAAATTTCGGTCTTTTTAAAAATCCTTTTAGATAATTTAATTTTGAAATTAAAAATCCTTCTTTTCTTTCGCTAACCCTCTCGTCATTCAAAATATCATTTTTAATCCCTTGGGAGAAGAAAAGTAAACTTATCAAAAATAAAGCAAATTTTCTTTAAAAATTTATAAAGCCTAGATTATTTTTCAGCACTTTTCTATAAACGTTTTTTTTATTAACCCTAAACCTTCATAAAGTGAAAGCTTCCCCTCCGATCTTTTTCCCAAATTCTTACAAATCCAGTTAAAAATCAATCCAACATTAAAAATTGAAAAAAAAATTCAAGTTAAAAACGACATTAATTTAAATTATAATCAAATTTTTTGAATATTTATTTACGTGCATATGAGCGAAAAAACAATTTTTAAATTAATAAGTATACAAATATTAAATGCGTCATTTTTATAAAAACATCCGCCCACTTTATTTTTTATTTATAATTTGATTAGACCCCTTCTCTTAACTTTCTTCACTATAAAAACTTATCAGCCTATCCTCGACCCCACTAAAAAATCTTTTGCCCCACAAAAACAAAAAACACGAAGGGTCATATCAAAAACATTTTTCTCAACAAATTTTATCAAAATGAGGCATCTAATTTACTTTAAATTTGCCTTATAAAGGCCTTTTTTTTTAAATTATTTTCTATAAAATAATTTTAATTGGTCATAAATTTAATTATCAAAAAAGGGAAAAACCTTTTCTTTTCCCTTCATTTATTCTTCCAAAAGTTTCTTAATCTCCGGCTCCAACTTTTCCGGTTCATCAGTCGGTGCATGTCGACTAACTGGAATTCCTTGCTTGTTTACCAAAAATTTAGTGAAATTCCACTTAATTGCGTCAATCAGAGTACCTTTAAATATTGCAAATTTCTCAATAAAAATTAAAAAAATTTCGAAAAAAACCATGCTGCTCATGCTTCAAAAACTCCCAAAGTGGATGAGCATTTTTCCCATTCACATCAATCTTTGCATACAAATCAGGAAAGAAATTGAACTTCTCATTAATAAATTTCTTTATTTCTTGATTAGTTCCCGGCTCTTGGCTATTAAACTGAAAATTTGAGAAAATGTTAAATTTTGGGATCAAATGTCGCTTTTTTCGAATAATGGATTACTTGATCCAAAGCAGTTAGAAATGGGTTTCTAAACTTGGTTTCGAACCAAAACAACCTTGATTGGGAAAAAATGGCCAGTAATACAAATTGGGATCAAATGTCATCTTTTCCCCAACATTGGGAGTTACCCAAAAATTCAATTTTAAACCAAAAAACAAACCTGATTGCATGGAAAACAAGCAATAGAAAGTCCCTTATCCTTATACTTTTCAAGCAGAACCTTCATCTGTGGATAATTGGTCTTGGTAAATCCACATTCGGAAGCCACATTAACAATTAAGACAACTCGTCCCCTTAAAAATTTTTTTAAAAAATTAAAAAAAAATTTCCATACTTGTAAACATCTCCCATTTTAACATCTTTTTCGTCAATATCTTTAGCCACAAAATTATAAATTGTGTTGGTCGCCATTTTTTCAGTATTTGTGCTAGCACAAGAAATTTGATTAAAATTTATATTTTTAAAAGAACTGCGTAATAATGAAAATATTTGGAAATGATTGCTCAGCAATGTATGAGAAAACATTTTTATATTAATCTATAAAGAAGGGGAAAAGAGGGGAGGAGAGGTTACTTTTCTGCTGATAAAAAAATAAAAATAAGGAGGAAGTGAGAGGGAGTTTGTTAAAATAAGAGAGAACAAAAATATATTGAGTTGTTTACTTTGGAGGGAGTAAACAACAAATAATATCATATCCAGAAGATCAACATTAAAAGAAAATAAGTGATCGGTGAGTCATCAAAAAGAAATTTTGATTTTTGGAGGTTTGACATTCTGGGATTTTTTACACCCGATTTTGAAACCTTCCGATCTTTTGGACCAACCCTGTATACTTTGCACTATTACAACTCTGGCAAAAAAAATAAAAATAGATAAAAAAACAGGAAAAACAAAAAGGGAAAAAGTTATTCAGCGAAATAGGCATTTCAGTCTCGCCGTTTCAGTCTGGGACTCTTTTCCAGACTGAACCGTCCTCTTCCGCATTTTGTGGATAGAGGACGGTTCAGTATAAAAAAGGCAGAAAAAGTTACAGTATATTTTTTCTCAAGTTTGGTTTCGGATATCCGAAGAATTTCCAGGAATCTACAACTCTATAAGTAAGGCAAAAGATGTTTTTAGGGGAAATTTTTAAGAAAAAAAGTAGAGTAAAAACTTGTCAATAAAAAATTTAAAATATTACAGAGGTTAGGTTAACCTTCCCCTTGATTTTTAAAATAATCTACACCATGCTCTAAAAAATTTTGTTCAATTCCCCGACTTTTCTCCCCATCTCTTCTTTCCCCCTAAAAATTCATAATTTTTGCCAAATTTAATTTAACATTTTTATTATTCATCATCTCTCATAATTCCATTTACTCTTCATTGGATTAACAAGGTACACACAAGTATGTGCGCAATAAAAAAAACGCCAAAAATCCGAGGCTTTGAAAAACGCCAAAATTTACATTTCCACTCACAAGTCTAATATAAATATTATTACTTTTAATCCATCTGCGCATAAAAAAGAGCTTCCTTCCCCCTTCCCTTTCCCCCCTATCTACCAATTTTTTTTTATTATTTTCCCCACCCCTTTTGACACGTTATTGACGCTAAAAACAAATGAAGAGTGAAGAAGCCTCTCTCTCTCATAAAAGCATATAAATGAAATGCCAACAACGGATTAAAAGCGACAACTTTTTTTAATATAATGTACATGTAAATATATTTTTTTAAAAACATTTTATCAACTTCTCCCAATGGGGATAAAGGAAAACTTTTCATTATTTTTATTTTTAACATAACGAAGTCTTAGGGGATGAGGAAGTAGTGAGGGGCACTGAAATGTTGAGTGATGCCGGAACTGAATTCTGATTTTTGTTCTGATTTTCTAATTCTGGTTTTTAATTCTGATTTTTATTTCTGATTCTGTTCTGATTTTTTAATTTGTTTTGATTTTTAATTCTGATTCTGTTTTGATTTTGTTCTGATTTGCCTTGGTTTTATTCTGATTCTGTTCTGATTTTCTAATTCTGTTCTGATTTTTTAAATTCTGGTTTTGTTCTGATATTTAATTCTGAATTTTAGTTCGGAGTTCAGACTTTTATTCTGATTCTCTTCTGATTTTTTAATTCAGTTCGATTCTGATTTTAACCACACACAGAAAGCTTTATAACGAGCGTTCACAAATCGCTCTCTAATTTGTAAATGACAAAATATATCCCCACAAAATTAAAAAAACAACTCATCAAAAATAAAACTGTCACAGGTCTACCCACACACAAATTAAAAAAAATTCATTAAAAAATAAAAATTTTCATTAATATTATAGTAAACACATTTCTCTCCTTTCGATTACTAAAATATAATAAAACTTGTTTTTTAAAATAAAACTTTACAACAACACACAATTAATTGACTTTTGTCCATCTTTGGAAATTAAAAAAAAACAAAGAAAAGAATTTTTACGCTCATTTGGGTTGGCAAAAAAGCAAAAAAAAAGTCAATCTCAATAAAGGAACTTTAAATTTATTTTTTCTAAAATTATTCAAAAAAAATTCATTAATATTTAACGTATTCCAAAAGGTCAACATTTAACAGAGAAATTCTGATTTTTAACTTTGAGTTTGTTCTGGTTTTTAATTTAATTCTGTTCTGGTTTTTATTCTTTCTGAACTTGTCTTTTTTCAATTCTGATTTTATTCTGGTTTTTAAATTCTGTATTCTGGTTTTCTGACTTCTTAATTTTTGTATGTTCTGATTTTAAATTCTGGTTTTGTTCTGATTTTGAATTCTGGTTTCAATTTGGTTTTTATAGTTCTGAATATTTATTTTATTCTGGTTTAAAATTCTAATTTTATTCTGATTTATAATTCTGATTTTTATTTATTTTTATTCTGATTTAATTTTATCCTTCAAGACTACACCAAAATATGCAAAAAATAAATTCTATCAAAGCCGTTCAAAAATTCCTTTTTTCATTCCTTTATTCCCCCTTCCTCTCTCTCCTTTTTTTCAAAATTCAATTTCCAGTCCTCACCCAAAACTTTATATAAAAATGTTTCTATTTTTGTGAAACCTCATGTGTTTTTTGTAGTTTAAAACTTGCACAAACCAAAAAATTGTTTTTTCTTTTAAAGAAAATTTATTTAAACTTTAGAGAATCACAATTTTTATTTTTTCACTTTCCTTTCTCTCCCATATTCTCTTAATTTTTATTTTCCCAAAAATTCACTTCAAAAACAATTTTTACAGTCTCGAACACCCCCCCCCCCCAAAACAAATTTACAATACTCCAAGAAGAAATGTCATTTTAGTGTAGTGGGAAAATGCTTGGTTCTGTAAACAGAAAGGGCGAGGGTTCGAATCCCATTTGCGGAAAATAATTTTTATTTAAACAAAAAACTCTAATTTTTAATATAGACTTGTTTTTCTAGCTCTAAAACGTTTTTTAGATTTTTTTTCACAGAAGCAAAAAGTGCTGTGGGATATAAGTCTCCTGTCTCCTTAATTTTTCTAATTTTTAAAAATACCTAATAATTAACAATAAGCCTTAGTTAACATCTTCTTTCTAAATTTAAAAAATCAAAAAAATATTTAAAAAAGAGTAAAAAAATTTTTTTTAAGAAAAAACCAGCTGTGCCAATAAATATACTTAATAATTATTTTGTGACGAAAATTATTTTATTTTACCCCGCGCTTTTTCCGGCCTTTTTTCTCTTTTTTTCTCTTTTGTTTTGTAAAAATAAAAATAAATATTCTATAAAATAAATACTATAATCTCTTTTTTGGACCTTTCAATGAAAATAATACCCCCATTTTTTGGTTAAAAATTGATTAAAAAAATTTTTTTCCTGACTTTATAAGGTCAATAGAATATATGTATATTATACCCCCTCCCCCACACGTCAAAAAAGTTTATCTTGCCCTCTCCCTCTCTTTCGAGGATTAATATAGATCAATCAAATAAAATGCCCCAGACACATGGATTTTCACATCTCCAGTTGCAGACAAAAATTGCGGACGTGAGGGGGTATAAAATGTGATAGTACCAGAAACACTCAATACTGAAAAATTTTCTCTTTCAATTCTGATTCTATTCTGATTTTATTAATTGGTTTAATTTTTTCCCCTAAAGTAGCATCCTTATGTTAGTGAGATTTGACTTATTATAAAAATAAAATTAAAAAAAATTTTTCAAATCAAGCACACATTTGTTCCTCCTTCCCTAACCACATCCTCCTCCCTTTTCTCCCCCCAAAAAAATCAATTTATCATTTCATTATCTTTTCAATTTTTAAAAAAAAGCTTGTCAACACACACACATTTTTACGTTAATAATAATTAACTAGTTTTATGTGAAAAATAAAATTTTTAGAGAAGAAAAATATACGTTTTTCCGGTTAAAATTTAAAAAATAGAGAAGAGAATGAACAGAAAAATTTTAAAAAAATTAAGAGAGAAAAAGTAAAAAAATATTATTAATTATTTTAAAGGATTATAAATGTTTTTTTAATATAAAAAAATTAATTTAAAAGTGATTAATTTAAAAATCCCAAAAATAATCTAAAAATCCCTTCTATTAAAAAATAAAATAAAAAATTCAGGAATCCAAAAATGTCCATATAAGTTTACTTTTTGCTTCTAAGAAAAAAATAATAGAATTTTCATAAGAACGAAAAATTTTCGAAAAATCAACGAAAAAATTTTTTTTCAGATGGGAAAGAATAACAGCAAATTTAATCGGAATAGTAACACAACCGGCGGAAGGACAACAACCACAGAACAATTAACAAATAAAAATTCTTCGAATTGTGGGGGAGGTGTTGAACAAGAAACAGAAAATGTGCCAATAGGGAATGGGTCAAATAATAATTTAAATAATGGAGATAACAATAATAATAAACAAAAACAACAACAAAATGGTGGGGGGAATAATAATAGAAGATTAAAAAAAGAAAAAAGAAAAAAAGCAAATAAAAAATTAACACCCGAAGAATTAAGCGATTTGGAACAAAAAACTTATTTTACAAGAAAAGAATTGAGAAAGTGGTATAAGGTGAAAAATTTTACGAAAAAATTAAAAAATTTTAAAAAATTCGAAAAAAGTTTTTCAAAAAATAAAAAAAAATTTTTGAATTTCAAAAAAATTCGGAAAAATTTTTTTCAAAAAAAATTTTTTTAATTTTTCAGAAAATTCAAAAAAAAAATTTTTGGAAAAAAAATTCTAAATATTTAAAAAAAAATTTTCTTTTTACAAAGGATTTTGTACGTGACTGCCCTACAGGAGAATTAAAGGTAAAAATAAATTTTCTAAAAAATTTTCTAAAATTTTCAAAAAAAAATTATTTATTCAAAGCTTGACGAATTCCAAAATATTTATCGCCAATTTTTCCCAAATGGAGATCCCTCAAAATTTGCAGCCTTTGTTTTTAATGTTTTTGATGATAATAGGGTAAATTTTTTTGAATTTTTTTTTAATTTTTAAAAAATTATAGGATGGACATATTTCATTTAAAGAATTTATTGCAGGTTAGAAAGTCAAGAAAAACGATTAAAAAATTAATTTTTTTTCAAGCACTCTCAATTACTTCGAGGGGGACATTAGATGAAAAATTAGAATGTAAGTAGAAATTTAGAAAAAAATTTTAAAAATTGTTTTGCCAAGTTGCCTTGGCAAAAAAATATTTTTAAAAATTTCTGTGAGAAAAAATATTTTCAAAAAAATATTCTGGTATTTAAATTAGTTGTCTAAGCAACTAATTTAAAAAAGAAATTTAATTTATTTAAAAAATAAAATTTTTTATAGGGGCATTTTCTCTATATGATGTAGACAAGGACGGTTTTATTACAAAGGCAGAAATGGCAGACGTAAGAAAAAAAATTTAAGAAAAAATTTTTTGAGATTGTGAGAAAAGATAATAAAATTATTTTCTGATATTGAAACAAAAATTTTTGAGGGTGAGAAAAAAATAAAAATATTAGAAAAATTCACACCCAAAAAATTAGAAATATTTTCTGACATGAGTGTGGAGAAAAAATTAAAAAATATTTAAGAAAACTTTGCAGATATAAATTTAAAAATCTAAGAAAAAATTTCTTTATTTCCCTCTAGATTGTTGATGCAATTTATAGCATGATAGGGAATATGTTGGAATTACCCAAGGATGAGGATACTCCCCAAAAACGAGTGGAAAAAATATTTGCAAATATGGATTTGGTAAGAAAAAAATTTTAAAATTTTTAAAAAAATTTGAAAATTCCAAAAAAAAATTTTTTTAAGAATTTTGATGGTAAACTCACAAGAGAAGAATTTAAACAAGGCTCCAAAAATGATCCATGGATTGTCCAAGCATTAACCATGGATATGAATAATGGTGAAGAAGTAATAAGCCAAAAAGCATAAAAAATAGAAGAATTCTTTTTTAAAATTATTCCGCCGGTTTGACAAAAATTTTCTTTAAAAAATTATTTTTTAAATTTAAAGTTTGTCCATTTTTGGGAATTTCATTTTAATTGTTTTTTTTGTATATATTTTTCAAGCATTCCATTTTTAGTTATATTTTTCTCGAAATGAAGCTCTGACTCCCTTTTCTCCTAACACTAGGGTTGGCGGTCCTGAGATTTTTTTAAAATATTTTTTGGATATCCGGCCTTCTTTGGATTCGGATTCGCCAACCTCTAATCCTCCTATCTATTGTTTAAAAAATTTTCCTATTTTTCTCTTTTTTCAAGTCAAAAAAAAATTTTTTAAATGAGCTTTTATCATTTAAAAAATTTTCTATTGAGAAAACCAGTCATTTTTATTTATATATTTTAAAATCATTTCAATTATAAAACTATAAATTTTTTTATTTAATTTTATACTATTATTTTTTTGAAAAAATTAAAATAAAATCAAAAAACTCATTTTTCTACTAAAATGAGACCAGAAAAATATTTTTTTAAGTAAATATTTAGTCATTTAAATAGGTCACCAAGTACTCGGTTAAAAAATTTTTTTTTCAAATAATTTTTAGGTTCTTTAAAAAATCATAAAAAATATAGAAAAATGAACCAAGTACTTGGAGATAAAATAAATTTTGGGAGAAAACTTTAAAAAATTATTTTTCACATTATTAAAATATTTTCTTTAATTAATTTTTTTATTTATTTTTCAAAATCTTTACCTCTTTTTCTTTTCCTTTTTTGTTGTTTTTTCTCATCATTTTTATTTTCCTCCAACATTTTCTTTTCTTTAAATTGTTTTGAAAGTAATTCAAAGGGAGCAAGTACTCGAGAACGATAAAAATCAAACAAAGTTTGGACTGGCAATAAATGCATTTTTAGAACTTGATGGACTGGATTCTATAAAGAAAAAAGAATTTAAAGAATTTTTTTGATTAAAAACTACTCTTTAAAAATTTTAAATTAAACAAAAAGGTGTTTTTTAACAAGTTTTTTACCACTAATTAAAAGTTTAAATCAAGTTGGAATCGAACCACCACCCTTTGGGTATAAAAGACCGAATCATTAACCACTCGACCATCCCCACTCATAGAAAAATTATTTTTAAAAGGCAATTTAACAGTTTTTTAACACTGAAAAATAGACTCGAACCAACAATCCCACAAAAGAAATTCCAAATCGCTAACCACTCGACCACCTCACACAACACGACAATAAAAAATATAAAACCTTAAATTCCGCTGAAGGCTTTCCTTGTTTCAGTCGATTTCCCAACATTTTAAGTTGTTCACACATTTTATTCAATTTTCCATCCAAAATTTTAGTTAAGGCATCAATACTTCCTCGATCAATTTCTTAAAATTATTTAAATTAATTGTTCATTTTTAAATTTAAAAAACCAGAAAATCCATGAAAGAAAGCACAACAACAAACAGAAAATTGAATTGATTTTTTAATTTCATTGTCATCCAAGGGGGAAGGCAAAGGTTGTAGTGAATTGTTATTACTACTAGAACATTGCTCTTTGCTTCTAAAAATTGTAAAAAATTTAAAATGTCAAAAATTAATGTTTAAAAGCTAAAAATGTCTAATCGATTTATTTGTCAAATAAAATCGATTTTTAAAAGTCTAATTTTTAGAATGAATTTTTGATTTCCCTAGTGGTGTAAGGAAGGAAGATACTTCTGGTTAGCATTTAAAAATTTACCGAGTAGCAGTTTAGAATTAATAAAAGAAAAACTGAAAATAGCACCTGCACATGGTGAGCGATACTAGCAAGGGAGGTCGCAGGATCGACGCCTGTTTTAAGCTAAACCTTTACCTCTCCTTCCTCTAATCTAAATATTAATTTATACCTCGATTCCTCGTCAATAACAGTCGTCTCTGAAAGCTGTCCTTGTACCACCACAGCCTTTTTTGATTGAAAATTTTCCATAAAGCGAAGTTGAATCGCCCAAACTGTGCGTTCATCAATCCCAAGCCTTATAAAAATTTAATTTATAAAAATTTTTTTTAAAAACCTTAAAAGTTGTTCAGGTTTTAATTCATCAACATTCATTTAATAATTTAATTAAAAAATTATTCTTTCAATTGATATATACAATAAAGCTTAAAAAGATTAAAAAATTAATGATAATTGTTGGTGAAGTTGGTAAGTGAAAATGGAAAAAATATTTCACTTTAAAAATTATTTATAAATATAGTAATTGATCCTTATTTGGATAAATTTTGTCTTAAACATTATCTACCTTTAAGATAAAAACATTTTCCACTGATAGGATTCGAACCCGACACCCTTAACTACTGGAAACACAACACTAACCAACTACACCAACCGACACATTAAAGATCGATAAAATATTTAGCTTGATCTTAACTAATAAAAGTTATAAAAAATACAAAAATAATTTTATTTCAATAAAAAAATATTTTAAGCATTTTTTAAAGAAATTGAAATTATAGAAATTTCATCTCGTGGACGTCCACTTTTTTCATGAACAGGAACTTGATTGATTTTCTTTGAAAAAAAAATTTAGAAATTATAATGGAAAAAAGCAAAAAAAAAAAGACGGTAAAATGGCCACCTCATAAAGCCGTCAAAATGTTAACAATGAAAATGACAACTAAAATGGCAAACCCACATCCGTTGTTTGAACAACATGTTGACATTTCGTCAGTTTTTGAGAGTTTGGTATTTCAATAGTTTTTGGGGTTGTCATTTATACGTTTTGCCATTATGACCCGCTCCAAAAAATGTTTATAAAAATGAAGAAACCTGTACAACATTAAACCCTTCCAAAACTTGTCCAAAAATTGTATTTTTTCCATCTAACCATTCAGCTGGACAAACTGTTATAAAAAATTGTGAGCCATTAGTATTTGGTCCAGCATTTGCCATTGAAACACGAAATGCTCTGTCATGCCTCAATTGTGGATGAAATTCGTCTTCAAAATCATCACCCCAAATTGAATTTCCTCCTGTGCCTTTTCCTGTTGGATCACCAGTCTTAAAGAAAAGAGAATTTTAATGGAATGACCCACACCGTTACTGTGCTATATATGTAGTTAATAGATAGGATAAGGGTCTTATCAGGGTCCGATTTAAACAATATAATTCGCCTAGGATCTCAAAATCCTGGCTGCCTAATGCGGTTGGTTCGATGTTAAGACGTTTAGGGTCATAACAATGAACACGCTAAAACACCTAGGATTCAACAAATTTCTAAACATTCTTAGGCGAAGGGGTGCTCTTTGAAAGATCGGCCAATCCCAACCAAAAAAATTAAAAAAAACCTGAATCATAAAATTTTTTATAACTCGATGAAACGAATGTCCATTATAATAACCACGTCTCGCATGCGTACAAAAATTCTCGACAGTTTTGGGTACTTTGTCTGGATACAATTCTATAACAATATCCCCATATGTGGTGAAAATAACAGCTCTTTAAAATAAAAAATTATTTTTAAAAATTTTGTAAAAAAACTGTGTGCTCAATTTTGATTGTTGCATAGCATTTTCATATTCAACAGCAGTTATCATATCTTCTTTCAAAGGTTTTTCATTAAATACATCTCTGTTATAACTTGTAGAACCATCAATTTCTTCTGCATAAGGCTCTACATTTGTGAATAAATAAAAACGATTTTTTCTGTAAGCGGTGGCGACCTTTTTGAAGAAAATTATTTTAGAAAAAAAATTTTTTTATACCAGCATTGGATCAGGTTCTGATATCCTCAAATTTGGATTTTCGGCTGCTTCAACACGCACACTTGTTGCTGCGCCTTGTAATTTTTCCTTTAAAAATTTAAAATTTTTAAGAATAATTATTAAATCAAACCGTAACACTTGGAACTGCTCGACACAATGCAATGCCTTAAATAAGTTTTTGAAAAATTTTTCATTTATTCAAAAATTTTCCACAAAATGTTTTAAAAAATTTACATAACGACAGCAAAATAATAACCACCGATCGGATTCGAACCCACAACCATGAATAATGGAAAACTAAAAACTATCCAACTTAACCAAAAGAACAAAAAGATTTTCTCAATTTTTAGAAAAAATTTTCAAAAAATTTTTCTAAAAAAATCCTCTCATGAATGTTAATTTACAACAAACAAACAAACCAAATAATCTCAAATTTTCACTCGTCCCAATTTGTCTAACCAATTGTTTTGTGACCAAATTATAAACAGAAATTCCTAACGGAGTTGGATAAATAATAAAGTTGCTAGAATCATCAAAAATTAATTTTATGTAGCGAAACACGGAAGAATCCCTTGTCGCCATTTCCTTTTCTAAAGCAACTCTACGAGTCCATTCCATTGGTGGAAGTCCATTTCCTCTATTTTTAAAATAAATTTTATTCAGTTCCAGAATTTCAAAGTGGGTCATTGGTGAACATATAAAATAATGGCCATCAATCGGATTCGAACCCACACCCAATAAATAATGAAAACTGAAAACTATGCAACTTAACCAAAAGGACACAAATGGCCATTTCAGTGTGCGAATTCAATGAGAGGCATTTAAATGCGGTTCTCATACATATATTGTTATTTAATTTTTCATTTTAAAAATAATAAAAATCATTAAAAATTTCAAACTTTGTTTCATTTCCCATTTGAATATATTTTTCAATCGTTTCATCCAATTTTAAAATTATTTTGCCACTTAATAAATTAAAAATATAAATAAAACAATTGCTAGCAAAAATGGCAAATATTCTTCCATTTGGACTTATTGACATTGAACGTGGAATTTGTTTTATCTAAATTTGAAAAAAATATAAACTGAAATTCCCAAAGGAGTTGGCTAAAAATAAGACCACGAACGTTATGATAAAATAATGAACACCGACCGTATTCGAACCCACAAGATGAATAACGGAAAACTGCAAACTACCCAACCTAAACAAAAGGACATAAAATGGGCAAAACATTTAATAAAATAACGATATAAAAGAGTTGAAGAAACTTATTTTTAAAAATTTTTACCTTACAAAATTCATACAAATCTGTATCCATTTTATATTTGAAATCAACAGAAGTAGGAAATTCATAATTTGATTTTGTTCCAGACCAATATTCAATCTAACAAAATTTTTTAATTTAATAAAAGAATAAAATTAATACCATTCCCATGTCATCTATAGAAATTGTAACATCGGGAATTGCTGCATACTTAAAAATTGAAAGTTATTTGAGAAAATAAAAAGTTAACACTAAAGAACGTTAAAATAAAAATATGACTAGTGAACGGGTTCGAACCTCAACTAGTATAAAAATGGAAAACTTCCAAACTACACCCACTTTACCAAAAAACTACAAGCTATCCAACTTAACCAAAATGCGATAAAAATCAAGCTATTTAATTTCTCGAATAAAATAAATCCCTCGAGCGGATTCGAACCTACAACCATAAAAACGGAAAACTACAACTACCCAACTTAACCAAAATGCCATAAAATGGCCAAACATTTAAACAAAAACCTGCATTAAAATAACAGGCCGTTGGTGTAGCTTATCAAGCAGATAAATTGGTTCATTATTCCCATTGGAGTCAACAATAATTATATTACCAGAACGGGCATCAGAAACAGCTAGAGCATTGACAAGATCAGAACCTAAAAAAAATTTTTTTTAATTAGAAAATTAAAAAGAAACCTTGATGAACAAAACAAACAATTCTTGGATTAAATTCAAATTTAAACATATTCTAAAATATAAATTAAATTTTAGAAAAAATTCTTTTACTTACAATCATATCAAAATTAACGACATCAAAAACTTTGACAGAACGATCTTGTGTGCAACATGTAGCAATTAAAGAACCATTATGGTTGACAGTTATATCAGAAAATTCTTCTAAAATGTTTATATTTTTTATAGGGAAACTAAAAACTATCCAACTTAACCAGACATTAAATGGGCAATTATTGTTTAGTGTCAAATAAAATAAAAATCTCGACCGGGTTCGAACCCACAACCGAAATGGAAAACTACCCAACTTAACCAAATGACAAAAAGCTTCCAAATGGCTCGAAATAAAAAACAGAGGACAAAATACGAGAATTTTGAAAATAAAAAAGGGACTCGTAAGCGACATTACCACCCAATTAAACTTAAGTTTAAAACCCTGGATTTCCCAGAGGAATTCCTAAACTAATATAAAAAATAAAAAATATACTTAAATGACATCGAAAATGTTTAACAAATTCAATTCCTTCATTGTGCTTTTTCTTCCAAAATTTCAAGTGTCCATCTTGACTTGCCGTTACTATAAAATCTTTTCTAAAAAATATCAAAAATAATTTTTTAAATTATAAATTAAACTCTGTTGCCAAAACGTGTGTAATCGTATCTCTGTGCATAAATGATTTTTCATATTGCGAAGCCTTTGGAATTGCACGTAGATAAACTTGTTCATATTTTAAGGCTTAAAAATGTTAAATTTTTATTAATTTTTTGAATAATCATTAGAGAAATAGGTCAAAAAATGTACATGTAAAAATTCGTAAATTCTTAAACACTGTGGATAAAACTTAGATTATTGGAGCGCTTGCTCATTTTCGCCCGCCATATTTTCTGGCCAAAGGGTTCTAATTTACAAAATTCAAAAAAAAACAAACTTGGATCGTTCCTCAATTTCTTAGGTTCTGGGGAAATTGCATCCTCTTTTCTTGATATTTTATGTATTGAAAATGAGGTTAAATCAGCTCCATCACCAGCATCATGAATAGAACATTGGGGCACTTCTGTTTCCTCCGAATTGTTTTCGACAATATTTGACATGTTTTAGCCTATCTAAATAGAAAAAAATGTGAAGAAACAAAAAAATCAATAGGCACCAACATTCAAAGAAATCAAATTGTTTTACATCAATTAAAAAACAAAAATAAATGAAAACATATTTTTATCTAGAGGTATCGCGAATTACACAATTAAAAATCTAAAATAATATTTTTATTTCCCAATTCTTTGTAGTCTTCTTCCTTTAATTTTGATGCAGTGTATTTAAACTTGAAGTCGTAGCAAAATATAGCACCATCATGCTTATACTCGAATATTTTCATGCAACCCCAACTTCCTCTATTCAAAATCACCTTTTCCGTTTTATAATTCCCCAGTTTTTGTTCGACTTCATTTGGATCAATTTGTTCAACTATTTGAATAAATTCCTCCACTTCCTCAATACAAAAGGATATTTCATCGAAGTCTGCTATATGTTTACTGAAAAATATTCTCAATATAATAAAAATTATCAAAAATTACGATTTTGCTTTAAAAAGGAGATATTCATCCAACAACCCTCCAGAACATTCAATTAAGATTTTACTAAGCACAATGATGGCACATTGTGATTTCACATCAATAAAAAAATTTTTTGCAAAGTATCTTTTAACGCAACATGCGAATCCACCCCACAGCTTAAAAAATTCACATCTAAATTGGAAATAATATAAAAACCTTTTCGATGCATTGATTTATTTCCAAATTCGCCTTACATTCACGAGCCTTTTTCATCAAGTCCATAGGCAAATATTTCACCTATTTTGAAAACAAATTAATACAAATAAGAAAGGAATAAAATAACTTTTTCAAATCCATTCTCAGTATATTCATAAAACACAAAATGCTGATTCAATAGTTCAAAATAAAAATCAGCATCATAAGCAGACTTTCTCTTTATTTTATCCAACACAGAAGGGTTTTGAGAAGCAAGAAAATCACGGAAATTTTTTAATTTCCTTTCAATATTAAGCGATCTTTCAAGAGAAACCTATAAATAATAAAATAGAAGCAGGAAAATTATAAAAAAACCTCAAACGTTTTTATTATATGATCAAATTCCTCAGCCTTCTTTTCTACTTCAGAAAACTTTTTTTCTTCAGCAAAAATTTTGGCAAGCAAATCTTTTAATTCAATATTTTTCAACTCCTCCTTTTTTAATTGAATATATTCCGATTCGTCAATAGAAACTCTGCTTGATGGCGTCTAAATTAAATTTATACAAAATATAGCAAAAGCAGAAAATAATAAACCGAAGCATTAGACGAATTTGAAGCTGAGAATGGCGAGGATGAATTGGATTGGCTGACTGAATTCTTCTTTCCTTTCTCATTTTGAAACTAAATTTTAAAGATTAGCATAAAGACATAAATAAAAAGATTTTCCTCGACATTGACAGTAAAAGTCGTTTGGTGGAATAGGCCCCAGGGAGTCGGTTTCCGGAGGGGGTAAATACGCTTACATATTAAGAGAAAAATAAAAAGGCAAAAAACCTTGTTATTTGAATCCAACGCTATAGTAGGCTTTGATTGTTTTTGAGAAAGTTTGTCCTTGTTTGAATCAACAACTTTTTCCTAGAAATTTAATGATTTTGCAAATATTATTTTTTAATGAAACCTGCACATTCTGCCTATCACCATAAACATTTGTGATCTAAATTGAGATAAACAAAAAAGATACAGACAAAATGGAAAATAATGCAAACCTTAGAAGAAACAATTTTCAGCAAATGCTGCAAATTTGAAGGTCTAGATGAATTGCCTTGTCCATCAAAATTTTCTTTTCCCTCAGCCTAAAATATTAGCATAAATAAATGTTAGAAATTCCAAGCTTCGTGCCACCCCCCATTTTTCATTTAATATATACATAAATAATGATCTGTTTTCTTCTTTCTCTTTTTTCACTTTATTCCCTTGTAACAAATTCAACTAGGGACATTGATAGAGTAATTAATTTTATGGTCGTTTAATTTTTGTTTCAGGAAAACATATCAAGGAATTTCTGTTTAAATGCAAATAAAGAGGAAGGAGAAAACTGATCATTATGTATATTATTAAGGAAAGAAAAGACGGAAAAGTATGGGGTTTGGTAGGCAAATGAAACTAAAAAATGTAGAAAAACCTTATCAGAAGAAAAATTTTTTGCATCTGGAAGTGACTGTGATTCTTTTGCCCTCGAGTCATCAGTTTTGTTTGTCACGTTCTGTTGAGACTTTGTACCCTAGAAATTTAAATTGATTTTTATTTTAAATTATGAAATTACTTGAGCATTTTCTTTGTTATCTCCGGTCTGTGGTTGAAGAAAATTCCTCCCTCTTTTCGGTTTGCCTCCCATTTTTTGAAAATTTTTTTTTAAAAATTGCAATATCAAAGGATCTAAAATAAAAATAATTGCTAGTTACAATTATGCACGGCGGAGAGGGCATCTTATATTGTTGCGTTGTGACGAGAGAGGAAATGGATGTAAAGGAAGGATCTGGACTACATCGTGCCAGAATAGGGAGTTTATTCGATTGGTCACCGACCCAATCATTACAGTCTTAAGTTTCAAGCGACCTGTAAAAAAGGACCTTTGCGACAAAGTGGTCCCGACAAAGTGACCCGCGACAACGTGTCCGTTTTTAGCTTGAATAGAAAAAATTTGAAAAAAAAAAATCAATAGGCACCAATATTCAAAAAAATCAAATTGTTTGAATCAATTAAAATACGAAAATAAATGAAAACATATTTTTAAAAGAGGTATTGCGAATTATACAATTAAAAATCTATTAGAAAAAAACCTAATTTATGTCAACAAAAAATTAAATAATATTTCTATTTTCCAATTCTTTATAGTCTTCTTTATCCAACTCTGATGCTGCATATTCAAACTGGAAGTCGTAGGAAAATATAGTTCCAGAATGCTTATACTTGAATATTTTCATCCAACCCCATTTTCTTCTACTTAAAAACACCTTTTCTTCTACTTTGTAATTCCCCAGTTTTTGTTCGACTGCATTTGGATCAATTTTTTCAACTATACGAATAAATTCCTCCACTTTCCCAATACAAAAATATAAATAATCTAACTCCGATGTTTCGTAGTAGGACGTGTGGTTACTGAAAAATATTCTCAATATTTTTAATAATAAAAATTATTAAAAATTACGAATTTGCCATAGAGAGGAGACGTTCATTCAACAACCCACGAGAACATTCCATTAATATTTTACAAAGCACACTTACTGTACTGTGTGATTTTACATCAATAAAGAACTTTTCAGCATAATATCTTTTCACACAACATGCGTATCCACCCCACAACTTAAAAAATTCAGTATATAAATTGAAAATAATATAAAAACTTTTTCGCAGCCTTGATTTATTTCCAACTTAGCCGCATATTCACGAGCCTTTTTCATTAAGTCCATAGGCAAATATTTCACCTATTTTGAAAGCAAATTAATACAAATAAGAAAGGAATAAAATAACCTTCTCAAATCCATTCTTGGTATATTCATAAAGCACAAAGTGTTGGCTCAATAGTTCAAAATAACGAAGAGCATTATAACCAGATTTTCTTTTGATTTCATCCAACACGGAAGGGTTTTGAGAAGCAAGAAAAGCACGGAATTTTTCCAATTTGCTTCCAATATTAAACTTTCTGTCGAGCATAGCCTATAAATTAAAAAACATTAGAAGCAGGAAAATTAAAAAAAAACCTCGAAAGCTTTTTTCATATAATCAAATTCCTCAGCCTTCTTTTCTAGACCAGGAAACTTTTTATCTTCATCAAAAATTTTAGCAAGCAAATCTTTTAATTCAATATTTTCCTTCGCCTTCTTTTTTAATTCAATATATTCAGATTCGTCAATAACTTTGCTTGATGGCGTCTAAATTAAATTTATACAAAATATAGCAAAAGCAGAAAATAATAAACCGAAGCATTAGACGAATGTAAATTTGAAGATGGCGAGGATGAATTGGATTGGCTGACTGAATTCTTCTTTCCTTTCTCGTTTTGAAACTAAATTTTAAAGATTAGATAAAGAAATTAAAAGATGGTTAAATAAACCAAAGGGATGCTTAAATCAGTTAGGCAAAAAACCTTGTTAGAGGAGTCCAACGGCATAGTAGGCTTTGATTGTTTTTGAGAAAGTTTGTACTTGTTTGAATCAATAGCTTTTGCCTGAAATTTAATGATTTTACAAATATTATTTTTCAAGGAAACCTGCACATTCTGCCTATCACCATGAACATTTGTGGTCTAAATTGAAATAAACAAAAGATACAGACAAAATAGAAAATAATGCAAACCTCAACAATTTTATGCAAATGCTGCACATTTGAAGGTCTATATGAATTGCCTTGTCCATCAAAATTTTCTTTTCCCTCAGCCTAAAATATTAGCATAAATGTTTAGATAATCAAAAGATTTTTGTTCAAATGAAACAAAAAAATGTACAAAACCTTATCAGAAGAAACTTTTTTCGCAGCTCGAAATGACTGCCACGCCCTTGCATTGGAATCAGCAATCTTGTTTGTCATATTTTGCAAAGACTCAACACTCTAGAAATGTAAAATTGCTTTTGTTTAAAATTATTGAAACACAAATAACATGCAAAAACCTTATCAGAAGAAACATTTTTTGTATCTGGGAGTGACTGAGAAACTTTAGGTTTCGAGTCATTATTTTTGTTTGACACATTCTGTTGAGACTTTGTACCCTAAAAATTTAAAATCGCTTTTTATTTTAAATTATAAAATTACTTGAACTTTTCCACTGTCAGGTTTTCTTTCCATTTAAATCTTTTTTGAAAATTTTTTAAAATTGTAATTATCAAAGGATCTAAAATAAAAATAATTGTTAGTTACATAAATAAAAATGAAGAAAATATCAAGTTTAAGAAACAATAAAAAAAACGCAAAATGAATTATGGAAAAATTTGCTCACAAAAAAAACGAATCATATAACTTTTAATATTTTTATATAGGGAACAGAAAAAGTGATGTTCTAACAAAATTCGACTGTACTTTAAAAACAACAAAAACAAAAATATATGTATTTCAAAATAATTCTATTTTTCTCCTCGTCTTTCTCCAATTGGAATCATATTAGCACCGGTTCCAGCCTTTCTTTTACTTTTAAATTTATTTGTAATTTGATTTGAACGGAAATTTTGTTGTTCAAAAATTGGTTTGAACATTTTTGGTCTATTTTGTTGTAAAATTCTTTGAGGAGAAGTTTTCAATAATTTATTTTCTTTTAATAATTCAACATTAGTTGTTGCTTCTTCTTTAATTTTTCTTCCAATTTTTATTGCTTCAGAAAACATTTTCATATAAAATTCAATTGAACTTATTGAATCATCATTTCCAGGAATTGGATAACTTATGTAACTTGGGTCTGAAAAAAATTTTTTTTTATTTTGATTCTGATAAAATTAAAATCATTTCCCACCAAAAGGATTCGAACCCGAGACCCCCTACATTCACAAACGAAACTCAAACCCACTACACCACAAAACACAAATATGAGATTCATGCACTAAATAAACCCCATTCTTAATCACTTATAAAAGAAACCAACACTTAAAAAATTTAAAAAAAAATACCACAATTAGAATCAACAACAGCAACAGTTGGAATACACAATTTTGCTGCCTCAATTATTGCTGGATGTCTTTCCATTGCAGAAGTATGTGTATTCAAAAAAATCATTGCATCTGGAAATCTAACTGGACCACCAACATGATCCTTTCTGTTTGTAAAAATATCTTGCCGCCAAAGGCGAGTATGGGAGAAATGTCCTAATTCTGCTGCTGTTTCTTCTACTAATAACATTGATGCTCTTAAATTTTAAAAAATTTTTTCAATTCTAAAAAAATCCGCAAATAAAATTTGCGGACAAATCTTGCGGACTTTTGACATAAAAAACAGGAATGTTACGATGTCACGCGGTACCCTATACTCTAACTTTTTCGACCCAGAATCCGATCCGTTAAACTTTCTAAAAACCTTTTCCCGCTTAATTCCCGTACAAGCCCGCTCCAAAACTCGACACAATTTTTTCTCACCCCGTTAAATTCCTGACACAGAATAAAAAAATACAAAACTAACTTGTTCGTCGTCAAAAATAAAATTTTTCCATCACAATAAGACAATGCAGAAATAAAATTTAAAGCCCTAACCATATATCTTTGAGTAATTTCCAAATCAAAAATACAAACACCGAGGCGTTCTTTAAAAAAACTTTTTTTTAAATTAAAAAAAGAAAAACCTCCAAATAATGCCCATTTCATATTATCATTTAAAGTCCCAATCTAATAAATTTAAAATAAAAATAATTAAAAAAGGAAGGAAAAACCTTATGACCAAAATGAACTCTTGCATTCATAAGTTTTTCAATTGTAACAATATCCATAAAATTGTGCGGATTATCATGTTGCAATATTGGAACAGGATCAATGTATGGCCTAGAAATCTAATTTTGGTTGTCAAACAATTAATGCTAAAAAGCCGAATAGTTTTAGAATAAAGTCAAAAGTTAATGTTTTCTCCATTTCACATGCATGGAAAACGGGCACCGGTAAAACTATCAGATCTATAAAACCCTTCAGGTATCCGAATCTGAACTAAAGAATAAACCCAAAAAGCCCAGAACCTCCAACCAAACTCAAACCTCCCCCTTTATTCAAAAACATGCATGACAAAAGATAATACAAGTAGAGGATAGTCGGTTCAACAAAAATCTTCAAGTACCCGAACCTTAACCAAAGAACAACCCTTACAATCATCGGCTCTCGCCTTTAAACCCCAACACTTATCGTCGTTTAAAAAACAAAATATCACAAAGAAAACCTTAAAAGTTGAGGCCTAACTCTAGCAGAAAGCAATAATTCAGTATTTGGTTCATCTTCTTTAGTATCAAGTGATTCAATTTTGGGTTTATAAAAAGCTGGAGGTTCAAATGCTTTTGGAATATTTTCTGCAGAAATAAATTGACGAAGACCTCGCTGTTGAATTTTTGCAGGAGACAAATAAATAAAATTTTTAAATAAATTAAACTTCATCTAAAAAATTTTTTTTCTTAATTAACGTTAAAATAATTTTAAAAAATAAAATATTAGATTGCAAATATATTCACAAATATTTCACAAAATAATTTTCAAAAAAAAAATAAAATTTATAGTATAAGTAGATTTTTAAAAAAATAAATTTTTTAAGCCGTTAAAACTTAAAAGCAAAAAATGCGATTTAAAAAAAGGAATGGCTTAATAAAAAATAAAATCGCTTATTTTTAATGATCGGATTTGAACTAAAAATTCGTCAAAAAAAACAAAAAAAAATTCAAAAAAAAATTTTTTTAAATAAATCCGATCCTTATTTAATTTTACAAATTTTAGAGTTTCATAAAATTAAAAAAATAAATATATAAGCCTAAATATTGCTTAAAAAATAATTTAAATATATTTAATAAACTAAAAAGGGTGTCACAACGTTTAATCTCTCGTGAAACCGACAACCCTATTCTCAAAAAATATTCATCATCTTTTTTTAAAAAAAACCTCCTTCCAACATCTAAATTCATAATATTCCTAGTTTTATCAAGCAGTAAAACGATGCGAAAGAATTGTTGTCCCATTACCCCAATAGGCCAACTGAAAGAAGAAAATCTTTTCATTTTAATATTTAAAAAACCAACCAAATGAGTAACACCACGATAATCAACAATTTTAATTGGAGTACCACCGTGAGCCGACGGCAAAGGTAATTCACGTTCGGGAACATTATCGCGATAAAACTTTCTTAAAAATTCAAAAAAAATTTTTTTAAGTGAAACTTTTAGAAAAAACCTAAAAGCATTAAAATTGTTCTTTCCTCTCTTTGCCAATTCGTGTGCTTGATATACTGGCGCAGTTAAAGACGTCGCAATGTTTACAATCTAAAAAAGACAATTTTCAAATTATTTAAAAATATAAAAAAACCTGATGGGAATAACTTAATGACATTAGAAATGCTTGAAGTTCGTCCATAGTTATACCAACTCCGTTTTCTAAAACTGCATATTCTATAGCTTTTCCAGTACCCTAAAAATTAAAAAATTGTATCTAAATTGGACATCAAAAAATTAAAAAAACAACCTTTAGTGGTACATGAGGTTGCATATAAAATTCAGTCAAATCAGCCCGCACAATTTGTTGATCAATAACCGAACCTGGTGGAAGGTTAGCGCTGTCAGTTAGCCTAGGTCCGTTCTCGATAAAGAATTTTTTGAAATGACGCTATAAATGAAATTTTTTTTTTAATTTAAAATTAAAAAATCAACCTTAGTTCCGACAATAAGTAAAAAACGTGGACGATAAGAAGGATCATATTCTTTACATCCAATACGAATAGCTTCCAATTCTTCTTTACAAGCCATAGCAAATTGCCCTTCAGAAAGCCCATCACGTATAATAAAAATAAAAGGTGGACGACGATGTTCAGATCGTCGTTGCTCTAAATTACGCAAAATCCAAGAAACTCGATCAGCTAATTGACGCATGTCTAATGCTTCACGACGTGATTCTGTGAAAAAAATTTTCTGGATTATTTCTAAAATAAAATTTTTTTCCACCCTGATAGAAATAATCGCCAACAAAAGCGTGTGGATTGTCTGCCATATTTGCACAAATCTTTTAAAATATAAAAAATAAAATAAAAAATTTCATTTAAATTACCCCAACAACAGAAGGCTCCAACGAACTTAAACTATTCTCCCCTTGAGCCGTCAGTCGTCTCTTGTCTGCTGCTCTCATTGGTGAAGGATGAGCAACATCATAACCAATCGAAAATTTTGAAAAAAAAAAAACAAAAATAAAATTTTCAAACAAATTTCTTACCACCAAAACTTTTCCAGTTTCAAGAGCAAAACGTTTACCAATATCTTCAATTTGTGGTTGATAATTTAAGCCAAAATTCTTCATATTCATTTTATTTAAAACATTTTCGAGTGTCTGACGTTGATTTTTATTGACAATATCCTAAATTTAATTCATGATAAATTTATAAAAAAATATAAAAAATACCCGAGCTTTCTCAAGCGTAACATGTTGTGTTACAATTGGTTTATACATTGCCTCGTATAATCTTAAAAAAAATTTTAAAAATTTATTTTTAAAAATTTTAAAACTTACTTCAACAATCCATGAGTGTCATTGCGTTTCATATCTATCAACATAATAAACTGAATCCGATTACTAGCACATTTTTCGAATTTACTCGACCAGTCACGATCATTATTCTTAAAAATTTAACAATTTTGGCTAGTTGGATATTTTTTGATACACGGTAAACATGGGTTCGAGTCCGGTCGCGGAAATAATTTTTATTTTTGTCGCAAAATATTTAAAATGCTCGACTAGTCATGATTATCGTTCAAAAATTGTTAAACGATTTTGGTTTAGTCGGATAATTCTGAGTTTTTATTCCTTGGACCCAGGTTCGAACCCGGTTGGGGAAATAATTTTTTTATTTTGACGCAGAATAATCGCATCGAAAAAATTAAAAATTTATAAAAATCTCAAAAAAATTTTCCAAACCTCCGAACAACTGAAAGGAACGATTTCAGGTTCTGCTAATTGCATTCCCTTTTGTCTCCCCATATCTAACAACATTCTAGCAAAACGATCAGCAAGTTCACCATCTCGATTAGAACACAAAATAATCCAATTGTGTAATTGCCCCATAGCCTGTAAATATGGAAGACGGCTTCCATCTCTACGCCATTCAGCTTTTTGACTATCGGGCTCAACAACACGATTTTTGAAACGTAAACGAGGCAAAGAACGAACACCAATAACAATCTTTAAAAAAATTTTTTTAAATAAAAATAACAAAAAAACCCGATTCGATTTTTGATCAATTGAGATACCAAAAGCATTTAATACAGGATTTCTATCGTGAAATAAGCCAAGATCCATTCCTAATCTAAAAAATTTTTTTTCAGATTAAAAAATTTTTTTCAATAAAAATACTTATTAATAGCGTCCATTCGTTGACCAGGAAGCATAGAATTAGCCTATGAAGGAATTTTGAAAAAATTTTTTGTTAAAAAATCTTACAACAAGCAATTGTCCCATCAACTCAGATGAAGTTTTTTGAAGAGGAACACGCTGATCCTCCTTTATGAAAAAAATTTTTTACAGACCAAAAATTTTTTACAAACCATAACATTTAAGACTTCCAAAGGAAAAACTTCAGGCTTCTTTCCTGGCGGTAAATAAGAGTTCTAAAAATATTCAAAAAAAATTTAAGAAAAGTTTAAAAGAGAAAACCGATTTAATACAAGGCAAGTCAAGATACTCCAATTTAATATTATATTTCCAAAGAAAATATTCTGCCAAAGACATTCTTTTAGTTCCTGCACCATTAGGCAAGTCAACATCAATACTTAAAAAAATTTTTTTAAGTTAATTTTTGGCTATATCTACATAATTTCAAGCCCCCTGGGGAACTTAGGACCTACAGAACTTAAGTTATTTGGGGGTTAATATGAGGAAATAGAGATGGATGGGAAGGGTCGTACGAGAAGATCGCGAAAAATATGACCGAGAACTTATTGTTTACAAGATTATAATCGAGAGTAAAGTCTTTGAAATGAGGACATGCCATTTTTTAGTCCTTTCTGATTTGGTAAATCCTAAAGGAAAACTAAAAATAAATTGTGAAGACTGGCAAAAATGACAGAAATTGACACTCCAATCTTCACAGTGCCTTATCCACTTGCTGACAAAAAAAACCCAGTTCTTAACCAAATTACAAAGATAATTTAAAAAAACCAACTATAAATCTCTCAAAGGTTTTTCAGTAAATTTGCCCAATTGAAAAGTTCTTGTACGTCTATAAACAACTTCAACACGCAAATCTTCTAATAAACGTTCAACTTCTTGCCAAACTTTTGGTGGATGATCTGAAAGACGTGTTTGACGACCATTTGATCTTGGTAGCATGTCCAAAACAGTCAAATGCAAAGCTTGTGGTTCAAAAAACAAAGCAACTTTTGCTAGAAATTTTTTTAAAATTATTTTTCAAAGAATTTTCAAAAGAATTTTTCAAGATGTATGGGGAAAGAAAATTCGTATTTGGATATTGAGAGGCAGAAAACAGTAAAAAACGCAGAAACCGCTGCCCACTTAATCCAATTTTTTAAATCACATAAGCGTGATCCCAAGAAATTAAACTCACAAAAAACAAATATAGGAACGAATTAACAATTTCCACATTTAAATATTAAAAAATAAAAATATAAACCATCCAAGACAACAGCAGCTCTCGGTCCTTTGTTGTTATTTCCTCCTCCATTTTTCCCATTAGTAAATGGGTTATCGTTCTTAATAACTTTAACACCCTTTGAAAGTCCTTTACGCAAATACATTCCATTACCAACACGCTTAGGATTTTGACTTGGATCAAAGTACTCGAAAAGTTTTCCAGCTCCAATTGATACAAATAATTCGCTAAAATATTAAAAATTTTATAAAATATGACTAGTCGTTTTTTTGGAAAATCGGAAACAGAAAAAAGGCAGTGATTCTTCGTGGACTAAAAACTCTGTCCACTTAGAGGATTCAAAACTCTGTCCACTTTTTGACTAAAGATGGTCAATTCAAGACCCGATCCACTTCTTGATAGATGATCCGGTCCATTCAAGACCCGGACCACATCTCTAAAATTAAAAAAGGAACAAACTTGTTTAATGCAAATTGCGATATAGCAATTTCAAAGAATGTTCTAAGGGAATGATCTTCATTGAATACGCTTGTTCCATTCATATATTGAGTAAAATCGTTCAAATCCAATTCCGGCACAGACGAATTTCTTTTAATATGAACAAGAAAACGAACATTTTGTCCATCACCACAATAAGCACGAACATAATCATTAACCTGGTGATTTTCTAGAATAAATTGATGACCTCCCTGTACATCAAATGGTTGTATAGGCATGGAAGTGAACTAGAAAATTGAAAAAATAAACAAAAATGGAGATTCGAAGCAATTATTTTCTAAAGTTATCGGGCAGGAATCGAAATTGAGAACTTCGGGGAGGTGCCTCCTAGTCAGAGTTACCGACTGGTGTGAGTGGAATCTGACTGAAGCACAATGGCTTAACCAGAGTCAGATTTCAAGGCGGGATCCAACCATCTTAATCCCTTGTGGAGCGTATCTTATTCCTAAACTCCCGTACAAATGTTAGCAAGCTGGTGGATCATACTTTCTGTGTAATTTGAAGAAACGAGGATAATAACTAAAAAGAAACAAGGCGGAAGGCCTATCTTTGTAGGCGTCCTTTAAATCTTTTTAATATAAAAAATTAATAACCATAACAGCTTTGCAATCATAAACAATCTCATGACCAACAGGCATTCCAAATCGATTGTTAGTTGTAAATGCCAATGTAATTAGTTCGAAGCACAGATTGCGATTTAGAGCACGCTGTCCACTACAAAAATACATTCTTTCAAATTCATTAAAACAAAAACTAACTCATCAGCTCCTCTTACAAGACTTTTGCCCTCATCCATAGCTCCATTACGTTTAGGCATAGGAAGTCGACTTATGTCAACATCATAGCGAAAAGCTCTTCGACCAGGCTCCACTTTAAGTGTATAAATGGAGCATATGCCCTGACACTTTTGGACGAAACCAGTTGCTGGTAGCATTGGCGGAGGACAGGACAACTATCAAAATTTAATCATTAAAATGTTTAAGAACAAAAAACCTCATCCACACGCTTCTGAGATGGCATCAACTCTTTCTGTTGCTGTTGAACTGGAGGAGCCATCATATGTGCGGGGAGCGATTGCTGCTCAGGCTGTGAAGAGGTGGATGAACTGCTTCTAGCCGGTTCTTCGCGATATCCCTAAAAAAGAATCTTTAGAAATTATCTAAATAAATTGATCAATAATCCTCTGGTTTACAATTCACTAAAAATTGGGGGTAATCTTCAGGGAAGTCTGAAAGCTAAAAAAATCAAAATAAAGGAACAAACCTTTGCAAAACTAAAAGTAAACCAAAAGATTGCCGTTCAATTAAATTACTTGTGAGAATCCTTGTGGTCCACGAGAACTACCACCTCCTCTATCCTGCCCTCCTCGAGGTTGGTAGCCTCCTCCACCGCCTCGAGATTGATAACCCCCTCCTCCACCTCCACGATGCCCACCACCGCCTCCGCCACCGCGATATCCACCACTACTTCCTTCATCACGTCGTCCGCCACCTCCACCGCCTCTTTGACCTCCACCACCACCTCCCCCTCGTGATCCACCACCACCTCCATAACCACGTTGGCCTCCTCCGCTTCTACCATCGCTTCGTTGCATTTTAGAATAACAAGATAATATATAAATGAATAAGCAAGCTAAAAATGAAAAAATAAAAATGGTACAATTTTGTTTAAAAATATTCTTTCGGGAGTATGACTAATAGAAAAAATCAATAAGAAAAGGTCAAATTTCAATGAAAATAAATTTTAAGACAAAATCAAAAAAATATTTAAATTGGATTTTAAAAAACCAACAAAAAAAGAAAAAATTTAAATGTCGTTCATTAATTTATCACAACAAAAAAAGGCAATAATAGGCAAAATGGTAATAGTAACGTTTACGGGCCCCCTTTTTCCTTCCAAGTTAATATGTCAAAATGGTCAGACTTTTTCCTTTCTTCCATCCCAAAATTTTGCTTTTCTATATTTTGCCAAAACTTAGGGGAAGGAAAAAAAGGTGGTCAGTAAACGATACTATTCCCGGCAAATATACACTGCTCCACATAATTATAAGTCCACCCCTTTTTTCGGGATTTTTTGACTCACAGTGATCCAAATTTTCTGGAAATTTAGAAACACACCTTTTAGTGAATAACTAACAAGGTGTGATTCGATTTTTGGCTGAATTTTTTTTAAAAAATTTTTAGACCAAAATTTGCGTTTTCGGCCTCCACAAAATTATAAGTCCACTTTTCAAAAAAGATATTTCCAAGTATAGGAAAAATCTACAAAAATTCTAGCAACAATACATAATGATATTATGAATAAATAAAAAAAAATTAGACCCGTATCTTTACCCGGAGCTGAGATCCTGAGACCTCGAAAAGCAACGTAAAACGGGGGTAAGGTCTTCAAAAAAATTTTTTCGACCCCTTATCGATTATTTTCGATTTTGATTTTGGGCTCATTCGAAAGCCCTTGAAATTTGCTACAAGATAGCAATAGTCTTATTTCTCAGAAAAATTCCATAGAGAGATACAAGACGATAAACTTTCTATGTGTCATTAGAGGGGATTTTATGGGGGCATTTAGACGATTTTTGCTGCATCAGAAGATTAACGGCCCGTATCTTTCTAATCGAATTTCCTATAAAATTTCATTAATGCTATCTTGTAGCAAATTTCAAGGGCTTTCGAATGAGCCCAAAATCAAAATCGAAAATAATCGATAAGGGGTCGAAAAAATTTTTTTGAAGACCTTACCCCCGTTTTACGTTGATTTTCGAGGTCTCAGGATCTCAGCTCCGGGTAAAGATACGGGTCTAATTTTTTTTTATTTTTTCATAATATCATTATGTATTGTTGCTAGAATTTTTGTAGATTTTTCCTATACTTGGAAATATCTTTTTTGAAAAGTGGACTTATAATTTTGTGGAGGCCGAAAACGCAAATTTTGGTCTAAAAATTTTTTAAAAAAAAATTCAGCCAAAAATCGAATCACACCTTGTTAGTTATTCACTAAAAGGTGTGTTTCTAAATTTCCAGAAAATTTTGATCACTGTGAGTCAAAAAATCCCGAAAAAAGGGGTGGACTTATAATTATGTGGAGCAGTGTATGTATGTATAACCAATAACCGGTAAATAAATAGAAGGTCCAAAAGATTGGTTAAAACAATTTGAAAGAGCAAATAAAATTTAAATAAATTCTCTATTGTTAACAAATCCTTTAGAGAAATAAATAGGATTTTGTATAAATTATTGCGAATCAGATTTGAAAAAAAAAAAACAAAAAAAGAGATTGAACCCTTTTTTGAGAATAATAAATTGAGAAAAAAAAATATATTATTTTTTTGGAATGAGATGAGAGAAAAATCAAGTCAAAAAATGAGATTTTTGACAATTAAAATAAAAAAATTTGTCCTCATAAATGAGAGTATATAACGGGTCAACTAACAATAATCTATTAACAAAACTAGCAGACAAAAAACAAACAAAACTTAAAGTTTAATTTTCGTCCATTCATTACTTGCCACATAATCAAAAGCAAACGGTCCCGCTCCATAAATGCGATCATGATGAGGAATTTTCGTGAATTTAACATCGCAAAATAATTTAGAATCTCCTTTTTTCTTCGGTAGATGAGTTTTAAGAACAGCCCGAACATCATCTATGTTAATTTGAGAAAAATAAAGTACGATTTCGCCAGCAATATCAATGTATTTCTCAACAACTTCTCTACGGTCTGAGCCACAATAAAAATTGACATGGGCACTTAAAATAAAATATAAGAATATAGCTAGCCTTGGGTTATTAAAATTTTGGGGTCCCTTTTAAGCTTAAGAAAGGACACACGAGTTTTTGAACCTTGTCCTTAAAATAATTCCAAAATAGTTAATAAATTTTACATACTTTTGAATAGTGTCAATAAGATAGTTTCGAAAATATTTTTGGTCATGATGAAAGGTGGAGAGAAACAAAGCCAATTTATTGATACTTGTATGTGAAAGAATTCTAATCTCAAATTCCAGAAAAAAATAAGCCAATGTAGCAACATAAGCAGACCAACACTAAAAAATAATAATAAAAGATAAATTTTTAAAAATTAAAAAAAAAAACCATTTCCGAGCAAAGAACCCAATCATTTTCTAGTTCTAAAAATTGAATTGCCCTATCAATGCACATCTGTGGATTTGTGTATTCCATCTGACTAAACGCTATTGCACGAATTCGTTTGTTTTGTCTGATAACTTTTAACATCCTGAGAAGAAAAGCTTCTTTGCCGCTTTGTGTAGTCTTTTGTAGATAAGGAGTCAATATTTTTGAAGGAGCATTAAGACGGTGCAAAATAATATTCTCGTTCAAATTGTCAGTCCTACAACATGAGAAAATTGTAAAAAACAAAAAAATCACAAACTTGACAAAATTAACAAAAAATCCATCCAATTTTGGTTTATACAATTGAATGTAGCTAGATTGAGACGATTGGAGGTAACATTCCTTGTTCATTAACCGCGGAAGGTTACAAGTCAAAAGTCTAAAATTTATTGAAATTCAATTAGCTTTAAAAATTAACCGAGAAGCATTGTCCAAATATTTTAATCCCAACATTCCTTCAAAAAAATGTAATTTCTTCAATTTCTTTTAAACCAAATTCTCTAAAAATTAAATAGAAAAAAGTTTAACATGATAAAAGATATTTAAATTAATTTGAAAAATTTCAAAAAGAATTTTTAGACGTCTATCATCAATTTATTACAACAGAAAATACAGAGAAAAACGGATCAATTAAATATTCCTTTTCAAAAGTTACAACACATTAAGCTCCAAAAAGATCATCCAGAAAATTTTTGAACAAAAGAACAATTCAACAAAACTCTCCAAAATTTTTCTCAATATAATCATCAGCCTTCGTTAACATTTCTTTCATTTCCTCACGTCCAGTCAAATCCAAAGCATCAGATAACTTGACCCAACGAAAATCCAAATGTTCATGTGAAAGCTTAACTTGAAGATTAATATCATTTGCTTTAGCCAACCAATAAGTGACCTGCAAAAGAAAAATTTTAAATTGAAGAGAACTTGTAGAATTTTTTCTGCCTACAGGAAATAATGTAATGAAAGGGAAAAGTATAGTCCAACAACTTTTTGTTAGTCGATAAAGCGACTTTCCTAGCAATAAGAGACAGGAGCCGAAACCAAACAGTACAAACTAAGCGACCCTCTTTCCAATTATTGCTAAGGGCTTAAATCATCGATTAAACCCTTACTATCGACCGGGCACCGGAATGGAACAGGATAAATCTTAGACCCAACCTAAGCAGTTTATATGTTAGCCATTAGGATCACAACATTCCCCAAACAAAATTTATCCTATAGTGTATTTTAATGTCCTATCGTTACATGATATTAGGCAGAAGCCACAAATAATAAAGTTTAGCTCACCGGGCAGGAATCGAACCTTCGCATTTTGTTAGGGTCATCTATGCGCTTATTGCTAGGCGCTTCACTCATCACATACAAAGATAGGTGCCCAATGATGAGGAATAACCAGAAGAACTATAGAGGGTAGCGGTACTCGATATTGATAGGGAAAACGGATTTTCAAGACAAATGGAAAATTCCACAGGGTCTGATCCCACCCAATCAACCAATTGTTAACCGTTTTAATTCACAAACCCGCTTCAATTCCGAATTGACATAGTAAAACATTTCATGCTTAAAATCCTTAATAAGAGTCAACTTCTCATTTGCATCAATTCCAGACTCTTCCTTAACTTCTCGAATTGCAGCCTGCCACTCATTTTCGCCTGGATCAGCATGACCTAGAAACACGTATTTAATTAACACAACAACCCAAAAAAAACCTTTCGGAGGTGTACAATGATATGAATACCAGAAGATTGCAAAAGCAGGTATTCCACAAAATTAGAATTTTTCCTATAAATTAACAAGCCAGCTCCACGAATCGATGGTTGAACAGAATCCAAAGAAAATCAAAATAGTTCCGACCAGCTTTCTAGTCTTAAAATTTTCAAAAAAAAATTTTAAAAAATTCAAAAACAAACGTAGAACAACACAATCTTTGTCCACCACCATTTTGTGAAGGTGTACATTCAAATCCAGTAGGGCATATTCTTTTATTACTTGTTGAATGACAAACAACTGGACGTTTTCCATAAAGATAAGGGGAACGATCATTTGGACATTCAACAACAATGGTGAAGTACTTTATAGGTATCTAAATTGAAAAAAAAAGAACAAAAAATTATAAAAAATTAAAATTGGATTTTAAAAACCAACTAGAAAAAGAAAAAATTAAATGTCGTTCATTAATTTATCACAACAAAAAAAGGCAATAATAGGCAAAATAGTAATAGTAACGTTTACGGGCCCCCTTTTTTCCTCCCAAGTTTATATTCCAGAATGGTTAGACTTTTTCCTTTCTTCCATCCTAATTTGCTCTATTCCTGCCTACAAACAATCAAAACTTCGGGAAAGGAAAAAAAAGGTGGTCAATAAACGATACTATTCCCAGCAAATATATGTATGTATAACCAATAACCGATAAATAAAGAGAAGGTCCAAAAGATTGGTTAAAACAATTTGAAAGAGCAAATAAAATTTAAATAAATTCTCTATTGTTAACAAATCCTTTAGAGAAATAAATAGGATTTTGTATAAATTATTGCGAATCAGATTTGAAAAAAAAAACAAAAAAAGAGATTGAACCCTTTTTGAGAATAATAAATTGAGAAAAAAAAAATATATTATTTTTTTGGAATGAGATGAGAGAAAAATCAAGTCAAAAAATGAGATTTTTGACAATTAAAATAAAAAAATTTGTCCTCATAAATGAGAGTATATAACGGGTCAACTAACAATAATCTATTAACAAAACTAGCAGACAAAAAACAAACAAAACTTAAAGTTTAATTTTCGACCATTCATTACTTGCCACAAAATCAAAAGCAAACGGTCCCGCTCCATAAATGCGATCATGATGAGGAATTTTCGTGAATTTAACATCGCAAAATAATTTAGAATCTCCTTTTTTCTTCGGTAGATGAGTTTTAAGAACAGCCCGAACATCATCTATGTTAATTTGAGAAAAATAAAGTACGATTTCGCCAGCAATATCAATGTATTTCTCAACAACTTCTCTACGGTCTGAGCCACAATAAAAATTGACATGGGCACTTAAAATAAAATATAAGAATATAGCTAGCCTTGGGTTATTAAAATTTTGGGGTCCCTTTTAAGCTTAAGAAAGGACACACGAGTTTTTGAACCTTGTCCTTAAAATAATTCCAAAATAGTTAATAAATTTTACATACTTTTGAATAGTGTCAATAAGAAGTCGAAGATATTTTTGTTCATGATGAAAGGTGGAGAGAAACAAAGCCAATTTATTGATACTTGTATGTGAAAGAATTCTAATCTCAAATTCCAGAAAAAAATAAGCCAATGTAGCAACATAAGCAGACCAACACTAAAAAATAATAATAAAAGATAAATTTTTAAAAATTAAAAAAAAACCATTTCCGAGCAAAGAACCCAATCATTTTCTAGTTCTAAAAATTGAATTGCCCTATCAATGCACATCTGTGGATTTGTGTATTCCATCTGACTAAACGCTATTGCACGAATTCGTTTGTTTTGTCTGATAACTTTTAACATCCTGAGAAGAAAAGCTTCTTTGCCGCTTTGTGTAGTCTTTTGTAGATAAGGAGTCAATATTTTTGAAGGAGCATTAAGACGGTGCAAAATAATATTCTCGTTCAAATTGTCAGTCCTACAACATGAGAAAATTGTAAAAAACAAAAAAATCACAAACTTGACAAAATTAACAAAAAATCCATCCAATTTTGGTTTATACAATTGAATGTAGCTAGATTGAGACGATTGGAGGTAACATTCCTTGTTCATTAACCGCGGAAGGTTACAAGTCAAAAGTCTAAAATTTATTGAAATTCAATTAGCTTTAAAAATTAACCGAGAAGCATTGTCCAAATATTTTAATCCCAACATTCCTTCAAAAAAATGTAATTTCTTCAATTTCTTTTAAACCAAATTCTCTAAAAATTAAATAGAAAAAAGTTTAACATGATAAAAGATATTTAAATTAATTTGAAAAATTTCAAAAAGAATTTTTAGACGTCTATCATCAATTTATTACAACAGAAAATACAGAGAAAAACGGATCAATTAAATATTCCTTTTCAAAAGTTACAACACATTAAGCTCCAAAAAGATCATCCAGAAAATTTTTGAACAAAAGAACAATTCAACAAAACTCTCCAAAATTTTTCTCAATATAATCATCAGCCTTCGTTAACATTTCTTTCATTTCCTCACGTCCAGTCAAATCCAAAGCATCAGATAACTTGACCCAACGAAAATCCAAATGTTCATGTGAAAGCTTAACTTGAAGATTAATATCATTTGCTTTAGCCAACCAATAAGTGACCTGCAAAAGAAAAATTTTAAATTGAAGAGAACTTGTAGAATTTTTTCTGCCTACAGGAAATAATGTAATGAAAGGGAAAAGTATAGTCCAACAACTTTTTGTTAGTCGATAAAGCGACTTTCCTAGCAATAAGAGACAGGAGCCGAAACCAAACAGTACAAACTAAGCGACCCTCTTTCCAATTATTGCTAAGGGCTTAAATCATCGATTAAACCCTTACTATCGACCGGGCACCGGAATGGAACAGGATAAATCTTAGACCCAACCTAAGCAGTTTATATGTTAGCCATTAGGATCACAACATTCCCCAAACAAAATTTATCCTATAGTGTATTTTAATGTCCTATCGTTACATGATATTAGGCAGAAGCCACAAATAATAAAGTTTAGCTCACCGGGCAGGAATCGAACCTTCGCATTTTGTTAGGGTCATCTATGCGCTTATTGCTAGGCGCTTCACTCATCACATACAAAGATAGGTGCCCAATGATGAGGAATAACCAGAAGAACTATAGAGGGTAGCGGTACTCGATATTGATAGGGAAAACGGATTTTCAAGACAAATGGAAAATTCCACAGGGTCTGATCCCACCCAATCAACCAATTGTTAACCGTTTTAATTCACAAACCCGCTTCAATTCCGAATTGACATAGTAAAACATTTCATGCTTAAAATCCTTAATAAGAGTCAACTTCTCATTTGCATCAATTCCAGACTCTTCCTTAACTTCTCGAATTGCAGCCTGCCACTCATTTTCGCCTGGATCAGCATGACCTAGAAACACGTATTTAATTAACACAACAACCCAAAAAAAACCTTTCGGAGGTGTACAATGATATGAATACCAGAAGATTGCAAAAGCAGGTATTCCACAAAATTAGAATTTTTCCTATAAATTAACAAGCCAGCTCCACGAATCGATGGTTGAACAGAATCCAAAGAAAATCAAAATAGTTCCGACCAGCTTTCTAGTCTTAAAATTTTCAAAAAAAAATTTTAAAAAATTCAAAAACAAACGTAGAACAACACAATCTTTGTCCACCACCATTTTGTGAAGGTGTACATTCAAATCCAGTAGGGCATATTCTTTTATTACTTGTTGAATGACAAACAACTGGACGTTTTCCATAAAGATAAGGGGAACGATCATTTGGACATTCAACAACAATGGTGAAGTACTTTATAGGTATCTAAATTGAAAAAAAAAGAACAAAAAATTATAAAAAATTAAAATTGGATTTTAAAAACCAACTAGAAAAAGAAAAAATTAAATGTCGTTCATTAATTTATCACAACAAAAAAAGGCAATAATAGGCAAAATAGTAATAGTAACGTTTACGGGCCCCCTTTTTTCCTCCCAAGTTTATATTCCAGAATGGTTAGACTTTTTCCTTTCTTCCATCCTAATTTGCTCTATTCCTGCCTACAAACAATCAAAACTTCGGGAAAGGAAAAAAAAGGTGGTCAATAAACGATACTATTCCCAGCAAATATATGTATGTATAACCAATAACCGATAAATAAAGAGAAGGTCCAAAAGATTGGTTAAAACAATTTGAAAGAGCAAATAAAATTTAAATAAATTCTCTATTGTTAACAAATCCTTTAGAGAAATAAATAGGATTTTGTATAAATTATTGCGAATCAGATTTGAAAAAAAAAACAAAAAAAGAGATTGAACCCTTTTTGAGAATAATAAATTGAGAAAAAAAAAATATATTATTTTTTTGGAATGAGATGAGAGAAAAATCAAGTCAAAAAATGAGATTTTTGACAATTAAAATAAAAAAATTTGTCCTCATAAATGAGAGTATATAACGGGTCAACTAACAATAATCTATTAACAAAACTAGCAGACAAAAAACAAACAAAACTTAAAGTTTAATTTTCGACCATTCATTACTTGCCACAAAATCAAAAGCAAACGGTCCCGCTCCATAAATGCGATCATGATGAGGAATTTTCGTGAATTTAACATCGCAAAATAATTTAGAATCTCCTTTTTTCTTCGGTAGATGAGTTTTAAGAACAGCCCGAACATCATCTATGTTAATTTGAGAAAAATAAAGTACGATTTCGCCAGCAATATCAATGTATTTCTCAACAACTTCTCTACGGTCTGAGCCACAATAAAAATTGACATGGGCACTTAAAATAAAATATAAGAATATAGCTAGCCTTGGGTTATTAAAATTTTGGGGTCCCTTTTAAGCTTAAGAAAGGACACACGAGTTTTTGAACCTTGTCCTTAAAATAATTCCAAAATAGTTAATAAATTTTACATACTTTTGAATAGTGTCAATAAGAAGTCGAAGATATTTTTGTTCATGATGAAAGGTGGAGAGAAACAAAGCCAATTTATTGATACTTGTATGTGAAAGAATTCTAATCTCAAATTCCAGAAAAAAATAAGCCAATGTAGCAACATAAGCAGACCAACACTAAAAAATAATAATAAAAGATAAATTTTTAAAAATTAAAAAAAAACCATTTCCGAGCAAAGAACCCAATCATTTTCTAGTTCTAAAAATTGAATTGCCCTATCAATGCACATCTGTGGATTTGTGTATTCCATCTGACTAAACGCTATTGCACGAATTCGTTTGTTTTGTCTGATAACTTTTAACATCCTGAGAAGAAAAGCTTCTTTGCCGCTTTGTGTAGTCTTTTGTAGATAAGGAGTCAATATTTTTGAAGGAGCATTAAGACGGTGCAAAATAATATTCTCGTTCAAATTGTCAGTCCTACAACATGAGAAAATTGTAAAAAACAAAAAAATCACAAACTTGACAAAATTAACAAAAAATCCATCCAATTTTGGTTTATACAATTGAATGTAGCTAGATTGAGACGATTGGAGGTAACATTCCTTGTTCATTAACCGCGGAAGGTTACAAGTCAAAAGTCTAAAATTTATTGAAATTCAATTAGCTTTAAAAATTAACCGAGAAGCATTGTCCAAATATTTTAATCCCAACATTCCTTCAAAAAAATGTAATTTCTTCAATTTCTTTTAAACCAAATTCTCTAAAAATTAAATAGAAAAAAAGTTTAATATAATAAAAGATATTTAAATTAATTTGAAAAATTTCAAAAAGAAAAATTAAACGACTATCATCAATTTATTACAACAGAAAATACAGAGAAAAAACGGAAACCAACATTAAAGCTCATTAAAAAATAATTGGATTTCGTTCACATCTACATACTAAAAAAGCCAAATAAATGTCAATTCGTCTTCAATTTAAAATTAGTATTGAGCTTTAAACATTGGCAAATTAGAGGACGGGTGGAATGGAAGGAGACATTATTTGACATCGAATATGTGACGGAGCATATTAATTGTATTAGAATGACTTTTGACGAGAAGAGAGAGTCACATATTCAATGAGAAGTAGAAATTTCATTTTTTATTAAATAAATATTCCTTTTCAGAAGTTACAACACATTAAGCTCCTAAAAGATCATCCAGAAAATTTTTGAACAAAAGAACAATTCAACAAAACTCTCCAAAATTTTTCTCAATATAATCATCAGCCTTCGTTAACATTTCTTTCATTTCCTCACGTCCAGTCAAATCCAGAGCATCAGATAACTTGACCCAACGAAAATCCAAATGTTCATGCGAAAGCTTAACTTGAAGATTAATATCATTTGCTTTAGCCAACCAATAAGTGACCTGCAAAAGAAAAATTTTAAATTGAAGAGAACTTGTAGAATTTTTTCTGCCTACAGGAAATAATGTAATGAAAGGGAAAAGTATAGTCCAACAACTTTTTGTTAGTCGATAAAGCGACTTTCCTAGCAATAAGAGACAAGAGCCGAAACCAAATAGTACAAACTAAGCGAATCCTTTTTCCAATTATTGCTAAGTAAGAGCTTAAATCATCAATTAAAACCTCACTATAGACCGAGCACCGAGATAGAACATTCCATAAAAAATCTTTGTTCTATAGAGTGGATTCTAATGTCCTATCGATACACGATAATGGGCAGGAGTCGCAAATAATAAAGCAAGTTTAGTTCACCGGATAGGCATCGAACCGTCGAATATAGATAGGGTCATCCATGCACTTATTGCTAGGCACTTCACTCATCACATACAATGATAGGTGTCCAATAATGAGGAATAACCCGAAGAACTATCGAGGGTAGCGGTACTCGATAATGCTAGAGAAAACGGAATTTTCCAGACAAATGTAACATTCCACAGGATTTGTACCCCAACCAAGCGCCCAATTATCCCCCATTTAAATTTTTCACAAACCCGCTTCAATTCCGAATTGACATAGTAAAACATTTCATGCTTAAAATCCTTAATGAGAGTCAACTTCTCATTTGCATCAATACCAGACTCTTCCTTAACTTCTCGAATTGCAGCTTGCCACTCATTTTCGCCTGGATCGACATGACCTAGAAACACTTATTTAATTAACCCAACACACAAAAACCTTTTGGAGGTGTCCAATGATGAGGAATACCCGAAGATTGCAAAAGCAGGTACTCCACAAAATTAGCATTCTTCCTATAAATTAACAAGCCAGCTCCACGAATCTTTGGTTGAACAGAATTCATTAGAAATAAAAAAAATCTACTTAAAAGAATTAAAAATTATCAAAAAAATCATAAAAAAAATTAAATAAAAGGAGAAATAACACAAAAAAAAGAGAAAAGACAAAGAAAAAAATTTTTGGGATATTATGTCATTTAATAATAAAACGCCAATTTTTACATTATTTCAAAACAAAAGACACTAGAGTCTCACGACAAAAATTACAGTGAAGGGTCCTTAGAGTCTCACACCATAAATTACACGAAGGGTCATTCGAGCCAATTACCGTAATGTTGTTTCCCCTTTTAAAGACATTCGCGGAAATTCCTAAACATGTCGAACCCGAAGCCCGGTCCCCCTTTCAATTTCTTCATGTTTGAATGGCTACTTATTAAATTAAAACGATAATAGAATATTTTTGGAAAGTGAGTGAAGTAGAAGATTTGTATAATTTAAATATCACTTCTTCTCTTTCACTAAACGTAAAAATAAAAAAAAATTTAGGCCACTAGACTTTGTTTTTGATTCATCAAAAGAGAGGGGAAAATTTTCCCTTAAAAAAGGATTATTTTCTAAAATTGTGTAATATTGGTGATAGTCCAAAAACAATCATCATCCCCCTTTTTTCTCTCATCTTTTGTTAAAATTTTATTAAAATTTAGCCAAAAATGGTTCAAATTTTATTAATATTAATTTTAATATTTTTAAATATTTCTTTAACTTTTACCCAAATATTCCCTATGGGAAGTGCCCCTTTATATTCTAATCAAATTCAATGGCCCTCTTCAAATGGAGTAGGAGGGGGAGGAGGAGGATATTTTTCAGGTTTCTAAAAAAGCTTATGTCCTTTTTTCCCGTAGTCGAAACTTTAGAAAGAGCTCGAAAGAACTCGAAGCATTTGCGTATTCTACGTTTTGACCCTAAAAAAGAGCTGTGATGTTTTGATTTTTAAGAGACCTATCACTAGGTACCGGACTAGGTAACGGACCAAATTCTCTTCCACTCTTAGTTCCACTAAAGCTTTCTAAACTCTTTTTAATGTCACCATGCTTGGGTTTCTTCGACCATAGAAAAAAGTGCATATAAATAAAAAGAGCCAAAATTTTCGAAACACAATTTAGTTTTAACACCAAATTATCAACAACCCCAACAACAACAACAACCTTATCTTCCCCAACAATTAATTGTTCCATATGGTTCAAATACTCTTTGGCCATTTCCTCAACAACAATCAGCAATTTCTTCTTCCTATTCAACAGATGACCGAGGAAATTTAAATTTTATTGGAGGAGGAAATCCTCCTCTTCCTCCACGTTCAGCCTTTCAACAACAACAATCACCTTTAACCTTCTATGCTGGATGGCCCCAACAACAACAACAATTTCCTCCACAACAACAAAGAGACAATTCATCTCCTCTTAATGAGCTTATTTCTCAACTATCATTAGCACTAGTTCGCTCATTTGCTCAAATGCTTGCACAACGTGACAATACAAATAATGACAGTAGTAGTGGGGGTGGTGGTGGGGGTTTAATAAGAACACCTAGAGAAGGAGGAGGTTTTTTAGGAATTCCTTTTGGACAACCACCACAACAGCAACAACCGGCTCCATCGTTTCCAGGAAGAGTATCCACAAACTATGGTAAATTGAAGAAAAAATTTGAAAAACTTTCCAGGCACAAACTAACAGTTTTCCGACTGTCATCCAGAAGTGAATCGGAAATGACAAAGCTGCCGGAACTCGGAACTGTCTGAAATCGGAAATGGGTCAAAAATCGGAACTCGGAAATCAGCCTAAATTTTCGGAAATCGGAAAAATATCAGTTATCTAGAACTATATCTTTCCGGAACTTGTAACCTTTAACTTATAACCAATTATTATACATACATTCCCGAGACTATTGAAGCCTCACTTTTTCAATTTTCGGTACTTTATGGATATGTCACCCCCCTCCTATTTTGAGTCTCAGAGTTTTCCTTATACGTAGAAAATGGTCAGAGATTATTTTCTTCTCCATGTCAATCTTTTTTTCCTCTTCAAGTATTTTGCTTGTTTATTTTGCCTTTTCACATATTTTTGAATTTTGTGCTTACATTCTTTCACTCATTTCGTTTCCAGATCTACCACATTTCACTTATTTTGCTTGAAGAAAAAAAATGATTGACATGGAGAAGAAAATAATCTCTGACCATTTTCTACGTATAAGGAAAACTCTGAGACTCAAAATAGGAGGGGGGGTGACATATCCATAAAGTACCCAATTTTCAACAGGTTATGGTGTAAATGCTGGCGTTTTTGCTGGAACTTATGGCGGTAGCGAAAGCGTTGCTAGTCCCTACGGGCCCTATGGATCATTAAATAGTCAAACTGGTGGAGGATCTTATAGTGGATTGTCACCTTGGCCTTTAATTCCTGGGTATGTTGTTGAGACGAAATGAGAAAATTTGGTGGAAAACCTTGGAAACTTAGTCTCTTTTTAGAAAATATTTTTTACAAAATTAGTAGCAACTCTAGCCATTAAAATCTTTGATTTTTTCACCCTTCTGATAAAAATTTTAAATCGCTTTTTTGTTTTGCCAATTTTTTCCCCAAGCCAATTCAGACGACCACAACCTCCTTTACAACCCTCAACCAATGGAGGAAATTCATCTACTGGTGGTGGTTTACTTAGATTAGAAGAAACTGCAAGAACAGGACAAGGAACAATTAGACAAATACCCCTAACAGAAAATGTACAAACAGAAGCTGGTGGAGGAGGAGGAGGAGGACAACATGATGAAGGAAGTGGAGAAACTGTTTAATAAAATTTTTTTGGAAATTATATAAAGGAATTGGTACTATTTTCACACCATAAGGGTCCAGAAAAATTTTTTTAAATGGGCTATCCTTAAATTTGGACCAAAGGGTTATTCAGAATTTGACCTGTCGAATTAATTTATGTTCCATTAGACTCAGCTAGGCGAGAAGCGTCAAATGGTCCTCTCCTAATTTGAAAAAATGCCTGAGGGGATGATCTGTACGGTCACGGTTCCATGGGTTCCGCGTGGTGTAAACGACAATAGTACCAAGAATTTTTCTTTATCATTTTAAAATACCTTCAAATTTTTATATTTCCTTCGTCTTTCAAAAATTTATTTATATTTTGATTTTTTTTGTTTTTTTTGTTTGAATACTTTTCTAATTTTTGATTTTCTTCGTTAAAAAAAATTTTTTTTTATAAAATTAAATTTGTTTTTGCTTAATAAATTAAAGCTTCATTTAAAAATAATTTATAAATATATTTTTTATTTTTACATTTAAAAATCCTTCTCTCTTCATCATCTTCCTTTTTTATTTCAATCATCTGACTGAAAAAGTACTTGTTTTTCATCATAATGTTTTGTTAGAATTTTATTTTCTGTTGAGTTTTTAGTACCATTTTGTTGCTGTTTCTGCTGCAAATGTTTTTGTTGTTTCTTTTGTTGTTTTTGTAATGTTTCTTCATCTTTTTCAACAACTTTTAATAAATCTAATAATTTTTGTTTTTCATCTTTTTTTATATTTTTTTCTGTTGAAGAACCACCACCCTTTTTATACAGCACTTTCTTCTCTTCTTCAATTACTTCCTTTTTCTCGTCTTTTCCTCCCTTCACTTGTTTATTCTCATCATTCTCTTCTTCATCCTCATCTTTTCCTTTCTCTTTCCTTTTTCCATCCTTTTCTTCTTCATCTTCTTTGTTTTCCTCTTCCTCCTCCTTCATCCTCTTCTCTTCCTTCTTCTCATCATCATCTTCCTTCACCTTCTCTTCATTATCTTCCTTTTCCTCTTCCTTCGTCCTCTCCCCTTCCTTCTTCTTCTCTTCATCTTCTTTTATCTCTTCATTCTCTTCTTCATCTTCTTCAATTTGATCAATTTGTATAATTTGTGTTGTAGTTTCTTCCACAAGTTTACTACTGCCACTACTAGTCAAATTATTCAAATCCTCTTCTCCCTCTACTAAATCATTTAAAAATTCAATTTCAAAAAATGTTGTTGGTGGTGCATCATCAATATTATTATTTTTATTATTTTTAAAAAATATTTTTTTTTCATTTTCAATTTGTTCTTCAATTTCTTCATCATGTGCAAAATCAAATAAACGTTTTGACGATACATTTCCTTGAAAACGACTTCCTTCTACTTCCATACAAATTCCCTTCAAAAAAATTATTTTTTAAAGACAACACATTTTTTCGGTTCTATATGTATTGGAATAGGGACAAATCATTTTTTGTGGATTAAAAAAAATTTTTAGTCCGCAAAAAATTGTCCGAGAAAATTTTGTCCGCAAAAAAATTTGTCCACAAAAAAGTTTTCCGTCCGCAGAAAATTATCGGATCCCTTCTCCTACTATCACAGACCGCAAAAAATCCCTTCTCTCCAGTACCCTCTTCGGTACTTTTCCGTTTTGTTACACACCCCCATATATTAATGCTCAAAATGTCACATATAAAGTAATAAAAGGTGCTGAGTCGAACGGTACCTTTCTTTTTCCCAGGAGATGTCTGTGGACCGAGATATAGGGCTCGAAATGGTCAAAAACCGTAGGGGGGAGTAAGTTCATTTTTTGGGGTAAAAATTCGAATATACAAATAATACCCCATTCGAAAGAGCTTATAGAGCTGAGTCGAAAGACACCAAGATCAACGGAATCTGATTTGATTTGACCGAGATTCAGGTCCCTGAAAATTGAAGAACCACACAATTTTTTGTATCGTAACTCGGTCCAAACTTGTTCGAAGACGGTAATTTTGATGTCATTCGACTCAGCTCGTCGAGCTCGTTCGAATGAGTTATTATTTGCATATTTGAATTTTTTACCTCAAAATGGCCCAATGGTTTTTGACCATTTCGAGCCATTTATCTCGGTTCACAGACATCTCCTGGGAAAAAGAAGGGTACCGTTCGACTCAGCACCTTTAATTACCCTATATGTGCCATTTTGAGCGTTAATATAGGGGGGTGTAACAAAACGGAAAAGTACCCCCTCTTCTCTCTAACCAACCTTTTCTGTTCGATTATTAATATCATCGATCCTCAATTCATATCCTGGAGTACATTGACATGTCAAGCTTTTTTCACTACAATAAGCATTTTTGACGTTACATTGCTCTTCTGGCACAACAGAAGCTAAACAAAACCCTCCAATTGTCCCATTTTCTCTATTGTCAACAGAATCCATAAAGACAATTGATCCCAAATCGTAGCAACGCCCAGCAATTGTCAACATAGCCTCAGGGCATTGAAGAACACAACGAGATTCGTGAATTAAAAGAGGGGGTGGGCAGGCACAATAACCTCGAGTACAGACTGTGCCGTTTGAACGGGCTGTACATTGTTGGTCTGTTTCACATCCTGGTTGGCCAATGAAGAACACTGGAAAAAACAGATAAATTTTAAAAAAAATTTTCAACCCCCTCCCCATCCTTCCCTGGAAAAAAACAAAAGAACTCACTTCGTTTACAAAGCCCACCAATATTAATCATATTAGAAGGGCATTTACCAATACCATTATTAAAACTAGACGAACTATTTAAAGTTCCATTATTTTGTGTTGAATATTGAAAATTAAATTGTGGGTATTGTTGTTGTTGTTGCTCTATAAAATTCAAACAGAAAATTAATTTAAAAATCCTAGTTACTGAAGAGAGGGGGAATGTGCGTCATTCTTGTTGGCATTTTTCTTGCGGGTATTTATGCGAAAAAATTTTTTGCGAAAAATATTCTCGTGGACATTTTTTAAAGATATGTTTAAAAATGTTCGTGAAAATGACGCCTTCCTCCTCCTTCATTTAGCACCATCATTAGAAATTTTTCCCCTAATTTTTTTTAAATATACCAACCATCAGCTAAAATCGCTGCAGTATTAGCTTTAAATACAATACGATTATCTAAAGGTACAGTTGTACAACAATGAGCATTTCTTCCATCTGGGAAGTTTGAATAACAAGTAAAACTTGAAGGACATTTAATCCAAGTTGAGCAAGAACGGCCTAAACCTGTTGAAGAATCTAATAGGGGACGACTCCAAGGTGGACAACTTGCAACAAATAATGAGGAGGAAGAGGAAGAGGATGAAGGAGAGGAGGAGCTTGAAGCAGAAGGAGAGGAAGAATTTTTTGATGTCCCATAATTTGCATAAATTGAATGTAAAGCTGCTGAGGCCAAATTTTCTGCTGCAGAAATTGCTGCTTGAGAATAAGGATAATTATTTGATGATGATGAGGAGGATTGTTTTGGTTGTTGTTGTTGTTGTGCTAATTGTTGCTGGGCTATTTGTTGATTATATTGTCCCCCTCCTCTTCCTCCTTGCTGTGATTGTTGCTGAATTAATTGTTGTTGTTGCGGTTGTTGTGATTGTTGTTGATAACCCCCACCACCAACAACGCCACTCTGTTGTTGTTGTTGAAGTTGCAACATTTGATTAGCTGCCGCTATTTGTTGTGCCATTAAAGAATCGTTGTTCTCAAGCCCGTCCCCACCACAACCTTGAATAGTAGAAGAGACTTGTTGAGCTTGTTGCAATTGTTGTTGTTGTTGTTGAGCAGCTGCAACTTGTGAAGCTTGTAATGCCGCTGCTGCTTGAGCTGCTTGTTGTTGTTGTGCTGCGGTAGCAGAATTTCTATGATGAAATTGTTGTTGCCAATGTTGTTGTTGTTGTTGCAACCATTGCTGCATTTGTTGATTTTGTTGCTGTTGTTGTTGACTTTCTCCTAGAAATTAAATTCCCAGTAATGTATGTAATTTAATCCGCAAGTGTAAAAGATTTTAACCTTCCAAGGGAAAGTTTTTTAACACCCAAGTGTCCAAAAAATTCATTTCTATATGTAAAAAAATTTAACCCCAGAGAGTAAAAAATTTTTTTAACCCCTCCAAGGGAAAAAATTTTTCACCCCCAAACGTAACCAAAAAATTCATACCACGTGAAGGAAATGCAGCAACAGCAGCAATATTATTGTTATTATTAAAATAATTTCCAAAGCGTTGATGCCCAGCAGCAGAAGCACAACAAAAAGAATCTTGTTTTTCAGTTGAATAAATACATTGATATGGAGGCCCAATTAAATTATTAGAAGGGCAAGGATTTAATACTTGATGACAATTTGTTGGAATAATAAAATCTTCTTGTTGTAATTGTTGTCCGCTATTAATTAATGGAATTTGTCCAGGAGGGCAATAACCATCATAACGATTATCCAAAGGTAAAGAACAACAAACATGTGTATTTGCAAGTGTTGAACGTTTACAACGATAACCGAGAGGGCAAGTCTTTTAAATAAAAAAAATTTTTTTAATTAAAAAGATTTTTTTAATTATGAAAAAATTGTTAATGAAACCACCCCTCCACCTAGAATTTTTTTTTAACTGAGGCCTTCTCAACGTGGAAAATTGTTTGATGAAACGTCCCTCCCCTAGAAAATTTTTTTAATGGAGGCCCCTTTCCCTCCGAAAATTTTAAAAATTAATACCCCCCCCTCTCTCTCGCAAAGTTGATTTTTTAATGGTGGCCCCTCCTCTTAAAAAATTTTTTCTTAAAACCACACCTCAAGTGTTGGGTCACATATTTGATTTCTTCCGGTAGCTAAAAACAGGGAAAAAATTTAAAAAAATTTTGTTTCAAAAAATTCTTACAAGGATCAAGATAGCCAAAACCAGCAACACATTCAGGTGCATGATTTTCTGGCCTACAAAAAATTTTTTTCATAAAATTTTTCCAAAAAAAAACAAACGTAGAACAACACAATCTTTGTCCACCACCATTTTGTGAAGGTGTACATTCAAATCCAGTAGGGCATATTCTTTTATTACTTGTTGAATGACAAACAACTGGGCGTTTTCCATAAAGATAAGGGGAACGACCATTCGGACATTGTAATTTATTTGCACGCATTCGACAACAAATGGCACGGTCTTTTGAACCTTCACAGCTTTAAAAAATTTTCAAAAAATTTTCCAAAAAATTCCAAAAGAAAAAAATACGTGTATCCTTCAGGACAATTATTTGCCATCCAATTACAACCCAAAGGTTTGCGAGATCCTTCAACAAAAAATGGAGAAGCGCCTGCTGGACATCTATCCCATGCTGGACAACAATACTAAATTTTTAAAATATTTAACAAAAAAATTTTTATTAAAAAATTTTTGGAGTCGTTTTTGCCAGAGAGACCCAGTACCGAACGAGTAGCCATGGGAGAGATATTTATTCCATTATGTACTTCCCCCTCATTTCTCCCAAAATCAGTAAAAAAAAATAAAAATTTACAAATTGTTCATCAGTTCCCATTTCACATTCAAATTCTTCTGGACATTCATCATCTCTATCTGCTGTACATTGTTGTGGAACTATAAAAAATTATTAAAAATATTTTTTTAAATAATTAAAAAGAAACCTCTACTTCCCAAAGCAAAAAAAGGCAAAGCTCCATCCTTTGCACATTTCGGAACAATTTTGGGAACATGCGAAAAAGAGGTTGAAGCTGAGGAGGAAGATGAAGAAAGTGAAGATTCAGGCCTTCTAATTGTTCTTCTATCAGAATTTGAAGATGAAGATGAAGCTGAGGAAGAAGAACTGCTCCCTTTGACATAACCAACAGCAGCAGAACTTTCTCTTGGCATACAACAAATATGAATGCCAGATAAAGTTGATCGAGAACAACGAGAACCTTCCGGACAACCTGCTTCCTCATCACCACAAGTCAAAACCTTGAAAAAAAATTTTCTTGAAATATTTTAAAAGATAAATTGGGACAAAATGTCCATTTTTAGTTAAATATCTCAAAAAAGTTCAAAAAAATTTTCCGAATATTTTTCAGAATTAATGGGATAAGACGTCCAATTTTCTCTTAAATTATTCAAAAAAAAAAAAAAAAATTTTTTTTGAAATTTTGAAAATCGGGACAAAATGTCCATTTTCTCCTAAATTAGTCAAAAAAATTTTAAACCTGTTTAGGCGCAATATAAACAGGTTTCCGTCCTTTTCTAGTACATTTAGGTTGTGCTTTACAACAAACACCTTTCCCACCCGAAGCAATATTATTATCACCAATACACAAATATCCTAGAGGGCAAGCTTGTATTTGATTTACAACACATTTAGCTCCATTGGATAATAAACCACTTGGGCATTTTAATACAGAATATTGATGTAGTTGTTGGTGTTTTTGTTGTTGCTGTTGTGCTGCATTTAAATTAGCAAGTAATGAAGACATTGCACGCTTTTTTGCAGCAGAAACAGCGCTAACAACAGCAGAAGTAAATGAACCAATTTTTGATCTTTTAAAATAAGAAAAAAATTTTTAAAGTTGAAATATTGGATTTTAAAAATATATTCGAAATCAGGCACGTAGCCCAAGAAGAAATCCTTCTCATTAGAATTTGTTCTTCTCCTTCCTCCAAATTAATTGAAAAATTTTCCCGAAAAAACTTTTTCTTGAAAGTGACTCCCCTTCCTCGTCAAAAAGTTTTCCCAGCTACGTAATGTCAAAGGCAAATACCTCTCAATTCCAACAATAAACACCTCTCATTTTAAAATAAAATTCTTACTCGAAAAATTTATTTTCAGTGAGGTTCGAGGTTTGTATAAAATTTAAAATCGAAAAAAAAAAACAACTCTTACAGTGAAGGCAAATCAGTATTTCTTCCACCACCACCACCAACATTGTTATAATTATTAGAGGAGCAACACATATAAAATCCAGGGACATTAGCAGACTGCATACATGAATATTTTGAAGGACAATTTTTATTAAAATTTTCTTCTTCCTCCTCTCCACCTCCACCCATCAAAGCTTCAGGCACACAAGCAACTATAGAATCTGAATTTGGTATTAAATAAGCATTTCTTCCATTTGGACATTGTGCTACAGAAATACAACAAATCCATTTTTGGCTGTTTTTGTTATTTATTGACTGAACACAGGAAGAACCTTCTGGACATTTTTTATAAGAAGAAGAACTTCCAGCTCCATTTACTATTAAAATTTTTTAATAAAAATACATAAAAAATCCAGAAAATTTTTCGAAATATTTTCCAAAAAAATTTGTATAAATTCCAAAAAAAATTTCAAATTTTCAAAAATTTTTTTCAAAAATTCTTCAAAAAATTTTCAGAAAAAACTTCAAAAAATTTTCGTAAAAATTTTCAAAAAATTTTTAAGTTCAAAAAAAACCTCACAATTATTCGAAGGTTGACGGCAACTTTGTATTTTGCTATTTCTTCCTCCTCCTCTTCCACCGGACGCTAATAAGGGTGCCATACCACGTGGACATTCATCACCCCCATCATTATTTAAATTTTCTTGTTTATTTAAGCACATATATTCACAAGCTTCACGTTCAGAAAAACGATTTGGAGTTCCACCACAACCAGAATATTCAAATGGAAGACAAGAATCTGTGTCGCTATCATAATACCTTTTAAATTTGAGATTAAAAATCTTTCCCAAAAAACTTTCTTCCAAAAATTTTTTTGAAATTTTTCCAAAAATTGCGAAAAAATTCTAAAAATCTTCCCGAAAAATTTCAAAAAAATACCAAAAAGTTCCCGGCCTCTGACTTAAACAAGTATGCCCAATACTTTTTTGACTTGAACAAGCAGTTTCTCCATGAGGACAACAATAACTTTTTTGATTACACCAACTCCCACTTGGGCATTGAGAATTATCATTACAACGCTGGACATAGTCGCCTGGATCGTTTAAGGGGGCAACACCATTGCAGCCTAAAATTAAAATTTTTTTTGGGTTTTATGTGACATTTTGATCATTGGCAATTTTATAAAATGCCTAAGCTCAAGCTCTGTCATTTTATATCCTTGGCATTTTGTCAGATGACACTTTGTCCTTTGACATTATGTACTTTTAATTAGCGTAATGTGTATTTTTCGAATTTTTTAAAAATTTTAAATTTCCTTTAGAAAAATAGAAATTCCTTACTATTTTGCACAGAAGGCACACACTGCATTTCACACTGACTTCTTGTAATAAAATTATTTCCAGTCCCTCCACACCCATAATATTGAAAAGCTTCACATTGTCCTTTATTTTGATTAAAATGGAAACGTTGAATAGTTAAAAAAGGGCCAAAACAAGGAACTCCAGCAGCAACAGGTTCTCGACAAACTTGCTCTTTAAATAAGAAAGAAAATTTTTGAGGGAAAAATTTTTCGAAAAACTTCAAAAAAAAATTTGAAAAATTTTCAGAAAAATTTTTAAGAAAACCTGGACTACTACAACAAACAAAATTGTGTTGTCCAAAAAGCGGTTGAACACAAACATAATGTGCTGGGCAAGTATCTGCTAATCTTACACCATTTTGTTCTCCAGGACTGCAACGAGCTAAAGATGGGCCAGCACGCAAACCTGTTCCTTTAATTTAAAAAAATTTTCCCCCTCAAAAAATATTTTAAAAAACCTCCATCCGGACATTGCGATTCCAAACAAAATCCTTCACATTGTTCAAGAGAATCAAAATTATTTGCATTTCCTCCACATTGTGAAAATTGAAATGTTCTACACGAACCTGTTGTCGAATCAAAATAAAAACGAGAAATTGGAGATAAAACACGTGCTGGACATTGAATACCAGAATCATTAGGTAAGGAACAAACGTGTTCTAAAAAAAAAGTTAACAAAATTTAATTAGCGTATGTCCACCAATTTTTCAAGAAAATCCTCCTATGATTAAGTGGGATCTGTTTAGGGTTGCCAAATAATTTAGAGCAAGGTTCGAACCGGTTCTGGGATAAAAATTTTGGAAATTGGGCAAGGGTTTAACCCTTTTGAAGTAAAAATTCTTTAAATTAAAAGTTTTTAATGAGATTTTTTTCAAAAAATCTTTACAAAAAGATTTTAAAAATTTCAAAAAAAAACCTGGAGAAGGACAACAATATTGATGTCCATTATTCGTTACACATTGGAAATTGTTTGGACACGGATTGCCGTTAGCTGAACATGAGGTCACTCCACCAAGAGGTGCCCCAACTGGACAAACACCTTCAAAAAATTTTTTATAAAAATTTTCAAATAAAAAACCTTTGCTAGGACAGCAACGCCCATTCCGACAGGAATATCCCATAGGGCATGGATCAGAGGCAGAACAAGGATTTGGCCTAGGCAAGGGTGATTCACCTCCACAAACATCAATTGGTGCATTTGAAGTGTCAGAACAACAAATTCCGGTATTAAACATTGAAGACTAAAAATGTTTAAAAAATTTCAAAAAAATTAATTTTTCAAAAAAATTCATCAAAAAACCTGTGTACAAATAAATCCATTTGGACAAGAAAGTGGATCAGCAGAATTACATTGAACATGCGAACCAGTTGTTGGGTGAACAAAACCAGCTACATTTAAATTAAATGTTAAAGACAAACCTCATTATAGGATAGAAACCCTGAAGCAGGAAAAATTTTATAAAAATGAGGTGTATCTTAAATAGAGGTTTACCTTATATTGCAGGTATCTTATATAAAGGTATCATTTTAAAACCTTATAATGATGCCCCACAATTTTTAAAAAGAAAAATTTCAAAGAAACCGGAATTTGCCGGACATCCAAAATCCCTTCCACAGCATCTAGTAAAAGCTCCATCAACCAAATTACATCCAAAACCTGTTGGACAACCAGAAGGTGAAGTTAAGGAACAAGTTTTGGGTAAGCCAGAAAATGTCTCAAAGAAGGTAACTTGCAATCCAGAACATAAAGGAATATTTCCTGAACTTCCTTCAGGTCCAATAGACTCAATAGAGGCCTGACAACAATAAGAAGTTCCAGTTCTTTGATGTAATGTACAAAGAAAACCTTTTGGAGGAATAAAAAAAATTTTGATTTATTTTTTGTAAATTTCAACAAACCATCAGGACAACTTGAAATGCTTGGATTACACATCTAAAAATTAAAAAAGGGATAAAATGTCTCATAATCACAGAAATTTTTTTAAAATTTTTCAAAAATAAAAAAAATTTTTCTTACCACAGGCGCTCCAAGTTTAGTTAGTGGAATTGCGCCAGAACAAATATCATCTGGAGCTTGAAATTGAGGTTCCTTCAGCACATTTTCTTCATCAGTATTGTTGGTTTGATTTGACTTGCTGGCGGTTGTAGTATTACTGTTTTTATTTTGCTTCTGAAATATTTGCGGATTTTGACCGAAATGATCATTTTTTTGCTTTTAGGTCCTAGGTTGAAATAAAGGATGGGAATGGACTTTTTTCGACCCCTAACCCAATTCAAAGAAAAATATCCACAGTTCAAACAAGGGTAGCTCCCCGATCCTTCGGGGTCGAATGTATTGAGGTTTGCCGGGGTAGACCCTTCGGGGTCAGTTCAAACCCCACCAGTATTTCATTCTAATAAATTTCCTAACCTTTAAAGAAGTCTGTCCATCAATTAAACCTTCACTTTGAAATTCCCCAGGATCAGTCTTTCTTCCTTCTTCACACCCCAAAATATTAATATTAAATATTTTCTCATCTGGACAGTCATGTTTTTCCAAATTTCCATTTTCATTGCATTCAAAATAAGAAGTATTTAATGTTGGATGTTTTGTTAATTTAAATTGGTTTGGATTACAATTTTCTTCTTCTTCAATTTTTACAAGCTGACAAAATATTGAAGAAAATAAATTAATTAATACAAATAATTTTAAAAATATTTTATTGTTGTTGTTGGTATTTTGTTGAAAACATTTGGATATTTTCATTGGAATTTTGTGACTAAAAATTTTTTTTAAATAATTTTCTTTAAATTTTAAATTATTTAAATTTTCCTAAAGTAAAAAAAATCGATTTTCCATTAATTTTTCAAAAAACCCCTCCGTGGCTTAGAGGGATCGTTTTAGGCTTGATAACTAATTAAGGGCAAGGTTCGAACCCTCTCAGGAATAAAAATTTTTCTAAATTAATTTTAATGTTAAAAAATGTTTTTTAATGTTTTTTGACCTTTCTAAAAATTTTAGAAAAAATTCACAACCATAGAAAATTAATTTTTCAAAAAACACCTCTGTGGCTTTGTGGAATCGTTTTAGGTTTGAATTTTTTTCCTTAGTTAGGTTCGAACCCCTTCATGGATAAAAATTTTCTAAAGCTTTTAGAATGATTTCTGACTTATTTTAAAACTTTAAAAAATTTCCTAGCTTTAGAAAAAATTAAAAAATCCCGACTAAAAGTACATTTTTCCAAATTAAGTGGATACGGCTTTTTTTAACTTTCTTTTCAACAAAAATAATTTCAGATCAATTAAAGAATAGAAAAATTTGTAGAATAGTTGGTGTGGTCAAAACATAGGACACGACACGATTTTTTTCAAAAAAAAGTCCTCTAATTTTTCTTTTCTTTTTTCAATTTTTTAAAAACAATAGGCCAAAAAAGAGGACAAATAGAAGCAGAAAAGGGGGACTAACCTAAAAAAAAATACAATAGACTCCCAACAAGAATTTCTTCTTTTTGGACAGGTCAAACTAGTGGGAGAAGGGGACCACAAAATAAAATTAACAACAACAACAACCCCTCCCTAACCTTTCCTTTTTTCCCTTTTGTTTTCCCCTCCTATTTTCCTTCTCCCCCCCCCCCTTCCCTCTCCCATTTTCTCTTTTAAAAATTGTATTTTAAAGTATCCGCGCAATATCCCGCACAAATAAATAAATGAAATGCTTTCCTCTCCCTCCTTTTCTTTCTATTTTTGTTCTTTCTCGTTTACCTTTTATTTAAAAGAATTTAAAAAAAGGGAAAGGGGAAAGAAAGAAAAATGCTTAATCTCTTTTGGCCACAAAAGAAAGAGTGACCAGTTTATATTTTTAAAAATTGATCAAAAAATAGAAAGTCAAAACAATTTAGTCAGTCAACAATTTATTTATAAGAATCTGAAAGGGGCCAAATTTTAGAAAAACACAAAACACGAGAGAAAGAGAGAAGCAAGTGAGTGAGATGAAATAAAGGAGGGTAATCCACCCCAAGACTAAAATATCTCCCGGAAACTAGAAAACACAAAATCGACTTTTATGTGTAGTTTCAGAGAGATTTGGGGCGAGTGGACACAGCGGAAAATCAAATAAAAATTTTTTTAACCTTGAAGCGCAATTTTACCAAAAATTGTTCAACATCAAAATTTGAAGGCGTATTCAAAGGCAAACCAAAAGCAGATAAACCAAGACACCAAAAAGAAAAGAGGGTACTTTATGGATATGTCACCCCCCTCCTATTTTGAGTCTCAGAGTTTTCCTTATACGTAGAAAATGGTCAGAGATAGTTTTCTTCTCCATGTCAATCATTTTTTTTCTTCAAGCAAAATAAGTGAAATGTGGTAGATCTGGAAACGAAATGAGTGAAAGAATGTAAGCACAAAATTCAAAAATATGTGAAAAGGCAAAATAAACAAGCAAAATACTTGAAGAGGAAAAAAATGATTGACATGGAGAAGAAAATAATCTCTGACCATTTTCTACGTATAAGGAAAACTCTGAGACTCAAAATAGGAGGGGGGGTGACATATCCATAAAGTACCAAAAAGAGTTCACCTAACGCTTCATCATCTCTCCAACCAAATGCAAAAAATAAAATCAACTAAAAAATCAACAAAATTAACTGAACAATTAATTTAAACCTGAAAACCTCACAGAGTTGTTCCAATTAGAGCCCGGATCGAGAAAAATCTCGAAGAAAAATCTAGGCTACCGAGTCCGATATTCCTCTCGTATATTCCTCTCACACAAAGACCATCGGTTTCTCTAGTCTTCATTATATCCTCAACCAAACACTTCTCTCACAGTTTTTAAAAAGAAAATTAAATTTTAAATAACTATTTAAAATATCCGCACCGATTTTTACGAAAAAAAAATTTTAAAAAATAAAAGAACAATTAATTAACAATTTTATTAATTTTTTCCTAATTTTAAAACAAATTTAAATTAAATAAAAAAATAAATAAACCGGCAATTACACAATAGTTAAGTGAAATATTAATAATTAACAAATAAAGCCAAGGGAACAATTTTAAGTGAAAAATAAATTTTTTTAAAGGCCAAAAAATTTTTTTTAAAAATCTTCTTTATCAAATGATAACAAATCACCACAATCATCATTAATATTATTTCCAAGCATTCTAGGAGTAAGTAGTTTACGTTTATGGCGTTTACTGCTAAAAATAAAAATAATAAAAATTTCTGAAGATTTTTTTTAATTTTAAAAAATTTAAATAAAAATATTAAAATAACTGTTTAGAAAGTTTAAAAAAACAAAAATAATAATTTGGAAAAAAATTAAAAAAATATTTTCCACCATTGGGATTCGAACCCTAACCCTTTTTGTTAACGAGTCAAACACCATCCCACTACACCAAGAAGCAATTTTTCTCAAAAATTTTATTGAAACTCTATTTTCCGGGGAAGAATTTTATTAATAATTTGCTTCCTTCCGGATAAAAATTAATTCCCACCAAAAGGATTCGAACCTTAGACCTTTTAGGTTAGTGAGTCAAACATTTACCCACTTAACCAAAATTTAAAAATTAAACAAAACATTTATAAAAATTAATTTTTCAAACCTTTGTGTACATTTTTGCTTATCTTCACAACAACAAACAAGAATTAAATTTGCCCCATTATTTTTATTATCCTCCTCTTCCTTGAAATAATTTGTTATTTCGTCTGTTTGTGTTCCAAATTCTTTACTAAAAAATTTTAGAAAATTTTTTTTTATGAAAAATCTTTTCTTTCTTAATTTTAAAAATTATTTTCTTACCAATTATTTTTAACATTTTCTTCTAAAAAACGTTCATCCCGACAATTTTCTTTTTGTTGGTGTTTAATTTCTATTTCATTCAAATTATTTTTGATCAGATTTTTATTATTATCAACATTATTGGAAACAGCAACCTCCGTTACCTTTCTTGAAAGCCTTAAAAATTAAAAAAAAATATTAAAATAAATGTCTAGAATTAAAAAAAATAGAAAAATAATAATCACAGAAGGAATAAAAAAATATTTTCCACCAAAAGGATTCGAACCTTAGACCTTTTGGTTAGCAAATTAAAAATTATCCCACTACACCATATAACACACCTCTTAAAAATCATCTAAGGCATTTTCCCCCAAAAAAAAATGAATTTTATTATTTTTTATTCTCTTTCGGAACAAAACAAAAAAAAATATTTTCCACCAAAAGGATTCGAACCTTAGACCTTTTGGTTAGCGAACCTCACTATCCCACTACACCACAGCAACATCTTTTTCAAAAAATTTTAATTTATTTACCTATTAAAAACAAAATTAATTCTTGCTTTCTTTTTCAATATAATTTGTTGTTTTCTTCTTTTTTCTTCCTCTTCCTTATCTTCCCTTTGTTTCTTCAATAATAATTGTTTTTGTTCTTCTTCTTTTAGTAAATTTTTATTTGAAGAATTTGTTGCAGCAGCAATTATAGCCATTAAAAAGGCATTGGAGGAAGACAAGGTCGAAGAAGATGAAGAAAACGAAGAGTTGAAATAAGGAGAATCTTTAAACGATAAATTTGAATTTTTTGAAGATGAGGAAGAAGATTTGAAGGAAGAATCCAAGAAGGAAGAGTTTGAAGAATTCGAAGATAAATAGGTTGGGGAAGATAAAGAAAATGTTGAGGATGGTGAAGAAGGCAAATTTGAAGAAGAAAACAATTTATTATTAAGAAATAAGGGTGATGAAGTAGCATTAGTAGAAGGTGTTGTTGAGGAAGATGATGAGGAAGAACAAAATGATGAAGAAGAAAATAATTGTTTTTTGAATAAATTTAGACTGTTTTCTTCTTCTTCCTCCTCTTCTTTCCCCTCTTCTTCTTTTATCTTCTTTTCTTCATTATTTTTTGAAAATTCTTCCAATTTTACTATTCCTTTTTTATCAAAAATTATTTTTTTGTTTAATATATCCTTTATATTGTAACTTTTTGGTGTAATTTCTTCTTTATTTATTTGAATTATACTTCTATTTCGTATTGTTGTTGTTTTATTATAACAAATATTTTTATAACATTTTAGTTTAAATCCACCATTTTCTGCTTGTCTTCTGGCACCAGCTAAGGATCTTTAAAAAAATTTTGTGAAAATTTTTTTTTGAAAATTGCAAAAAAAGTTTCTTGCGTAAATTTTTATGAATTTTTAAAGCTAAAATCTTTTTTTCAAAAAATTTTTTGATAAATAGCCTCGGTCATGAAATACCAAAAAATTTCTATTTTTCAAAAAAAAATTTCAAAAAATTTTTGGTACAATTTTCCAAAAATATTTGGTTAACTAGCCCATATAAGATAACAAAAATAATTTTTTCTTTGATTTTTTTGATTTTTTAAAATTGTAAAAAAATCGAATTTTTAGGTGAAAATTTTGAATTTCTTTTTTCCCATTTTTTAAAGTTCCAGAAATATTTTCTAAATTTTTTCCCTATTACTGGCCTACAGACTCCAGCAAAATTTTTATTTTAAATAAAAAAAATCCTTTTCCTTACTTTTTCAACGATTCCCGATTTCCAAAATTTGACCCTCCAGTCATCATCAACGACGCTGCTTCATTTATTAATTCAGTTAAATTAGCTTGAGGACATTCTATGGCAGCAACAATTAATTGACTCTTTTAATAGAGAAAATAAATTTTTTTGAATTTTTAAACAAAAAAAAACCTTAAAATATTCAAGCTCCGCAATCTTTAAAAATTAAAAAATTTTCAAAAAAATTTTTTAATAAAAATTACTTCATGTTCTGGTGGGTGGTTATGCTCTCCTTTTGAAATTCCATTTTTATCATTATCCCAAGTTTCAGCCCTTCCTTTGCACCATGTACGAGTTCTAAAAATGCGATTTTTTAATAAAAAAAATTTTAAAAATTTTCAAAAAAATTTTTGAAAATTTTTCAAAAAATTTTCAGATTTCGGAAAAAATTTTTAAAAACCAAAAAATTTCAAAATTTTTCAAAAATTTTCAGAAAAAAATTTTTGAAAAATTTTAAAAAATTTCAAAAAAAAAATTTTCAAAAAATCTGAAAATTTCAAAGAATTCAAAAATTTCAAATTTCTCTTACCCATTCAATTTTTTGGCACAAACACATCTCCATGTTTTTACACCTTTTAAAGGCACAATATGATGAATGTTATAACGATATCCCTCAAAAATTAATTTTTGATTGCCTTAAAAATTAAAAAAATTTTGAAAAAAAACCCGAAAAAAACCTTTAAATGAGCAAACATTTCGCGGAAGAGAAGGATCATAACGTTTAAACGTATACATCGAAACAAGAAAATAAGGCAATTTTAATAATATTAAAGCAAGTAATCCTGCAAAAAAAATATAAAATTATTTGAAAAATTAAGGAAAAAAAAATTTTCTGTAAGCCGTAATACCAAAAATGTAGAAATACCAAACTCTGAAAAAAACACAACGAAATGATACAAGAAATGTGAATTGCTAACACCCTTCCACGAAATTGGAATGCCCCTATATATCAGGGATGGATAATTTTCAATTTTAAAAAGCGGCAGGCGTAAGCGGAATATAGCGGAATAAAATTAAAAAGTGGAAGACGGAAGGCTGAAGACTCGAAAAAGTGGGAATTCTGCGGAATGAAGAACGCGGAAGGCGAATCCATCCCTGCTATATATTTTTGTATTTTTAAGAAATTTTTGGGAATTTGGTATTTCAACGTTTGGTATTAAGGCTTGCCCCTTTCCATCAAAAAATTTTAGAAAATAAGAAAAAAAATTTTTACTAAAAAAAGAACGGCAATAAAAAAATGGCAACTATTAGAGCTAAATATTTATTTTTGTGGCGCGCAATGTCCCATCTCTAAAAAATTTTTTTACTAGAAAAAAGAATTGGACGTAATTTTGGGGAAATGCCCTGAGGGAAAATGCGCAAAAGCAAGTTATGGAATAAATAAAAAACAGCAAAAAACTTTTGTCTATCACGAAAATTGCCATTCCTTTTTTGGGGCCAAAGCCCCAAAGGCGGTCATAGAGAGAAAAAATATTTTTTTGAGTAAACCATGAAAAATAGCCCTATGAGAATGGTCAGAGCAGAACGAAAAGGAGACGAACACTTAATTTTTTTATGAAGATACTTAAGAGAAAATGTGTTTGATAAGAATGCCAAAATTCACGTCAGAAAATGACCCAGACAAAATTTGTTTTTTTCTTCGAGAAGACAAACAGAATTATAATGTATTTTATCGTGAATTTTCTGAAGAGGGACCGAATGTCCAAAAAATTCAAAACAATTAAAAATAGCCTACAAAGAAATCCTTTTTAAGTTCGCGCAGCTTGAAGAAGAAACTCGAAAGAAAATTTGAAGAATAAAAAAGCAAATAATTTTTTTTATTTAATTTTCTACGGGGGACCAAATGTCCAAAAAATTTCAAAAATAAAAAAAAATTAAAAATTTAAAAAAAATTAAAAATGAAAACCACATAAAAATGTTGAACTTAGAAAGCTTGTTAAAGTTCACGCAACTCGAAGAAGAAACTTGAAAAAAAATCTCGAAAACAATTAAAAAAAAATAAGAAATAACAATCTAAAGAAAAGCAACAACAACTAAAATACTTAATTTCTTCACTCTCTCCCTTTAATTTACAAATTCAGAGAAAAGCGCGCGCAATTTATGTGCCTTTTTATATACAAAAGTTGTTGGCTGAGTTTGGACAAAACAAGAAAAATAGGTACTAAAATGCCTTGAAGCAAAATGCCTTGGGGCAAAATATTTTTGTTGACTTAAGTCTCTATGGCATTAAAGGGGACCAAGTTTGATTAAGCCGATAACTACTTAATAAAAGTAATTTTTTCGTGCAGGAAAAAATATTTTTGAGGTAAAAAAAATTTTTTTGAAGAAAAACTAATTTTTGGATGAACAAAAGTATTTTTTACGAAAAAATTAAAAAAAGGATTAATTTTGTAAACCATGTGGATAAAAATTCCCAAATTGATTGAGAAATGTTCTGTCCTATTTTAAATGCTATAAAAAATAATTTCACCTCAAAAGGATTCGAACCATGGTCACTGTCTCTACAAAATCAAAAATTATCCCACTACACCAAAACGAAAAATTTTTCAATAGGATGAATTTTCTCAGGATTTTTTTAAAGAAACATTTTAAAAAATAATTTTTTCCTAAAAGGGAAACCATAGACATGCCCCCAAAAAATCAACGATTATCCCACTACACCAAAAAATTTTCTGAGAGTTTTCTCTTATAGCTGGCCCTCAATAAAAATATTTTCAAAATAATGGGACATAAATAAAAGAAAAAATGAAAATTCAACTCTCAATGGCAGCCAAACTTATATTTTTGTTGTTGTCATTATATTTTTACAAAAAAGAAATTTCCCGCCGAAAAAAAATTTTTTTGTGTTGGTTGTTGTGCGGGAAAGCTGATCATTTTTAAATACAAAAGAGAAGAGAAATGCCTTCCCTGTGCATACAAAGTGTGAAAAAAGAAGAAAAAAAATTAGAAGGGGGGAGAAGGAAGATGAAAGTAATGGCACACCAATATGTGAATAAATAAAAATGTTTTGAGGAGAAAAAAAAAGAAAAGGTGCAGACTGGCACTGATGATGGTTTTGATTTTAAAAATGTTGTTGATGGGTGGAAGAGCGAAAATAAAAAGAAGAATAAAAATACTATAGTTGCCGTTTAAATCGATCAAAAAAATACACAATTAAACAATTAAATTTTAAGAAAATAAATTTACAAAGAAATTTTAGGCGCCTAATTTTCTCAGGTTTTCGAACTTTCGGACCCCTAGTTTCTAGAATTTTTACCATTTTGAACCCCTGTAAGTTTTTGCCTATTCTGAACCTTTCTATAACCAATAATGCTTTCGAGACTGATCTGGTGTAAATTTTTAAAGAAGAAAATTTTTAAAAGGTCAAAAGTTTCAGAAGATAAACATCCGTCCCCCTCTCGCAATCATTCAATAACCAAAAAAATACAAATCCGCCAGGTAACAAACAAGAAAAAAAAGAAAATTCAAGTTATTTAAGAAACGTTCTCAAAGAATTTTTTTGACTCATCACCCGCAAGGCTTGCAGACACTTTTCCCTTTTTTACAACAACAAAAGCCAGTTGACGCTATCACTAGCATCTTCATTTTTTCTTCCTTCTCCTTCCATTCCTTTATATTCTTTCTTTCCCAATTGCCATTTTCATCCAATTTTAATTCATCGGCTCGGCGTGATTTTTATATTTTCTTGTTTTTGTTGTTGCCGCTTTGTGACAATGTCAAAAGGAAATATTAGCCAGAAAAGGGAATAGGAGAGAAGAAGAAATCACACACAACAGCAACTAGAATAAAACAACTACTAGTTCTTCTTTACGTCTTTTTAATTTTTTTCTTCCCCCGATTGCCAGCTTACAAACAAAACAACAAAAAAATTTATATTTTGCCCATATATGTGAAGTAGAATGATGACTGCTTTGCCATTTTTCCATACATCGCCGCTAATTTTTCCTTCCCCTCTCTCCCCTTATTTTTGCGTAATTTTATAAAGAAAATGCGCGAAAAAATGTCGTTGTTGCCGCTTTTCTTTTTTTTAATTGAATTTTATTGAGAAGATAAACAAAACTAGAAAATTCAGCAAAATCAACTAGAAAAACTTGAAAAATCAACTTTTGGTCAAGTGGGTAAGAGCGCAGACTACAACTATAAAGAGGTCACAGGTTCGATTCCACCAACGAGTAGATGATTTATTTTTGTGAATTAAGGCTTGGGAAATGTTAAATAAACAAATTTAAGAAATTTTTGAGTCAAGAAAAATTTTTAAAAAATTTTAAAAAATTTCTGAAGGTAGTTAATTGAGAGAAATATTCAATATGGAAAGGTGTCGTTGAAGAAAGTAATTTTTGTTGTTTAAAAATGGAAAATAAAATAATGATGGAAATAAAAATGTGTTTAAAAGGCAAATAAGACCAAAAAAAGGCAAATATAAAAATTTGATGAGGGAAATTGAAAAAGTTTTTTTTTCTGTTTAAAATGCCAACTCACAACAATAATAAAACTAAAAACACGTTTTTAAGGATAAAAAATTGAAGTTAATTTGTGAAGAAGAAAATGATGATGACAATAAAGCCTCCTCTTTTTTGACGAATGAAAAGAAAAGAGGAAATGAAAAATTATTTTTTGGCAGTTTTTTTGATCAAAAATTTTATATTTTTTTTTGGTGTGAAGAGATTTTTGCCATATGACAACAAAATTATAATTATTTTTACAAAAGAGAAGTGGAGCAACCTAAGGAAGAACTAAGGAAGAATTCTTAATTTCACCAAAAGGTGTTCGGACAAACAAGAGACGTCTTAAAAAAAGCTACGGAAAATGGACACCTTTTTTAACCCCAATTAAAAATAACCAGGCTCTCCTCAGATTAAAGTTCAAAATTAACTTTTTTGACAATTTATTTGGAATAAATTTTATAAGAAGAATTTGGACATTTTTTTGGACATTTTTTAAAATAAGGATAATGTCAGAAAATTATTAAAAGAAATATAGGCAAACAAAAAAAATTAAAAAGTTGATTCAAGCGGCGACTGTTATATCCCCTTCAACGAGAGAAAAACGACGAAAGAACTTTTTTAAGAAGGAATTGACCATTAAGTGTATTTACAATGAGAGAAAAGTGCGGTAGAAAAAAGAACAAATATTTAATGTCCAAGTATGACTCAAATTAAAGCGCCAAAATGTTTTTGAAAGAATTCTTTTCTAGGCAAAAGTTGAAGAGAACGAAGAAAAAGGCAAAAATTGGAAAAAAGGTCATGAAAAAATGAGGACGTGACCTAGTAAATATTAAGAGGCCAAAACGAAGAAAAAGAGAAAAGTAAGGCAAAATGAGACAAAATTTGACAAAAAAGGCGTTCTGTCAAGAAAGGGATATCCTAAAAATCTACGGAAAAAACCCTAAATCTGACCCCAGCCCTAATCAAGTAAAAACAAAAAAACCTTCCAATTTCCTCGTAATTCCAACACTTCAAGAAACAGTCGTCTCTCATTTAAACTAGCCTTTTTCCAATTTTATTCGTCTACATCTCCATCAAAAATTCTATTCCATAGACAATCCTACAAAAATAAACTTGATCTCTCCTTTTAAAAAATAATACCAAAATTAGAAATCTCGAGCACAAAGTTTGTCCAACCAAATTTTGTAGAATTTGTGTAGAATTGGGTCACATTTGTCCTTCCTGTTGTCCATAACTTAAAAAAACTAGAATATTCCTTTTAAAGTTCTTCTTTTGTCCCGAAAAATATTAGTAGCCAAATAATAATAAATATATATATAAACTAGAATTAATACTAGTTATATTCAATTAACACAAAAATAATATTCAACTCTTAAAAAAAGATTTATTTGTTTATTCAATTATTTTTTATTTATGAAAAAAGAGATTGACAAGAATAGAAAAAGAGATCTTTTAATAATTGAAAAATATCTAAAAACAAAGGAAAAAATTTTTTTCAAGTTAACAGATCAATTGTAAAATGTTCTGTCCTATTTTAAGTGCTATAAAAATAATTTCCCCCCAAAAGGGTTCGAACCATGGTCATTGTCCCCACAAAATTAAAAATTATCCCACTACACCAAAAAGAAAAAATTTTAGGGAACGAATTTTCACAGAATTTTAAAAAAAAATATAAAAAAAATTAAAAAATAAAATAAAAATCCTCTTTTCACAATTTTTCTCTAATCATCCCATACAGAATTAAAACCATTTGTTTGTCTTTTTTGTTGTTCATTTCCATATAAAAGTTGAGGATCATTAATTCCTTCAATTTTTTCATAAATTAAAGGAGTATTTAATATTATTTGTTTTTGTTGTTGTTGATTTGTTGTTGTTGTTGTTGATGTTAATGTTTGTTGTTCTCCTACTCCTTCAGTTTGTGTATTTGTTGGCGGTAAATGACGAAGGAAAAACATTAAAGGAGCATAACAAAAATTTATTGCCGCTATGAAATACATCATTCTATTTGAATAAAAAAATTATTAATTAATTAGATTATTGAAAATTAGCATGTGGAAATATTTTTTGGCATTTGAACCAGAGACCTTGACTTCACAAAATTGAAAATTATCCAACTACACCAGAATTGGCATTTTTATCTTTGGGACATTTTGTCCAAAGATGGGATTTGAGATTTTGATATTCCCCTCATTACCTTTGGCTGTGTGTTTGTCCCTCAAAAATGATTAAACGTTTTGTCCAAAAACCCCTAATGTCAAACCCCCAAGGGTTTCCGTAGGAGTTAATAAAGGGGATAATAAAATTAAGGGGATCAGAATCGTAAATCAGGGATTAAGGTAATCATATAAGGGACATTGAGAGATTGGGGGGAGGATTGGAAATTTTGTCCTTGTGACATTTGTCTTTAAAAAAATTTTGTTCTGGCAATTTATAGGCAGCACGTTTAAAAAAATAATTATGTCCATAAATTAATATTTTTAGAAAAAACTCACGTAGGAAAGCCAACAGACCTCACAAGAGGTCCACTAAAGAACGGCCCAAGAAAAAAAGCAAAACAAAAAGCAGCATCAGCAATCGCATAAATTGAACCATAAACACCTTCAAAAGAATTTTTAAGTTAAAAAAATTAAAGAAATAATTCATACCAACATGACGAATATCAACAATGTAACCCATCATTGGAAACATTGAAGCATCAATCATCCCAATAGAGAATCCCATAAAGAAATTAGGTAAGACAAGTCCATAAATTGATTCTGCTGAAGGAATCTTTTAAGAAAGAAAATTTTTTTGAAAAAAATTTCTTTAAAAATACCAAAATTAAACAAAATCCAATTACAACAATTCCAATAAATGTACTCAACCATCTTTAATTTAAAAAATGTATTGTCTAGAAAATTCAAAGATGTTGTTCAAATTATTTTTGAATTATTCTTTAGGTTGGGGAAAGTTTTCTGGAGTCGAGGAAAATATTTTCTTGTCTCATAAGACACAAGATGCGATCAAGGATACAATGAGACCCTTAAACAACTTCATCAAACCAACGGTCTGATGAAAACAACAAAATCTTGCCAAACCATGGAAAAGAGATCGAAAAATAAAAAAAAATTTTTAAAGCCTAAATTGGGTAAAATAGTCAAAAATAAATTAAAAATATTCAAAAAAATAAAAAAACCTTCCAATTTTGTGAGCTAAAGGTCCAAATATATTAGTTCCAATCATATAAGATATTGAAGCTGGCTAAAAAATATTTGAAAAATTTTTCAAAAAAATTTTTTGCTTACAAGAAAAGCAGCTCCTCTTTCAAAAGATGTTGCTTTAAATAAATTGTAAAAAATTTCCTTTTAAATATTTTCCTTACCAGACCAACTTTCCATCATCCAAGGAGGCAGGGAAGGTTCAAGTATTGCAATACCCAAATTTCCAATAGTTATTGAACCTTTAAAAATGAAGATAAAGTTAAAAAATCTTCTAAATATAAGGAAATAGAAAACATTTTTAATTTGATTCATTAAAAATAATTCTCCCCCGAAAGGGTTCGAACCATGAACATTCTCCCCACAAAATCAAAAATTATCCCACTACACCAAAAACACAAAACGAAATTTTTTAAATACTTAAACGAATCATTAGCTTATTATCAAAAAATAAACCTGCGGCAACCACAATATAAGGGTCCTTAATTAATTCCAAAATTGCTGTTCCTTCAGGTTCTCCTCTATCAATTTTAGGTTGTAGCAGTAAAAATTGAACAGCTTAAAAAAGAAAATTCTTTTTTTAATTTTTTTAAATAAAAACAAACTTCCATCAAACAATGCAAGCAAAGCAAGTAAAATGAAAGGAAGTTCCTTTCCTGCCCATTGATAAAGCAAACTTGAAAAAAAATTTTTTAAGCTTAAAAAATGCCTTCTTAAAAATACCCTCCGTAAGGCGGCCCAACAAGTACGCCCAAAGCTAATCCACCCAAAGCAATACCCATTGCACTTCCACGTTCAGCATCATCTGGATAAGCTTGGGCAAGCATTCCCATACCTTTAAAAATCAAAAAAAAATTTTTTTTATTTTTTTAAAAATTTACCTGAAGTGCTGGTACATGCAGAACCAACACCTTCAAATAAAAATTTTTTTGCAACTTTTAAGAAAACCTTGTAAAGCTCTAGCCAACCAAAGCGAGCTAAAAGAACTTCCAAATGCAAAAAGCAATGTTGACAGAAATAAAATAATGAAGCCGCCAAACATTGGTACTGTATAACCAATCCTTTTTTAATTTTTAAAAATTGAAGAATTTTTGAAAAATTTTCCAACTCACTTATTCGTCAACGGTCCAATTCTAAAATTGAAAAAAGAATAAAAATTTGTGTTTAAAAATAATTTTCCACCAAAAGGGTTCGAACCATGGTCATTGCCCCTACAAAACCAAAAATTATCCCACTACACCAAAAAACACAAAATCCGCAAATTTTGTCAGCAAAAAATTTTAGAACTTGCGGACATTCAAAAAACAAAAAAAAAACTTTAAAAAAACCAACAAAGGATTTGTAATCAATTGGATTAAAGCTTTTGACCCAAACATTAATCCAACGTGAACATTTTCATCTGCTAAAGTTTCATGTCGCAAACGTTCTTTTTGTAGACGATAATTTTGTTGTTGTTGTTTTAATGTGGAATTTTTTCTTGAAAATTTTGAATTTAATTTTGGTTGTATATAAAAATTGTCGTCATCTAATTGGCTGTTTTCTTCCTAAAATAAAGAGAGAAAAAAATATTTTTTTGTAAAAATCAAAGAGACATTTCATCCCATCCCTCGAATTTAAAGTCCAGGGAAACAAAAGCAAATCTAAAACCCAAAATAAAAAGGATTTGTAATTAGAAGGGTGACATTTCAAAAGGGTGACATTTCATCCAAATTTTAGAATCTCCCGTGTATCGTCTTTAAGACGTTAAAAATAGACTTAAACTTGCATTTTGTCCAATATTAATTGCTCCAGGAAGTGCTTCATAATCATTGGTGTTGTCATCTTCTTTCAAAGATTTTTCAATGAATTTATTATTAGCTCTCATCCCATTTCCTTTGTTACCTTTTGATTTTACCTTTAAAAATTAACATAAAATATTTCAAAGAAAAAATACTTTTGACTTTCTCCTCAATTCCTTCTTTTCATTAAAATCATTATTATCATCCCAATCAGGACTATCCCAAGACAAAGTTTGACGTTTTCTTCGTTGATTTTCATACAATTGTAATTCATCTCCATTTAAAGAAAAATCATCTATTTTATCGTTTAAAAGTAAATCTGTTGAATTTGGGTGCTGGATACGCAATAAATACTCAGGGATTATTGGTACCTTGATAAAAAGATACCTAATTAAAATAGTTAAAAACTGCTAAAAAAGCAAGCCAAAAATAATCAAAATTTAAAATGACAAAATATCCCAATTTTTTCATACTGTACTTTTCGTGTCGAAACTTTGCGTTATTTTTATTTTCAAAAAAATAAAATAAACTTACCACAGTTGTTAACAACATGTTGTCCAAAAATATTGCTACATAAACAATGGCAAGAAGCATTTTTCGATTTTGGCGATAACGAAGAACAAAATTGTTTATATAATCCATAGCTTGTTTAAATTATAACCTAGCTTTAGCTAAAAAATTTTTTAATAAAGATTCTGCCAGGCACCTTAACAAAAATTATAAAATGTAGGGAGAGATCAAGCTGACTATCATTTAAAACGCTTACTAAGCGGGGGCTTAAGATCTATTTTTAAAAAAAGAAGGTGAGGTGAAGAAGGCTGCCATTCAGCTGGTGAATGACTCAGTAGCCCCTAGTAATGCCAGGAAGGCCGCAGGATCGGTGCCTTCTCGGGGCTAGACTTAAATGGCGATTTATGCCAAGAAAAGCTCCTTATTTCTTAAAAAAATTCATTTTTAGGTTAAAAAACACAAAAAATAAATTTATTATTGAGAAGATTGTCAAGCTCTTTCTCCTATTAAATGTTCTCTTTGTAACCATATACTCCTTAAATATTTTTATTTATTTTTCTGAAAAAGAGCATCAAGCACAAGCAAAACAAGCAACCTTTCCGTTACAGGAGAATGCGTGTAAATGATGGGTTTTTTGTTGTTGTTGAGGTTTTTTAAAAAGAGGAAAAAATGCCAAAAATATATGAGATCCAACTAAAGCTAAAGAAGGGGAAGAAGGAAATTACCCACTTAAAAAATTGAGAGAATAAACCTTGTAAAAAATCTTTCTCTCCCACAAATCTCTCGCAATTTTCTCTCCTTAAAGGGGGAAAATGGGGGGAAAGGAAAGCTTTGAAAAAAAATTTATTTATTATTATTAGGGAGAGAAAAGCCTCTTTTTTTCTTGCAATGGATATGAGGGCCTAAAGAAAAGAATATATTAAAAAAAATCTTGGCCCAACAACAAAAAATAAATTCTCGATGGCGCATTTTCTCTCTTTTACTTTTTTTTTACTCAAGAACCATAAATAATAGTGTAAAGGGGCTTACTATCTCAACACACCTACGCAAAAAAAAATATTTTTTTATTACCTATGCTAAAATAAAATTTTTTTGTTCCAAACAAAAAAGGGAATATGGAACAGTTTACCCCCAAAAAAGTCTAAAGAAAATTATTTTAAAAATTTTGTAAGTCAGAGAATGGAATCAGAAGAAACAATGGTCAACTATAAGGAACTCTTATTTCTTTATACCAGGTTCCCGAAAATCGGGACTTCCCGACGATTTTCTGGGTCGGGATCCCGATTTCCCGAAATGGGGAATTTTATTTTTGTCGGCTCGTTCCCTGGTTTATAAAAATAAAAAGACAAAAGAATTAAATCCATAAATATTATACAACGGCAAAAAATCCTTTAAAAAGGGATACCTATATTAAATTTCAACACAACAAAGCCTATATATGCTTTGTTCTTAACTAATTTAAAGTAAAAAAAAGCTGTTCCTTTTTTTTTAAATGTTTATATTTAATTAAAAAAGAAAGAACAGCTTTATAGTCTCCAATTTCTCATTTTCCCAATTTTGGAAAGGTCCAAGATTTTTGGATTGAACCTTAAAGTGGTCCGTTAAAATTCCTTAAAAAGGAGGTTGTTAAATTCATCACTTTATTGAAAGGACAAAAAATTATTTTTTTTTGAAAATCAATTTTATATTTTTATTTTCAAAAAAAGAAAAAATATATCCAACAATAAAAGAACCCACGAAAAATGAATAATAAAATAATGCTTTTCTCAAAAACGTGAGAAAAAAAAATTTTTCTTGACTAGAAAATTGGATATATCATCATAATAAAGAGATAAAAATTTTTAAGTAAAAAATGAAGATTCTTGACAGTTATGCCAACCGAAAAAAAACAAACAAAAATATTTTTGAGACAAAAAAAACAATAAAAATAAAGAAAGACGAAGAAACTTAAAAAAATTTCCACTATAATGAACAAATTGAATAAAAATAAATTTCCCCCCTAAAAAATATTAAATATAAAAATACTAAAAATTTAAAAAATTGTAATATCGCATTATCGGAACATTTACATGGATTAGGTGATGGACTTTTAAATTTTAGAGTCAAAAATCAAGTCTAACTCACTCTATGTGGCTCACTCTATGTTCAGAATTTTATTAATCCTCTCCAGAGATCGTTCGGAATTTCAATTTCCGGAAGTTCCGATTTTCGACACCTTCGTCATTTCCGAACGCCCTCTGCGATCCTTTCCATATGAGAAAAAAGCCAAATAAAACAAATAAAATATGGACCGATAATGCAATAATAAACAAAAAATATTCATTCCCTCAAATTTTTGTTTAAAAAAGTTACCCCTATTTAATATATTTTGTATAAAATTAATTTTTCATTTAAATATTAGAATTTATTGCTGTTGTTGTAACTAAACCTGGAGGGGAAGAAATAATATTTGTTGTTGTTGCTGGATAATTTGAGAATGATGTTGAAGGTTGTTGTTGCTGTAATCCTTGCCCTTCTATTACAACAATACTTCCACTACTTGTTGGACCAACAAGTTTATTACGCGAAGAAAGAACGGAAAAAAGAAAAAAATTTTTTCGAAAAATTTTTTAATTAAAATTTTCGCGAAAATTTTCCAAAAAAAAATTTTTTAAAAATTTTTCAAAAATTAAAAAAAAACCTTTTCCCCCTTCAGTAGCTTCATTCCGTTCAAACCCTCTACTCGTAGATTGTATTTGTACAACATTTTCTTCTATATTTGAATTATTTGCTGTTTCATTTTCACATCTTGTTATAATTCCAATTAAAAACATTAATAAAAAGAAAGCAATTCCAAAACCTTTAAGGAAAAAAATTTCCAAAAAAATTTTTTTAATTTGAAAATTTTCGAAAATTCTTTAAAAAAAATTCTTAAAATTCTCTGAAATTTTTATTAAAAATTAAAAAAAATTTCCCGCATTAATTTTCAAAAAATTTGAAAAAAATAAGAAAAATTTTCAAAATTTTTCAAAATTACCAAAAAAAATTTTTTGAATATAAAAAATTTTTTCTCAGAAATTTTCCCAAAAAAATCTCCTACTCACCCAAAACACAAAAGAAAACAATTTTTAACCAATACGGATATTGCACATCCTCTCGATTATTTTTATCATTAAAATTATTTTTTGGTGTCAATTCTGTTGGTGGATAAATAAATGGATTTGTTGCTTCATTTTCGTCATTTAATAAAGGAAAATTATCTTTAAAAAGAAAAAAATTTTTTTTTGAAAATTTAAAAAAATTTTTCAAACTTGAAATTTCTGCTGTTGTTGCTATTTTTGTTAAATTGTCCTCCAAAATCTTATTTTCAAAATTTGTTTGTGAAATTGTTGTTGCTTCAATCAAATTTTGATTTTGATCATTTTCAATTAAATTAGGTGGCCATTGAGGGCAATCCTTTCAAAAAAAATTTTTTTTTAAGAAAATAGGACCCTTTAAAAATAACGTTTAAAAAAATAACCTTCAACTCTCCTCTAGAATTCTCCTTAAATTAATAACAAGTGAACTCCCGCTAATACGCCACTCTATTAAAATTAGCATTGAAATACCACTAGTACATCACCCTCGAGGACTTAAAAAGAACCTATACATATAAATAAAAATATGGTGAGATAGGGAGCTCGGGAGTTGTATTAGAAGGATTCTCCACTGTAATATACTTTTATTTCAAAACTCGTCCCCAAAAAATTTAAAAAAAATTCAAACTTTAATTACATCAAAAAATAAAGAATTTCTCCTTCCAGTCTCATTCATTAACATTTTTTGTTGTTGTTGTTGATTCTTTAAATTAATTCTTTCAAATAAATGGCTCATTAAAAAAGCATTTCTACCAGCTGCCAATGTTTCGTTTGTTGTTAATGCATCGCTATAAAGAGAAAAGAAGAGAAAAAAATTTGGAAAAATTTTCAAAAATTTAAAAAAAAATTCTAAAATTTTTTGAAAAATTTCTTTAAATTTTTCGAAAATTTCTAGAAAATTTAAAATTTTTTAAAAATTTCTAGAAAATTTTACGGACAATTTCAAGATTTCAAAAAGATTCCCAAAAAAATTTTTTTTTAATTGTAACAATTTTTTCTAAAATAAATTTCAAAAACATTCTTAAAACGTTTAAAAAAATTTTAAAAATTCCTTTTAAAAATTTTCTAAAAAAACAAACTTTAATATTGGCGCTCTCCTTTCAATTGAATTAACAGGAAGTATCGAAGCTTAGAAAAATTTTTTATTTATTTAAAAAAATTTTTTTTTAAAAAACCTGTCAAATATTGAATATAAATTAAGCCAAATATTATTATTTTTAATATTATTCTTCCATTTATTATTGACATAATTGAAAAACAACAACAACAACAGGAACAATTATTTTTAGTTTATAACATTTTTCCGAAAAGGAAAAAGAGCCCACAAAAATACTTTTCTATGGCAAAATTTTACTAATAATTTTTTGCTTTAAAAATAACAATAGAAAAAATGACGAAAAAAGGTGGCCATTTATTTCCAAAAAAAAAAGAAAAAGGAAAGAAAAAAATTCTTGACAGGGTTGCTCGGATACCTAGCAAAAATGAAAAAAAATTCCAAAAATAATCAAAAAAAATTTTTTTAATTTCTACTTCCTATTCATTTAGAAAATTAGAAGAAGCACATTTTAAGGAGATGTTAATCCTCACATCCCCCCTCTCTCTCACAACTAACCAAAAATTTATTTAAAAAAATTTATGAGATTAACCTGAACCGACTCCCTCTAAATTTAAAAAGAGAACAACATGAGGGAGAAGAAATCAAGATAAACCTTCAAACCCACAAATTTTTTTGTATAAAATGAAGGAAAAAACCAACTAATAAACTTTCCTAAACCATCAATCCCATTCCTCCCCCTCCCATAAAAAAATTAAAAAAAATATACCATTTTTTTGTTAAAATTTTATGGCTCTCTAATAAAAATTGTTTTAATTAATAATTTTTTTGCTATTTTTTCCACTAAAATATAATATATTGCGCTATCATTAATATTAATATATTATGGTTTTAAATATTATTATTCCAATTTTTTGAACTAAGAAAATTTTTTCCAGAAATAGTCAAACATTTTTTTAATTTCGAAAAACTCCAAAAAAAATTTTTTTTCCTAAAAAATTTCTGAAATTTTCTAAAAATCTTCAAAAATATTTTAAATTTTAAATAAACCTCAATGGAATAATAATTAATATTGAAAATTAATTTTATGACGATTTATAATCATCATCATCACTTGAAACATTATTACTATTAATATTACAGCTATTATTATTCACATCATCAACAAATGGTTTTGAAGAAGAAAAGATTGTTGCACAATTTTCTGCCAAAACCTTAAAATTAAAAAAAAAATTTTTTTTTATTTTTCAAAAAATTTTCAAAAAAAAACCTCATCAATAACATCACCAGGATCACGTCTTGTTCTTTGAACTCTCATTGACATATTATGCCCTAAACCTCCTGGGACATTTGGAAATATTGAAGAGATTGAAGAAATTGTTGTGGAGGTTGAAGGAATTGTACTAGTATTTGATGAAAGATTTGTTATAAGACTTGAAGATCTTTCTTCTTTTGGGTGTTGAAAATGTTCTTTTGTACAACCTGGGGAAATTTTTAAAAAATTATAAAAAATACAAAAAAAAATTTTTTGGCAATGATCTGGTTTATGCGTCCAATAAAACTTTAGTCCAATAAAAAATTTTTTGCTGAAGATGTTAAATGGGAAAGAACAACAGTCCACAGAAGTTATAAGTTATTAACTTAATTTGAATAGATTACTCGCAATAAATCCCAACAAATTACGATGTTAAGGTACTCATCAATTTAGAATAATTGAACTCATAAATTAATATTGGATTTATAAAATTTTGTTTGGACACAAAAAAATTTTAGGCGTTGGTAAAATGGAATCGTAGACATTTTATTGGACTTATAAAGCTTCATGGACACAATAAATTAAACCAAAGCCATTTTTTATTTTTAAAAAGTAAAGAAAAAATTTTAATTAAAAACCTGAAGATGATGTTAAATGTAACGATGTTGCTAATAATGATATTGGTGGTGGACAACCAATTGTTGATTGTATAGTTAACGATGCTGATGTGGCTGGTAATGTTGTTGTTAATAAATTATTTGAATCAATTATTGGAATTGGATTACTGCTGGTACTATTATTATTTATTGCTTCAAAAAAAAGAAATTATTTAAATAGTTAGAATTGAGGTATAAAATTTTTCATGAAGGTTTAGAAAATGGGTATCCCATTGTCATGTTAGCAAATACGCGAACACTTTTTTGACCCAAAATTCGTAAGCAAAAATTTAAAATTGTCCCTATTTTATTTATCCGAAGACATCCCTAGTTATGAAGAAATTAAAAGAAAAAATTTTTTGTAATGGTAAAAAGCATTTTTACAAAAAATCACATCAACTTTTAAGAAACATTCTTAAATTAGGAAGCAGTTTCCATAAACCACGAATCATGCCCATGAACCCGAGCTATAAACCACACCCCGTAAAATGCGCCACCACACCCCGTAAAAAGTTTCTCTTTTTCTCAAGAACTTTTGCCAAGTTTTTCACCCCCCCCCTCCAACAAGAAATATTTAACACAGAAAAGCGACAGGAATTAAATGAATTAAAAAAAAACCTCCAGAATTTGTAGTTGCATTATTTACATTTCCACTAAAACTTCCTCCAACTCCATTATTATTATTAATTTCATTAGGTGATGGAGGAGGTGCACGTCTATCAACAGGATTTAACCATTGACCTAATTGATCATGTTGTAACAATAAATTTGAACTATTATCTTCAATATCATTTTGATTTTGTTGTTGAAATAATAAAGACGCAGAATTTGGACTGAAAAATTAGAAAAAAATTCCAAAAAAATATTATCTAAAAACTGAGGCAAAAATAAAAATTGACATTTCATCCTCGTAAGGACCCGAATTTATAAGAAAAAATAAAGTAGAAACTCAAGTTAAGGTCAACAGAAATATAATAGAATGATCAGAAGATGTTTAAAAACGGAGGCGGGCCGAAAAAATAAAAATAAGCCAAAACATAAAGTTCAACGAGCTCTGGTCAAAAAATGATAAGATAGCCGGAGCGGAATCAAAAAGGAGAACCGAAGATTTTCTGGGCCAGTCTTCCGATTTAAATCCTGCTATCCAAAGATTTTCTAAAAACCCTAGTTTCGTCATTTTTTGCTGTCAGACCCAATCAAAGATAAAACAGTCAAAAATATCACGGAGAGATTAACATGAAAAAAAAATTTAAAAACTCCTTACACTTTAAAAAGAGGATCTAATGAATCATGCTGCATTCTAATAAAAATATGAACACGAGAATTGTCCTGTCTTTGACTTGTAAAATATCCATCAAGTAAAAAAGACTTTCTAATACCAGTATTTCCACTCCCAGCAAATTCAGAAAGATTAATTATTACATAACCCAATTTTTGTGGATTACGTCCAGCACGGTCTTCCTAAAACAAATTTTTCAAAATTAAATTTTTAAAAATTAAAAAAAAAACCTTTCTTAATGAAATTTTGCATCGACAGGCCTAAAATTAAGTACAAATTAAAGAAAACAAAATTTTAAAAAAAACCTCAAGTTCTCCAGAATATTTAGAATCATAAGGGATATAACAATAAAAAGAAAATGGTTGTGTATTTTTTTCAGCATAAGCTAAATTTCCAAGTTCATCGATAAAGTATTCGGGCTAAATAAAAAAATTTGTTTAAACGAATTTTTCGAAGTTTCAGAATTTTAGAGGACCCAATTTTGCTTAACAATTCTTACTTTTATAGAAAATGACATAGAAAAAGTTGGTGTTCGGGCTTTTTTCGGGCCGAAAAAAATCAGGGTTTCGGGTAACTCATTCCGTATCTGATATGACCTAGAGATCAGGGACAGAGACTAGATCTCGTTCAGTAATATCCGTTATGAGATAAATATTCTTATGTACTTGTGTGAACTAGTAAATAATCCTTAAGCGCTACCCAACTTAAATAACCAAAAATCCAACCAATTCTAAAATATTTCAAACAAGAGAGCTCAAATGGACAAAAAAGATTATAGTGTACAAAAAACATTAATAAAAAACCTGATCAGAATCGCGAATTCTATTCTGTATTAGCTCATCAAATTCATTTTTAATCCCATCTTCTTCCAATAAGTGTTTGCATTTTCGATTGCGCGCATCAATTTGCTCCAAAATTTTTTGATAGCTTGCCTCATCGATTTGGCTGTTTTCTGCTTGCGCTTTTAAAGCTTCTTCAAAATCATCCCATTTACGGTGAGCATCGTCTAATTCACGTGGAGAACGTTCAGTTAAAGAATGACGCCTTTCAATTTGTTGAAATTTTCTATGAGAAGCTGGAGATAAAGAAAATTGTTTATGTTGTTGTTGTTCTTGTAAGGAATTCATAGAAGAGGCGATGGAAGATCCATCAATTATGTCTGTTGTACTATGCCTAGAAAAAGGAGGAAGAAATGGTTATTCAACTCTGATAGGGATTTTTGTAAGAAAAATATTTTGGGCTTGATAAGAGAAAACTTGAAAATTTGAGAAAAGCAGTGGTAAACGTCGCTTACTGGTCCTTTTTCAGCCCTCAAGTTTTTTCCTATAAATGTCCAAAATGGTCAGAGTTTATTTACTTTACTTGTTGCCAGTTCCAGCAATTAAAACAAGTCTTCCAAATACAAAACCCCCCAAAATTTTAATAAGCTAAAAACCTATGAACATTTGCATTTGGATAAATTTGCCCACTGTTCGTCCTACTTCTCATGCGAATATTCGAAGGTGCAGAACTATTAAACCGTCTTGAAACTGAAGGGATCATAAAGTCAACTTGGTGGGAACAGACTGGTCTATGCAATGTAGTGCCAACAAAAGAACCACATTCGAGTAGACGAACCTTTGAAAAAATTTTTGATAAAAATTTGCAAAATGATGAATAAAAGGGAGCCAGGAAATCGTGACAAACATATAGTGACATTTACATATAAAAACTGCTACTTTAATGGTTTCACGCCCTAAGGCCACAGAGTCGTGCATAGTAAAATGTCTTAGTGAGGAAGTTCCAGAACCATAGACAAGAAGTTATTTTAGTCACCGCAGCTCAGATATGTCCGTCCCGATATTTTTCCTCCCTACCCCAAAAATTGAAGGATAAAAAATACCTTTGCAAATATCACAGCATTTAATAACGGAACATCAGTCAATTTTTCCACGACCAATGCAACACTGAATTTAACCTTCTTTTTTCGAAGAAAAGCCATCTACTGAAGTTGATCAAATATAAAGCAATAAATATATAATTTTTTAAATGCAATCTAAAATGAAAGTTTTATTTTAATGATGAAAAGGAAAAAAAGCTGATTTCAAATGATTCAGCAAAAATGAAAAGCGCAAACAATGTGGAATAAGGAAAAGGGTGGAAGAAAAAATGAAAAAAAAGCGCATGGTGAAAGAAATATCGGCGGGGCAGTGAAAATTCTTTAAAGAACGCTTTAAACAAACAGTTTAAAAGTTTAAAAAAACGTCAATCGGAGACCTTATCTACACACATAAGGAAAGTAGCACAATCGTTCACTGTTAATAATATTGCAAAAAAAGTGAAAAAAATGCCCCAATACAGAAAAAAAAGTGCTTCCCCTATTCAGCAACAAGAAAATGTGTAAGACTCAAACGCTCCTCTCGAAGAAAATTTCTCTGACATCTCTAGCAATGCTATTTTTTAATTGGATAAAATGTCACATATATAAACAGAATGCCATAAATTTGAATTTAAAGAAAAAGAGCGGCATAACCCGACTTAAAGAATAGGTTAACCCTGAATTTTTCACCCCTAAGCATCTTAACCCTAATAAGATTTGCTTTACCCCCGCTTCTTGAAAAACCTTGACAATTTGTTGACCACCATATTCTGACCATCCAATGGTGAAGATCAACCTGTTCTATAAAAAAGGCTAAAATTGAAAAGACGAGTTAAAAATGAGTGGACAAAGACAAAGGAGAAAGACAAGTGAAAAAAATAAGCGAACAAAAAAGTAGAGGGTAGCGCTCGCGCATTTAAATTTTTGGCATTTTTTTGCTTAAAATTAAAATTTTTCGTACCAAGGCCAGTTGAAGTGTTGACACAGCAAGCCCACCATGTTGAGCACCACAGAGCCGGAGTTGCACACCAGAACTGGAGTTGCACCCTTACTTAAAAAACCACCCCTCCCACTTTTCCTTTAATTTAAATAAAAACCACACCCAAAAACCATCCATCCAAAAGCATATTGACCATCCATAGCATGTTCTCCAACCACCCAGAAGCATGTTCTCCAACCAACCAAAAGCACATTGTCCACCAACCATCCAGAAGCATGTTCTCCAACCATCAGCAGCAGGTAGACCTAGCTAAAAATACCCACCCTCCTCCCTTATTTTTTGTTAAAAAAACGACCACACCGCCTTCCACCATAAAGCATATTGACCAGTCCATCCATGTTGACGTCCTGAACAAAAAAAATCAGCCATAATTGAAAGACATCAAAAAACCATTGTGTTGAGTCGGCAGACGTCTTAAAAGAAAAATGTGAAAATTTCGAAAAAAAATTAACAAAATCAAAACCTCCAAACATCCATTGAAGTTGAACCACCATCCAGAAGAGCATATTGAAGACCACCATCCAGAAGAGCATGTCGAAGACCACCATCCAGAAGAGCATGTTGAAGGCCACCATCCAGAAGAGCATGTTGAAGGCCACCATCCAGAAGAGCATGTTGAAGACCACCACTTGTTGAAGAGCATGTTGAAGGCCACCATCCAGAAGTGCATGAAGAACACTGAAAAATCAAAATTTTAGAAAAGTATTTAAAAAACACAAAAGTTAAACCACACCACCACCAACATCAGCAGGCCACGATGAGTATGCTGGAATTTGAGGGAATTAACTTTTTTAATCAAAATTAACTTTATTTTTTTAAATTTTACGCCGCGCGCGCATAAAGGGGATAAAAAACACATATAAACACATAAAAACGAAAAAAAAATAAAAAAAACCCGTACCGCGGTACGAAATACCCCTAGAGCTCGAAGAAAAAAACAAAAAAATTTGTTTTTCTCTAACCTGCTCGTTTTTGTATTTTAACGCTTTTCCATTTTCACATTTCGCTTCGAAACTTTTTTATTTTGGCATACTGTATTTTTATTTTTTATTTTAAATCCTTATACTATTTCTTTTTTCTCTGACTCTCTGCCGTTTTACGTTAAATTTTTCCAAGCGGAAACACACGTTTTTATTTTGTTGGAAATTTTTGCTTGTTTTTAATTGTTTTATTGTTCTTTTTTATTTTAGATTGTTTATTATCTAATTTTCGCCGTTTGACACTTTATTTTTAATCAGAACATGTCTTCAGATTTTGGCAATCCTTTGAAGAAATTCAAGCTAGTATTTCTTGGAGAACAAAGCGGTTTACTTTTTATTTTGGGTTTAGTTGGCCTCCATGACTGTCAAAATTTATAATTTCCTTTTGGAAGAGAAACAGACTATTAAGGATTGTTGGGTAATAGATATCGAGTTGGGTCTAGGCCTAGATTTTTCCTCTCCTAGAACTTGGCTCTAGGCATTTTTAAGGTTCTTTGTTGTTTCCGGGACTAACGATTTCTTTCCGGTTAGCGGATTTTAAACTCTGAGATAATCCAGGTCAGTCGGTCCTTTTAAAAAATTTCGATCTCTATTAGTTTTGGGATTGGATATTTTGTTTGGGATGTAAAAAACCACAAATCGTTTGGGATCTTTGCGAACTTGTCCACCTTTCGATTAATTCTCACGGCTCTTCTATAATTAACTTTTTCCCAATTGCTTTCCTTTTTTATAAATTTTACTTTTTTTCCAGTTGGCAAAACTTCCCTCATCACCAGATTTATGTACGACAGTTTTGACAACACATATCAGGCGACAATTGGCATCGATTTTCTCAGCAAAACAATGTATCTTGAAGACAGAACTGTGAGCCTTTTTTTCTATTTCTGAATTTTCGAGTTTTAGGTTCGTCTACAACTTTGGGACACCGCCGGACAGGAGCGTTTTCGATCTCTTATTCCTTCCTATATTCGTGATTCTACAGGTTTTTTTCTCTCCTTTTTTTAATTTTTTAAATAATTTTTTGTTTAATTTAGTTGCTGTTGTTGTCTATGATATTACAAGTTTGTTCACTATTTTTTTAAATAATCTAGGAAAACCTCTCCAGATCTGGGAAATCAAATCTGGAAAATGCCTTGATTTCGTTTCTGGGTCAAGAACAAAGATTTGATCGGTAGAGCTCATGTGAAAGTAGAAGAAGGCTAGCACGTCTTTTCGAAGACGCTTTTTACGCCTTGACTTGGGTCTCACCTTTCGCTTCTTAAAATTTGTTTCGGTATTTCGCCACACATTTGATACTTGCTTTGATTTTTTCATAAGTAGGATCCAATTTTCATCGTTGTTTTGGGCCAAATCTTTGTCCTGGATCCAGAGACACGATAACAGGCTTTTCAGAACCTTCGTTTGTTGAATCCAATTTCCTTTTTTTTTCAATTTATTATTCTTTATCTCGTAATTATTTAAATTTTACAGACGCCAACTCTTTCCATCAAACTTCCAAATGGATTGACGATGTTCGCACTGAACGCGGAAGTGACGTTATTATTATGCTTGTTGGAAATAAGACTGATTTGACTGAAAAACGGTTTTTTTACTTCTCTAAAGTTTAATCCGAAAATATTTTTTTAGCCAAGTCTCCACAGAGGAAGGGGAACAGAAGGCTAAAGAGCTTAATGTAATGTTTATTGAGACGTCGGCAAAGGCGGGTTATAATGTTAAACATGTTTGTTTTATTTTTTTAAAATAATTTACTTGAGGCTAGAAAATGGGGTTTAACCTCTATTTTTAGGTTGATTTTATAAATTCTTTAGAAAAAAATTTTTTAGAGTGGGGGAATTTTAAAGCCGGATATTTTATCCTATTTTCTAATTGGAATTGTTTTTTTTATTAGTTGCTAGAATATGGGATTTATGTATGTTAAAGTTTAAGTTTGTTTATTAGGATTGGGTTGAACCCATTTTTCTATTTTTTCTTGCGGTTCGAAAGATCAATTCGGGCATCGAATTTTGGCCCGAAAAAGACTCGGCCGATCTAACCCGATAAAAATGACTCGAACGTCGTCCCGGTCCGAAAACCCCAATCTGTTCTTTGTTTAATTTAGGATCGAATCCGAAGAAAAAATTTAAAAACTGAGTGAATTTGACTTTCATAGAGTTGGTCCCATTTTTCTATTCCTTGTTTGGGCCTCTGCCCAAACTCATGTTACAAAAAAAGGTCACTTTGGAATAGCAAGTCGAGGGATTTTTGGGTTCCCAATGTTTTTAGAAATTAATAAAATAAAAAATTTTTATTTTTTTTTAGCTCTTTCGACGAATAGCTAGTGCATTGCCTGGAATTGACGTTGAAAAACCTTCAGACGCCAGTATTTTTTTAAAATAATTTTTCAAAAAAATTTCTCTTTTTCAGAACAAGTTGTTGACATTGGACCGATTAAACCACGCCAAATTGTTACGGAAGAAGGATCTTGTTGGTGTTGAGAGACAACTTAATAATTTAATTGACCTGTATAATTAAAAAAGGGCAGCAACAAAAAGAGGTTAAAAAAAATTTTTTTTAGAAAAAAATTCCAACTTTTATTTTTTTTAATACTCTAAAAAATTGTTTTTTTCTATTTTAATTTAAAAATTATATTTTTAAAAATAGACCTAAATATTTAAAAATAATCTCCAGAAAAAAAAATTATTTTTTTACTAGAGGATCTGGATCCAGACCTTTATTTTTTCTGGATCCAAAGTCCAGATCAAGACATTTTTCAGTGTTCCTTGATTTTTTCTTGACTCAAGGTTAAGAATTTGGTCAAGGTACCCAACCGAAATCAAGGATCAAGGTCAGGGTTTTTCGAAAATCTCGCTATTTTTGACCTTATTAAAATTTGGGGATAATGGGAATTTTTGATTTTTTTGAAATTTTCTGGGAATTTTTCTGAAAATAAAATTTTTTTGTCTATTCAATTTTTTTTGGCCATCAAAAATTTTCCTGAAAAAAACTGTCTCTCTCTCATATCTACATTATTTTTGTTATTACTATATTTTATCAAAAAAAAGAAAATCTTACTTCTGTTATTAATTTATGTGTTCTAAAATATTTGTTTTTATTGTGCAAGAATTGGAGAGGGGGAATATACGGGGGGAATTAAAAAATTTTTTTTTGGATAAATTTTTTTGAAAATTTTCGAAAATTTGTGAGAACATCTAAAAATCCCCACATACCTATATTTCCTCTGTATGACTCTACTGATTAAATAAAGTCAGACTTCTCTAATATATCACCCCAAGGGATCGAATTGATCTGGAAGGTTCGACTCTATGTAAATCCTTTTTGTGTGTTTTAAAAAATTCGTTTATTTTTTGTTAAATAAACAATTAAATATATATGTTTTTTATTTAAATAAAAATTTGATGAAAAAAATATTTTTTGATATTTTTTGGAAAAAATGAAGAGGCTAAAATAGGAAAAAAAATATATTTTAAAAAATTAATGGAAGGACCAGAACATTAAAAAAAAATTTTTTTTTTTGAAGAAAATTTGAAGGATTTTTATGAAAAAAATTTTTTGATATCAAAATGATCAACTTTTTGAGGTAAAAATTTCCCCAAAAACTTTTTGGAAAAATTAAAAAAAAATTAAAAAAATAAAAAATTTTTTTTCAAAGAGAATTACTATTAGAGGATGTAGTAGATTTAACACCACACCGCCTTATTAAAATTAGGGAAGACAAAATAATTAATAAAATAATTGGGACAATAATTAAAAGTGCTTGATTATTTAAAATTTGTAAAAAATTATTTTTATTAGCATCTTTACCTCCTCTTTCTGTTCTACTCGAACTTGGAAAGTTTTTATCTGTTTGGGGCAGTCTGTGTTGGTTGTAATTCTCTAACTAAAAAATAATAGGTTAAAAGGGGATCAAAATGGTCCTTTTTGAGGTAGAAAATCGATTTTACAAACGATAGCTCACTCGACAAAGCTCATCGAGCTGATTCGAGTGACATCAAAATCATCGTGATTAAAAGTTTTGACAATTTTTCAAACTCTCTGGGATTCCCACTTTTCCTTAAGGTTTCGGGTTCTCTTTTTGTCTATCTTTATTTTCCGGAAAATTTAAAAATTCTCTGTACTCTCCGAAAAACAAATTTACACCCAACTTTCTTCCCTAATGGCTCCCAATCTTTCCGGAAAGTTTCCGGAAAATTTTTTAGATTTTAAATTTTCAAACCCTAGCATTTGGATCACAAATCCAACGTTGCATCATTTCCAATTCTTCCATCACTGTCATTGCACAAGGTCTAGGGCATGCTACTGCGCATTGCTCTAACGTCTCAAATGTGTGTACAAATGTTTGTAGACGTTCATTTATTGGCTTAAAAATTAGAAAAAATTAGAAAAATTTGGAACACTTGGGCCTCACTATAAAACACCCCTTGGGAGCTGAAAAATTGTATCTTAAAATGGGGATGTCTTAAATGGAGGGTATTGCTTATATAGAGGTGTTTACTAAATAGAGGGGTGTCTGAAATAGAGGGTATCGTCTAAGAAGCTCCCCCACCCAATGGTTAACCAGTGTATCTTAAATAGAGGTGTGCTAATCCTGAGGGTATCTCAAGGTGAGACCTAAAATTAAAACTAACAAATTGAGCTGATGATCCAGAAGAAGAATATGGCGATAAATTTGTATTTTTCCCCAAAGCCTTATGCCTGTTAATTGTTGTCCCCCCAAAATTCTCTTCATATGCAGAAACTGAAGAACCAACACCTCCAGCATTCCCCACATTATTTAAACTTTCTTCAAACAAAACGGCAGCGTTAGAAATTAGAAAAAAGAAAAAATGGAATAAATTAAATGATTGAAGGAAATTGATGAAAATGAAGTTTTGTTGCATTTGTTGGGAGAATTCGGAGGAAAAATTTTTTTCTTACATTTAGCTTTGAAAGTATAAATTATAGTAAATCTCGTCACGTAGTATCTACGAATTCGTTTCCAGCGTACGAATTCGTTTCCAACGAATCTTGAGAGGTAGATAGGCAAGTAGAAGGTATACTAGTTCAAAAAAGGAGGTGGCCACGGCCAACGGGTATAGATTAAAGAGGAAAGACCCACCATCATTTTTGTCTCTTGTAAACAATAACAAATTGAATAATTTTCAAAAAAAATCCCTTTTTTGATGAAATGGGGCATATAGTGTTTTTGAAAGAATAAATAAATGAAAAGCGCTTTAAAAAAGATGAGCACAGGAAAAGGAATTAGCCATTAAATGAAGGAGGAAAATGACTATCTGCCTTTAACCCTCTCGTCTTTACTCTTATCCTCCTCTCTTTTTATTTTTCGTTTATCCTTTGGAGAAAAGGACAAATGAAACCCTAAAAATGAAGATGAAATGTATTAAGCGCCTTGTTTAACATAAATCGGGGGGGGGGGGGTATTGGAATTTTTAGAAAGGAGGATTTTAATTTAAAAAATTATTTAGGAGGAGAGGGTGGGGGAGGGAGATCGTGAGTTCGTTGAGTAAAGGTAAATAAAGTCAGACCCTTACCATAGGGCACCCCCAAAAAAGTTCGCCAATGGGTGGATACGTCTACCCCACCCCTCCCATTCAAAATACCCTCCATTATAAGAAACAACTTTTTAGCTCCAAGAAGGTATATTAGAATGAGGTTCTGGACGATGAGGTTGCCTAAGCTCCCCACCTCCTTTTAAGTACCCCTCATTATAAGAAACAATATCATCAACCTCAAAGGGATATCCTACTTATAGTGAGCTCCAACTCTGTCATTCACCGATGTAAAAATCAAAAAACAAACTGATCCTCGCCTAAAGGATTCAATATCCTCCCCCAACATCCCAACTTTAAACTAATACCTCTTTCACTCACTTTCCCCCTATTTCAAAATCAATAGCCCCCTCCATCCGAGCAACTCTATTAAATAAACTGTGCTGCGGGTGTATTCACTCAAGCGTTTTATTTTTTCCTTAAAGCCCTCTTTATTTTTTTCTAGTCAGCTTTATGACCAAAAGGACACAATAACACGCCGCTTTAAAAATATAAGGGGAGAGGGGGGGGGGGGAGTTACTGGAAGAATTCCATTAGTATACTCGAGGGAAAAGAGAAAAGTCATTATATACAAAAGCATTTTTGTGTGTGAAATTTTTATTTTTAAAAATATTATTTTAATAAATAATCCGTTTTTCCCCGCCTAAGTTTATGCCTCTTTTTCCTTCCTTAAAAGTATTACAAGTTGGATAATGGAAAAAATGGGGGAAGGAAATGAATAAATTTGCACTAATTTTATTTTGGATTTTTATGGAAGAGAGAAGAAATTTAAAAAAGAAATTAAAAGAAAAGGTGAACACTTCTTAAATGTGTTATAAAGAGATTTTTAGAAGTCAGAAAAAAATTGGAAAATTCTTTTTAAAAAATTCTTAACAAGAAAAATAAAAGTCTTGAAGATTGGAAACCTTATAGGATTAACTTTAAAATAAAAACAAATTTTTGTTATTGTCAAAAAATTTTTAAAAATCCCAAAAATTTTTTCTTCAAAAATTTAACTAGACAAAAATAATTTTTAACGACGTTAAAAAAACAAAATACCCAAAAAACCCCAAGAAAACCAGAAAATTGGAGGGACCCAAAAAGGCGATTTTTCCGTAAAAAAATAATTTTTTAAAAATATTCCAAAATAATAATTTTAACTACAAGGAAACAGTAATTGCAAAAAACACATTTTTGTCATTGTCAAATAAATAATATATATTTTTTAAAAACAATTGTTGTCACGCTTCATATCACATTTAAGAAGGGGAGGAGATAAAGGAAAGCAAAAATTAGTAATATTGTTGTTTTTGGGAGAAAATAGAAGAAAAAATAAAGTGGGGAGGGAGATGAAAAAAAGAAAGAAATGGCCACAGAAAAATCATAAAACGAAAAAAAATTTTTTTTTAATCTAAAAAATCAGAAAAATTTCCCTTTTTACGAGATCCTCATCCAGAGTGTTCTCCTGGCCGTCCAGAACTATAACGCCAAGAAACGTCATCCTTTGGAAAATTTCAGAACTTTCCAGAAATTCAGAACTACGGAACCTCCCAGAATTTTTAAGAAACCGAGGGAACACTTTTAGGATGAGGTGTTAAAAATCCCAGCAAAAAAATTTTTTTAGACTAAATTCATTTTAAAATAAAATAAACGTTTTTCTTGAAAATCGTTTTGATTTTCAATTTTAGGAAAATTATTATTATTTTTTACCCATAAAATTATTTTTTTAATATACCAACCAGATTTTTGTTGCAAATTTAATTCCAAATTGTCTTCTATAATTAATGGAAAATATTCCTCATCAATTTGTTTTTGTTCTTCTCCCTCAGTATTTTTGTTGTTGAAATGACTAAATTAAAATTAAAAATTTTTTTTAAATTTAAAAATTAAATTTTTCAAATTTTTCAGTTTCTCAGAACTCGGTAAAGTTTTAGTCGTCAAAACATTTTTCAGAGTGAGCTAGGTTAATCATCATAGAAACTGACGTGAAAAATCATAGAATTAGGAGGGGGATAAATAAATAAAGATAGAAAGGAATAGAACTTTATGCTGGAGAAATCAACGAGGCTAAACCAGAACCAACTTAACCACCGCTTAACTTATAATCGAGGCGAATATTTAAGCTTAAAAAATTGGGAAAAAAGAAAAAATTCACATTTTAACCAAAATTTTTCAATTTCAAAAAAATCTTCTCACCGGAAAATTTTTAAAGTTGAAGAAATTTTTTAAAAATTTCAAAGAAACCTAGAAAATTTTTTGGTTATTCCTTGAACATTTTCTGGTTGCTCTTCGGATTTTTTAGTTTTAGCCAATAAATGTTCAACATTTAAGCTGTTTGAGACTTCTATAACAAATTCAACGGGAAATGATGATTTATAACTAAAAAATACTTTTAAAAATTTTTTATAAAAAAAAACCTCATCTCCAAATATCGATCAGTTTGTTCAATTAAAATATTGCACAGGAAAAGGCTTAAAAATTAACTATTAAAATATTATTTAAAATTTATTTTTCCGATTTTCAGACGAAGGGTTCCCCAACCTCGATAATATCATTAAAAATTTCATGGAATATAGGTAATTTAAATCCCAAGTTAATTAAATCCGAGGGAAGAACCTTTGAATTTTTAAAAAATAAAATTTTCAGTCAAAAAAGGGTCAGGTCTCAAAATGGCAAAAAATTAAAAATTTAAATAAAAAATCTTTAAAAAAATTTACTTAAACATTCCAACATTGTCAATTAAAATCCCAGGCTTTAAATCCTTTGAAAATGCTGTAGAACTCAAATAAAAAGGTTGAATGTTGAGATTCTTCATACAAAAATTATTTGTTTCTTCAGAACAAAAATCAAGACATTCTGAAGAAAATCCAACAGAAAAATTTGTACAAAATTGTTTTGAGACCATTTTATGGGGAAATAAATAGGGCTGAAAAGAAAAAGGAAATTTTTGGATTTAAATAGGTATATAAGCTATAAATGATTTTCTAGTGGGCACAATCAGAACAGAGGATAGATACTTGGGACAAAATTGAAACCCGTTGGAATTGAAAAACAAGTGGGTACTGATAGGTGACAAACATACTTTTAGATTTTGGTGTGGTTTCGAAAATTAAAACTATTAACTCGAGACCGGAATGAAAGAGTCGTACGAGATACAAGAAATAGTATCTTGGAAAATATCAATGTGATGAGTATTTGTTTGAGATCATGTCACGGTAGATCTCTATTATAACAATGCTACAACTAGAAGGCATCCAAAACTCTAATAGGCTCACTTAAATACTGTTGTGTCCGCGCTTGCAGAAAGAACATAAATGAAAATAAATAACCCAGCAATGGGTTGGATGGTGGCACAGTCGGTTGTGCTTCGGTCTGGGCTCATTCCATGATGGTTCAATTCCATCTACCATCCACAATTTTTCCACAGTACGAACACTCGGACATGACAAATGGCGCAGTCGGACAGGCCAGGCTTAGCCTGAGGAAATTTCAGCGAACCTTCAAATGCTGTGATGATCTGACATTCTGTCACTGTGGAGAGAAAAAGGAGAAGACCCTGTGAGAAATTAAATGCCTGAGTTGTGATAGGCTAGCCGGTGTTGCGAGGCTAATATAATATAAAAATGCGTAAGGCGCATGAAGCGCAGCAAATGCCACAAAATGGGTTTCTGTGTGTGCTCTCCAAAAATCGAAACAGATGATAGTTATAGAAGACAAGCAACAAGCGAGGACGCTTGGTTTCGCAAGGCGGAAGGAGTGTTGTGTCCGCGCTTGCAGAAAGAACATAAATGAAAATAAATAACCCAGCATCGGGTTGGATGGTGGCACAGTCGGTTGTGCTTCGGTTTGGGCTCATTCCATGATGGTTCAATTCCATCTACCATCCACAATTTTTCCACAGCATGAACATCGGACATTATAAATACCATTACCCCATTTTGTAACATTATCTAGCCCAAAAAATTAAGTAAAGAATAAAATTAGAAACCTTTAACAAATTCCAGAACTTCTCAGAATTATCAAAAAGACTAATTTTCTGATCCCTTTTAGGACAAGTCTCGCAAATCCAACCTGGCGCAAATATTGCTGTAGAAAAGTTGTAACGACGAATAACTTCCAAAGGTTTAAAGCATTCCCAGCCTCCTAAAAATATTCTTAAAAATTTTTTAGAAGGTAAAAAACCTGTACAACCCCGTCCAAAAACATCAATTCCAATATAAATATCAAAAAGAGATTTGTCCTCAGAAAAGTTTTTGTAAAAAGTTTCGAGAGTTCGTTGAAGATGACATTCTGTCCAGCCATAATTTGTGTAAAAACCATCAACAGATGAGAACCAACGCCTTAAAGTGTTTTTTTGTTTATTTTAGCAAGAGTTCTAGTCTAAAAGCTTTTTTTGTCAACGGGCAGGAAACGGCAAAAATAACCGTTTTACATCGCAAATTTTTGGTTATAGTTCCCAATGTTCAGTTGTGAGTTAATTGATTAGAAGTTATTTGTAGTTAGGCACTCCCCTCACTACGTTCAGGTGCTAAATTGATTGAGGTTTCAGAGGTCTCAAGTCTTAAATCCATATATGAACGTTTTAAATTTCCTAGCCTGATGGGATTTCCCTTGTTAAATTTTGGATGTTGTTTGTTAAATTGAATAAAAGGGAAGAAAATAGAGAACCAGGGACCAACTGGAAGCTATTATATTAATTTAACTTTTAAAGATTTCCTACGAACATATTGTCCTTATTGAGCTCATTCTGCCAACACAATTCACCAGAATTTACAACTGAGTCATACCAAATTACTTGAAAACAAAAAATTATTTAAAAATCCTTAAAAAACCTTGAGTGCAATTATGAACATTATCTCGCAAATCTCGTCTCAACTTTCTCAGAAACCCTTCTAATCGGTCCAAATAAACAGAATAAACGCGATTTTCAATATTAATAAGCCAGCCATCTTAAAATGAAAACTATTTGAAAATTTTTAAAAATCCTTAAAAAAACCAAAATTCATATTTTTGCATAAATCAACGAGGGAAGAAACAATTTTATCGGTAATGGAATCATCAGAAAAAGATTGATTGAAAAGAGAGACTGATTCGATTATAAATATTCCTGAAAAATAGAAAGATTTTTAGAATGAAGGAGAGGTGAATTTAAGACTTAAAAAGCGCCGGTAGATAATATGGTCAGCCATTGTCAGTCAAAATGGGATGCTATGAACGTAAAGCCTGGCTATGATCCGGAGACAACACCTACATTATCCCCCTCCAAGTTTAGGCGTTCTCATGGGCAATCGGTAGGAAAGCTGACTATAAGTTAGGGAGAACAGATTGACACTAAGTTGAGCGTTCCAGTACCCAGTTAAAAGGAGAGCACCTGAACATGGTGAACGAGGCCCTCAGTATTACTGTCAGAAAGTCACAAGTTCGATCCATACCGGCTAATCTCTTTCTTAACTTTTAATAGAACCTTAAAAATAAATCTAAAAACGAACCTAAAATCAAAACTCCGTGTTGATGTGCAGCCAAAATCCAAACATCAGGCGGCACAGTAACAAAATGATGGGAGAAATAAACAAAAATGTCAATATACCACCAATGAAAAAATGAATAAATTGGAATTTGGCGTTCTTTGTCTTTGTTTGGTAGAGAAGTACAAGTGATACCTTGAAGACTATAATGAAAAAAATTTGGAAGAAAGGAAACTGAATAAAACAAAAATAGGATTAATTTGGGGAGATGTCACACAAAGTTATTCAGCTCCCAAATTTATAGGGTAATTAGCCCCAGGCAGGCATTGATTTTGTGGCCTCCTGGCAGTTATTAGGCGCCTTTGATAACGTTGTACAGGTACTATACTGATTAAAAATAAAGTACCCAACCTTTATCCTTGTCCCTCCTTATCTTGTAATTTCTTAAACCCGCATTAAACCTACCCGACTTCCTTACATGGAGAAAATAAAAATGGAGCCCCCTCTCCTTAAAGTACAAAAAATTAAAAACCTTTCATATTCCAAATAACCTCCACGATGATCATGGCAAACCAGAGTTCGTGGTCGTTTTGCTGCTTTATTCCAATTAAAATTGTTCAATTTGTAAGTTGATTGATGAGGATTTGGAGTAATATTCTCTATTTCATTCCATAGAAAAAGACTTTCAGTTGTGTCGAAACAAAGAATACCATCATTTTCGGACTTACAAATTACCTCCATTCTAAATTAAATTTGGATAAAATTTTAATAAAAAGTACCATTTGGGTAAAATACTATTGGACTCAACTGGCACCTTCAAAATCAGCACTTTTGAGTCTCAAAAGTTTTTGCGATTTTTTGATTTGCGAGGATGGAATGGGATCGGGAATTTTCGGTTTTTCGGTGCCCGTCTTTTTTTCTTTAGAGTTGCTCTCGGGATCCCGCAACGGGATTTTTTTCAAAATTTTTAACGGGACAGGATCCAGCGGGATTAATCCCGTAAACCTGTAATCCCGTTCGTTGCTTAAAATACGGGATTTCGGGACAGGACTCGTAAAATCCCGTTCGATATCCCGTCCTGTCCGCACTCTAATCGGAAACTTTTTCAGGTTGCCAGTTGAGTCCACTAGTATTTTACCCAAATGGTACTTTTTATTAGTTTCTTTCTCGGGCTGACCAATTTTTATTTTCTGTTTCCCGGTCCAGGCTCTGTCCTTTTGGTTGTATTTTTTGCTACTAATTTTATTTTTTTAGGGTTATAGGACTCGATATAAATTTATTTTTTATTCATTATCTGGACAGAATGTCAATTATTTTTCATCGACGGCTACTTCAAAATAAATTGATTTGCGCCTTAACGAGACGTTCAATGAGCTTTGATTTGTCTGATCAGTAAATTTTTTTTAATTTTTAAAATTTTCTTGGTTTTTAGGCAACGAGAAATACAACAAAATGCATTGAAATTTGCTAAAGAAGTTATTTTACCAAAAGCAGCAGAGCACGATAAAACAATGGAATTTCCTTGGGAGATTATAAAACAAGCACATTCCCTTGGTCTAATGAATACTATGATTCCAGAGAAATACGGTTTTTTATTTAGTAGACAAGTTTCGTTAAATCGGGATTAAATGTAGGTAACGGTAGCTAGTAGACATGGAGATTTTTGAAAAACCTGGACCTGCTGTTCTTGGACTCTGTGTTTGATTTATTGACCTGGGCATGATCCTGGGCTGTAGGCCCGGATCCAGGGCCTGTAGTCCAGGAAAACCCCAGAAAGGCCAAAAAATTCCTGGGCCTAAGCTCTGGGTACAGAAAACCCCCAGGCCTTGGTCCCAGACACAGCTCGATAACTAGAAGCTAGCAGGCCTCGTTTTCCGGTTTTTTAAACTACTTCCCATCAACTAATACCCAAAATTTTTTAGGTGGCCCGGGTTGTGGAAATTTGGAAACAGCATTGATTATAGAAGCATTAGCTTATGGATGTTCTGCAATTCAATTAGCAATAATGGGTCCATCCTTGGCATTAGCTCCGCTTTTGTTGGCTGGGACTGAGGAACAAAAGAAAAAATATGCTGGAATGTTGGCCGAAGAACCTTTGATTGCGGTTAGTTTTTGACGGAGTTTTCAAGTAGTTTTGAATAAAAGATGACTGAAAATCATCAATTTCCGTCTTAATTTTATAATGAATAACTCTTCCATTTGAAGATTATTTTGAGACTAGTAAAAATATCGTTTATGAGACACGAACCCGGACCTCTCTTAACATAAACAGATAATCTAAAGACAAATTAGAGACCGGTCCGGAACGTAATCTCGAATAAACAACGCGTCCTGGTCTGTGCTTTTTCATGATATCTCGTATGAGTATTGTACGATTCTCTTTGCGACTCTTCCATTCCGGTCTCATCTCTGGAAATTACCCCACTAAAAAAGGATTTTACCACCTAGCCCATGTATTTACAATAAGCTGGGAGAAAAAATAATAAAATTTCTGGAAGTTAACGAGTTTATTTGTTTATTTTTTGCCAACATTTTCCGTCAAAAAATTTAATTTTTAGTCTTATTGCGTCACAGAACCCGGTGCCGGTTCAGATGTTAGCGGTGTTAAAACAACCTGTGTATTGAAAGGTTAATTTTTGAAATTTTTATTTCAAATTTTTTAAGGTGACAATTGGGTAATTAATGGTTCAAAGGCTTGGATTACTGGTGGAGGGTATGCAAAATGGTTTTTTGTTTTGGCTCGAAGTGATCCTGATCCAAAGGTTTCTGGATTTTTTTCGTTCTTGAAATTTTTGTCTTTAAGGCGGCAGCAGGAAAGGCTTTTACGGCATTTATTGTTGACGGTGATTCCAAAGGAATTTCTCGTGGAAAAAAGGAATTGAATGTTGGCCAGCGTTGTTCTGACACGAGAACTATAACCTTTGAAGATGTTCAAGTTCCAAAAGAAAATGTTTTGGGGGCGCCTGGTGGTGGATTTAAAGTGGCAATGGGAGCATTTGATAGTATTTTTAATTTTTTTTTAAATTATTTAATGTTAAAAATTTAAGCAACGCGTCCTGGTGTTGCTGCAGGAGCTGTTGGTTTAGCTTGGCGTGCATTGGATGAGGCATCCAAATATGCGTTGGAAAGAAAAACTTTTTCTGTGCCAATTGCTAATGTAAGCAAATTTGTTAGAATAGTGGTCAAACGACGAAATACCAAAATTGTGGGAGCAGGCCAGTGTACCGCAAGCCCAATGTACCGCCAGCTTCAAAATTGTCGAATCCGTGCACCCTGGTATGGTTCGGTTCAGCATATTGAGCCGCATCGAACCATACCAGGGCGCCACGGATTAGACCATTTCAAACAAAGTTATAGATCCGCGGTACATTGGGCTCGCGGTACATCGAGGTGTACCCCTAAATTGTGTCAGAGGCAAAAATAACCAAACCCAAACCTACAGAGAAATGTTTTCGCTTTTTTGTTTTTTCACCTTTAGATTTTTAGAATTTTTCGGCACACCTCTGCTTTGTATGCTTTTTTCCTTACAATTTGTTTGGTATTTCGGCGTTTAATATTACATCATCCCAAAATATATTTTAAAAAATTTTCTTTTTTAAAGCATCAAGGCGTTAGTTTTATGCTTGCTGATATGGCAATTAATTTGGAAATGGCTAGACTTGTTACTTATCGAGTAAAAAAATTTTTTTCTTAAAAATAACAATTTTTGTTAGAGCGCCTTAGACGTTGACAACGGTGTCCGTTCATCATATTATGCTTCAATAGCCAAATGTTTTGCTGCTGATACAGCTATGCAAGGAGCAATAAATGCTGTACAGGTTTTTTTGTTTTTAGAAGGAAAAATTTTTTTCTTTTTTAAAAAAGATATTTGGAGGTAATGGCTACAATACAGAATATCCTGTAGAAAAATTAATGAGAGATGCTAAAATATATCAGATATATGAGGGGACGTCTCAAATACAAAGACTTGTAGTTTCTCGTGAATTGCTTCAACGTGTTGCTCAAACAGGAAGTGCTTCAATTTGAGAAAATGTGAAGGAAGCGAAGTTGTTTTTTTTGTGTTTGTAGAGGATAAAGGGGATGTGACGGGTTGTTAGAAAAAATTTGGGCTTAAGGTTAGGTGTCCGGTTGGGATTTTCAAAATATTTTTGTGAAACAGGTTTCGAGTTGGGAAATGTCTGTATTTCCGGTAACCCGTCTTATCCCTGATGTACTATAACAAGAGGGTGTGCCAAATTTTTGATTTTATACATTGAAAAATAAAAATTAGTTTGAAGGACGAAAAGCGAAAAATAGAAAATACAAAAAGCGAAACACGAAAATAGCGAAACTCGAAAACGGAGCATCACAAAAGTGAAACTCCACAAAATCGAAAAACCAAAAAGGGGAAATATGATAAGCGATTAGGGTTGTCGTTTTCGAACCGGGCCGTTGAGTCATTTTTTCGGGCCTCTTTTTTAGGGCCGGACCGGTCGAGTAGTTTTCGGGCCGAAATTCGATGCAACCCTATAAGCGATACAAAATAATCGTAGGACTAAAAAGCGAAACACTAAAAAATCGACATACGAAAGGCGAAATACCCAAAAAAGTGAAAAACTAAAATGGCACACCCCTGACTATAAATAAAAATAAATATCGAAATTTTTTAATTTAGTTTAAACTAATTTGCCAATATATTGTCCTATACTATTTTTATAAATTTCTTCATAAATATTTGATATTTTATTGGAAAAAATTTTCTTTAAGCAAGTGAAATTGGCTTGATATTTTTTAATACTTTGTTTTAGCGTTTTTTATTAAAAAAATTTTTTTTTAAATATGACAACTTTAATTGAGCGCTACAAAGAATTTTTTTGTGGGGCAAGTGCTGGATGTATTGAAACATTTATTTTGTTCCCCAAAACAAAAATTATATTTCGACAACAATTGCACAATATATCGCTTGTTGATGCTGCTAAACAAGTTTTTTTAATTTTAAAATTTTTAAAAAATTTTTTCTTTTAAGTTAAAACGTGAAGGAGCCAGAAACTTGTAACTTCTCACTTATTTTTTGATGTAAAACAATTTTTTTGATTTTTTTATGTTTCGTGGCCTTCTGCCTCCGTTGATTCAAAGGACTGCAAATCGTTCAATAATGTTAGTTTTTATTTCTTATAAAGGTGAAAAATCTTTTATGTCTTCGAGCTGGTGTTTCTCGGGCTTTCTCTTAATTAGATTAGGTATTGGATCATTTTTGCCTCTGACTTCTGGATTTTGGTGACTTGGGTTTCTTGTCTTATAGGTGTACGTAATTATGAGGTCTTAAGTAAAACAGCGGCATATTTTCCAAATTATCCCTTTTCGAGTATAACTTCACCCCATAGCAAATGTTCGATGATGTTAGTTGTCGAGCCATAACCTTGTTCAATTTCATTGAAAATAGTGGAGGTTGACAAGGTCATGATTCAGCGCTAAAATGGGTTCGTGGTTCATTCTTCTTATTTTTTCTTTATAAGGGTTGTTCTCACCGGTTAATCTTTGCCTGTATCAACTCAATATTCTTATTCTTCTCTATTTGATCTGCCAAAGGCAAAGATTTGCCGGTGGTGAACCTATATTTTTTAAATGATTTTTTGAAAGCTTTTGAATGAAAAATTTTCCTCTTTAAAGGTTTGGAACAAACGAAAAGTATCAACGATTATTTGGCTGCTCTGAAAGGGATCCGAGCATTTGTCGTGCATTTTGCTCTTTTTTAGGTTTATTTTCTTTAAATTTTTAGCTTAAAAAATTTTTTTCAATTTAAAAAGCTGGCGCAACCGAAGCATGTTTATGTCCATTAGAAAGAGTGCAATCCCTTTTACAGACAACCAAACATTTGGACAAATTTAAAAATACTGGACATACATTTCGTTTAATTTATAGAGATTATTCAATTAAAGAGTTTTGTTTTTTTTATTTTTTAATTAAAAATTAATTTTTTAAAATTTAGATTTTATCGAGGATATTCATTAATGGCTATTAGAAACGGGTTAATTTTTTTTTAATTTTAATGTTTGGTTTGAGTATGTCTGTTCACACTTTTTTCTCTCACGGGTCATATATTCGAGACCCGACTCCCTTAAAGCCAGAATTTTTTTTAACACAGAACCTGATCCGAACTAAATTTTGGAAACCTCAACCAGACTTTCTCAATCCGTGACATCCCTGTTATATCCCCTTAAATTTTTTGTTTAAAAATCCGAATTAAATTTGAAGAGATTTTTGGATAAGCACAAAAGAAACAACTCTCTCCTTTGTAGTTATAATCTTTCGGAATTTTGGTTAGACAAAAAGCGAAATAGTACACAAAATTGCTGGTGTGTATAGAGAGACAATTCCGGAACAGACAGTTTTTATTTTATTTTTAATTTGGTTAGACAAAAAGTGAGAGAGTACACAACAATAGGCATTCATAAGAGAGAGACAATTCCGGAACAGACATTTTTTATTTTTCTTTTAGGTGTAGTAATATTTTATTCTTCTCACTACGCGAACCTTTACGTTCTCCTCTATTAAAATTAACTCCACAACAAGTTGATAGCAATAACAATACTCGTAAAGGATTAATTCATTCACTAGCAGACTTTGTTTGTGGAGGTTTTCTTGGTGGATGTATCTCAACTTTATTTTATCCAATCAATGTTGTGAAGAATAGAATGCAGGTTTTTTTTAAATTTTTATAAAATAGGGGGGATAGGCTTATAAAAAATTTACCTGGGGGGATCTGTAGGGAATTTTTGATTTTCCAAGGGTATTTTTTAATTCCTTGAGATTGTTTGGGTTCGGTCCAGCCGGATTTTTTTGATTCCGTTCGGTATGTTCCCAGTTTCTAGGAGACTTGCATTTCAACAGACTATAGCTCGTAAGATTCGGGTTCTTCCTTCATTTTCCGGGTTCTTCCTTCAGATTCAGTTTCTTCTTCATTTTCCTTCTTCTTTCTCCTTTCTTCCAAATTTCTTACTTCTTTCGGTTCTTCCTCTTTTCTTCTTTTTCCTTCCATCTTCCTCCTTTCTTTCTCTTCTTTACATCCTTCTTTTTTCATTTTTCTTCCTTCTTTCTTCTTACTCCTTCATTATTCCTTTCATTCTTCCTTCCTTCATACGTCCATTTTTCGGATTCCCCCTTCCTTCCTCCTTTCTTTCTAGATCCTTCGGTTTTCTTCCACTTTCCTCCTTTTCCTTCCTTTTTCCTCCTTTCTTTCTCTTCTCTACATCCTTCTTTCTTCTTCATTCCTTTTTCCTCCTTTCTTTCTCTTCTCTACATCCTTCTTTCTTCTTCATCCTCGATTTTTCCTTTTTCTTCCCTTTAACATCCTCCCCCGGAAATATTCTCCCAATTCCTTATTACATTTTCCCCCAAATTTTTTTCAGTCAAGTGTTTGTGCAGAATTTATTTCTTCCTGGCTTGTTCTAAAAACAATAATGACTGAAAGAGATGGATCAATACGTGCTTTGTATCGTGGTGCTCAATTAAATTTTTCAAGATCGGTTTTAACATGGGGTATAACAAATTCAGTTTATGGATTTTTAATTAGAGAATTTTTTTGAAGACAAAGAAAATTGACAAGAGATGATTGAAAGAAGATTTTTATTACTATTTTATATGTTTATTTTTTATTTATGAGTCAAACCTTTTTTTATGACGAAAAATAGGGTTTAACTTTGTTTTTATAAAGGAGCGTAGTAGCATATTGTAGGGCCAAAAAATACCGAATTATTGCCCACAGTATCCGATGTTCGCTAGTTAGTAAAGTTTTAGGAATTTCTCTGAAGCCATTTATTGTTTGACTCAAATATGTAGAATTATTTTGACCCAAGGGTACTAAAAAGGGAAAGACAAAACTTTGAGTTATTTGCGGCCCTAAGAAATTAGTCAAATTGTCGTATTTTAGTTACTGACCCAAACGAATTTTAGACGTTCTGATATTGGTAAACCGTTTTACAACGCTTTTGAAAATTTCATTTTGTATTTTTCGTTTTCTTTTTTCGTTAATTGCCATTAATTTGTCTTACTTTTTTTTCTTTTTTTTTTCTGAAATCTCAAACAAGTTTATGGCCTATTTTTAATACATTTTTTAATGTTTTTTCAGATAATTAAAGTTCCAGCTCTTTTATTTGTTTAAAATGAAATTCAACCCATTTGTTTCTTCTTCTCGTCGAAAGTCTCGTAAGCGTCATTTTAATGCTCCGTCACACATTCGACGTCAAATAATGTCTGCACCGCTGTCTAAGGATTTGCGTAATAAACATAATGTTCGCTCAATGCCAATAAGGTTTTTTTTTATTTTTATTTCGAGCCTTTGATTAGAACGGATGCCCTGTGGGTCTGGTTGTTGGGTTTTGGGTGATAGGTTCGCATAAGTGAGTGGACGCTAGTGACCTGGTCTGGACCAAGGCCTCGGTTTTTCCTGGACTATAGGCCCAGGATCTGACCCATGTCAATAAGTCAAACCTGGGAGCAGGCCCAGGGTTTTAAAAAATCTCGATCACTAGTAGATGCACAAAGTTGTGTTTTTATTGCGAATCCCGTCCACTAATATTTGGTTTAAAGTGTACATAATGGTCGGAGCCTTACTCTGGCAGATAAGTTTACAGCTCCGCATTGAAGAACCCATGCCTGACAAAAGTACCCAAACCCGTTCTCTTATTCTTATTTAAGAAATTCTGAACTTGTTTCCTTTGTCAGTTATTAACAAGCCTTTTCTTTTTCCTTGTGGGGTTTGCTTGCATTTTACAAATCACATTTTTTACTTTACTTTTTTTAAGAATTGAAGACGAAGTGACTGTGTTGCGTGGACATTTTAAGGGAAACAGTGGACGTGTTATGCGTGTCTACAGGTTTCTGATTTTTATCCCCTGTGTCTTTTTAGCCCTGCCCGCTAAATTTAAATTTTCTTTTTTAACTTTTTTCTTTTTTAGAAGCAAATACGTCGTCCACATTGACAAAATTACTCGTGAAAAGGCTAATGGAACAACTGTCCATGTTGGTATTCATCCATCCAAAGTTGTTCTTACAAAACTTAAAATGGACAAAGATCGTCGTGCATTGCTTGAACGTAAAGCTGCAGGACGTGAACGTGTTACTGGTGTTTTGAAAGGGAAACATACAGAAGAGACTATTGAAGAATAAAAATTGAAAAGATGGAAATTTTAAGAGAAAAATTTTCGGTTATTTTTAAATAAAAGTTGTTGTTGAACTATTTTCTTTTTGTGTTAAAAATGTTAAAAAATTTTTTTGTTTTAATTGTTAAAATTGGATTTTTAAAATCCATTACTCTATGAGATAGAGTATTTTTTTATTTACTATTTTTATTGCAAATGAAGGTTTTTTGTCATTTTGGGGGTGTCCGCAAGTTTTGTCCGCAAATTTTTTTCTTTGGGTTTCCTTATTGATTTCTGCTTTTTATCGCTTTGAGGTTTATTTGTAATAAATTTCGCTATTACTTTGGCTGATGCTCTCCCTCCTTGCCGGTTTCCCTGACAATTTTAAGCTTTTGTTTACCATCAAATTTCTATTTGATCATTTTTATTTGTACTTTTCAGCGTTTTTTCATCAAAGGATTGCTGAACATTTAAAATGCCACCACAGGGAAAAGATAAAAACAAAAACGGCAGTCAACTTGGAGGAGCAAATTCTGGACCAAAAAGTGGTGGTAGAAATAATGGACAAAAACGTTTTGAAGAAGCTGGAAAATCCTCTAGTAGTTCAAAACAAAATGAAGAAACAAAAAAAGTGGTAATTAAGAAAAGCACATAAGGTTTCTGAATCTTAACTATTTTCTTTTAGCTAAAGGGAAAAGAAAATGTGAAACCAAAAGAAGTGCCTTCCAATTTGGAACAGTCTCCTGAAATTAAAGCCTTAAACCCCAGCAAGGTTTTGTCTAACTTTTTTGTTTCTTTTTATTTTTAGTTGCGTGTGAAAAATTTTTTATCTGTTGTGTCTGGCGGTGGTGATGAGGCTATTCTTTCTGAAAATTCTTTTGTTGCTGGCAGTGGTTTAGGAATTATTTTAGAAGAGGTTTTGCTTTTTATGTTATCTCTTAACTCATTTTTAGTCTTCTTCTATTCGATCTAATTCTGAAGCTGTAAAAACGAGCAGTAAACGAAAGCGGAATGGAAAGGTAATTTACAATTTTAAAGGAAAAAACAAATTCTTAATTTAATTTCATTTTATTTATAGAACAAAAAAGAAAATGAAAAAAAAATGTCTCCTACTCCTGAAGGAAATAAATCTTCCGAACTTGGAAGTAGCGCTGGTTCTGGTACTATTAGTGAGGTTTCTGTTTAATATTCTATTTTTGTGTTATATTTGAACTTATTTTTAGCCTGAAACTAAACGTTGTGCTGGAGAAGAAGAATCCGGAGTCCCTTGTATATTTAAAAAGGGTTATTTAAAAGTATCGAAACGAAATAAGATGTTTAAAGAACAGAAAGAGGAGTTTGAGAATACCATTCTTCAAAAAGATAAGGATTTTAAAGCATTGGTGAAGGAACTAGATGGATGTTTTGAAAAGAATAAAAAATTAAAGGTTTATTTTATGTTGTTTTATATTGAGTCTATCCTTTTCTAAGGAGATTTACTAACAATTTTTGATTAAATTCAGTTAAATTTAGGATGAGATTGCCGTTACAAAAGCTGAATTGAAGACTGTGAAAAATAAATTCGAAAAACTTGAAAAATTTCATGTATCAATTTGATTTTTATTTATTCATTTAAATTTTTTACTTGACAGTTTTTGTTGGAAATTCCTCATAATACAGTTGTAAATATAAAAGAAATGATGGATTTAGATGCTGAAAAATTTTATGAAAGAATTTATGAATTAAATATTGAGTTATGTCATTCAGCTGGAAAAAAGAAACGCAAAGTTCAAAAGAAGATATACAAAGACCCAAGAGAACTTTTGGATAAGGCGGAAAAAATTTTAGCTGATGAGGGTGATGGCATTTTTGCTTGTGAATTAGTTTTGTTTTAATTCTTTTAAAGTACATTTTTTGTTTTATTTTAGATTTGGGCTTCTTTTGCCCTCGTCATGGCTAGATTTTTTATGAAGTGGAATATAAATATTAGAGGTCACCGAGCTTTGGGAGAATTAGCAAAATACACCGTTAGATTTCATAAGAAGCCATCGGCTCGTGATTTTCTCAGACTTTTTGTAAAGGACATTCACAAGTATTTTTTGTTATATTTTATTATATTGGTTAAGAATTTTAACTTATTAGTATACCTTATTAGAGTTTTTAACTTATTAGTATATTAGTAATAAAACCGGGTAACTTTTATATTTAATTATACAACTGATAATTTGAGTGGGTTTATTGCCTTCTAATTAGGTCCGTCCTCATGAAAGGATCAAAATTGATCTTATAACTTTTCAGCACACATCGCATTTTCTATTCTGGGAAGTACGAAATAGAAGAGGTTGAAGAGTATATAAAAGATTCACGCAAATTTATTAACTACATGAAGGCAATCAACGAAAATGCTCTTTTTGCTGATTTTAAATATTATTTTCCATCAGGGGATGAATTGTACAGAGAGTTTGCTCAAAAAGTTTATATAAATGTTATTAATGAAGATATTTGTGTTTTTGGTGATGGTCCATATCGTTTCTATTACCAAGCTGCTGATACTCCTCAGACTGTTGCAACTCAAGAGACTGTTAAAACTCCAAAGAAGTAATTATTTTTGAAGTTTAATTTTCATAAAAATTTTGTTTCAAAACAAAATAAAAATTTTGTTTCCTCTTTTAAAATTTATTGTTATTCTTTTTTAAAAGCATATTCATTGTTTTGAGTGGGAGCATTTTGTTGTGAATTTTTTTGCTTTCTTCTCTCTATTTATTTGTTGTTTTTCAAAAAATCCTTTCTTTAGTGGGGGAAATTGATTGTATATTTTTCTCTCTTTTTTTTAAATCATTTTCAAGTATTTTAGCGAGGTTTTTAAGTAAATCTTGACCTTTTTTGACATGTTTTTTGTATATTAGAATAATGGGATTTGTTGTGCAATATTGACTTGAAAAAAAATTTTTTTAAATGATTTTTCACACAAATCCTATATTATTTATTTTAATTTATTTTTTCAAAAATTCTTTTTCTCATAAAAATAAAAATATAAGCTTATGTAAAGCTTTGAATGATGAAAAATTTAAAAATATTTATACTTTTAAAAAATTTATTTCTTATGATTTTATTCCTTCAAAATTTTTTAGCAATTCTTTTCTGCATGGGGAAGCAACAAAGATCAAGAATAATGAAGAAAAAATTAATTTTAAAAATAAAAAGAGGAAAATTAGAAGAGCAATGGACTTGAAAACTTTGGAAAATAAATCGAAAGAAACGCCAAAATGTAAAATAAAAAATGGAGGAATTTATGGAGAGGAAGGAGAAGAAAGGAAAAAGGCGAGAATAATGAGGAATAAAAATGGATTTTGGACACAGGTTTAAAAATTTTTGAATTGAGAAGAATTTTTTGAATTTAGATTGTGCATCCACCTTCTCCAAAAGAAAGAGATTGGGTTATGATGACTGGTGTTGAACATGTAATTGATGGGGTTCTGGTCTGTTCTTTGTCATATGGAGGTTAAATTTTTTGAAAAGCCAAGACAAGTTAATTTTTGACCACCCATGAGGTGGAAAATGAGTAGTAAAAAATTTTCTGCCCTCTTCATGTGGAGGAAAAACTCCGTTTGGTCTATTGCTTTTATAAAGGAATACAGCTTAAGTTCTCCCCCAACTGGAAACCAACCAAACGAATTTTTACAGCTCCCTCATCCAGTGTCCTACCAGATTTAATTTTAAAAATCGCATCTTAAATAAAAGGTATTTTTATTGAGGATTAACTGGGCTTTGAATCTTCAAAAAAATTTTCCTGCTCATCTTTTAAATTAATTTGTTTCAATTTTTAGGTCGGCTAGTCTCAATGGGACATTTTTGGGATACTCTTGGTCGTCTAAATTATTATGCAATAATGCACAAATTTAATGGTCCTGTGTTTCTAAAGCCTGAACCGATGACTTATTCTGAATTATTAAAAGAAGCACAGTAAATTTGGATAAAATTTTTTGAAAAATTTATTTTTTAAGAGAAAATGAAGAAGTCGATTTGGCATTAACTCAATTATGTGGACAAGACGATGATGGGGATGGAAAAGTATATTTTAGTACTTATTGGGAAAGATTGCCTGGAGTTACTACGAGGGTATTTTTTAATTTTTTTTTGTTGGGTAGCCGAAGGAATCTATTTTTTAGGAAAGAACTCAGGTGGATGGAAAATCCATTTTGGGGTTTTCATTAAAAAAGGAATGGCTGCCCCAATTTTTTATTTAATCGGTTTTCTTTTCGTGTCTTTGCAAGAAATTTTCTCCTTTCCTTTTTCTGCCTTCTTTTTCTAAGAGATTGATGTTATTATTTGATGGATTGCGAAAATATTGAAAAATCTTGAAAATTTTTCCAAAAATTTTTTATTGGCTTTTACTAATTTCAGAGAAGGGCTTAATCTTCTCTTTTAATTCTGTCTACACCTAGCTAAAAAAATTTTTTAGATTTAACAGAAAATCGTTTACAAAAAATATTCCATTTTTACAGATTTGGTTTCCCGGTTCGCCTGAATCTGATCAACAAAAATTCATTTTCGAAAAAGAAGGATTTCGATTGATTAGCCTTTGTGGATATAACATAAAAAATGTGAGAAAAAGAATTTTTAAAAATTTAAAAAAATTTTTATATTTAAAGAGAACAGCTCGTTATGTGGGTATATGGCAAAAATCAACAGCAAAAAATGTATCTTCCTTAAATCCATACGAAGCACATTATGGCTTAACATTGAGTGAATGTTTGGAAATTAATGATAAATTGAGCAGCAGGTTTTTTGAATTTTTTGTAATTGAAAGAGAAATTTAATTTTAAAGGCAATATGTGGCTGTACAATTCAGAGTGTTTCGCAGCTTGGATGAGGTTAAAATTAAATTTTATTAATAAAAGATTTTCCGGAAGGATTATTTCCGGAAAGGTTGTTAGCCTTTTATTTGACGGATATTTGGGTATTTTATTTGAAGGGATGACTGGTTGTTGTTTTGGTCGATTGGTTAAGGTTTCTGGCTGCGAGACTAGTTACTTTCTTAGGGTTGAGGGTTCGATCCTTTGGAGGGGAATTGATTATTTTTTTAATTTTTTAAACAAAAAATGTTTTTTAACGATTGCTAAGGGTGTTGTAATGGAGTTCTGATTTTTTGTTGATTTTTGAAATCGATTTTTTAAATTAACACAGATTCTCTGCTGTGCAATTTGGGAATATTTACCAGGTCATCGTCATTGGATAGAAATTGGTCTAAATTTAAAACAAATGCATCAAAAATTTTCACGGAATATTTTCAAAAGGTTTATTTTTGTTTTTAAAATTTAAAATAAATATTTTTTTTCTAAAATTTAAGCAAAATAGTCAAACGAGAAAATTCAAAATTAATTTCTTCTTCTATTCTACCTCGTCAAATATCTCATTTTTTTGATGGGGATGGTGAAAGTTTAAGGTTTGTTGTGCTATGGAGTGATGTTAATTACTTGAGATTCTCGAGGGAACCAGAACTTTGGCCGATGGGAAGGAGGTTTAATTAAAATTGTTAAATTTTCGACGTTTTGGGTTTTTCGACATTTTGAAATTTTTAAAATTAAAATTTTTTTACATTTAGAATTCCCTCTACTTATCTGAACGGAGTGGAATCTCAATTACAACCTGAAAAATTAAATTTTGTTGCTAAACGTGTTGAACGGTTTATGCGTGAACTTGATATTCCTGGTATTCTTTTTTTAATTTTATAGAAAAATAAAAAATATTTTTTATGTTTGTCTGTGGCTATTTCAAAAGATGAACAGCTTAAATACGCAGCAGGTTTAATTACAAAAATTGTTAAAAATTAAAATTTATTTTCAAGGTTTTGGCTATAGCAATATTCGGAGAGGTCATTTGGTCACTCCAGACAGTCAATTTAGAATTGGATCTGTTTCGAAGCCGATAACTGCTGCTGCTGTTCTTTTATGTAAAAATTAATTTTCCTTTGAAATTAAAAATTTTTTTTCAAAATATTTAAGTAATTGATCAAGGCCGATTAGAATTGGATCAACACGTTTTTGGCCCAGGAAATTCAATTTTTGGTTTTCTTTTTAAAATAAAATTTTTTAATTATTCTAATTAATTTATTTTAAGGTTATGAATTTGCTCGTAAAAAGCCTTATGAAAAATGGGTGACAGAAATTACCGTTCGTCATTTACTTGAACATACTGCAGGTTTTTTTCTGAAAATTATTTTTTTTCAAATTTTGGACATTTTGAATTTTTTACAATATGAAATATTTTCTTTTTTCGACATTTCAACACCAAAATTTTTTTCGACATTTTGACACCGAAATTTTTTTCTGATATTTTGACATGAATTTTTTGACATTTTGACACCAAATTTTTTACGACATTTTGACCCCAAAATTTTTTTCGACATTTTGACACCGAAATTTTTTTCTGATATTTTGACATGAATTTTTTGTTAATTTTGACACAAATTGCTACCTAAATTTCTAAAAAATTTCTTTTAAGGTGGCTGGAACAATATAGATTCAGACCCAGCATGGCTATTACCAACACAAAACACCGCAACTTTAATAGAAAAAGTTTTGATTGAACAGCCATTAATTACCCAACCTGGAAAAACTTGGATATATTCAAATTTTGGGTATCAATTGCTTGGATATATTATTGAAAGAGTTAATATTGATGGATTTGGATATGAACAATTTGTTAAAAAATATTTTTGGGAACAAGTGGGAATTAATGATATTCAAGTGGCAAGGCCTACACTTTCTGAAAAATCGAGGTTTTTTAAAAAAATTTTTTGAGAGAGATAAATTTTTGTTAGGAGAGGGGAGCTGTTTTTTGTATTTTAAGAAAAAATATTTTTGAGACTATTCAAAGCCTTTTTTGTGGCGTTTAAATGAGAATTTTATTATTTCCAAAAATGCCGGGAAAAGGAACCGGGCTCGTCGTCAAGACTTGTATTTAATCAGATCAATTATTTGTTTTTCTGAACAACGTTTTGGTAGAAGTCCTAATTGTGCTGGAGCTGGTGACTCAAGGCATACCCTGTTCATTTGTGAGAAAGTCTGACCATTATATACAGGGAAATAGAAAGTAAACTGACTGGGGTGGGGGCAAAACAAATTCCACTATTATTTGGTTTTTTTGAATAATTAATTGTTTTTAATTATTTTTTATAGACGTGAAGTTCTCTACGTATGTTTTTATGCCATTGGTTTATTTCTGAAAATAAATTCAAAAAATATTTTTAGTATATGGCTGGTGGTAACAGACTTGGATTTAACCCTTATGATCTTTTGCCTGCTGAAAGGATTGGTATTATAATTTTTTAAGAATTTTAAAAGAATTTTTTTAGGTCCGTGGGGTGGTTGGATTGCTTCACCAATTGAACTTCTCCGTTTATTAATTTTTTTGGATGGATTTAAAAGGCAGGAAGACATTTTAAGTGATTGGGCAATAAAAGAATGGGCTACACCAACAATTGCTTCTAATGAAACGTTTGTTTTTTTTAATTTTAAAATTTTTGGGAATTTTTTTTTGAATTTCGGTTTCTCTCACGGAAAATTATTGATGAATCCGGAATGCTTATAGTTTTTAAATAAGTTGCTTTAATTAAGTTGGGTTGTGGTGTAGTTGGTTGTGTCCGGGTTTGGTAATTGCAAAGTTGTCGGTTCGACCCCCCGCTTATTTTTCTACCTTTTTTTGCTAAATTTGATTCCCAAAAATGGAAGAACCAATATTAGAAAATTTTAAAAGTAAAATTTTTTTTAATATTTTAAGTTATGGCCTCGGCTGGTCTCTAAATATTATGGGTTTTAATGGTTGGCAACATGATGGAAGAATGCCCGGTTCAGCTTCAATGCTTGTTCGTTTAGATAATGGAATTTCTATGGCTGTTGTTGTAAATAAAGAATATAGTGATAGAGACTTTTTTCATGAACTTGGGTATATTCTTCACCATTTTGGAAGTAATTGTGATTGGTGGAATGGAACAGGTTTTGATTTATTTGGAGAAATGGAAAATTGATAAAAAAAATTTTAAATAAATAATTGTAAATAATTTAATTTATTTTTTAAAATTAAATTTATTTAACTGGCAATTGGAAAAGATTTTTCGACAGGGGAGATCTAAATATGATATAAGTATATAAGGTGAGAGAGAAAATTACAATAAATTAGGAGATATTAGAAGGAGAGGAGAGGATTTAAGGTTGGCGGATCCTGACTCAAACACAGCCGGAAATTTTCGGATCGGATATCGAATCATGATGTTCAGAGTTTCCCAGGATCCGTCAACCTTTGTGTTGATTACAAAAAAATTTAAAGGGGAATGTTTTAATTATTTAAAATTACAAGTAGGCAATAAACTAGGCAAGTTAAACTAACAATAAATTATTATAACAATCGGGACCTCGATTTTTATGTGTTGAAAAATTATCAAAAAAATTTTTGGTGAAAATCGAGGTACCAGATTATATTTTAATACAAGTAAATAAAACTAGACGTTAAGCTAAATTAAATGAGTGTTTTTAAGGGTTTGGGCAAGAGCGGCGAGTTTTCTGTTAAAGAGCGGGTTTCCTGTTAGAATTAAGATTTTGAAGAAAAAAATTTGAAAAAATTTTCAAAAAAATTTTTTTAAACAAAAACCCGTCCTCTAACTTTTTGAGCAAAATATAACAAAAAATACCTACTTAAATCTCTTTATCTTCTAATTATTTCACTTCTCTCCTTTAATTTTCTTGACATATTCTGCCCTCATTTGTTTATAATTTATTAATAATTCGTCTAAAATTGGAGAGGGTTTTTAAGGGTTTAAAAATTAAACTTACAAACACTTTTTTCTAAACCAATAGCTTCACAATCCATTCCTTCAGATTTTAAAATTCGATGAGTACAAACAACCATTTTTCCTAATAAAAGGGAATCATCTTCAGCTGTGTCTTCCAAAATGGTAGTGGTGGTATCATTAATAGAAGTAAACGTTTTTGTTGTGTCTGTAAAAATTGAGAGGATTTTTTTAATTTTTGAGAAATTTCCTCCTTAAAGTTAAATCTTAAAATCCCCCACATCCATTAGCCATCAAAATTTTCAAGAAAAATTTTTTTCCTTCACAAAAATATGATTTAATGGTCTAAATCTTGAGAGCCCCAAATCCACCTCCTTTGGGGAGATGAAAGATTTTTATCCTATATGAGGTGATTCAGGCAACTTTTCCCCACCCATAGGACAACCAAAATTTAAATTTAGAAAAAAGTTTTATATAAAAAAACCTATTGTGTTGTTTGGCGTCTCATGAATTATAGCAGTTGCAACACTTTTATTAGCATCATTATTTTTGGTGTTTTCATCATTATTAGTATTATTAATTGGCTGTTGTTCTTCTACTAAATTTTCAGCAGATTCAGCGTCTTCAATAATTTGTAGACCTTTTTAATAAAATTTTATTTTAAAAATTTTTTGAGAGAGGTTTTAAAATTGTTTAGGTCATTTTTAATAGGGTTGCGCCCCGAGCCTTCGGGGTTGAAAAAGTCTGGGGTCGTTTTGGGTCAAAAAATGACGGGGTTCGGGGTCGGGGCGCAACCCTAATTTTTAAGATTACGAGATAACTTCCAATTTCCCTCCTTTACCCCGTCTTATTCATCTTTCTTTACCAACCGCCCCATAATTATGAGACCTCTTCACATCCTCAATTTTACTTTCCTATAAAAGTAAGAGAAAGATTAAAGAAAGAATGTTTGACTACTAGATATGAGAGAAGAGGAAGATAAAGAGGAGTGGGTGGGATTTTTGTCCCAAAATTTTTTTTCAAAATTTACACACACATTTAATTATAAAACCTTCATTCCCGCTATCCTCATCATTATTAACAAGATTATTTTCCCCTCCATTATTATTCCCAAATTCAGCATCAAGCATAGTTAAATCTGAAGGAGAATCATCAGTCGTTAAATTTCCTTCATTTAAATCAATTAAAGAATTTATCAAGTCAAATCCTTCATTTTTATTATTATTTTCGGGTTCTTCAGTCATTTCTTTTTTTGCCCGTTTTTTCCTTTTTGGTTTTTCGTCGAGACTTCTTTTCTGTTTTTGTGTGTTTGTATTATTAAGAAAAGCCATTTCTTGTAAAAATTTCCATTTGGAGTCAGACTTCCGACGTTCTCGACGAAAACAAACGTTTAAAATACGCCAAGAATTTCGAAGAGAGGTGACTGGAAAATTAAAAAAAATTATTTTGGATGAGAAAAAGGGTGAAAAAGGAGAAAATGGTTTAAAATTGTTGAAATAAAAATATTTTTCGAGAAGAGGGTTCGAACCTTAACCTTTTTGAAAGGATAAAATAAAGATTTTCCCCTAAACCACAAAAACAATGAGTCAAAGAGGAAAAAAAGGTTAAAATTGTTGAAATAAAAATATTTCTCAGGAAAGGGTTCGAACCTCAACCCCTTTGGCCGGGATAAAAATTAAAATTTTCTCACTAAACCACAAAGACATTTTTATGAAAAAACCTGTAAATTTTCAATAAAGGGTTGAAAAGGGAAAATAAAGATAAAATACATGAAATAAAAATATTTCTCAAAGGAGGGGTTCGAACCCCAACCCCTTTGGCTTGAATAAAAATAAAGATTTTCCCACTAAACCACAAAAACATTTTTTATAAAAAACCTGTAAATTCCCGTTTAAATTCTTTAGACATATCATCAACAAGTGAATTAAATTCGTCATGTTTATTTTTCCAAGATAATCCATGTGAAGAATCCCAAATAGTTGGCTTGTCACGAATTAGAGAAATTAAGTGAAATTTTTCTTTATCTGAAAGGGGCTGTGTTTCCATTTTTTGTTGTTAATTTTTGGTTTTTAAAGAGAAATTAAATCTAAAATGAAAGAAGAAATGTATTGAGTGGTTAATCAATTAACAATTTTTAATTTTACAGTGTAAATTAATCAAAAACTCTCGTGATATTAAAAAGATTAAAGATTAATTGGCTAAATGTTACATTTTATTAAAGTTGATATTTTGATGATTTTTTGGCTTTAAAATTTCAAAATGTCGAAAAGTTGAAAAAATGACAAAATGTCTAAATTTTGCTGTATATTCCTGTACTTTTTCATTTTTCTGCTTCTCTAACTTACACTAATTTGTTTTGTTGAGTTTTTGAAGGATTAACTTTAGTAAATTACAAAATGTCTAAAAGAAATAAATTTGTCATAATCCTAAATTTTTTAATTGCTTTTCTCCACTCTCTTATTTCTCTTTTTCTTTTTTTATTGTTTAACACACTATTTCATTTTAGATTTTTATTTTATAAATATTTATTTTTGTGGACAATGTTTGACAGAATAATTCAACAACTTTTACACAGTGAACAGTTTATTCAAAAGGTATTTTTAAATATTTTTAATGCTGTAGGAACTCAGTCTTACTCGAAACTCTATTATACGTACAAAATTTTTTGAAGAGTTGTTTGGTCTTTGGGAGAGGATAGGTGGGTGGAGGGAGGGGAAGCTGTCCCTAAGCGCTACCTCCAAGTTTTACGTTCTCCTCAGTTATAAGGAGATTTTTTCCATTCTCAAAGGGCTACTTACAACCTTGCCCATTAAATTTAAAAATTTTCTTCTTTTTTCCGTTCAGTTAGTAGATTCTTCGCCAATTCGCCGAACAGCTCGTTTCCTCATCAGGACAACCTTTGGAGCCAAATCAAAAATTTTAAATAATAAAAGAATTGAGAGATTTGGACAATTATTTAGAGAAGAATATCAAAAATCGATTAAAGGAAAGTAAATTAAATTTTATTTTAAATTAGTTTATCCGCAAAAATTTGTCCGCAAAAATTTTAATCAAAAAAATAATTTTTGATTAAAATTTTTAAAAAATTTTTTGAGACTTTTTAGACATATTTTTAATTGTAAAATTAAATTAAAAGAAAAAATAAATAATTTATTATTTTTTAAAAGGCATTTTACAATTAATTTTTTTCTATTCCCGTGGGAAATTTTTTTAACAAAAAAAGTAAAAATAAAGACAAATTGTGTAAAAGATGGGGAAAGGCTTTGAATTTTATATTTTTCTTGTTTTTAAAGGCAACAAAAATAGTTAAATATTTATATTAATTTGTTTTAATTTTTTTTGAATTTTGCGGACGTTGAATTTGTCCGCAAATTCTGTCCGCAAAATTTTTTTTCTGTCCGCAAATTTTTTAAAATTAATTTTGAGTTTTTTTTGTTGTCCTTGGTTGACCAAAATGTTTCATAGGTGTGGGATTTGACAGAATTTTTTGAGTAAATTATTCTTAAACCTCTGCCTAGCACTGAAACTATCCGCAAAATTTGTCCGCAAATTTTTTTCTGTCCGCAAATTCTGTCCGCAAATTTTTTAAAATTTAATTTTGAGTTTTTTTGTTGGTATTGGGGCTGGTTAAATATTTTATAGGTATGGGGTTTGATAAAACTGTGAAGACTTGGTTTCTTAAACCTCTGCCTATGCACTGAAACTATCCGCAAAAATTGTCCGCAAATTTTTAATTAAATTTTTCCCTTTAATTAATTTTAAGGTTATTTTTCTTTTGCAACTTAAAAACATTTTCCAAAACCTTTATTTTCTTTACAAATATTTTCCCATGCTAAATTGGGCATTTTTTTAGTTAAAAAGAAAATATAAACATATAATAAATGTCGCCGCTCATTTGTCATTTTTTTCCTTTTTTAAGGTTGTTAGGGTAAATAAATAATAAAAAATATTCTTTATGTTGTTTGTAATTTATCTTTTCGTTTTTTGGCAGTCACATTTCTTCTGGGTCCTCAAAATTTATTTTTGTTAGTTGAGGTAGTTGTGGTTAAGTTGGTTAGCTGTCTGTCTCCCCTTGTAGGGGTGGTAGGTTCGAACCCGTTCGGGGGAAATAATTTTTTTTTTCGTCTTTTTGAGGAAAAATGTTATGAAAAATATTTTTAAAAATGGTCTTTTTATTTTTAATAGTGGTAGTCGTAGTTAAGTCGGGTGGGTGTTTGTTCACCCTTATAGGGGTAACAGGTTCGAATCCTTTTGGGTGCAATTTAATTTTTTTCCCGTTTTTTTTGAAGAAAAATAAGAAAATTATTCATCTTTTTTAAAAATTGGTGATAAAAATATTTTTTAAAGTTAAAAAATGAATACCAACAATACCCAAAATATTAACTCCCCAATATTCCCTTCCCTCTCAATTCAACCACTTGGAGATTTGCGAATATTTGGAGTCTCATCTCGCTTAGTTTATGGTGAATTTAAAATTATTAAAAAAAATTTTTAAAAATTAAAAAAAGAGGGCAGTCCTTGTGATGCCTTTCCCTGTTGGAATGGAGGTATTTGCATTGAATTGCGCAAAAGAAAAAATTTAAATAAATTTAAACAAGAAGAAAAAATTAAAAGAAAAGAAGGAAAAAAATATTTTTGTAAATGTAAAAAATATTTTGGAGGAGAACATTGTGAAGAAAGATTAATTATGGTGGTTCTTTAATTTTATTTTTAATAAAAAATTTTTAAAAATGAAAGAAAAGATTAATTTACCCCGAAAGTTTCGAAACTTACACCCCCTTCAGAAAGGAACACACTACTAACCAACTGAGCAAACTGGTCCGAGTTTGGAGGTTTATAATAGGAATGAATAAGAAATAGAAGAGAGGCCGATTTAAGCCACCTTATTATAAAAATTTCCAAAAGGGACGGGTTGGTTAAGTTGGTTAGTTGTATGTTCACCCTTGGAGGGGTGTAAGGTTCGAACACTTTCGGGGTAAATTAATTTTTTCTTCGTTTTTTATTTAAAATTGATAAGAAAAACTTGTTTTTTATGATAAGATTTGTTCAAATTTTTCTATAAATTAAAAAAATATTTAGCCAAATAAAGAATGCTCCAATCAACTACTTCCCTGCCCCAACGGAACTTTTTGTTGGTTTAATAAATTAAATACAACTTCAGAATGTATTTCCTTAGGAGAACTAAATGCCAGAAAATACGGTAATTTAATAGGAAAATGAGAAAAGTTTAGGAGTTGTGGTTAAGTTGGTTAGTTATGTATTTCCCTATTATAGGGGTTGTGGGTTCGAACCCGTTCAGGGGAAAATATTTTTTTTCGTCTCTTTTTTTTATAAAAAATGATAAGAAAAATATTTTTTTAATCTTAAAAAAAATTTACAAGATAATTTAACAACCATCAAAACAACTTCAAAAGAAGATTCATTTTCATTTTTAAACGGATTATTTATTCTAACCCTAATTTTATTTTCACTTGCATTAATTTTATTGTTATGCCATGGGCCTGCTTCGTCGGCTGGAGCTTTTTGTTTTCTCTATATTAATTTAAATGGTCTTTTAAGAATTTTAGAAATTAAAATAATATTAAAATTTTTTCAAAGAAAATTCCTCTAGAAACGTGTCTAGAGGAAGAAAATGCCCTAAAATCAGTCATTTATTAAACTCAGAAAGAAAAATAAAAAGAAAAGAAGATAAAAAGTGGATGATTGTTATTGAAAATGAAGAAGAAAATTTAAAAATTGAAGAGTTTGAGTTAAAAAATAATTTTTTAAATGGATAAATTGACTTGAAAAATTGGCAAAAATTTTGTGTTTAAAGCAAGACTGATGTGACTAAAATACCCAATTACCTAATTATTAAAATATTTATAAAGTTGAGAAAAATCGCTGAATCCGGTAAAAGTGTCCTTTAATTCTCTGGAAATAAAATTTTGCCCCTTCTGGTTAAATAAGCATTAGTGGTTAAGTCGGTTAGGTTTGTGTTCACTAGTAGAAAAGGTCGTGGGTTCGAGTCCTTTCGGTGGTAATTCATTTATTTTCTTATTTTAAATAAAAAATGATAAAATAAAAAAATATTCCAGTGTTTTTTTAAATTTTATTTCTTTTAATTAGAAAATAATTTTAGAACATTTATTTAATATTACTCGCTAGTGTAGTGGTTTAGTATTGTGTTGGCCTTTTTTGGTGGTAAAGGTTCGATGCCTCTCAGGGAATTTTTATTTTTTAATGTTAGAAAAGTTGTAGAGAACTATTCTCAGTGTATTAGAATACTGGAAACCCTTTAAAAAAATTTTTTAGAGACTTTAAAAAATTAAAAAAACACCCAAAACTTAATTAATTTTCATTGTTTTTTAAATTAAAAACTTTAAAAACATTAATTTAATTTTTTATTTTAATTAATTTAATTTTTAATTAAAATTGATTAATCAAATTCAATCAATTAAAAAATTTTTATTAAAAAAAAGCGTGGCAATATCATGAAGTCGTCTTAATGTTAAGGCATTTTATCGGGAGAGAGAGAGAGAAATACAAAAATTAAAGATGATAAGGCCCCCTAAATTTTTTAGCTTTCATTCACTTAATAAAGTGCATATAATAATTATATTTAAAATAATAATTCACCTAATAATTAAAAAATTTTAAATAAATTATTCGTAGTTTAGTGGTGTATTATTGTGTAAGCGGGTGGTCGGGGATGCAGGTTCGATGCCTCTATGAGTATTTTTATTTGATAATGTTGATAAATCGTAAAAAATTATTTTTAGTCAGTGGAAATATTTAAAAACTCGTTTACAATTTTTTAGAAAGCAAAAAAATTTTTTAAAGAATTTTTAAAAATGTCAACAAAATTATTTAAATTAATTAAATTGTTTCTATTTTTTGTTTTTATTATTAAAATTGTAAATTGTGGGTGTTTTTGTGGTAAAGGAGGAGATGGTTTAGAGGATAACGATGCTGGAGGTATATCAATTGGATTTTTGAAATTTAGATTTTTTAAATTTAATTATAGGTAATGAAGGAGGAGTCCAACATGTTGCTCAAAACGAGGGAGGAGAACAAAATATTGGTCAACACCAGGCAGCCCTAAACCCTCCAAACCTTGTAAATTTTTTAATTTTAAACATTTACAACTACAATCTCGAATTTTTAAAAATAAAAAATTAAAAAAATAAGGCAGAAAAATCCCCTTTTATATCAAAAATTCGTAAAATATTAAACAGAAATTGCTTGAGCCGGGGCGAAAATTTTGAGAATTTTGGCAGATTTTATTCTAAAAACTAGAAGAAAATATAAAAAATCCTCATAATCTTCAAGAGACAATAAAAATCCGCAAATCCGCATTTTAAAAATAATTCTCATCTACCTATCAAAAAACCCCACAAAATATCGTAATTTTAATCCTGAGGGCTTGAATAAATTGGCTGGATTTTTGTTTTTAAATTTAGGAAGAAGGAAATGTAGGAAATGTAGAAAATGTACAAGAGGGGAATGAAGAAGAAGGGGATGAAGAGGAAGAGGGGGAAGAAGGGGAGGATGGGGAAGAAGATGAAGAGGAGGAGGATGAAGAGGAGGAACTTGATCTTCAACAAGCAATTGTTAATTTTGAGGAAGGTCTTGATGAAATGTCAGGTAACACAACACCAGGATTAGCATCAGGAGGCGATAGTACAAGTTCTACTAATTGAGGAAAGAGGAAGAACCTAAAGATGCTAAAGAACCTAAAGTGAAAAAAACCTAAGATGATTTTTTTTAATTTCTATCAAAAATTGAAAATTCAAAGACAAAGTTACAATGTTTTCATTTATTTTAATTTTTAGTATGTAGTTATCTTTTCATACGAGCATAAAAAATTTTCTATCTAATGCAAAAATCCCAACAAATAAATTAATTAAATACTCGTTGTAGTCAAAAAGTGTCTCTTCTTGATTTCCTCCTTCCTCATCTTCAAAGAAGATGATACTTCAGACAATTGAGGAAAGAGAAAGAATCTCTTCTTAAGGGAAGAGGAAAAAGAAAGCTTGTAAAAATGTCGTTCTCTAAAAGTAATCTTCAAATGAGCGTTAATGGTTAAGTTGGTTAGTTGTGTGTTCGCCGTCAGGGAGGGTCGTGGGTTCGAGTCCTTTCAGTGGCAATTTATTTATTTTTGATTTTTAAAATAAAACTGATAAAATAAAAATAAAAAGATGAAATGCCAGTGTTTTTTAAATTTTTAAAATGTGTTTCAATTAAAAGTTAAATTAATTAAATTAATTTATTAAATAAATATAAGCCATTAAAAGCCAAATAGATCAATGTTAGAAAGAATAGTCAAAACAAAAAGCGTGGCAACAGGAAGCTTTGCTGATAGAGCTATGGAGAAGCAGGAGAAGGAGGTGATGGGGAGAATTTAAAATTAAGAGGAATTAATGAGGGAAATTGAAGAGAGAGCGAATATGAAATTCACTAGCATGTTTACTATCCATTTACCAAATAATTTTATAAGAAAGAAATTTATTAAGAAAAAAATTTTTTTTAATTCTATTCCCCTATTAAAATATTTTAATTAAATTAAAAAATTATTTTAAAATTAATCTTTAATTAATTATCCGTTGGTGTAGTGGTTTAGTGTTGTGTTAGCTGTTGTTAGGGGGTGAAGGTTCGATGCCTCTCCGGGTATTATTATTTAATAATCTAGACGAGTGGTAGAAAAGTATTTTTTAGTCTACACATTCCGCTCCCCTAGCAAAATAATTTACCTATTTAATTAATTACTCGTTGGTGTAGTGGTATAGTGTTGTGTTGACAGATTTTTAGGGTGAAGGTTCGATGCCTCTCCGTGTATTATTATTTTTTTTATGTTAAAAAGTCGTGGAAAATTATTTTTAGTAGTGGAAATATTTAAAAACTCGTTTAAAATTTTTTAAAAAGCAAAAACTCTCTTTCTGAATTAAAAAAATGTCAACAAAATTATTTAAATTAATTCAATTATTTTTATTTTTCGTTTGTATTATTAAAATTGTAAATTGTGGGTGTTTTTGTGGTAAAGAAGGAGATGGTTTAGATGATGATAACGATGGTGGAGGTATATTAATGGGACTCATATTTAAATTCTTTTTAATTTTATTTTAGTTGTTGAAGCAGCACCAAGTTTTGGTCAACACCAGCAACACGTACAACATCTTGATCCAAACGAAGTAAAGTTTTAATTAGATATACCTGATTCCTGTTAAACGGCACCAGAAACTTTGGGAATAACTAGAGCACGGAGCCAAGAGTTCTAATACTCAGAGCCAGAGCCAGGATTTGAAGGGGTTTGAAGGTGTCGGATTTGATCCAGGTTTAGATATCAGATCTGAATTTGGTTATCAGTGATTCCAGGATCCACAACCCTAGTCCTTGACTATTTTAAATTCTGAGTGTTTAAGCAAAGATAACAGCTGATATTTTTTTGTAACAACTCTTCTCCTGTTATAACGGCACCAAAAACTTAAGCCATAAACATTCTTTCGAGGAGGGATTGAACAAATATGTGAGGCAATGATGGACATATTTTTGTTTTAATATTTAGGACGAAGAGGATGAAGAAGAAGAAGATGGTGAAGAAGATGATGATGATGAAATCCATGCTGCTCCAGATAATTTTGAATTTGTTCCACAAGGAAATGAAGAAGAAGAGCAAGATGATAATCAAATTCCTAATGCTCCAGAGGATTTTGAATTTTTTGCAAATCTTGGAGAGCAGAATTTGCCTCCATTACTTCAACACCCCGCTGCTGACGTTGAAGGATTTGATGAAGGAACAAGTGGTACAACCCCAGGATTTACACCGCAAGGAGGAAGTACAAAAGGAAGTACAAGTTCTTCCCCTTGAGGAATGAGGAAGAATTGAAAGATGTTCAAAAGCTTCGATAAAAATTGCAGAATCTGCAGTAGTAGACTAACAAAAAAATTCATTTAAAATTGAATCAATTTTATTTTTATTTATTTTAAATTTTTAGTAAAAGTTCAACGGCAGCCGCTTTTTTTAATAGTGACTAAAGGAATGCGGCAAACCAGATTTTAAAAAGCGAAAGACGAAAGACCAAAAAGGCGGAATTTTGTGAAAGGCGAAATTTAAAAATTTTCCGCTATGATGAGAAAACCCTAAAGATCGTTCAAATCACAGCTTTGGTTGCAAATCAAGGCTCAGTTGATTCTTACAATTCCTATTAGTAATTAGATGGATATCTAGGGGGATATTCGACGGTTTATAGCTGTCTTTTTAAGATAATTCCAAACGAGTTGAATGACCCTGTAAAATCCCAGTGTATCCGGATCCTGTCCGAATTTATGTTGCTCCTCAAGTTGACCAAAATGATTTTCAATTTCAGACTAAAAATTATGACCTTTTTGTTTTCAATAAATTTTTTGAGACCCTTTTTGTTAATTCTGTGTCTTCCCCAGAAGGAAAATTGAATAGCAAGATTGTTTCGATTAAAACAAAGTCAAAAAAATAGCTGAACAAGGGTCCATTAGTCCTCTGAAATTAAAATTGTAACTTTTCTGTATATGAGGTTTGTGGTTAAGTTGGGTAGTTGTGTGTTCGTCAACAGAAAGGGTCGTGGGTTCGGTTCCTTTCAGTGGCAATTAATTTATTTTTGAGTTTTCAAGGAAGAATGATAAAATAAAAATACAAAGAGAATATTTCTAAGTTTTTTTCAAGTTTTTAAAAAAAATTTAAATTAAACAAATTAATTTATTTAATAAAAATTCAATCATTTAATAAAATCAATCAATCAATTTTTTAAAAATTTTTACAAGAAAAAGCGTGGCAACAGGAAGCAGTCTTGCTGTTAGAGTTGTTAATAGGGGGGATGTTAAGGCAAATTTTTTTAATTTTTAAAAATGTCAACAAAAATATTTAAATTAATTCAATTATTTTTATTTTTTGTTTTTATTATTAAAATTATAAATTGTGGGTGTTTTTGTGGTAAAGGAGGAGATGGTTTAGAAGATAACGGCGAGGGAGAAGGTATGTGATAGTAAATTTATTTAAACTCTATTTTTTAAATTTAATTTTAGTTGTTAGAGGTGAACCAAGTTTGGGTCATCTCCAGATTTACGAACAACCAATAGAACAAAATCAAGTAACTGTTTTTATTAATTTACATGACTCTGGTTATAACGGCAGCCATAAACAAACTTTCGAGGGAAGGGCTGAAATGATAGTTTATTTAAGTTTTAATATTTAGGGAGAGCTTGGAGAAGAACAAGGAAATCAGGAAGGCAATCAAGAAGGTAATCAGGAAGGAAATCAGGAAGAAGAAGACGACAATCAAATTCCCGTTCCACCACATGATTTTGACTTTAATGGGGGAAATGAAGCAGAAGATCAAGATGATATTATGGAATTTGCTTTTGACATGCCTCCGGGTATTGATCATCCTCCTCCTGGATTTGATCAAGAACAACAACAAGTAACAACTGGCTCAACAACATCTGGATTTACACCACAAGAAGGAAGTGCAAGGGGAAGTACAACAAGTTCTACAATGGAAGGTTCTTCCATTGATGGATGAGGAAGAATTTTAAAAGACTATTCTCAGTGTATTAGAATACTGGAAACCCTTTAAAAAATTTTTTTAGAGACTTTAAAAAATTAAAAAAACACCCAAAACTTAATTAATTTTCATTGTTTTTTAAATTAAAAGCTTTAGAAACATTAATTTAATTTTTAATTTAATTAATTTAATTTTTTAAATTAAAATTGTTTAATCAAATTCAATCAATTAAAAAAATTTTTATTAAAAAAAGCGTGGCAATATCATGAAGTCGTCTTAATGTTAAGGCATTTTATCGGGAGAGAGAGAGAAATACAAAAATTAAAGATGATAAGGCCCCCTAAATTTTTTAGCTTTCATTCACTTAATAAAGTGCATATAATAATTATATTTAAAATAATAATTCACCTAATAATTAAAAAATTTTAAATAAATTATTCGTAGTTTAGTGGTGTATTATTGTGTAAGCGGGTGGTCGGGGATGCAGGTTCGATGCCTCTATGAGTATTTTTATTTGATAATGTTGATAAATCGTAAAAAATTATTTTTAGTCAGTGGAAATATTTAAAAACTCGTTTACAATTTTTTAGAAAGCAAAAAAATTTTTTAAAGAATTTTTAAAAATGTCAACAAAATTATTTAAATTAATTAAATTGTTTCTATTTTTTGTTTTTATTATTAAAATTGTAAATTGTGGGTGTTTTTGTGGTAAAGGAGGAGATGGTTTAAATGATGATAACGATGCTGGAGGTATATCAATTGGATTTTTGAAATTTAGATTTTTTAAATTTAATTATAGGTAATGAAGGAGGAGTCCAACATGTTGCTCAAAACGAGGGAGGAGAACAAAATATTGGTCAACACCAGGCAGCCCTAAACCCTCCAAACCTTGTAAATTTTTTAATTTTAAACATTTACAACTACAATCTCGAATTTTTAAAAATAAAAAATTAAAAAAATAAGGCAGAAAAATCCCCTTTTATATCAAAAATTCGTAAAATATTAAACAGAAATTGCTTGAGCCGGGGCGAAAATTTTGAGAATTTTGGCAGATTTTATTCTAAAAACTAGAAGAAAATATAAAAAATCCTCATAATCTTCAAGAGACAATAAAAATCCGCAAATCCGCATTTTAAAAATAATTCTCATCTACCTATCAAAAAACCCCACAAAATATCGTAATTTTAATCCTGAGGGCTTGAATAAATTGGCTGGATTTTTGTTTTTAAATTTAGGAAGAAGGAAATGTAGGAAATGTAGAAAATGTACAAGAGGGGAATGAAGAAGAAGGGGATGAAGAGGAAGAGGGGGAAGAAGGGGAGGATGGGGAAGAAGATGAAGAGGAGGAGGATGAAGAGGAGGAACTTGATCTTCAACAAGCAATTGTTAATTTTGAGGAAGGTCTTGATGAAATGTCAGGTAACACAACACCAGGATTAGCATCAGGAGGCGATAGTACAAGTTCTACTAATTGAGGAAAGAGGAAGAACCTAAAGATGCTAAAGAACCTAAAGTGAAAAAAACCTAAGATGATTTTTTTTAATTTCTATCAAAAATTGAAAATTCAAAGACAAAGTTACAATGTTTTCATTTATTTTAATTTTTAGTATGTAGTTATCTTTTCATACGAGCATAAAAAATTTTCTATCTAATGCAAAAATCCCAACAAATAAATTAATTAAATACTCGTTGTAGTCAAAAAGTGTCTCTTCTTGATTTCCTCCTTCCTCATCTTCAAAGAAGATGATACTTCAGACAATTGAGGAAAGAGAAAGAATCTCTTCTTAAGGGAAGAGGAAAAAGAAAGCTTGTAAAAATGTCGTTCTCTAAAAGTAATCTTCAAATGAGCGTTAATGGTTAAGTTGGTTAGTTGTGTGTTCGCCGTCAGGGAGGGTCGTGGGTTCGAGTCCTTTCAGTGGCAATTTATTTATTTTTGATTTTTAAAATAAAACTGATAAAATAAAAATAAAAAGATGAAATGCCAATGTTTTTTAAATCTTTAAAATTTGTTTCAATTAAAATTTAAATTAAATAAATTAATTTATTAAATAAATATAAGCCATTAAAAGCCAAATAGATCAATTCTAAAAAGAATAGTCAAAACAAAAAGCGTGGCAACAGGAAGCATTGCTGATAGGGCTATAGAGAAGCAGGAGAAGAAGGTGATAGGGAGAATTTAGAAATTAAGAGGAATTAATGAGGGAAATTGAAGAGGGAAATTGAAGAGGGAAATTGAAGGGAGAGCGAATATGAAATTCACTAGCATGTTTACTATCCATTTACCAAATAATTTTTTTAAGAAAGTAATTTATTAAGAAAAAATTTTTTTTAATTCTATTCCCCTATTAAAATATTTTAATTAAATTAAAAATTATTTTAAAATTAATTCCTTAATTAATTACTCGTTGGTGTAGTGGTTTAGTGTTGTGTTCGCTGTTGTTAGAGGGTGAAGGTTCGAAGCCTCTCCGGGTATTATTATTTAATAATGTTAGAAAAGTTGTAGAAAAGTATTTTTTGTCTACACATTCCGCTTCCCTAACAAAAGAATTTGCCTATTTAATTAATTACTCGTTGGTGTAGTGGTTTAGTGTTGTGCTGACAGATTTTTAGGGATGAAGGTTCGATGCCTCTCTGTGTGATTTTATTTTTTTATGTTAAAAAAGTCGTGGAAAATTATTTTTAGTAAGTGGAAATATTTAAAAACTCGTTTAACCTTTTAAAAAGCGCGAAATTAGTTTAAAAAATGTCAACAAAATTATTTAAATTAATTCAATTATTTTTATTTTTTGTTTTTATTATTAAAATTGGAAATTGTGGGTGTTTTTGTGGTAAAGAAGGAGATGGTTTAGATGATAACGATGGTGGAGGTATATTAATGGGACTCATATTTAAATTCTTTTTAATTTTATTTTAGATGCTGGAGCAGCACCAAGTTTTGGTCAACACCATCAACCCGTACAACATGTTGATCCAAACGAAGTAAAGTTTTAATTAGATATACCTGATTCCTGTTAACTGCACCAGAATCTAAGGTCATAACTAGAGCACGGAGCCAAAAAGTTCTAATACTCGTAGCCGGAGCCAGGATTTGAAAATGGAGCCGGGAGATTTGGATAACTTAGATTCTGGATTGGTTATCAGAGATTCCAGGATCCACAACCTAGTCCTTGCCTTTTTTAAATTCTGAGTGTTCAAGCAAAGATAACAGCTGATATTTTTTATTTCGAAACAACTCTAATCTTGTTATAACGGCACCAAAAACTTTAGCCATAAAAATTCTTTCGAGGAGGGATTGAACAAATATGTGAGGCAATGATGGTCATATTTTTGTTTTACTATTTAGGACGAAGAGGATGAAGAAGAAGATGATAATGAAGAAGAAGACGATGAAATCCATGCTGCTCCAGATAATTTTGAATTTGTTCCACAAGGAAATAAAGAAGAAGAGCAAGATGATAATCAAATTCCGGATGCTCCAGCAGAAGATTTTGAATTTTTTGCAAATCTTGGAGAACAGAACTTGCCTCCATTACTTCAACACCCCGCTGCTGACGTTGAAGGATTTGATGAAGGAACAAGTGGCACAACCCCAGGATTTACACCGCAAGGAGGAAGTACAAAAGGAAGTACAAGTTCTTCCCCTTGAGGAATGAGGAAGAATTGAAGGATGTTTAAAAGCTTCGATAAAAATTGCAGACTTTGTAGTAGTAGACTAACAAAAAATTCATTTAAAATTGAATCAATTTTATTTTCATTTATATTAAATTTTTAGTAAATTTTCTAACAACAACCGCTTTATTTCTGATAGTCTCCAAGTGTAAGCTCAATCTTTTTTGGGACCAATAAAATAGTTTAAGTTAACTAAAAAAATATTTTAACTAATGTAATTAATAAATTACTTGTTAGTGTAATGGTCAAGTGTTGTTGTGCTAGGAGTGTCTAATTTTTCCCTATCTACCGGATGGCAAAAAAAACTAGGCTATTAACTCGTTGGTGTAATGGTTTTAAATTTCCAAGTCCATTAGTCCTCTGAAATTAAAATTTTAACTTTTCTGTATATGGGGTTTGTGGTTAAGTTGGGTAGTTATGTGTTCGTCAACAGAAAGGGTCGTGGGTTCGAGTCCTTTCAGTGGCAATTAATTTATTTTTGATTTTTAAAATAAAACTGATAAAATAAAAAAACAAAGACAATATTTCCAAGTTTTTTTTCAAGTTTTTAAAGAATATTTAAATTAAACAAATTAATTTATTTAATAAAATTAGCCATTAAAAATCAATCAATCAATTTTTTAAAAATTTTTACAAGAAAAAGCGTGGCAACAGGAAGCAGTCTTGCTGTTAGAGTTGTCAATAGGGGGGATGTTAAGGCAAATTCTAAAATTTATAAAGAAATATAGAGGAAGGAAATAGTAGGGAGAAGGGATTCAATAGAGAAATTTAAATTTAATAATTAAATTGCCTTGTTTATTAAAAATTTAAAAAAATAAATTTATTTAAAAAAATTTTTTTAAATTATATTATTTTCCCCCAACAAAATAATAATTAATTAAATAATATTTTAAATTAATTAAATTATTTAATTACTCGTTAGCTTTAATGGGAGAGATTTAGTGTAGCGGTTTAATGTTGTGTTAGCGAGTGGTAGGGGGTGCAGGTTCGATGCCACTCCGGGTATTTTTATTTGTTAACGTTTGGAAGATGATGGAAAATTATTTTTAGTCATTGGCAATATTTAAAAACTCGTTAAAAATTTTTTTTTAAATTAAAAAAAAATGTCAACAAAATTATTTAAACTAATCCAATTATTTTTATTTTTTGTTTTTATTATTAAAATTGTAAATTGCGGTTGTATTTGTGGTAAAGGAGGAGATGGTTTAAATGATTATAACGATGGTGGAAGTATATTAATTGGATTCTTATTTAACTTTTTTTAATTTAATTTTAGTTGTTGGAGGAGAACCAAGTTTGAGTCACCTCCATGGAGTCGAACAACCTATACATCCAAATCAAGTAACTTTTTTACTAGATAACGGCATCCATAAACATCTTTCGAGGGAAGGGCTGAGATAAATTGGCGAGATGTAATTTATTTAAGTTTTAATATTTAGGGAGAGCTTGGAGAAGAACAAGAAAATCAAGAAGGTAATCAGGAAGGCAATCAAGAAGAAGGCAATCAAGGAAATAATGAAGAAGAAGAAGACGATGACAATCAAATTCCCGTTCCACCACATGATTTTGACTTTGATGGGGAAAATGAAGCAGAAGATCAAGATGATGATATGGAATTTGCTTTTGATATGCCTCCGGGTATTAATCATCCTCCTGGATTTGATCAAGAACAAGAACAACAAACTACGGGTACAACAACGCCAGGATTGACACCACAAGAAGGAAGTGCAAGGGGAAGTACAACAAGTTCTACAATGGAAGGTTCTTCCATTGAATAATGAGGAAGAATTTTAAAAGATTTTTAAGAAGTTTGACAAAAATTATGCAAATTTGTGAGACTAAAAAAATTGTTCATTTATTATACTTTAAATTGTTAGTAAAATTTTCTAAATGTAGCCGCTTTTTTTCTTGACAGCACAAAAATTAGTAGTAAAAGTGGAGGGAAAGGGCTCCGTAAATTTTCTTATAAACACTTTCAATATTTACTCGTTAGTGTAGTGGTTTAGTGTTGTGTTTGCTATTGTTAGGGGGTGAAGGTTCGATCCCTCGATGGGTATTTTTATTTTTTAATGTTAGAAAAGTTGTAGAAAATTATTTTTTAGTGTATTACAACCGCTAGAAAATTCTTATTATTTTTTAAGGACACAAAAAAAACTAAAAATTAAAAAATTACTTAAAACTACCCAAAAAATTAATTTTTATTTAATTTTTAAATTAAAAAAGTAGAGAAAAATCGTTGATTCAATTTTATGTTGATTTGCTTTAATTTGATTATCTAAACTTGAATTTTTAGAATTTTTAAATATTTAAAATTAAATAAAAAAAATAATATAAAATAAAAATTGGCAATTGAAAAGCCAAATCAATCAATTAAAAAAAATTTTTTTGACACTAAAAAATAAAAAAACGTTGCAACAGGAAATAGCCTTGCGGTTAGAGTTATCGAGGAGGAGGAGGGAGAAGTTATTGAGGAGGGGGGTGGGGTGAAGAAATTTAAAAATTAACAAGGAATTGGATAAGGCAATAGAAGGGAGAGGGAATTTAATAGAGAAATTTTATCGGATATTTAAATTCAATTGCCAAAAATTTTTAAGAAACAAATTTATTTAAAAAATTTTTTTCTAAATTATATTCCCGTAATAAAATAATAATTAATTAAAAAATATTTTAAATAAATTAAATTAATAAGTTACTGGTTAGTGTAGTGGTTTAGTGTTGTGTTTACTGTTGTTAGGGGGTGGAGGTTCGATGCCTCTCCGGGCATTTTTATTTATTAAGGTTAGTAAAGTGGTAGAAAATTATTTTTAGTGTATTACAATGCTAGAAAAACTTTTAAAGAATTTTTTTCAGAGAATATAAAAAATTTTTAAAGGTTAAAAACACCCAAAATATTAATTTTTATTATTTTTGAACTAAAAAACTATTAAAAATATTTATTTAATTTTTTATTTTAAGTTGCTTTAATTCTTGTTTAATTAAAATTAGCGATTAAAAATCTAATTTAATCAATTTAAAAATTCTTTTATAGAAAGAAGCGTGGCAAACGGAAATCGTCTTAATGTTAAAGTATTTTTATTGGGGAGGAGAGAGGGAAAATTAAAAATTGAAGGGTATAAGCTCACCCAAAGGGTACGCTCCCAAATCATTTAAAAAATTCTTTTAACTTATATCCATCTAATAAAGCAGTCTAATTTAAAAAATTTAAATACTATTTAAATTAAATATTTTAATTACTCGTTAGTGTAGTGGTGTAATGTTGTGTGAGAGGGTGGTTGGGGGTGCAGGTTCGATGCCTCTAAGGGTATTTTTATTTGTTATTGTCGGGAAATGATAAAAAATTGTTTTTTAGTTAATCGGAACAATTAAAACCTATCTTAAAATTTTTTAAAAAGCAAAAAAAATTTTTTTTAATTTTTAAAAATATTTGTAAGTTGTAGAAAATTATTCTTTGCCTGTGGAAATATTTAAAAGCTCGTTTAAAATTTTTTAGAAAGCAAAAAAAAATTTAAAAAATGTCAACAAAAATATTTAAATTAATTCAATTATTTTTATTTTTCGTTTTTATTATTAAAATTGTAAATTGTGGATGTGGTTGTAGCAGTGGAGATGTTTTAGAAGATAACGATAATGAAGGTATGTGATAGTAAATTTATTCAAATTAATTTTAAATTTTTATTTTGGATGTTGGAGCAGAACCAAATTTTGGTCAAAATCAGCAACCCGTACAACATTTTGATCAAAACCAAGTAAACTTTTCATTAAATGTACCTGACTCCGGTTAAATGGCACCAGAAATTAAAGTCATAACTAGAGCACGGAGCCAAAGAGTTCAAATACTTGGAGGGAGCTCCAAGTATTTAAAAATGTCGGAGCCGGACGATTCGGATAATTAAAGCTTGGCTTAGATATCAGATCTGAATTTGGTTATAAGCAGTGCTTGGACGCTCATACCAAAATTTCTACTCTACCTCGTACTTGGTACGAGGTAAAAAATGGGGTGGTACGAGGTCTAAGCACTGGTTATAAGTGATTCCATGATCCGCAATCCTAGCAAGGATAACAGCTAAGATTTTTTTGTAACAACTCTACTTCTGTTATAACGGTACCAGAAATAAATCCAGAAAATAAAGTCATAAAAATTCTTTCGAGGGAGGGCTTGAACAAATTTGCGAGGCACTGAAGTACATATTTATTTTTGTTTTAATATTTAGGACGAGGAAGAGGATGAAGAAGAAGATGATAATGAAATCCATGCTGCTCCAGAGGATTTTGAATTTTTTGCAAATCTTGGAGAACAAAACTTGCCTCCATTACTTCAAGACGCTGATGAGGTTGAAGGATTTGATGAAGTACATACTCATACAACAACCCCAGGATTTACACCACTAGGAGGAAGTACAAGAGGAAGTACAACAAGTTCTTCCCCTTGAGGAATGAGGCAGAATTAAAAGATGTCTTCAAGTTTTTTGAAAAATATCAGATTTATGGATATCTAACAAAAAATTTTTTTAAATAATTTAACCTTGTATTCATTTATTTCAAGTCTGTAATAAAATTTTCTAAAGGCAGCCGATTTTTTTTGATAGTACTAGGCTGGCAGTGATGCGGGGGTTCCGGAACTGGAAGTGGAACCGGCAAAGGTCTGGAACCGGTACCGTGGAACCGGTTCCAAAGACACACCCCCTAATGATGGTAGAGAGGAAAAAAAGTGAGCGAAAGATGGAAGGCGCAAGAGGAAAAGGAAGAGAAAATTGAGACGACTCTCGGTCTCGACTCTCGGCTTTTTTCGACTCTCGAACATCCCTAGTAAGCGGGTGGTTGGGGTTGCAGGTTCGATGCCTCTCTGGGTTTGATTTTTCAAAGGAAAATGATAAAATAAAATAAAGTCAATATTCCCATGTTTTTCAACTTTTTAAAAAAATTTTTTAAATTAAACAAATTAATTTATTTAAAAAATTGGACATTAAAAACCAAATCAATCAATTTTTTAAAATTATTTACAAGCGTGCACAGGAAGCAGCCTTGCTGTTAGAGTTAACGATAGTGGGGGGGGGTGTTAAGGAAATTTTAAATTGAATAAAGAAATAGATGAAGGAAATAGAAGGGAGAGAGGATTTAATTGAGAAATTTAATTCAATATTTAAATTGCCTTGTTTATTAAAAAATTTTTAAAAATAAATTTATTAAAAAAAATTTTTTTTAATTATATTATTTTCCCCCAATAAAAATAATAATTAATTAAATAATATTTTAAATTAATTTAATTATTTAATTACTCATTAGCATTAATGGGAGTCTTATTTTTTAAATCGTTAGTGTAGTGGTTTAATGTTGTGTGAGTGGGTGGTAGGGGTGCGAGTTCGATTCCTTTCCGGGTATTTTTATTTGTTAATGTCGGGAAAATGATAAAAAATTGTTTTTTGGCTAATCGCATAATTAAAAACCCTCATAAAATTTTTTAGAAAGCAAAAAAAGAATTTTAAAAAATTTAAAAAATGTCAACAAAATTATTTAAATTAATTCAATTATTTTTATTTTTTGTTTTTATTATTAAAATTGTAAATTGTGGTTGTTGTTGTAGCACAGAAGATGAAGATGCCAATATCGTTCATCAGCCTCAACATAATGTAAATTTTTTAAGAAAAAGAGTAAACCACTTGTATAGAGACTGAATTGGAAGGAGGTCTAAGCGATATGTATACCTCCATACTAGGGGTGTATCAGCCAGGTTTTTTAATACTACTTTAGATAACCCCTCGTACCATACAACTAATTTTAGTGTAGGCCCCAAGGATGCCATTATAACGAGGTATTTTGATTATTTCAATATTTAGGTTGTACCAGACGAGATAGATCAACTTCATGAAGAATATGGAGGATGGGATGATAATGAAGAATGGGGAAATAATGAATGGCAACACAATATAGAAGAACAAGATGACGAAGATGAGCAAATCCCCCAAGTCGAAAATTTTGAAGATCCAGAGGAAGAGGATAATGAAGAGGATAATCATTTTAACTTCCCCGCTCTTCTCGCTAATGATATCCCTGACTTTGATCAGGGGGATGATACAACCACAACAAGTCTTTCAACAGGACCACCACGTACTAGCAGTGATTCTAATTGAGGGAAGGAAAAAATTTTTTTGGCTGAAAATTTTTTTTCTATTTTTATGTTCAATTTTTATTATTGAACATATTTTTATTATTGAACGTATTTTTATGTTCAATTTTCAAACATATTTTCTAAACTTTTAACCCTTTTCTCCTCAAAAAAATATTTATTTTATTTTAAATGTCCTAAACACACTTTCCTTTTTTTATTTAATTTCCGCTTTCAATTTATATTTTATTTTTATTTATTTGTCCTTTTTTTGACATATTTTTTATATTCAAAATTTTCTCTAGTAAATATAGATTTTTTCCTTTTTTTATAAAAGCTGATTGACAGTCGAATTTGTCCAAAAAGGCGGTGGGATAAACTTCCCTTCCCCTTACTTTCCTTAATTTACTAATAGTCCCTCTGGACGTGTCGGCGTGCCTTTGGGACGAGGTAGAGATTAACCTACCCTTTTAACATGTGTTATGGATTAGTGCGAGAAGATTCTTACCCTTAAATGGGCACAGCTCCCGGTTTTTACCAGGGTTTTTGCCAATCTGCATACAATTAAGGCACGGGATCTTCCCTCCCTCCAATCCCCACTGCTTTTATTTTAAATTTTTTGTCTCTGACTGAGGAAGAAAAAGAACCTTTAACCTTCATTCTAGGGTAGCAACCCGACCCTTCGGGGGCGGATGTCTCGCGAATCGGGGTTTGCCGGGGAAGGCATGTTCGGAGGTCGAGTTGCTACTCTACTTCATTCTACTGACTTAACGATGTTTTATTTCTGTGAAATTAATTTATAAAAATAATCTATTTCAAGATGAAATCCACAAACAATGCCCTTATTACCCAAATAAAAAGTCCCTTGTTTGGATTATATCGCCTTACAAAATTGTTACTAATTTTTCCAATGATTCAATTTTGGTTTTTATGGAGAGGGATTGAAGGATTTAATTTTGGAGGTAATTTTGAGAAGAAAAAATTTTTTCAAAAAAATTTTTTTTAAAAAGATTTTTCCTCTCCACATCAACGCCTACTCAGCGAATTATTCCACAATTACGATAAAAGACTCCAACCAATTGGAGAAAATAAATACTCAAAAACTGTGCATATTAACGTAACAATAGTTTTGGGTATTTTAATTGAAATGGTTTGGGAAAATTTTTTTTTTTGAAATTTTTAAAATTTTTTTAAGAGAGAAAATGAACAGGTTGCTGCTTATGTTATTTCTCATATTCAAGTAAATTGTTTAATTTAAATAAGTTTTCCTGATTTATTGTTCCGGAAAGTCTTAATTAATTGTAAAATATCCCCATAATTGTTTTCCGGAATAAAAAACACAATTAATTTGGATAATACATACATTTGTGTATACGACATTTGAATACTCACGACACTTACTAGAGCGATATTTATGGACACGATATTTGCGAACATGATAATTGTAAACCCGACAAATGTGTACATGACTTTTGTGAACTCGACAATTGCGTATCCGACAATTGTAAACTCAACAGTTGTGGACAAGACAATTGCGAACACGACATATTTACTTTGTTTTCTTAATGTGTTAGTGTTTTTCAAGTTGTCAAGTTTTGTATTTTCTGTTTTTAAATTTAAATTTAGAGGAAAAGACAATGAAACCTGTCCGTATAAAAGCCGCCTTAAAAACTTACTATAAAAAGCTTTCAACTTCACACTTTTCCCTCTCTTCGTCCACAAAAACTTCAAACACCTCCAACAACCTTCTACAACAAAAACAACAAAAAATGTTCTTCCGTCGCTCATCTACAGGATCAATCTACAACAAAATCTTCTGTCTCTTTGTTGTGGTTCTTCTACTTGGCACTCTGTTTGTTGCCGACGCCACTTCGCCCAAAAAGCCGAAAGAGAAGGATAAAGATAAAGAAGGCAAAGGGAAGGGAGAAGACGGTAAAGACAAGGACAAAGGCGACAAGAAGACGACTGATGAGGGCAAGACTACTAAACCAGAAACGAAGGTTGAGGAAGACTGTCCGCTTGGCACTTCAATCATCATTGTGTTGGTTGTTCTTGGTTTTATTGCTCTTTTGATGTGAGTTTTAAGGGTTAAATTGCTTTAAATCTTTTCTCTTTGAAGGACAATCCTCGCCATTGTCTTCATTTGTCTCTTCTTCACTCTCAAATCCAAAATGGAAAAGATGGAGGTTGATGCAAAAGCGGCGCTGAAATGGGCGGAGATGGATAAGGACTATTCAAAGTTGGAGCTGGGATCGGCATATCATACGAGTAAAAAGAAAGGAGGGAAGAAATGAAAGAGATGAGGGATAAATAAATAAGTAGATGTGTGTTTGTGTATATGTTGTGATGTCTATAAATATATATTTGTTCTAAAACTGTGTTGTATTGTATAGTTTGTAATTGTATTATTGTGTTGTATTCTAGTTTTGTAAATAAATATACTGTAGTTGTAAAATGTCAAAGTGTCGAAAAGTTAAAATGTCGAAAGATCTTAAGTTTCAAAATGTCAAAACGACAAAATGTCTAAAGGACAAAATGTCAAAACGACAAAATGTCTAAAGGACAAAATGTCAAAACGACAAAATGTCTAAAGGACAAAATGTCTAAAGGACAAAATGTCTAAAGGACAAAATGTCAAAACGACAAAATGCCTAAAGGACAAAATGCCCAAAATGTCCAAGTTACTAATGTTAAAATGTCAAAATTCACTTTACCTAGAAATAATTCTCAATTTTCCCCATCCAGCGCTGGAGAGACAGCCGCCTTTCCTGGTTACCCAAAATTCACTCAAACATCACAGAATTAATAGTGCCAGCAAAAACAATTTGGCAACCCAAAATATTTGTATATAATTCTATGGATACAAAAGATATGTTAAATGATGAAAAATATGATGCTAGAGTGAAATATAATGGACAAGTTTTTTGAAAATTTTTTTTGAAATTTTTTGAAATTTTTCAAGATAAAGATCAATATTCCGCAGTATGTTACTTGGTAAGTTTTTATGGTTAATCATCATTATAAGATACATAGAGACACCTCTATCTAGGAAGGGGGGTGGTTTAAATGATACCTCTATATAAGATACCCCATTATAAGAGATACCCCCTATATAAGAGATGCTCTATATAAGTTACCCTCTATATAAGAGATACCCTCTATTTAGGATGTACATATAATAAGGTTTCTCTATATAAGATACTCTCTTTATAAGCAACACCTCTACATAAGTCAACCTCTATGTAGGATACGATTTTCAACCCTAAAGGTGTCTTATAATGAGATTTTTATTAAATTTAATTAAAACTATTCCTTCGTTTGTAGCACTTGTCGTTTAAACATTGAACTGTTCCCTTTTGACACTCAATTTTGTGCGGTAGCATTAGCTTCGCCTTTATTGACAGTCGAAGAAATGGAGGTTGTTTTCGGGAAATTTTTGAAAAATTTCTTTTTAAAAAACTTTTTGAAAAGGTCCATACAAGCCAACCACCCTTACAAAGCCATTTCGCCGGCAATTCAGAATGGAATTTAATAAATGTATCAGTTCGGGATATGCATTATTTGGAGGAGGGGGAATACAGATCTGAGGCATTTTTTAATTTTATTTTTTAAATTAAAGTTTTAATTAAAATAGGTGCAATATGTGTTCCATTTGAGACGGTAAAATGCCCCATTTACACACAAAAATTTCTCTCAAAAAAATTTTTAGACGCCCAATATTTTATATAACGGTAATTGTAGTGCCTATATTCCTTATTTCGACATTGTCAATTCTTGGAATTTTCACACCTGGATCGAGTGATGGACCGAGAGGGGAAAAAGTCTCGTTGGGATTAGGAAGTTTGTTGGCTATGACTGTGCTGCTTGGAATTGTTGCTGGGGTGAGTTTTAATTATTTAACATTTGCGAACACGACATGTTTGAATAGACATCTTCGGAACGACGTTTGAGAACACGACATTTGTGGACATAACATTTGTGAATAGCCCCTATGTGTACAGACATAAGACCTTTGCGAATAAGACCTTTGCGAACACGATGTTTGCGGACACGACACTTATGAACATACATTTATGGACACGACATTTTAGAACGTGACATATGAGAACACGACAGTCGCTCACCTCAATATTAACATTTACACAATTTTACAGGCAATGCCCAAATCAAACTCAATTCCCCTTTTGGGCGTCTACATACTTGTCGTCATCCTTCTCTGTGCTATATCGGTAGCCATTTCAATGGCATTTATGGCTTCTTCAAAGCGTTATGTAGAAGGGGCGCGTATCCCCAGTCAATTAACATATAAACTGTCTTTGGTTAGGCCGAGGATAAAAAGAACCAAAGACTTGAAGAGGATAAATAAAGAAGAGGAAGGGGAAGGATTATTGTTAAATAGAGGAAAGTCGTTGAGAGAACAATTGTTTATTGGAGGAATTCGGTTTACCGAGCCTTATATGGAAGAAGAGGGAGGGGAGGGAGGGGATTGTGAAGAAAATAAAAATAATTATGGAAGTTTTGGGGAAACAAAAGAAAGATTAAACAACAAAAATGGGGTATTAAACAATAATAATCGTCGTCTGTCACCTAAACTTGAGGATAATTTTAATGGTGATAATAAAAAGAGAAGGGCTACAACGACAAATATTGAGTGAGAAAATTAATTTTTTAATTTTTAAATTAATTTTTTTAATGTTTCCGGAAAGAATACAATTCCGGAAAATAATTAATATTTAATGAAAATACTCTATCTATAGCAGTTTCAAAGGAATATTTTGGATCATAACTTTCTAAATTCTTAACGGATCTGAACAATTTTTGTATCATTCGATAGCTGAGAATGTGGAGATTATTTTACCTAACAGGGTTATCCTGATTGGATCATTATATTAAAAGTTATAGTCAAATAAATGACGAAAATCACGATTGAGCGCACATTTCCGGCTGTAACTTTTTGTAAAATGATCCGATTATGTCAATACTGTTAAGTAAAATATTCCACACATTCAGAGCTTTCGATTGATATAAAAATCACATTTTTAAAATTAAATTCAAAATACATATGAATTTTTAAGTATATCCAATATTCCACTATTTTTTGAACATCTTACAATAGAATTATCTACAATTAGAACAATGCTTGGATTTGTAGTAGAAACTCAGAGAGGCTTTAGAAAGAGACTTGAGAAAGATAAAACTCGTGAAAAGGTGAAAAATAAATTGAAAAAATTTTTTGAAAAAATTTTTTAGATTGAATCTGAATGGGCTAGAATATTTGTAAAATTGGACTATGCTTGTCTTATAATTTTTCAATTTTTAAATCTTATCAGCTTACTTGTATTTCTTAAATTTGCATGGACAGATTCGCCTAAAGAACCAGAACGTCAATTAGTTTAAAAACTTTTTTGAACAAATTGTAAAACAAAAATTGTTGCTTTATCATGTAATAATAATATTTTATATTAGTTCCTTTATTTAAATTTACAAAAAAAAGTGTACATTTATCTCAAATATTTTTAAAAAATTAACAATATATTGGAGGAAGTTTTTCGTTTTTATTTTTATGGAAAGTATATTGCAACAGAAAGGGGGGAAGGATTTAAAAAATTAAGAAGGAAAAAAGATTTACAAATAAAAAATTCAAAAAATGGGCAAGGCATAAAAATAGAGAGAGAATGAAGAGGAAAGGAAGGGAAGTGGATAAGGGAATCCTAAAAAAATATACAAAAAAATTCAACAAAATAATTTCTTCCTTGTTTTACCAAACAGAACATCTCCTTTCTTCAGAATAACGCATTGCTGCACCCTCTTGACATTTAAATGCATTTGTAAATTCTGGTTGATTTACAACTACGCCGTTAACTCGGTAACGATAGGGAGAGTGGGGGTCAGTCAGAAGTTGTCGGATTAACTGGAAATAAATGATTAGGTAATTATTTGTAAAAGTTCCGGAAAAAGTTTTATTTTTACAATTTGTAATCCTTTCCGGAAAAGTATAGAATAATTAACTTAGTTTTACAATTTGTAACCCTTCCGGAAAAGACTGAAAAATACTCAATTATATATTTTGTAAGCTTTTGAGAAAAGTGTAGAATAAGTAACTTAATTTTATAAGTTGTAAACCTTCCGGAAAAATCTAGAGTAAGTATTTACAATTTGTAATCCTTCCGGAAAATAAATTAGCGTATTTAATAAATTAGCGTATTTTTACAATTTGTAAACCTTCCGGAAAAGGCTGAGAAATAAATATCTCTATTTTATATTTTTTATGCTTTCCGGAAAATGTTTCCTTTTACAATTTGTAATCCTTCCGGAAAAAGTTAAAGATATATTAACGTATTTTTACAATTTGTTATTTCCGTTTACAATTTGCGAACTTTCCGGAAAAGTCTAAATAATTTACGTAATTTTACAATTTGTAATTTTTCCAGAAAAGGCTGAAAGATAAGTCTCTTAATTTTATATTTTTTAAGCTTTACGGAAAATGTTTCCTTTTACGATTTGTAATCCTTCCGGAAAAGTTATAGGTAAATTAGCGTATTTTTACAATTTGTTATTTCCGTTTACAATTTGTGAACTTTTCCGGAAATGTCTTTTACAATTTGTAAATTCATCAATTTTTATTTTAAACTTTCCGGAAAGGTTTCCTTTATGCAACTTGTTTTCCGGAATTACAATTTCCGGAACAAGTTTTCCTTTTACAAATTGAACTAATTTCTCTCATTTTTACAATTTGTAAACCTTCCGGAAACTTCACAAACGTTAATTTAATTACAATAATTTAAAAACTGACAGTTTCCGGTTTTGTATGACCACACCAAGTTTGCGCATATGAAATAAAAAAGAGTTGTTCATTATTGTATTTTTCCAACCCTGGGAGGCGTTTTTCTTGACCATGCTTGCGTAAATAAGCCTGATAGGCTGCATAAGCCTTCAAATTAATTTTTAAATTTTTTAAAATAATTTTTTAATTAATTTTACTTGTTTAATCCCTCCATTATCAGCAATATTTTCTCCTTGTGTAAGTATTCCATTAACTTTAAGTCCAGTTTGGGGGACAGAAAAGGCCGAATATTGGTCAATTATACATTTCTTTTAAGAGAAAAATTAAATTTTATTTTTTTTTATTTTAATTTTTTAATTTTTACTTTTCTCTCCACAAAACGTTTCTGGGTTAGCGGGTCCCACCAATCCTTTAAATTTCCACGGCCATCAAACTGAGCTCCCTTAAAAATTTTTTAAAATAATTTTATTTCTTCCCCTCCATGGCTACCTGGTCATCAAATCCATGAGTAATTTCATGCCCTATAACCGCCCCAATACACCCATAATTTGTAGCTTTGGGGAAATCTCGATCAAAAAAGGGTGATTGAAGTATGGCTGCTGGGAATGCTGAAAGAAAATTAATTTTTTTGAAAATTCCCAAAAATTCTAGACAGACTTATAGCATTTTTAACACCCGAATAGAAAGCATTAACAACAGCGCTGCTCGTCCCAAATTCTTCTCTATCGACTGGCTCGATTAGGCGACGGAAGGCTTTGCGTTGTGACCAAATGCTTGCCTTTTCTACCTTTAATTTTTTTTTAATTTTTATTTTTTATTTTCTCTTTCTACTTGTAAAGCATAATGATCATTAGGATGTAAATCAAAATTTTTATAATAATCGTCCAGTTGTGTGTCGTTATAGAGAAAGTCTGGATAGCCTATTAAACTAAGCATTTGTTCTGCTTTAATCAAGGCATATTCTTTAGTCCCCGGATCCATCCAATCATTTACTGCCAACATTGCTTTAAACGAGGCCCTCAAATCCTCTATCATTGCTAAGGCGGCCTCTTTGGAAGAACGGTCAAAATGGGCACGGACATACATGGCACCGCTGGCATAGCTCATTCGAGAGGCTAGAGAAAGAGAGAGAATATATAAAACAACCGGAAAAAGTTTATTTCCGGAAAAATAATGCTTTAAAACTTTCCGGAAAACATTTAATTTTTATAAAAAACCGGAAAACATTTAACTCTTATAATCAACCGGAAAACCTTTCCGGAAAACATTTAATTTTTATAAAATAACCGGAAAACATTTAAATCTTATAATCAACCGGAAAACCTTTCCGGAAAATTAAATCAACAAAACATGTGAGAAAATGAAGAATTCCGGAAAACATTGTTTTCCGGAAAAAGTTTATTTCCGGAAAAAGTTAATTTCCGGAAAAAGTTTATTTCCGGAAAAAGTTTATTTCCGGAAAAAGTTTATTTCCGGAAAAAGTTTATTTCCGGAAAAAGTTTATTTCCGGAAAAATATAATTACAATAATAGTCTACTTACATGCCGCTGAGGCACAATCCTTCCACCTTGGGCTCTTCGCCTTCTTGCCCAAAAATGATTTAAGAAAGTGCTGCTGAATATCATCATAACTTTCACTTAATTGGAAAGACCAAGCCGAAACATATCTCCAATTAATATAATTTGCCTTCACCTCATCAGGCGTTGAATTTAATAATTTAGTTAATCTATCAAAATATTCTGGTTCAGCCAAAATTATTTCTGGGTCAGATTTTAAATATTCGTGCATCTCTGAAGGGACTAACCAATCAAAATATTTTGTCCAATTCATTAAATTAAAAATTTTTTGCATTTCTGAGAGGTGGTGTAAATTGTACCTTAAAATGTCCTTTTAATTAGAATAAAAAATTTTTCCCAAACATTTTTGTAAAATTTCTTCGATCCTCGTCTGGTGTTAATATACGTGCAAATTCCCTCTCAAAATTTATTATTTTTTCAACTTCATTAGGAATATAATCCGGATCTGATAGATAAGTGCCGGCGTCTCTGGCGAATGAGGTGATCTGTTGGAATAGAAAATATTTGTTTAAAGTTTCCGGAAAATATTTAAAAGTGATTCCGGAAAGACTTGTAATAGGTAGGAGATGCCCAGTTCCGAGGGCAAAATTTTGGGCATAACTTTGTTTAAACCTGACCAATCTGAATAATTTTTGCATTAATCGAAAGCCCTGAATGTGCTGATTATTTTACTTAACAAGGTTGTTCTGATCAGATATTCGTATGAAAAGTTATAGCCGTATAAGTGTGCGCAATCGTGATTTTTGATAGTTATTTCGCTATAACTTTTTATATGGCTATCCAATCAAAACAACCTTGCTAGGTAAAATAATCTGCACATTAAGAGCTTTCGTTTGGTATATAACTTATTCAGAATGGTCAGAAAATGAAAAAGTTGTGGGTTAATAAAGACAACTGGACTGAAAGATGTTGACAGTAACCCCCACCAATTTCCGCGATATTTTAATAATTAAAATAAAATTTCGATTTATTCACCTTCTCAATCATATAACGCTTATATGCCGCCATCTGATTCCCATATCTTGTATCATTTAAATAATAATCTCGAGCACTAGCCCCCAATCCCAAACCCCCTTGATCAAAATTGAGTAAACGCCTTGTAGCATTTTTCTGATCCAACGACACATAAACATCCACAAACACGTCAATAGCTCGAGAACGGCCAACGTGGACCAAAAGATCGGTTAAATCGAATTCTTCCGCCTTCCATTTATTTGGAGAAATAATTGGCCAGTGACCAAACTTTGCTACTCGACTATAAAGAATTAAAGATTATTTCCGGAATAAACCTTTCCGGAAAATTTACCTTAATAATTCTGAACTATTCCTTCTATTCAAATCCTCTGTGTTCATACAGCCGTGATACAAACTTTTTAAATTTTTTATTGCTACGGAGGTTGGCTCGTCTGGAGATTCAAAAAGTGTTTTCATTTCGTGATTAACTTTCTCTCGTAATTCACTAAAATGCCCGTAAGATGTCTATAAATTAAATAAAATATTTTAAATTTTTAAAAATTATTACGAGATCATCAGGTATTGGATTATTGGCAACCCATTTACCACAAGCAAAATCGAAGAAATCTAAAAAATAAAATTATAATTAAGATAAAGGAATAATAAATGCTTTGAAACGTTTCCGGAAAAAGTTTATTCTTTCCGGAAAAATGTTTATTTTTCCGGAAAATAATTATTCTTTCCGGAAGATATTTATTGTTTCCGGAAAATAATTATTCTTTCCGGAAGATGTTTATTTCCTCCGTAAAAAGTTTATTTTTTCCGGAAAAAGTTTATTCTTTCCGGAAAATGTTCAAAACTTTATTAAAACACAAAACTTTCCGGAAAATGTTTATTTTTCCGGAAAAAGTTTATTCCTTACGGAAAATGTTTATTCTTTCCGGAAAATGTTTATTCCTTTCCGGAAAATGTTTATTCATTCGGAAAATGTTTATTCCTTCCGGAAAATAATTATTCTTTCCGGAAGATATTTATTGTTTCCGGAAAATAATTATTCTTTCCGGAAGATGTTTATTTCCTCCGTAAAAAGTTTATTTTTTCCGGAAAAAGTTTATTCTTTCCGGAAAATGTTCAAAACTTTATTAAAACACAAAACTTTCCGGAAAATGTTTATTCTTTCCGGAAAATGTTTATTCCTTTCCGGAAAATGTTTATTCATTCGGAAAATGTTTATTCCTTCCGGAAAATGTTCAAAACTTTATTAAAACACAAAACTTTCCGGAAAACATGTTTATTTCTATTAAATAACACAAACTTTTTAAGAAAAATACAAAACATTAAAAAACACAAAGCTTTCCGGAAATAATTCATTGAAAACATTTCTTACCTTCACAAGGATCTACCCGTTCATCAATAGAATGTTTAAGCAAATCCGCCGCTTTAACAAAACCAGGACTTGCATCAACCTCGACAACATTATTAACAGAATTTTCTTGTTGAGATTCTTCTCTATTAGGAGGAAAAGGATCATTTTGTCTTTGTTGTTGAAATAATGGATGTTCCTCTACTAGAGATAGGGGTGTATTGCTGTTGTTATTTGAGGGGGTAGTTTTTCTTTTATGGACAGATGATTCATATATTGGTCGGTGTATTTCTTTATTAACATTTATATCATCTTTGAAAAAATTTTTAATTTTATTTTATTTGGTGAATATATTATCTTATTTAATAAAATCGCCCATGTTTTAATTAATAAAATATAATTTTCCGGAAGACATTAAATTATACTTTTTCCGGAAAATGTTTTTAATAAATGTTTTTGTTTCGACGAAACTTTCCGGAAATATTATAATTAGATTATATTTCCGGAAAATGTTTAGTCAGTGAATGAATTTCCGGAAAACTTAATAATTGAAATATAACTTTCCGGAAAATTTTTAGTCTGTTTTATTTGATATTTAGAGAATAAAATTTCCGGAAACCTTATAATTTAAAATAACTAAAAAATGTCTAAGCTTTCTGGAATTTTAATCACAACTTAAAATCCGCAAAACTTAAAAATTATTACCTGCAAGTATTGACGCCCCATTCCTCATAGACGGTGACCCATTTAATGACAAAAAGTTTTGAGATGATACAAACACAAGCAGATAAAACCTCAAAATATTTGAAGAACAATTTGGCAAGTTTGTTACAGAACAAGTTGTTAATTTGTGGAAAGGGTGGCTGAAGGAATTTGTAAAGGGGGATGGCAACATTTTTTGGGGGAACTTGGGGATTGTGAGTATTTATATAATTGAAGTGTTTATTCAACAAAAAATTAATTAATTTATTTTTGCAGTCAAATTATTCGTTTAAACTGCCTTTATTTGACCGAGTTTGAGGAGAAAAAATTCTAAAAAAATTAAATTTTATTAAAATAAATTAAAAAATATTTGTATAGAGAAAGGATAAAGCGTGAAAAATAATTATTAAAGAGGATAAGGGAAGAATAAATAAAGAAAACGGAAGAAAAAAATAGTAGGCTAAAATGAAGAGAACTACATAGAAGAAGAAATTATTTTCCGGAAAAAGTTTATTCCTAAACATTTTAATAATTTAAACTTTTTCCGGAATGTTTTTATGTTTCTGATGTTTTGAAAGAATTTAATTTTCCGGAAAGTTTCAACATTTTTCAATTATAATAATTTCCGGAAACTCTACAGTTATTTATTCTTTAAAAGATAGGAATAAAAAAGAAGGAAGTAATTTAATAAAAAATAATTTTAAAAATATAAACAATTAAAAATAAAAATTCTAAAAATATAAATAAAATTACTATTAAAGGTCCAAAGATGTGTTAAATAAAAAATAAAGTTTATAACATTTTTATTTTTAAACTTTTTCCGGAAAGTTTCAACATTTTTCAATTATAATAATTTCCGGAAACTCTACAGTTATTTATTCTTTAAAAGATAGGAATAAAAAAGAAGGAAGTAATTTAATAAAAAATAATTTTAAAAATATAAACAATTAAAAATAAAAATTCTAAAAATATAAATAAAATTACTATTAAAGGTCCAAAGATGTGTTAAATAAAAAATAAAGTTTATAATTCAACACAGGTTTTTTTATTAAAACTTGATTTTAATTACCCTTAATTGTAAATAATTATAGGGGTTTTGATCAAAAATGAATAATTATATATGGAGTAGAATTTAAAAAAAGAAAAAATGAATTAAAATATTAACAAGGGAATATTTTAAAAATATTTTAAGAATATTTTTAATTGTTTTTAGTTAAAATTAATTTTTTTCTTCTTAAATAAACATTAGAGGAGGTGACTGTTTTCAAAAATTTATAGCTTTTTGAAACAAGAACTATTTTAAACGTTCTTAGTATTGTTGGATAGAGAATTAAATTCTCTACAAAACAAAAATAAAATAAAAATTTTAAATGAGGAAATAAGAAGGAAGGAATGTTTTTAGACTAAAAAACCTTCAAAATTCGTTAAAAATTTAGGTTTTTTAATTATAATTATTTTTATAATTAATCTAAAATATTATTTTAAATTGTGTTTTGTAGAGAATTTAATTCTCTATCAAACAAGTCCAAAATTGTTTAAATTGGATAATCCAATCTCGAGTTGTAATTAATTTAAAGAGGTACTATTCTTCCTGAATTAATCTAAAGCTTAAATTTTTTGGTTAAGTTGGTTACTGTGCCATTTTTTATTTAAATAATTAATTATCTGATGAGAGTTCGAATCCTTTTATGGAAAATAATTTCTATTAGAATTAATTTTCTATTTTAAAAAATTATTTAAATTTTTTAAAATTTATTTTGATTGTTTTTTATTTGTTTTTTAATAAAATGGCCATTTTTTAATTAAAAATGAATTTTAGGGGATTTGAGAGGGATTTTAGGGGAATTTTGAGGTATTTTCTCAATTTTAAGGGCTATTAAAAATTCTAAAAAAATTCTAACAATTTTTCTAGTAAAGGAAATATCCTCCCAAATAAAAATTTATAAATTCGTGTCATTTAAAACCCCAAGAAAAATGATTGCTTTAAGAAATGAGTGACTTACTACTTCCCCCTCCCCCTTTTATATTTATTGGAAGAGGAAGGAAGAAAAATAAGAAAAAAAGGAAGGGGGAAAACTTTTTTTAAAAAGATCCAAAACCCCGGAAAATGACAAATAAAGCTCGCGTCATGCCAAAAAAAAAGTAATTTTCTTTTTTTATTTTTTATTTGGCTAGTAGATACTCCCACCCCTATTTAGATGCTTCTTTTATTAAAAATAAAAAAGAAAAAAATTTTAAAATTAATTTCAAGCTTTTAGTTTAACCTTTTGTATTTTTATATATTGCTACATTTTAAATAAATAAAAGTTGTTGTAATTTATTGCAAAAATATAAAAGCATTAAAAAATTATTAATTTCTTTTCTCAACCCCCGCTTTTTAACTATTAAAAAATTGTTCTATTAAATATTGTAAAAACTTTCCGGAAAAACATTTTCGGGGAAACATTTTCCGGAAAACATTTAAAATATAATTAAAACTTCCAAACATTTCCGGAAAAGTTAAAAACAAATATTTCTTTTCCGGAAAACTTGATTAAAATAAAGAATAATACAACTTTCCGGAAGAAATAGAAATATTATTAAACTTGAAACTTTCCGGAAAACTTAAAATAAGCGCAAACTTGGAATGTTTCCGGAAAACTTGAAAAACAAATAATTGTAAACTTGAAACTTTTCCGGAAAACTTAAAAATTAAACATTTGCTTGTTTTATTAAATTCTTAACAATAAATTTCATATAAAAAATTCTTTTTTTTAATTAAAAAAATTTTCCAAAAAATGATATCATTCATAAACAACTTCAAAACGATACAATATTGTATTTGACACATTTTTATTATTTTTTAAAAATATTTGGAAAAAGAAAAAAAATTTATTTGAACATTAAAAGACGTGGACATACGTGTTTATTTAATTAAAAAAAATAAAATAAAAATTTATTAAAAATTAGGAACAAAATTTTGAATTAAAATTTAACAAAATTTTATTTAGAAAAATAATAAAATAAAAATTAAATTTATTTAAAAATAAATTGTTTCAAAATTATAATTTTTAGGATTCTTAAAATTTCCAAAAAATTAAAAATGTTTGAAATGATTATTCATTAAAAAATTCTTAAAATTATATTGTTGTTCAAAATTATATAAGGGAAAAAATATTCAAGAAAATAAAAAAATTTTAAAAATAAAAATAAAATTTAAAAAAAATTAAGAATATTTAAAAATTAAGAGTCCTTTAAATATATAATTTTTAAAATTAAAAATAATTTTTTTTTAATTTTAAAAATAATATAAAACTTGATTTTTTAAATTTTCTCAAATTTAAAAAAATTAAAAAAAATAAAAAATAAAATTTTTTAAATTAACTTTAATTTCAGTCTTTTATAAGTAAAAAAATTAAATTTAAAAAAATAAAATAAAGACTAATTAAATTAAAATTTAAAAAATAAACTTAATGACCAAAAAATAAAAAATAACAAAAATAAATCTAGTGTGTTAAATTAAAGTACAAAACAGAAAAAAAGGAAAAAAAATTATAAAAAATTAAAATACAATTGTAAAAATAAAATAGGATTGTTTTGTGTTTTTATTAGTGAATTAAATTTTTAATTCTGGTTTTTAATGTGTTTTTTATATTAATTCTGGTTTTATTTCAATTTTGTATTTTGCAATAATTCTGATTTTTAAATGAAATGCGTTTTTGATTTATTCTGATTTTTATTAAATCTGTGTTTCATATGTATTTATGATTCTGGTTTTATTCTGATTGTATTTTCTTGTATTTTCTTGTATTTTCTTTTACAAATTTGTATTTTCTTTTGTTCTGATTTATATTAAATTTGTGTTTTATATTTATAATTCTGGTTTTATTCTGATTTCCTATTAATAATGTATTTTCTTTTTTTTTAATTTGTATTTTCTTTTCTGATTTTTATTTAATGTGTGTTTCATTTTTAAATTAATTCCGAAATATATATTTTCTGAAATATTTTTTATAAAATTCTGATTGTATTTTATATTTTGCTTCTATTAATAACCGCGCAGGTATTGGGGATATATTTAAAGAAAAACACAAAACACTTTAAAAATAAAAGAAAAAATATTAAAAACCAGAATAAAGAAACTTTAAATGTTTTGGTTGTTTTTATTGTTTTTTTTTTGTTGAGAAGAGAGATAAAATAAAAATAAATTGTTTTAAGGAAGAGGACAAATAAAAGAAGATTTTGTGAAGAAGATGACTGCGCACAAGACGCGGTAATCGTTCTTTTTTTTTATTTTTTTTAAAGAATAGAATAATAATAGATTTTGTTTTGACGATTAAATAATGAATTGGTGTTTTGTATAGAAAAATAAAAAAAATTTTGGGAAAAAATGTTTTTCGGTTGAAACTCACTTATGTTGGGTATTAGAGATCGAGCTTGACCTGGACCAAAACGTGGGTTTCACCTGTACCCAGAGTCCAGGTCCAAGCATTTTTTGACCTTCCTGGGTTTTTCCTGGATACAGGCCCAGGATCCGTTCCGAGTCAATAAATCAAACTCTAGAGTCCAGGAACAGGTCCAGGCTTTTCAAAAATCTCGATCTCTATTAGGTATAGTTAATGCCCCCACACACCCTTCTTTGTGAGAGGAAAATTATTTAAAAAAATTTTTTTGAAAATTAAATTTAATTTTTTAATAAAAATTCCCCCCAAAATTTAGGTATATTTATCTTCCCTCTAAAAATAAAATAAAAAAATCTAAAAATAAAAAAATTAAATAATAGATCAGCTCTCCCCGCATAGATTGATAAAAGATAAAAGGGGAAAATTATCAAATATTAAAAAAAATAAAATGGATTGAAGTGCTACTTTTTTTTTTAATTTAAAAAGAAAAACTGGTTTTGATGTGTGAAAATTTTTTTTAATTTTTTTTAATTAAAAAAAATTAATTTAATAAAAAAAGACCAAATTTGTTAAATTCATTAGTGGGACAAAATGTCTACTTTTTTTGATTTATTGAAGGAATTAAAAAAAATTTTTTCTAATTAAAAAATAATTTAAAAATAGGGTTCAAAGATGATGAATTAAGTAAATTAATTTTAAATAAAATTAATAAATCATTTTTGGGATCAAATGTCTTAAAATGTGTATGTTAAACAAATGACTTGGAAAACATGCGATTCATGCGCGGAAAAAAATTTTTTAATTAAAATATTTAAAATTTAAAAAATGATATTAAAAAAAATAATCTTTTTGAGAAAAAATAGAATACTAGTCCAGAGAAATTTTTTGAAAAAAAATAAAAAATATAATTTTAATCCATAAAAAAATTTTGGAAATTTTTTAAAATTTATCTCAGAATTTTTTCAAATAATCAAAAAATTTTTTGAATTTTTTTAAAATTACAAAAATAATTTTCGAAATATTTCTTGGACATTTGTGCCCATGTATAACCAAAAAAAATAAAAATTTCTAAAAAATTTTATTAAAAAAAAATATTTTTTAGCCTAATCTGAGTATTTTTACCTCCCTTAAGGAATTAACCAAATAACTATACTAAATAGTAAAAAATAAAAAAAATAAGTTCCGATCAGGGAGGACGAATCAAAAATAAAAAATAAATGTACATACTACTTGACTTTGAATTACTAAAAAAGCGTAGGAGGGATTTAAAATAAATGACGAAAATTAGATAGGGATATATTTAAAAATATTTAAAAAATAATAATAAATTTTTACAAGTATTAAATTACAAGAATGAGCTATAAAAAATATTTTTAGAATTTTTTTTTTGGATATTTACTACTACTAAAAATATTTAGGGAATGCAAAAATAAAAACAACAAAAATCCCCTTAAAATAAAAACTTTTTTTAAAAGATTGACGCATTTTCTCTTATTCATTGATTGAGAAGCTGTTTATTATAAAAATTAATATACTGCTAACCTTTTAATTGTAAAAACACTTAATAAATCGTCATTAATGTTGTTTTAATGTTTTCGCAATAATAAAACACACACAAAGTTCGTTGAAACAAATGAAGAAATAAACAAGTGTTTTGTTGCAAAATTGTGTTTTTTGTATTTTCCTTCCGGAAAATACACAAATTTGTTTAATGTTATAAACATTTCCGGATGTGTTTTCCGGAAAAACACATTTAACTAATACACTGGAATATTGTTTTCTTGTTTGTTTTAATTGTTGTTTTGTTTTAATTGTTTTGTTTTAAGTTTCATTGGTAAACTTGTTTAATTGGTAAAAACATGTGTTCGAACATGTTTTCCGGAAAAACACAATTAAAACAATGAAATGTTTTTTTTGTTGTTTGTTTTAATTATTTTTATTTTAAAGTTTTGTTGTTTGATTGGTAAACTTGTAAAACATGTGTTTTCGTATGTTTGTGTTTTCGTGTGTTTTCGTTTCGATTGTTTTTCGTAAAAACATGTAATTAAAACATGTTTTTATTGTTGTTGTTTTAATGTTTAAATAAAATAATAATTGTAAACATGTTCGAATGTTTTCCGGAACATGTTAGAAACATTTGTTGAAACAAACAAAACATTTTTACATGTTTTGCGGAAAATAAAAACATATTTGTCTTGTTTACATTTTTATAAATAAAATTGTATTGACCATTAATAATTGCAAAATTTTTTAAATCTCTATTAAATTAATTTAATTTAGTAAAAAGGTTTAAGTATATTCGTTGCACAAAGCACAGAATATTGAACAACTGCTAATTCTACTGCAAGTTGTTGGCCAATCTCAATACGCTTTTTATCGTCCGCGGCATTTTTGAATTCAGTTATCTAAAAAATATTTTTTAATAAATCTGTTAAAAATGTTTTATTTTAATTTTGCCATACTTTTTCGTTGACTGCTGACATAACAGAAGCAGAATAGGTGTCGGCATCCGAAAGTGAAAAAAGCACATGCCTTTAAGTTTAAAATATAAACATGTTTATTAAATACAAACATTCCGGAAAAACATGTTATTTAATATAAATATTCTGGGAAACACGTCTAAAAACATTCCGGAAAACAATGTTCATGAACACGAACATTACGGAAAGATACAAATAAAAACATTCCGGAAAAACATGTTCATAAAAACATGTTCATTTAATAGTTCTCAATGTTTCCGGAAAAACAAATACTAATTCTCACACTACAAACACAACAAAACATTTACCAAAACACTTTCAGTAATTAATGTTTTACAATTGTAAAACTAGTTTCTGTTACCTTTTCTCCTTCTCTTTTTCTGCAAGTCCCATTGACGGATTTACAAAACACTGGTCAACTTTACGCAGTCTTCTATTAGCCCATTCAGCATTCATTGCACTTTCAGAATAAACATCTTGTTCAAATTTTTGTGTTTGTCCAACAAACAGCCATGTTTGTCTCCACAAATTTCTCATTTGTTTGACTGCTGGCCCCATTTCTTTAGGCCATTTTTCATGCAAATTGTCCAAATTTTTTACAATTCCAGGCAAATAATTGTTTGCAAGTGTTAAAGCAAAACAGCTAGCGTTGATTGGTAATAGAGGGGAATCAGCAAATAAACGTGCCATTTCTGCCCAGTATTGGCCTATTGCTTTGTGGACCTATTAAAAAATTTTCTTCTGTTAAAAATTTTTTTTCTCAAGAAACTAACCGACAAATTGTCATGGTCAAACAAATGTTCATTAACAAAGGGCACTTCATAACGTGAATGGTAGAGTGGATAGGAGCCCCACGACACATTTCGATAAGTAAAATCAACAACAGGGATACCCAAAAAATTGAGAAACGACATATGGTCAGTGCCTCCTCCAGGTAAGTCTATATCTGGTACATCTGGAGAAAGCCAGGTATAATTCCCTTTTTGTGGGTAATAAGCTTTCCAAGTGTCGTAAATTGTTTGTCTCCCTTTTGCTCGTTCTGATTCGACAGGATTTGGAACTTTTTTAGCTGCGGAAACAACGGCAGAAAAAAGTGAGGGAATTGTTTTGACAATACTTGAAAAAATAAAAATATTATTTTAAATTAAAAAATTAATATTTTTACAGTGATTGGTTAGAAGCTATTGTATCAACATTTAAATAAATAATAGCACGGTCTTGTAAAACTTGAGCAAATTCTTGTACAAACTCGGTAGAACTAAAAACAATAAACTTGAGAAATTGTAAAACATAAAAGGATTGTAAAAACAAAGGGAATTGTAAAACTTAAAATGCTTTAGCAAACATCAGAACTTTCCGGAAATTAATTAAATGTTTTTGAAACATCAATGTTTTTCTGGAAAAAATTAATTATCAACAAACATATGAACACCCAGAGAGTAATAAAAAGTTTCCAAAACATCAAAACATTCCGGAAAACATTAATATGTTTAGAAACAACTTTTCCGGAAGTTGTAAAACATAAAATACTAATTGTAAAACTTAGAAGGATTGTAAAACTTAAAACTCAAATTGTAAATAAATTGTAAAAATTAAAATAATTGTAAATTAGAGGAATTGTAAAACATGATAAATTTTAAGATATAAATTGTAAAACTTAAAACTTAGATTTAAATAAATTGTAAAACTTTGATTAAAAGAAATCGTAATTGTAAACCTAAATTGTAAAACTTAAAGGGAATTGTAAAACTTGAAATGATTGTAAAACTTTAAATTGTAAAAACTTAATATTTTTATTTACCCAATTAATCCGTGTTCTTCTCCATCCCAATTACAAAATACCAAAGTTCGTTTCGGCCTCCATCCACGTTTAACTGCTTGGGCAAATGATCGGCCAACTTCAGCAAGTACAGCTGTTCCTGAGTTAGGGTCCAAAGCTCCATACACCCAAGCATCGTAATGATTTCCGAGCATTACCCAAGAATCGGGCTCTTCACTTCCATGGATAATACCAATTAAATTTTGGATTTTTCTTTAAAAAATAATTTTCAAAAAAATTTTTTTTCTCAAAATTTTTTACTTAATTTCCAACGTAGAATGTACATCCACTCTCAATTTCTTTGCATCATTTTTATTCCCATTTTGTTTAAATCCAGGACCAATACGATAAGTAATATTTAATCCCCCACGCCAATCTTCGGGTACTTGAGGGCCTCCCATTCGTTCAAGAATTTGAATGACATCGGCATAACCAAGAGGGAGGACGGGGATATTTGGGAGATAATGATCCTTTTTTGCCTTAAAAATTTTTTTTAATTGACAAAAAAAATTATTTCTTCAACACCTGTTGTATTGTCCTTCCCTTGGGAAAATCACGCCGCGCAGGCAACAAAGGGGTTAATGGGTCACCTTTAATTAAAAGAATAACATGACTAATAACTATGCTTAATTTAGTTGCTAAAAGAAAATAAATTAATGTTAACCCTTCATAGCCATAACAGAACCACGCTGAACTCCATGTGAAGGAAGCCATGTACTGTGAGGAAATGTTTTGTCTAAAACAGAAAAAAATATTTTTGGGGAAATTTTATTTAAATTTTAAAAATAATAGAAAGTAGTCTAAGACGGATTTCGAGTCCAAAAATATTTTTTCAAAAATTCAAAAAAAAAATTTCAGAAAAAATAATGATTGTTTGGGTTGTTGCCTGCGGTTGTGATTCTCCAAAAATTAAATTTAAAAAAATACTAATAAAAGCATTCCTACACCTGTTCTATAGTCATAATTCGTTGAAAATCGTTTCGAGCAGGCAACAACCCAGATAACACATCTCCATCTTTTTCGAGTATAGAACCGCGTTGTACCCCATTAGGTGGAAGTAAATCAGTTTGAGGAAAGACTTTTTCAAAAATTAAAGAAAAATTTTAAATTTCTTTTACCAGCTTCAGGCCCTTGCCCAGCAACTTCTACAGGATCAGAAAATATTATTACAGCACCAGCACCCCTTGCGGCTGCATGTTTTACTTTATCACCACGGTAGTCTAGTCCATAACGAATTATTGCAATTTTGCCTGAACAAACGAAACAATATGTTTTACAATTACAATTTGAATGTTTTACAATTGTTTTCGAGAATTACAAAAGAAATTACTCATGTTTTCCGGAAAGTTTGTAAGTTCGTATAAATTACAATTTGTGTGTTTCCCAGAGTTTATATGTTCAAGGAAATTACAATTTGAATGTTTTACAATTAATTAAAATGTTTTTGTGTTTTTGTGTGTTTTCCGGAATTTTTATGTTCGAGGAAATTACAATTTGTGTATTTACAGCTTTCCTTTTACAATTTGTAATACAATTTTAATGTTTTGCAATTGTTTTCAGGAATTACAAAACAAATTACTCACATGTTTTCCGGAAAGTTTGTAAGTTCGTATAAATTACAATTTATAAATTACAATTTGTATGTTTCCCAAAATTTACATGTTCAAGGAACTTACAATTTGCGGTTTTTGTTCCCAACTTTCCGTTTACAATTTGTAATAACGTTTACAATTTACAATTTGTAATAATCAACGCTTACCATGTAGACTTGAAATTCCAAATTCCTTTTCCAAACGTTCAAAATCCTTAGGTTGGCCATAATGACAGTAGACAGGTTCACTTTCAGTTGTTCCATTCGCACTGTATGCTAGCCATTGTATAGCAGCACGATAGGAATCTTCTTGATTTAAAGAGGAGTCTTCATTTTTAGGCGTCAAGTCGGGACTGAGGCCAGTTGATTGGAACAACACTTTTCCATCCTCCCCAAGAACAGTTACTTTATTTGGATTTGTCCAGTTTGGATAAGAAAGCAAAACATCATATTCCATCAATCGAACCTCTGAAAAATTTAGGAAAAAAATTTAATTCGAAAAAAAATTTTTTTATTCACTTTCCAATCCATTCTGTTTCCATAATTCTGCCAACTTTTGCCCAACACGCCTATTCTCTTCTGTACCAGCCTGGTGAGGTTGTTGTGTTACCATTCTCAATGTATCTGTCATTTTGTTAGAATCAAACGAGGAGAAAAGAAGTTTTCTGATGTCTATAAAATAAACTTGAAATATTACAAATTGTAAAACAGGTTGTAAAAGGTAAACAAGTTTGTAAAAACAAGTTGTAAGAACAGACAAACAAAATAGTAACCAAACGAACATTTAAAAAAAAGTTGGGAGAAACATAAACTAAACGTTACAATTGTAAAACATCAGAAAAACACAAAAAGAAACTTAGAAAACAAAACAAACATTAACAGAAACAAAGAAACAAAACAAGTTTTTCCAACAGAAACATTCTTTCCTAAAACAAGTTGTAAAATGAACAAATTGTAAAACATGTTGTAGACAAAACATTGTAAATAGAAAAACACAAAAACAAACATCACGAAACGAACATTGAAATCAAAAACACAAACAACATAAATATTGTTTCTTAAACAAGTTGTAAAACAAACAAACTGTAAAACAAGTTGTAGAAAAACATTATCAAATGGAAAAACACAAAAATGAATAACACAAAACAAACATCAACAAAAACACAAACAACTAACCGTCTTCAGTAAATCCACTAGTAACATTAGGCAGCTCGATATGCTCTTTACTATCCCCGACTATTGCAACAACCATTAAAGATGCAAAACATACAGCCATAATTAACAAACATTTGTGCATAATGGACATTGAAGAGAAGTGGTACCACGGTCGTTGATTTATTTTGGAATCGGTTAAACCAGTCAAATCGCTCTTTTGGTCTGAACGTACTAAGTGAGAGTTTTGTCCACGAAGCATTCTTATAAATTAAAAACTAAAAAGGGTAAATATATTTAAGTGTATGGTGTACACAGAATTTTTTTGCAAAAGTAAAAAAATAAAATAATTAACTGATAAGAATAAAATAATTATTAATTTACCCCGCTAGTTGTTTAACATGAGGAAAAATATACAAGATAAACCAGCACCAGTTAATGTTAATTAATGATCAATAATCATGTGATGGTTATTGCATTAAGGAATTGTAAAACATGTTTGAAAGATGTTTTCCGGAAAAGTTTTAATTTGTAAAACAAGTTTTACAAATGCTTGTTTTATTCACAAACAGGTCTTCCGGAAAATGTTTTCTGGAAAAGTTTTAATTTGTAAAACATGTTTACAAATGTTTGTTTTATTTACAAAATAGTCTTCCGGAAAATGTTTTCCGGAAAAGTTTTAATTTGTAAAACTCGAACATTTGTAAAAACAAGTTTACAAATGTTCGTTTCATTTACAAACTAATTTTCCGGAAAATGTTTTCCGGAAAAATTGTTTTAGTTGGAAAAATGTTTTTAAGAGAGAAACATGTTTTGATATACTTAATTTGTTTTGCAAACAATTTACAATTTGTAAATTAAATAAACTTTAATCCTTTCAAAAATTTTATACCGGAATTTAAATAAATACAGGTGAATAATAAAATACAAAAAAAGGCAGAGAAGGAAAAATGTTGGCAGGCAATGATTAAAAAGTGAAGTTGTTATATTGGTTAAAATTGGCAAAAAAAACAATAAATCAATTACGCGATAACAAAAAAAATTTTTTAATAGAATGTACAAAAATCTTAAGTGAAAATTAATTGCCAAAAAATTAATATGTATATACCGATTGAGATTGCATTGAAAAAATGAATTTTTTATGTGGTAGTTCATATGAAATAAATAAATTGATTTGTGGTATAAAGTTGTAATACCCAAGAAAATTTTTTTAATTTCTAGACATCAAAAAATTTAATTTTTGGGTATTACAAAATGGTTAAAAGATAAAAAAAAATTTTTTTGTGTATAATACACGAGTTGAGACCAATCGAACACAACAAAAGTAGTTCGCAACCTGAATAAGTGGTGTGTAATTAAGTGGTTTTTAAGGCATGTTTTGGTGATTATCAAGTTTTTATTTTTTGTTTTATCAAAATTTAAAGAAAACAAAAACTTGACAAAAACATTCAAGTGGTAAAACAAAAAATATGAGCAAGAAAAAAAAATACAATTGTAAAATATAATTGTTAAGGTGTTAGGATGTTTTTCACAATTTGGAATGTTTTGTGTGGAAAGCAACGAAAAAAAGGTTAAAAACAAAAGTTAAAAACACTAGAGAAAAACATTTAGAAAAACATTTGTTTAAAGAAAAAGCACTGAGTTTAAACCAGAGCTAAAAACATATATAATTGTGCAAGAGAATTGTAAACTTTAAAAAATCAAGAAAAAGAATGGAAACACAAATTACAATTCCGGAACCTTTCCGGAAAAAATTACAAATTGTAATTCTGAAAATAAAATAAAGATTGTAATCAAAAAAATATTGTTTTTACAATTCCGGAAGAGATAGAAATTGTATATTATCAGAATTACAATTTGTAACTCTTCCGGAATTGTAAAAAATTATTTTTCCGGAATACAATTTTTATTTTATTTTTAGAATTGCAATTTGTTATGTTTCCGGAATTGCGAATACTTGAACAAATTACAATTTGTAAATGTTTCCAACTTTTTTTACAAATCTGATAATAGTGTGTAAAACAAAAAAATAAATCAAAAAATAAATATAAACAAAATCAAAAATATGTTGTGTCGCAAAAAAATCAAGTGTGAGTTTCTGTTTTTAAAAATATTGTATACTGGCAGAAAACAAAAAAAAACAATATTGAGTTATTTTTAAAGAAAATATAATGAAGTTCAAGACCATGTACAACAAAATAAGTAGATGAAAAATGTGAAAAGAAAATGAATAAAATAAATATATAATAAATAAACGAATAATCAAAAGTATGACTACTAATCACAAACTTATCTCCGGTAAATGTCTATATTTTTATATGTTTGTATGTTGGTAAAAAACAATTGTAATTTTATTATAAAAATGTTTTTACAAATACGAAATTAAAATTGTAATTGCAAAATGTTTTTACAAAAAAATGTTTGTTTTGATGTTTATTTTGATAGAAATGTTTGTTTTGATCAAAATGTTTGTTTTGATGTTTGTTTCGATAAAAATGTTTGTTTTGATTAATTTTAAGTTTGTAAAACATTTTACAATTATGAATTTAATTTTGTATTTGTAAAATGTTTTGACTCAAACATTTACAAATATAAAAAATGTTTCTAAAACTTAAACATTTTACAACTACAACTTTTTGTTTTTGTAGTTGTAAAAACATTTTTGTAATAAAATTACAATTGTTTTAATAAACAATCAAAAACATAAAAAGCGCATCCCGCCTTGAGTATAGCGTGCCAAATAAAGGGGAAAGGGTTAGTTTGATATTGGTGGGAGATAAAAAAAGATTATATAATTTTTAGTAAGGGGATTTTTAATTTTGATAAATTTTAATTTTTAAAAATGTTAAAGGTTGAGGGGGAATATTTTTTGAAAATTTTAATATTTTTTAAAGGCAATCGCTCCTCTCGGGATGGGACATTTCCGGACAAAAAAAAATTTTTTTTATTTATAATCTCATCATAACTCTAAAAAATATCAAGTAAAAATTTTCTTTTCCAACATTTTTTTACCTAAATTCCAGCCAATAGCAACGTCCAATCAGAACAACTTTTCCTCTTCTTCTCATCCTTGTTTTTGCTGTTATCATTGACGCCGCCAACAAGTTTTGAAACATCAAAAGCTAAACTATCAGGAGAAATTCCCATTGTTGTTGCAATTAATCCAAAGAATGGGGCAAGTAAACTTTAAAAAAATTTTTCAAAAAAATTTTTTGAGAATCTCCCAAACCTAATGTCATCAATACAAAAATATCGCCTAATCATCAATTCCCCTTCCTCAAATAAATGTTGTCTTCGACTGCGTAAGGCGCAAAATAGAAGACAGGCAGCAGCTTGAATTGAACAAAGTTGTGTAGCCAAAGTGAGATCTGAAAATTTTAAAAATTAATGGGAGTTTTACATAATAACTCTCAAATTTATTTTAATTTTGGGCAATTTTTTTAAAAATCGGGAAAAATTAACTGTTTTTACAATTCCGAAACAATACAAATTGTAATTCTTAAAAAACAAGTTCCTGAATAGTCTTGTTTTCTGATCCGGAATCACAATTCGTAATATTTACTTTCCATATATTTACATTTACAAATTCCGGAAACATTACAAATTGTAATTAAAAAACAAGTTTATGTTAAATACAATTCCGGAAAACTTGCAAATTGTAAATATAGAAAAAGTATGTATGTAGTACAAATAGAAATACTGGAAAGGAATAATATTTACATATACAAAAGTACAAATTGTAATTCTTAAGAAAAATAAAACTTGTAATTGTAAATAAAAAAAAATTATAATTAAAATTCCGGAAAGAATAAGTTTACATATTACAATTCCGGAAAATGTTTATATATTAAAAATACGAATTACAATTTGTAATAAACTTGTGTTTTTGTTTGTCAAACAAATTACAATTTGTAATAAACTTGTGTTTTTGTTTCCCAAACAAATTACAATTTGTAATAAACTTGTGTTTTTGTTTCCCAAACAAATTACAATTTGTAATAAACTTGTGTTTTTGTTTCCCAAACAAATTACAATTTGTAATAAACTTGTGTTTTTGTTTCCCAAACAAATTACAATTTGTAATAAACTTGTGTTTTTGTTTCCTAAACAAATTACAATTTGTAATATACTTGTGTTTTTGTTTGACAAACAAATTACAATTTGTAATAAACTTGTGTTTTTATTTTAAATTATAATTCAAATATATAATTTACAATTACATAATTTCAAAAAAAAATACTTTTCTTTTACACAAAAAAATTCTTTTATTATTATTTAATTCGTTTCCCTAATTTATTAATTATTCTTTTTAATTTTACTATTTTTTCATCTTTTACACATGTCCAAATTTATATTTTTTAATCTTTAATTTTTTTTCAAAATTTTCTTCGTCCTTTTATATTTTTGAATATTAATAAATTCACCAATTTACTTTAAACTTTAATTCAAAAATGTCCAAAAATGTCCAAAAATTACCGAAAAAGGGCCTAAAAACTTTAAAAAAAGTTCATCATCATCCGTCATCAAAAATCATTTTTATTTTACCCTTTCCCTTCTCTCCCCCCCCCCCCCCAAAATTTTTAAAGCTAAAAACAAATAGCATATACTCACATTTAATTTTTCAAAAAAAAAATAATTTCCATTTTTTCCCTCCCTCTCTACTACCCATTACCTAATTTTTAAATAAAAAAAATAATTATTTTTTTAATACTTTTAGTGTATGATGGCTTCTTTGTCTCTCTTGTTTTTAAAAAAGTCAACAACACATTAAGCAAAAGGCCGGAAGGAATATAACTGGATGAAAAAATGTCGGAAGATTTTCAAAAATAAAAAATAAAAAGCACGCGTTTTTAAAACTCATCTAAAATATAAAAAATAATTTTGTGTGTAAATTTGAAAAAAATAACGGAAAAATGAGGAAAAATTAATTATTTTTTATGAGGAAAAATTAAAAAATAAAAGAAATAAAATTTTTAAAAAAATTGTTGAAGGATTTTTAAATGAATAATAAAGAAAATAAAGTTTGGCGTGTGTAAAGTTTTTAGTGAAAATTATTTTTTTAAATGTATTGTTTTAAATAGAGCAGAAAAAAACACACAAAATTGGACGTCTTTTTAAACTTGGAAGAGGAAAAAAAATAGTATAAATTCTGATTTTAATAATTCTGATTTCTTTAAAATAATTCTGATTTTTTAGAATAATTCTGGTTTTATTAAAAATTCTGATTTCCTACATTAATTCTTACATTCTTAAATAATTCTGATTTTTAATAATTCTGATTTTTTTCAATAATTCTGGTTTTTTAAAATAATTCTGATTTAATAATAAATCTGATTTTCTACACAAATTCTGTTATTTAAATAATTCTGATTTTCAAAATTTAAAATAAAATCTCAAAATTTCTGATTTATACAATTTTACAATTCTGATATTTTTAATTTTATTTAAATTCTGCTATACTAAATTCTGCAAAGTAAATATATATTAATACTTAATTTTACAATTTCTGGTTATTTTTATTTCTTTTTTAGTATTTAATTTATAATTTATGTATTGTTATTGTTTTCAGGATAAATACATTTAAATATTTAGTTCAAAATTTATTTATATTTACATAAAATAAAAATACCGGAATTAATCTCTTTTAAAGGAATTTTTAAAAAAAAATTTTGGTATCCCGCAGAGAAAAAATAAAATAAAAAGAATTAATAATAATAAACGTGTTGTGTATGTATTTATTTAAGGACACACAATATTTAAAAAAAAAGAAAAGAAGGAAAATTTAATTTTTAAAAACAAAAGAAAAAAGCTTCTATTTTCACTCTTATATTATTTTTAAAAAATATATTACTTAATCTTTCATCAGTCAAAAAAATATTAATATAAATATAAAAATACACATCTGTCTAAAATACTTTAAGGATAGTAAAAATATTTTCACAATTCTATTTAAATTTAAAAATAAAAAAAGAAAGCTGAAAGAAATAGAATTTGAAAACCAGAATTATTAGTAAAAATCAGAATTTAAATTATTATAGATATTTCTTTTCTCTCTTACTTAATTTAACAAATATTCAAAAAATACTTCTAAAAAACAAAAAAAAATTAGAAAGTTTTTTATAAATCCCTTTTAGCTCTCCCAAAAAATAAAAATTATTAAAAAAATATTTTTTCCAAGTAATTTAAAAAAATTAAAAAGAAATTTTTGACAAAAACCACTTTTTAGTTCTCCCGAAAAAATATAAAAAAATATTTTTCTAAAAAATATTTTTAAAAATCCTATTAATTTATTTCTTCCAATATTAATTTAACCATTTAAATAAAAAAAATAATTAGTAATTAATTAATTAATAAAAAATCCAAACAACAATACCCACCACATATTCCCACATTTAAAAAATGTCAACAACAGGAAACAAACAAATTAACAAATCTTTCATTAATTTTTTGCTAAAAAATAAATTTTTTTTTCAGTTTCTTTGTTGTCCCAAAACGCGCTGAAAAATGGGAAAAAATGCGGTTTTTGCTCGACTAAAAAAAATTAATTTTTTTGCCAGCAATTTTTCTTTAATAAAATATATTTTAGCCTTTCTCTAGTTGTTGAAATAAATATTTTTAGCCACAAAAAATTTTTTTCAACCAAAAAAACTCTAGCCTTTTAATCGCGCAAAAATTAACTGGCAAAAAATAGATATAGCGCCAACTATTTTATTTTAAAAATTCTAAAAAAAAAATATTTCCCAAGAAAATAAAAATGTATCCTTTAGAGAAGGATTAAAAGTCTAAAAAAATGAAAAAAAAATTTGAAGTAAAAAGAAAAATTTTTGGAAGGTGTAAAAAAGATTAAAAATATGTATCGTAAATAAATTAAATAAAAAATAAATTTTAAAAGGTTTCTAAAAAAAAATTTTTTTAATGGAATATATAAAATAAAAATACTAGTAAAAATGAGAAAATTTAAAAGTAAAAATAAAATAAAGATAAAATCTAATTTTTACAAAAAAAAATTTTTTAACAATCCAAAAACTATTTTTTATTTTGTTCATTGGCCTATTAATCAATTTAAAAAAAAATAAATATTTTAAAAAATATTAAGTTTGGTAAATTAAAATTATTTGTGTATTAAAATCTTTTTTTCTTATTTTTATTAATTTAATCCCTCAAAATCATCCCTTCACCTCTCTATTTTCCACAAGAAAAATTTTTTTTCTTTATTTTAATCTGATCGTTCATTTTATTTTATATTATTTTCTTGTAAGATGCGCGAAAAAAAGTTGTTTTGTGTTAAACATTAATTTTATTATCCTCCTCACCCCTCCTCTACCTCGTCCCTTTTAACAAAAATTACCCCTTCCCCTATCCCCAAACTTTTATTTTTACCTAATCTAAACCCCCCCCCCCCCGTACCTCTTTTTATGTGTGCCCTCTCTTTTAATAAAAATTACCCCAAACTTTTATTTTTAATCTAAACAACAACCCTTTTTAAAGAAAATGACACTTTAAATAATAAATAAAAATGTTTGACGAGAGAAAATGCGCCATAAAAACACAACACCCAAAATATTTTGAAAGACATTAAAAATATTGTTGCGAAAATATATATGTACATATTTACGCGCGATCACCTTTACTAATCTTTCTCTTCTTTACCCGTTCTCTTTTTATATTTTTAATGATATGCTTTTAACAAACAGAAAATGCTTAAAAATACAAAACATTGTTTGTAGAATATATAAAGAAGGTTGTAAAAATAAAAGAAATCAGAATTTGTAAAAAATATCAGAATTTGTAAAACAAAAATATCAGAATTTGTAGAAATATATCAGTTGTAAAAACCAGAATTAATTTAAAAAATCAGAATTTGTAAAAACAAAAATTAATAAAATTAAAGTTGTAAAGTTTGTAAGAAAATCAGAATACGTAAAAAATCAGAATTTGTAAAAAAATCAAAAGTTGTAAAGAAATCAGAATTTGTAAAAAATCAGAAATTGTAAAAAATCAGAATTTAAAAAAATCAGAATTAATATAAAACTTACAATTGTAAAGAGAAAAGTTGTAAAATAAAATAATTAAAAATCAGAATATAAAATTACAATTGTAAAAATTAATTTAATTAAATAAAATTATAAAAAGATCAGAATCTTTATTTACAAGTTTTATATAATCAGAAAGTTTAGAAGTATGACTAGAAATAAGATTGTAAAAACAAAATTGAAAGAAAAAAAGAGGAAAATGTTAATGTTTTTATATGAGATTGTAATCTCCCCTTATTGTTTTTATGTTTTGTTTATGTTGTAAAAATGTATTTTCTAATTAAAAAATAAAGAGAAAGATATCAACAATAAGAGAAATTTAAAATCCAAAGTCTCCTATACCCAATATTAAATCCTTTGGAAATTTTAAATATATATCTCCTATTTAAAATTTGAAAAATCATCAAAAATTTCGTTTGAAATTTTAGTATCAACAATACAGATTATTATTATTAGGGTGTACATTTATATGGATATAAAATTGAAAAATATGGACATAAAATATGGATATAAAATCCTGAAATATGGATATAAATATGGAAATAAGTGCTAAATATGGATATAAAATCCCGAAATATGGATCAAAAAATTGTAAAAAGATATTTTAAAAATCAGTATTTTATGTAGAAAACAATAACTTTGCCTTTAAATTTGTATTTTAAGAGCATTTTAACAGATTTTATGGATTTAAAATTTATGTTAAAAATTTTTTGAAAATAAATTTTTCCGACAAATTTTCGAAAAAATTTTTTGACCAAAAATTTCCAGAATTTTGAAAATTTTCATCAATTTTTACTAAAATTTAACAAAAAACGACATAATATTAATCAAAATATTCAAAAAAAGAGAAATATTGATATAAAATATGGATATAAAGGCTAAATATGGACAAAATATGGAAAATATGGACATAGTGCCAAAATATGGAAAAATATGGAAAATATGGATTTTAAAGACCATTCTAGAAACCCTAAAACAAACCAAAAACATGTTTTTCGTACGTTTCACAGTGATAGGAATTCAGGAAAAAAATATGGATTTCCATATAAATGTACACCCTAATTATTATTAAAAATTCAAAAAAAAAAGTTTTATTTCTTCAAAAAATTTTTCCATTTATTACCCATTATTTCTCATCCTTTATTTATTTATTTATTTATTTATTTATTTTAAAAATATTCATTTATTCCTTTTCCCCTATTCACAATATTCTCGTACATATCAAAGTAGATATACCCAAAAAATTCCCTAATATGGCAACTTAATATTTATTCAAATTGTCGTCCAAAATCCTCCCAAAAATTTTTTAATAATGCCATCATCATCATCGTTCTTCTTCTTCCCCCAAATTATTATACTTCATGCCTATACCTAAGAATATTTATTTATTTAAGACAATCATTTCCGCGCTATTCACTCATTTCCTCTTATATACTTTTTATTTATTCACTCAGCCAAATAATTCAAATTTTTTTCTATTCTGTTGCTATTTTTCTCCCCTTAATGACTTCCCCTCAATCATTAAAATGACCCAAGATATAGCGTCACAAACACACACATATTGTTCTCAACTCAATCATCTTGTCATCATCTTTATTTAAAAAATTGTCTCATTTCATTTTCTTTGCCTTAAGGCTATCTTTGAAAATTGAGATAAATTCAAAAACACTTCTTGCAAAAATTCCCTCAAAGTCTCCTCTAAATTCCCCCAGACACTTAAATCTGCTTCCCAGTTTCTTCTGCGCAACAACAAAAATAACATCTGTCTGTCTATCCATGCAATAAAATAAGCCAAAAATAAAAAAAATACAAAAGCAGAACACACACATGTTGAATAATCCCCTATAGGCAACTTTAACCCAAGATCTACCCAAAAAAATGAGTAAATTGCCTAGCATGGTCTCTCCAAAGTCTCCTCTTTTATTTTTCAAAGCAACATCTAATAATAGCACTCTATAAAAATTCCTCTAAGCTTTTCTTTTAAAAACAATCCAAACTCATTAATTCACCGCTTTTTTCCCTCTCCAAGCTGTTGCCGTTGACCTAAGCAACCCTCTTCCCCCCCTCAGCTCTATTCCCCTCTACCTCATTAGAAAAATTTTTTTGAATAAAATTTTTTGAATATAAATACTAAATCTTTCTATATATATTTATTTTTATTAGTCTTAAAGACTTCTTTTTTAATTTAAAAATAATAATGAAAGAGATAGTAAAGAGAGAGAATGGGCAATAAAAAGATGCGCAAGCTCTATTAATATTTTATAACTGAAGGAATGCCAAGCTCAATTAATTATTGAGGAAAATTTAAAAATAAAAGAAAAAGAAAAGGAACAGATGGAGAATAAGGAAGGATAAAGAAAGAAAAATTTTAGAAAAAAAATAAGGGCCAAAAGATAAAAAGAATATATAATTTTATATCACTTGAGGATAAACATAAAGGGAAACAGAAATTGAAATAAATATAACGGGACGTAAAAATAGTATGTAAAATTCCGGAAACATTCCGGAAAAAGATAAAAACAAAAATTTAAGTATAAGAAAATTCCGGAAAGAAAAAGGAGAACTACAAACTTGAATAAATCCGGAAAATAGAGAAAACTAAAGGAAAAGTCAATAAAATTTCGAAAAAATTCCGGAACACAGAAATTTAAGTGTAAGAGAATTCCGGAAAGAAGAGACTACAGACTTAAATAAATCCGGAAACTAAAGAAAGCTAAAAGAAAAGACAGTAAAATTCAGGAAACATTCCGGAATTAAAAACAAATTAAAGTTTTAAGTAAACACACTTAAAAACATTTTCAAAAAAGAAAAATTCCGGAATAGAGAAAATTTAAAAAAAAAATTTTGGCCAAACAAAACAAACCATAAATTTAAATGTGTGTTTTGTTTGTCTTTTTTTCTTCTCTCAATGATTTATTATACTAAATAAAATATATAAAATGTTGTTTTGTTGTTGTTTGGACTCGCGCATCAATAAGCGAGTAATTAATTTACAGAAAGAAAGAAATTTTATAAATTTAAATTTGAAAAAAAGAGGAAATAATGTTGTTTTAACTTAGCTTGGGATTACATATTCTGATTTATTTTTAAAATAAACTTTAAGAAAAATAAAATTAAATATCAGAAAAATTAAAAATTTAAGTGAAAATCAGAAAAACATTTTAAAAAATCAGAAAAACATCTCAACAAAACATTCGAAAAAATCTAGATGTTTTGATTATAAGACAATTTTTAGGGCAAATTTTTGTTACGTAAAAACTTGTTTTTATTAGAGCTATAAAATGCGCAACAAAAATCTCTCCCCTTAAGAAAAATATGCCAAAAAATAAATTATAATAATAACACAAAAAAATTTCTGTCCCCATTTTTTCCTAAACAAAAAAAATTTTTTTACCATGTCTAATCCCTCTTATTTATTCTTATTTTTCCCCCTCAAATATTTTTATTACATAAAAACTTAAAAGAATTTTTTTTGCCAAACAGAACAACAAGAATAAAAAGAATATAATGTTGCGCAATTCGGCTTGTTTTTCACTTTTTTTTTTATATTTTTTTATTATTATTTCTCACAAACCTCATTTTTTCTCTTTCACTATTTATTCAAATAAACACACAACTGCTACTTTTTTTTTGAAAAAAATATAAAAAATATAACATTGTGACACAAAAAAATAAATGAGGACATGGAGAGAGTACTTTTAAATTCAAAACAAAAATTAAAAAATAAAATTCCCCAAGTAAAAATAAAAAAAATAAATAAGAATCCCTGTGGGTTAATACCAAATAAATTTTAGTTAAAATATCAAAAATTTATTTTTGATATTTTTTAAAATTCAAAAAAAAATTTTTTTGCTTTCAACTTTTTTTGAAACCTTTAACTTTCACAAATTCTCATATCTCTTCATTTATTTATTTTTATTACAAAAATGGATAACGGAAATACAGAGCCACAGGTGTAAATTATATACATAGTAATAATAAATAGATAACCTTTAAATTTTATGCGAATTTTACCCAAAAATTTTATTTTTTTTTAATTCTCTCTTTCTCTCATTTTTTCAACTTTCCCAAACTTTAAAAAACACAAAAAAAAAAACTTTAAGTTACTCTTCATAATTTTTTTTCTAAATTACAAAAAATATTTTTCCCTCAAAATTTTAACTTTGCTATATTTTTTCCACATAAAATACCCACAACATTATATGTACCTCAAAAAATCCATTAACTAAAAAATATACCAAAAATAAACAGATAACAATACCCTCCCTCCCCTCAATTTTTACCCCTTTTTTGTGTTCCCCCCAAATGCTATAACAAAAAATTTTTTTTTAAAAAAAAAGTTGCTTTTTCTCCCTAAAAAAGTAAAAGTTGATGGATGGATATGTTTTTTAAATAATAATTTTGTTTGTTTAGTATTATATTTCGATATAGTAAATAATAAATATATTAAAAATTAAGGCATTAAAAATAAGAAATTAATTAAGCCTTTTTTAATGAAAAATATTCTTAAATAATGTACATATAAGAGAGAAAGAAAGAAATATTTAGCTAAATAAATAGAGAAATAAAAAACCGGAAAACTTAAATATTTTCCGGAAAACTTTAAGATCAAACTAGAGAAAAGCGGAAAACTTTTTTCATTTTCCGGAAAAAGTTTAAGATCAATCTAGAAAAACTTTAATAAAAAACCGGAAAACTTAAATAATTTCCGGAAACTTAAATATTTTATCGGAAAAAGTTCCGGAAAACTATGGAAAATGAATAAAATTAAAATAAAAAAAAATCCGGAAGATCTTAAGTTTCCGGAAAACTTTAAATAGGTAATCAGAACAAATATGCACAACAAAATTAAATTAAAAATGCTTCCGGAAAGAATTTAGAAAATATATAAAAGAGGATAAAAAATTTCCGGAATTTGGACAGTATTAAAAACAAATAGAGCAGTAAATTGAGTGTGTGTGGTCCCTCTCACAAATTAAATTTAATTAATTTTAACTTAACAATTAAAAAAAAAATAAAATTTATTAGAGGTAAAGAAAAAAATCTTTTTTTTCTTAAAGATTAATTAATTAATTTTTACAATAAAACAATGTCTTAAAACTTAAAATTTTTTCTTTCTTCAATTTTTTAAATTTGACTAATCTTAACCCAAAAACTAATTAATTAATTAGAAAAAAATATATATAAATCTTAGAAAAAAAAAACTTGAATTTATGCTTTCTTTATTTTAAAATAATACACAAAATTTAATTTTCCCGCATAAATCTAAACAAACTATTAAAAAAATTTTGTGTTAAACTAAACAAAAATATATTTTAAAATAAAAATTAAAAAAATTAATTTTTTTTCAAATAAAAACTAAAGAGAAAAAATGATGTCAAAAATAAAATAATTTTTTTTTTAATACAAAAAAAAGTGTTGATGACATGTTTAAGGTACCATGATTTATTATTTTTTAAGAAAAAAAAGGGAGAGAAACGTGTGCCAAAAAAAAGCATGCTGAGAAAAAGAAAAAATTTTTTACAACGATCAAATCACACATTGTTATAAAAAATTTTACTTAATAAAAAAATTAAAAGTCAAAATAATTAGAAAAAATATTATAATTATTTTTTAATTAAAGAAAAAATTTTTTATTGTTAAAATAATTCATTAAGTTTACAAAAAAAAATATTAAAAAAATATATCTCCCTTAAACCAACTCCCTTAAATTTAAAAACAGATTATAACCTTTCTAAAAAATCTGTCCTTTTTAATAAAAAAAAATTAATTTTATTTTAAAAATTTTTGTACTTTTAAAAATTTTTTCTTTTAACATTTTTACATTGATATATCAATTTCCCTTCCTTACGTCCCCAAACATTTTTAGTAAAAAAATTTTTTCCTATGTCCTTTTATATTTGAAAAAATTCGAAACAATCTTCCCGTCCAATCTCTATCTTTAAAAAAAAATAAAAATTACACGCACAAAAAATTCAAAAATAAAAGTCTATCATTTCATCATTATTTGCTTATGATTATAACCTTTTTATCTTCCTTCCCATTTTCCCTACTTTTTTTCAAAAATAAACTCCAAATATTTTTTTATTTTTTCTCACATACTAAAAACGCGCACTTTTAAAATAACGCAAAAAAATGTTGCAAAAAAAATTTTTTTTGATAAAAAATTTAAAATATTATTCTCTCCTATTTTCTTCCTTTTCTTGAGAATATAAAAAAAATGTTTATTTAAAGCCAACAAAAAAATTTAAAAAATCTTCTTCCCCCATCTTTTTCATATCTAAAAAATTTTCTTCTATCTATAAACATATCCTCCTTCCCCTCTTTAAAAATAAAATTTTGTTGTTTTTAAACTCTTTTCTTCCCGTGCCATTTGATACCCGTTACACGCATAAAAACAAAAGTGCGAAAAAAAGTGTGAGAAGGGTAATGGAAAATCATTTAAGAACCAAATCAGAACGATTAAAAGAACAGAATAATTATTTAAAGAAAAGAATAAATCGGTAAAAAAAATAATTAAAGCATAAACATAAAGAAATTAAAACTTAAGTTTGTCAACTTAAATTTTATTAAATCACTTAAGTTTGTAAATTAAACTTAAAGTTTTCCGTTTAAGTTGTAAACATTTACAAATTCAACAAACTTAAGTGTTTGAAATTTAAAGTTTATTTTTTATCAAGTTTTACAAACTTACAAACTTGAAAAAATATTACAACTTGTTTTAATGTTTTTGTGAAAATTAAATAAAAATAAACTTAACAAACAAAACATCAATAAAAACGAACACAACAAAACAAAACAACAAAACAAATAAATTATCTGAACACAACACAAAACTTGAACTTTTTCTTTTCTCTCTTCTTTTTTCTTAATTTTAATAACAATAAAAATAAATACCCAAAAATTTTCTCAAATCTCTCAATTTTATTAAAAAAAATTTTTCTCACACACAAAAATAAATTTACATTTATTTTTGTTTTTATTTATTTATGGTTTATAGGGCTATATTTTGACAAAATTTTTGGACACAATTTTTTTACTGTTATTAAAAAAATATAAAATGCCAAATAATACATAAAAAATGCGGTAAAAATTCAAAAAAAAATTAAAAAAAATATTTAAAAGTACAAAAGACATAAAAATATCAAATTCAATTTTTCCCGCACAAAAAAAAATATTTTTACTTAGTTGGAATTAAAAAAAATTAAAAAAAATTCCCTATTTTAATCAAAAAACCTAGTAACAGTCAAAAAATATATAAACGGTTGCCTTAATTTATTAGTATTTTTTTTGTATTTCCCTCTTTTTAAAAAACTTTTTTTCTAAAAAAATTTTCAATTTCCCGCACAAAAAAATTTTTTTTCAATTCCTGATAGTTTTTATTGGGCGACGGCCAGAGGCCGGTACACGAACACACAAATTTATCCCCCTATCCCCCACACACGTTGTTTTTTTTTCTCCTTTTTTTTTATTGAAACCGAACACCAAAACAATGTAAAATTTACATTGTTCAGAGTAAATGGGGCTGATTTTTTAAATAAAAATTAGAAAAAAAAGACAAAACTTTTTTAATGTGAAATGAGGTAAAAAATATAAAGAAAATAGAGAGGAGGTCAGTAGAAAAATTTATTTTTCCAAGGTTTTTTAAAAAGAAAAATTTAGAAAATTAAAAACATCTTTCAATAAAATAACCGTGAAAAGTTGAGGTAAATAAATATATGTAATTTTATAAATTAATTAGATTGGCGATTTAAAAAAAATTAAATTAAAAAAAATTAAAAGAAAACAAGGATAAGAAATGTATGTGTGAGGTGTCAGCTTAAAAAAAATAAAATAATATTTCTACAGAAGAATAAAAATTAAAAATATGATCAGAAAAAAAAATTTTTAATTAAAAAATTTAAGAAATTAAATTAAAAATTATTAGGGTTAAAATACAAAAATCAACAAAATTTTTTTTAAAAAATCTGTTTAATAATAACAAAAACCCATTTAAAAATTGTCGCAATATTTTTCCTATTTTTCAAAAAAAAAAATATCCTTTTTTAAAGTTAAAACAATAAAAAAATATATATTGCGTAAGTCTCATCGCCATATATCCTCCCCTACATCAAAATTATTCCTCATTTTTTCTTTGATCTTAAGCGAAAAAAAGTTCTGTTTTTGTTTCTTTAGTTCTCCCAAATTTTTATATATTTAGTTTTGCCTACAGCACTTTCCTCAATTTTAAACCAAAAAAACTTTTTCCCCCTAAAAAACCCAACATTAAAAATATGCCGACAAAAATTTAAAGAGTATTATTGTTATGTTTATATACCTACTACATCCTCTTTTCAAAACTTTTAAACAGAAAACTTAAAAAACTCAAAAATAAACACACTTAAAAATATTGCCCTGTATGTTGCTTTTTTCTTAAAAAATTTTTTTTCCGCAAAAATTTTTTTAATTTTTCCTTTACTATTTTTTCCCCTTTCTTTCCTCAAAAAATTTCTTTCCCAAAATTTTCCAACTGCGCCAAAAAAAAATATAAACATATTTCAAAAACACCTGTCTTATTTTTTTATAAATCACAAAAACAAAGCGAAATATTTTTAATTTAACCTAATTTTTTAAAATAAGGTAAAAAAATATCTTTCAAATTTGAAAAAAAATAAATTTTGAAAAAGGGAATAATTTTTAAAAAATCAAAATTCCTCAAGGAAATCAAAAAATAAAGATCAAAACCGCAAACATTATTCTTTTGTTATTAAAAACAAGTGCAAACTTGAATATTAAAAATAAACTTGTTTTTACAATAGAAGATTTACAATTTGTAAAACAAACTTGTTTTACAATAAATAAACTTGTTTTGAGTTAAATAAACTTGAATTTTACAAATTAAACTTGTCTACAAAACAAACTTGTTTTACAAATTATGAACTTGTTTTGTTCTAACTAAAGTTGTTTTTACAAATGTTTTTACAAAACCTCACCCCCCCCCCCTCTCTCTCTTTAAAATTTGTTTTTCTTAATCTCTCTCTCTCTCTAACCACCAAAAACACAATAACAACAACAAGACCACACAACAATACACATAAATTAGTCAACCCCCCTTTAAACCCTTCCCTTAAAAAACAACCAAAAAAAACAGGTGTATGTACATTTATTGTTATAAATAGAGAGACATTTTTTCTAATGTTCCAAATAAAATAAAAAAATATTAGGGGTAAATCTCCTTAGAAAAAACAATTTAAATCATTTAATTTATTATTGTTCTCCTTTTTTGCCTTTAACCAATATTTTTATTTTTATAAAATGTTTAGAATATATAGCTCGCGCGTAGAAAGAAAAAAACACACAAATCTTATAATGACAGGTAAAAAATAGAAAAAAATAATAAAAAAAAAAACTCCAAGAAAAAAATAAAAAAAAATTATATGGAGCAACTAATAATAAATAAAATTAAATATTTTTTAAATAGAAAATTGGGAAAAAAAAATTTCTTGAAAAATTGCCCAAAAAAATTAAAATTTAATTTAGAAAATAATAAAAATAGTCGAACTTCATTAATAAAAATACATCGTCGAAGTTTGAAAATAATTTAAAGTATCTTAGAAAATAAAGTGTAGCTCAAGGCAATTCCTCCTCCTTCTCTTCCCACAATATCCACAAAAATTAAAAAAAAGCCCAGTCTCTTAAATAGAGGTAATCCTCTCAATATAAGGGGAATGCTATCTTATAATGAGATTCGACTAATTTTTTCATAAAAAAATTTTCCCCCACCTCTCAGCATTTTATGCAAACAATGAGCAAAATCTTCCCTCAAAGCTTCCAATACAGGAGAACGCACCAATATTTGATCAAAAAATTCAAAGGGAGTAGATTGAAGCAAATTCCATTTTAATTGGTTTACTACAAGCATTTCCCAATCTAAAAGTTCGTCTGGTGTTATTAAATATGTTGTTGGCAAAATTGTTGTTGTTAATGTTGTTGTTGTATTAATTAATGTTTTTGTTGTTGTTGTTGTAGTGTTTTCTTTGTCTAAAGACAAATCTGCTTCCATTACACAAACATTGTTGTTGTTGATGTTTTCTTCTGGTTCACAACTGTAATAAAGAGTTATGGGTTTGTAAAAACATGTTTAGTTATTGTAAAACAAGTTTGTGAAAACAAGTTTATATTTACAAAAACAAGTTTATATTTACAAAAACAAGTTTGTTTTTACAAAAGTTAACTTGTAAGCAAGTTTATTTATTGTAAAACAAGTTTATTTTATAAAATTCAAGTTTATTTAACAATTCAAGTTTGTTTATTGTAAAACATGTTTTTTTTACAAATTGTAAATTTTCTATTGTAAAAACAAGTTTATTTTTAATATTCAAGTTCTATATTTTTTACAAATTGTAAAAAATGTTTTACCAATAACTAGCAATTTGTGCTGCTGACAAAGGTACAGGCGCTTTCAATTTTGAAGCAAGCAACAGACAAGCAGCTCCTAATGCTTGAAGATTTCGTCGAGGCAAAAATTTGGTTGCCAATACTCGATCCACAAAAGCAACAGTTAATGGGAGAATCACAAAATCGACACGTTCAGCTTCGCAAACCTAGAATATTTTCTTTTTAAATTAAAAATTTCTATAAAAAACGGACATCATTAAGCCATTCAACAAGTTGAGTGCGCGCCTCCTCATCAACTCCCCTTTCACCATCATTGCAATTTTTACTATTTTGCCGTTGTTGGCGACGAATTTGTGCATCAGTAACCTATTAAAAGAGAAAAATGTTTTACAAATTCAAGTTTATTTAATTTGTAAAATTGTAAAAACAAAGTTTGTTTTTTTACAAATTGTAAAAACACAAGTTTACAATTTTTACAAATTGTAAAGTTTATTCTCAAAACAATAAGTTTATTTTTTTACAAATTGTAAAAATACAAGTTTATAATTTTTTACAAATTGTAAAACATAAGTTTATAATTTTTACAAATTGTAAAGTTTATTTTTGTCAAACAACAAGTTTATTTTTTACAAATTGTAAAAGCATTATTCTTCCCCCACCTGAACATTAATTTCATTTTCCAACATTTTCTTCAAACAACGTTCATCCAAATGTATTGCCCTATCAACATCAGCACAAACCCATAAACGCTCCTTTTTATTAATTAAATATTCATCACTATCATCAAATAAAGATGATGTTTTTGTTGAAGAATAAGTGATTGTTGTTTGTGGGGGAATTTCTTCTAATATTGCTGCTGCACGCCTTTTTCTTGACAAAATTATTTTTTGAGGAGATTTTTGAAGTTGTTTTGGTTGTTGTGGTGATTGACTAATTATTGCTGTTGTTGTTGATGTATTTTGTGTTGTGGTTATTGGATTAAACCAAAGACAATGAAGTAAATGTAATGGAGAATTCATTGACTTAAAAAGAATTCCCCAAAAATTCGCTCTTAAAAATATTAAACTTGTTTTAAATAAAAACATTTAAAAAATAAGAAAACAAGTTTTAAGTTTTGTAAAACATTGGAAAACATTAAAGTTTGTAAAAAATAAGACTAAAAACATGTTGGATAAAAACTCGAAAACATAAACATTTAAACATGAATAAAAACAAATTTAAAAACAAAACAACAAGTTTTAAGTTTGCAAACTTAAAAACTTGAGAAAAACAAGTTGAATAAAAGCTTGAAAACAACGAGAGTAATGATTAAAATAAGAGAGTCAGAGAAATAAATTCTAATTTGGATAAAATGTCATTTAATTATAAAAAATAAACAAAAGACCAAAATAGACTAAATTTTAAACTTTAAAGGGGTTAGAGTTTTAATTTCCACCCAATCTTTTTTCAAATCCAGACACATTAATAGAAATTAATTTTTATATTAATTATTAATTTTCCCCAAAAAATTCTTTTTTGGAAAAGACAAGCGCGTTCTTTAGTCTTTAATTATTTAAAAATATATTTTTAGAAAAGACAAAAAAAATTTTTTCCAAAAAAAAGTGTATTTATGTAAAAGGTTTTTTAACGTACATATATTTTAAATATTATAAAAAGGACGTTAAATTAATGAACATAAAAATATAAATAGAGAAGGAAAAAAATTTGAAAGACAAAAAAAAATGGTCAAAAAAAATAAATATGTAATTCCAAAAAAGGATAAAAAATCAAGAAAAAAAAGTTTATAAAAATTAAAAATCGAATCTTAAAAAAATTTTTTTATGAAAAGACAGAAAAGAATTTATTTTTATAAAGGCATTTTTGAGTGATCCCCCCCCCCCCTTTTTCTATTTCCCCTTTTTCTTATTCTTTAAAAATTAAAATTCAAAAATAAATTAAAAAAGTTTTTTAAATGAGGAAAATTAAGAAAAAAATTTTGTTTCAGGATAATATTAAAAACAAAAAAAAATTTCTTCCAAATAGCTCCACTTGAAAAAAAAGAAGAAAAGAATGATTTTGAGTAAAAGAAAGCAAGGGGGCTTAAGTTGTTTTGCTCTCTTCCCTTCTCTTTTCTTTTATTTAAGCCACACCCCTTTCCGTACGCTAAAAGAAAAGAAGAAAGAAAACGTACGTGTCTCTGTCTTCTCTTTCCTTTCTCTATAACAGTTGACTAGATTTTAATGGATAAAGAGAGAAAAGGAGGAGGAGTTTAATAAATAAATAAATATGGGCGGGCATAAATATTAAAATTAAATGAGAGAGAAAAGAAAACGATTAAAATAATTTTTAGGAGGGGGTTAATGAGGAATTTATTTATTTGATTTTGTGTACCGGCCGGTGATTTTTGTTAAAGACATTGCATGTTTTGATCATTTTTCCAGGTTTCTAAATCAAGATTTATTCGAAATTTTGGGACACGCCCAAAACAGCGCGCGGCCATAACGGCGCCCATAGCGTGCTTCAAGATACCAAATTTAGTATTAAACTATTCACCTATCATTGAGCTAAGGAGATTTTGGTGCCAAAATTGTTAAGAACCAGACACACTTTCCAGCAAGTTATGGCTTTGCGCCATTATGGCCGCGCGCCGATTTGGGCTTACCCGAAATTTCAAATATAAATTTTGGGTCAATTTCGGTTGGGCCAGATTTACTTAGGTCAGAATTAAAATTAAAAAAAAATTAATTTTCATTTGAGTCAGTTGCACACTTGGGTCAATGAGAAATCTAAAATTTTACTTGGGTCAAATTCACTTGGTCAAAGGGACAGAAACCCCCAATAAAATTCTCTGCTTAAATTCCCCTAACATTTAAATATACTCCCCTCCCTCTCTCCCTCCATTATACTCTAATCTAATTTTAATGCCTCAATTAACTCGTTTATTCAAAAATCTTTTTTCTTCTACTTAATTTTCTTGACATCTGCTTCAGTTGTTGAAGAGGAATTATTATTCTATTATTTTTTTTCATTGTCTTTATCCATTAAATTAACCCCCTTCCAAACAAAAAAAAATATTTTCTAGTCGTCCTCTTCCCTTCTTCGCCATGTGGTGGTGGTCTTTTTACAGTTATATAATATTCTTACTTAGTTATCTTGTTGTTATCCCTGTTGCTGCTCTTGTTTTTCCCCTTTAAATTTTAAAACCATCAGAATTCACAACGGTGGGTTATTTTTTTTATTTATTTAAATTTTTCTTCTAGGAGAGAAGGAAAATATGCGCGTATTAAACAATAAAAGGGGAATAAATAAATAAATTTTAAAAAAGATTTTTGAATTGTAAAGACAATAGAATTATGTGATTTGAGATTTTTAGAGAGGGTAATGATTGTATAAAACAAGAACAAAAAATATTGCGGGAAATATATATACGATTATTCCAATGCCAAGAAATTAATGGGGGAGGGGGAGGGATAAAGAGATTAATATTGTTATTGTTGTTAAGAAGGGTTAGATTACAAAAATAATAAAAGGGATATGAAAAAAATTTTATACGATTTTAGTTGATATTTTTCTAGTTTATTAGAAGGAATAAAAATAAAATAAAAATTAAAATAAATTCAAAAAATTTTAAAAATTTATATGAAGCAAAATTGTCAAAAAGAGCATGCCCAACTGACAGTTTTTTGACCACAACTCTATCAAATCTTAACCTATAAAAATCCTTTATATATCAATTTAAAGCTCTATTTATCCTCTACAAATTGATATGAAAATAAATTAGTAAAAATTTTTTTGAATGAGTTATGGAGCAAGGAGTACTTGAACATACACAAAACCCCGTTGAGTTTTCGACCACAACTCTATCAAATCAAAAGATATAAGGATGTTCTATATATCATTAAATAGCTCGGATTCTCCCCTATTAAATCGTATCAGAACAAAAAAATAATATTCAATCTCCACAAAGTTAAAGACTCAAAAACACACTCAACATGAATAACACATACACAACCCTCCACTGAGTTTTTGACCACAACTTTATCATAGCAAAAGATATAAGGATGTTCTATATATCATTAAATAGCCCACATTCTCCCCTATTAAATCGTATCAAAATAAAAAAATAATATACAATCTCTACAAAGTTAAAGACTCAAAAACACCTTGAACTAGAATAACATACAAACACCCCTTTTCCTCCCAAAAAGATCAAAATCTCTCTCTTTTTTTCAATTTCCTAATTCTACCTACTAATTTTCGCAACTTATACAAGGTGTTAAAAAATTAATTCATTAAAAAGAAAAAAGGCAATTTATAAATAAACACAAAATCCTTCCTCTCTCCCTTTGTCCTCTTCTTAGATTTAACTCAAAATTCTTCCCCTTTTCCTTCAAAAAAATTTTTTTTGTCGGTCAGATTTTTTCTTTCTTGTCTTAAAATTATTTTTGATGATCAACGTTCATCTCATCCGGCTTTTTAAAAAATACATACTTTCTTCTTCTTCTATTGTTACACCTTTAATTCTCACATTTCTTCTCTTCTTTTTGTTGTCTATTTATTAAAAAAATACTTTTCCGTGCTTTTCCCCTTTTCTCCCGTTCTACCCCCTTTGGGGACGATCATTTTTTTGCTTTTTGGAATTTTTTAAAAAATCCAAGACACAATATTTTATGCAAATTATAAATTTTATAAGAAGAAAATCACCCAAGAAAAAAAAATTATTTTTTAGAAAAAAAATCGGAATTTTTTGCCAAATCAAAAATAAATATAAATTTATTAGTTAGCTTTATTGGCCATTTCCCATAGGTAAAAAAATTAAAAAAAAAGTAGAGTTATTTTAAAGAAGAAACACAATTTAAATATAAAATATAATATTCATGTTGCTAAATGAATAAATTAGTGAAGCCAAAATAAAATTTTTTTTTAATTTAAAAAATGTTTGGAATAAACTGTCTCAACATTAGACCAACTAGTTTTTGATTAAAACAAACTTTTGATTAAAACCAATTTTTTTAAACATTTTTGGTATTGTTTGAAAAAAGAGAATCTCCTCTATCGAACGATACCAAAATCCTTATAAAAATTTTATTCACAAAAAAGTTACAAGCTTTGGCGTCCAGCTTGTCTAAAAATTAGTCTTTTGATTTTTAAAAATTCCCTAGAAAAATAAATAAAAATTCCAAAAATAAAAAAAATAAAAATTAATGATAAAAGGCGCCAAAAATACCAAAAAAAATAAATATATATAATCTTCCATTTTTAGAATAATATTCAAGTCATTAAAAATCACCCCCAAAAAATGTTTCAAGAAAACAAGGCGCTAACCTTTGTATGTTTTTATAGTAAAAATAAAGGAAATAAAAAAGGTTTTATTATTTACAAATAAAAAAGAGATTACTACAATTTTACGCTGTCCTTTTATGTATATATGTTACTCAAAAATATAAAAGGAAACATAAAAACACACAAAAACCTTGTATACAAAATAAATGTTTTACAAAAGAAAGAAAATATCCATAAAAGGCAAAAATAAGTTAAAGATAAAACTTGAAACAAAACTTGGAAACAAATTTGAAACAAAACTTGGAAACAAACTTGGAAACATAAACTTGAAACATAAACTTAAAACAAACTTGAAACAAAACTTGAAAACAATCTTGTAAACAAACTTGAAAATAAACTTGAATTAGAACAAAAATATATACACAAACTTAAAACATATTTTACAAACATTGTTTTTCAAAAACATTCTTTTAAAATTGTAAAACTTTGTTTACAACATTGTTCACAATAAACTTTTTACAAATATCATAAATTGTAGAACATTAAACTTATTTAAAAACAAAACACAAACACCATACTAGACTTAAAATAAATCAAAAATCTTAACAAAGTTTAATATTTTCTAGAAATTGCTTCTAAAATCCTTAAAAATACATTTATCATAAAAATATTTTGCAAATGAATTTTTCTCCCAATTTTAACCAAAATATTAAAAACAATTGGTGTTAAACAATTTTACAAAGTAATAAATTATTAAAAAATATTTTTTACACCTAAAATAGAAAAGATTTATAATAAAAAATATATTTTTATAGATATATCGGTCAAGAATCACTCAGAAAAAATAAATCAAGCCATTAAATAAATAGTCGCATGTGCCAAACAAAAAAAAAACAAGTTTTGTTAAAATATTATCTCTGATGAATCTTACAAAAGTGAGAGGAACATAAATCAGATTATAAAAATCAACTTGAAGCAAGTTGAAGAAATAATTAAAACAAACAAGCATTGTAAAACAAACTTAGAAACAAACAAACAAACAAACAAACAAACAAACAAACAAACAAAGACAAGTAAACAAAAACAACAAACAAGTTTAAAAACATAAGTACATATTAAATAAACTTGAAAAATAAAGATTGAGATCAAACTTGAAAACTTAAAATAAATAAACTTGAAACAAAAGCAGGAAAAACAAACTTTAAAAATTAAACTTGAATAAAATTAAAAACTTAAAAATAAACTTGAAAACAAACATTTATTTACAATTGTAAAAGTTTCAAGTTTATTTTTTAACAAAAATTTTGCTACAAGTTTATAAACATTATATTAAGAGGTTAGAGAAAAAAGTGAAAAAGATGAAGATCAACTTTTTTTAATGATTCTCTTGTATTATTTGCAAGTAAATGTTATTTTTATATTTATATTTAAAATAAATATATTAAAAAAGCAATCATCAATTTTCGGAGGTTTTATCAGATGGCCTTGTATATGCGAGTAAAAATAGAGAACCCCCTTCTCTTTTTTAAATAAATTTTCTATCCTTATTTTTATACATTTTCCCCTTCCTCCATCTAACCGTTCTTTAACTCATTAAAAATATTTCCTTAAATAAATATTTATTTTAAAACAAAAATGCGTGAAAAAAGGGGAAAAATCACGATGAGTGAGAAGAAAAACAACCCAACCCAAAAGATCACCACTTGTATTTAGTGGTGATTTTTTGGGGGAGGAGAATTTATGAATGGCAACTAAAAAACAATTTTTGAGGAAAAATTAATAAATTTAATAAAAATAAAATTTAAAAAAAATTTTGACAAGTAGACTGAAGGGAAAAAATCCTTCAAAATTGTAGAGGGAAAAAAATAAAAATTTCCAAGGTGAAAAAAATTTTTTTTGGTCAAGAATTGAAAAATAATTAATTTAATTGAGGAGTTGCAAAAATATTATTATAATAAATAGAGATTTTAAAAAATGTAAAAAATTAAATTTATAATTTTTGCAAGATTGTAGAAAATTATCAAGGACGACGAAAAAATAAAAAAATATATAAATAAACTTGAAGCGGAACCCCCAAATAAAACTTGAAGCAAGTTTGTAAAATAAACTTAAAAATGAAAAAAATAAACTTGAAACATGTAAAAATGAAACTTGAAGCAAACGCAAACTAGAAAAAAAACTTGAAATTAAAATAAACTTAAGATTACAAAACTAAAAAAAATAAACTTAAAAAAGTTAAAAAAAATAAACTTGAATTAAGGTTTGAAAAATCAGCATTAAAAATAAAACTTGCAACTAAACTTGAAACAATTACAAATTACCCCTTTCTTTACAACACTTGATTAAGCATCGGCATATTTTAAAAAATAAAAATTTCTCACACTTTCAGTATTTAATAAATTTTTGTGTTTGTGTGCCCAAAAGCCCTTTCGGGTGGACACACAATTTGTACGGCCTCCGGCTATGGGAGGGACGGACGCTTATAAAGGGAGGACAGAGAACTCAAAAGTTCTCTTAAACTTATAAGCGATGATGACGACGACAGCCTACCCAAAATCCCCAAAAATACACACACCAAAGAAGAAAAGATTTATTTAATTAACAAATAAATTTAGCGGTCCGATAACAGCTCGGGATCCGCGGTGTGAATAAATTGGTGATTAAAATATGTGGTGAAAATGCGAACAAATAATTTAAGTTAGTGCTCCGCTCTCCTGCTCCCAGTTGAAGGGAGAAAAGTTGGTTTAATTGATTGGGTTTAAAGGAATTAGAAAATTATAAGATTTTGAGAGAAGTTGGAAATTGAAAGAAGATTGAAAGAAGTGATTTTAGGGACAGCCGAGCGCTAACTTGACAGCCAAAGGTAGGCGTGGTTAAAAACAAAATAAATTGCGGGCGGTAAAATTAAATAGGTGAGAGAAATGGAAAAAATAGTGGAGGGCTTATGCCCTTTTGGGCACACTCCCCCCGGCAAAACAAGAAATGTTTATCGAGAACGACGTGAGTGTCCAAATGCAATATGAATCGATTTCATCAGTCTCTTCGCGGCCCCATCAATAGCAAGTAAGTCATGTTCCTCTTCATTCGTCAACTTGGCTCGACCAGATTCCATAGAATGAATTGCATCAGAAATCTGACCGCAAAGTTGACCCGTGGTAGTTCGGACCTTTCGCAGAGTTTCTGTATGTTGATCAGAAACTCCCCAATGTGAACGCCCAGAACCTGAACGGGAATAACGGTCATTAGACTCAACGCGATCTCCCCGATCTTGCTCACCTAAAGTCTTTTCTCTTTCTCCACTGTTAGAACGCCCAGATGAAGAAGAACATTTCCACTTTGATTCAGCGGGAGTGGCCACCGCAAATTTATTGACCGCTTCCTTATGAGTGGCGGTCTTTTCACAAACTCCCCCCATGGCTGCTGGCGCGTTGACTACTGTTTGTTGAGCAGTCAGTTTCTGCGCAAAGGAAAAGAACGCTTCAACGAGGCTTTGATTTTTCTGGTTTTGCCTCTCTTGTTTTAAACGCTCTTTTTCCAACTTAGCCTTCAGATCTGGCATTAAAATGTTCCCTTTATTACTCTCCCCCAATTCAATTTTTCCCTCACCTACAGAAACAACCAATGAGTTTTGTTTAGTTGCTGCTGCGGGCGATTCTTTCTTTTCTTGTTGTTTCTCGACAATTTGTTTTCCATTTTGAGTAGCAGAATTAATTTGATTAATTTCTTTATTTTTAATAATTTCCGATGTTGCTTTCAATAAAGTACTGGTGGTGGAATTAAAACTTTCGTTGTCCAACTCTTCTGGTGCCACCGCAATAGCTGGTTTATTTCCAATTTCTAGAAGTTGCTCAACATTAATTTCTTTTAAATGTTGTTCCATTTCTTGCTGCTGCGCAGCCGAAGTTGGTGGACCGAAAACCTCTAAATAAAGATTCTCCTTTGCCTTTTTATTAGCTTTACTGTTGCTGTTGTCAGTAGAATTTTTTTTCATTTCTATAGGCAAGAAAGAATTAAAAGGAGAGAGAGAAATATCGGGTGAGTTAAAGCAACAAGCGAAATTTCCATTAATAAAAACGGTAAAAACCGCAATAGCAAATAAAATTGAAAGCGCGCGAATCGGGGGTCCTCCTCGCGGAAAGCTAATTTTAAGCTCATTGTTTTCCTTTTCTTTTGCGTGTTCCTCCTCAGTTGATGGGCCTTCTCCTGGTGGTAATTCTGGTGGCGGTGAGCTTGGCGGGGTGAAACCCGTGGCCGCATTTCCTCCAAAACTTGGATCCGGTTCAGTCGGATCGTAAATGATTTGCTCCAATGGAAAGAAGCTCTTGTGGGACTCTCCCACCTTCCAACACTGGTGTCCAACAACTCTAGCATGTCTTCGGCTCTTTCTTGACGAGCCACGGATTCCCCCCTTAATGATAATGCAGGGGAGGTCCGGGTGTGTCAAGGCCCTTCCTTTATTTCGAAAAAATTGAGCCACGGTTAAATTTGGCTCAACAAGCTCCTCCCTGGCTGCCCGGCTTAAACATGGTTCCTCATCAGGCAAAGGAATTCCATGGCATCTGAGGTTTTCCCAGAAAAACGTAAGCAGGCCTTCTCCCCTACGGCGTGCTTCATTTCCACACAAGGAGTCGAAAAAAACCAATCCCAACTCTTTCGGAATATAATCAGCCATACTCTGACCTTTCTCCGGAGGAGTGGGAGTATATCCAACAGCAAGGCAAGCTTGCAAATATTCATCCTTAGATTCCCCTGGTTTGCGAGGAGGAACAGCAAAGAAATCGCCTAGCGGCATTATCGCAGTATAAATTATTTTAAATTTATTTATATTATTTAAAAATATTTTTGTTGAAATGAGAATGAAAAAACATTCTCTGGGGGAAGTGGATAAACAACTTAAGTTGGGCGGAGTTGTGAACATTGGCCCAAACTCTTCTTTTTTGTACGCTTTGCTTTTAAAGCAGTGAGCGCTCTTTTTTCTACCCAGATGTGGATTGACTATTTTTGTGCCTTCTTTTGTAAAAGGAGAGAAAAAATTTATTTTTCCTTTCTTTGACAAAAGTTTAGAGATGGAAATGTGTTGATGGCTTTTGGCGGTGTGCAAAACTAAGTTAAGTGTTTTTGCACATTCTTTTGTATAAAAAAATAAATTTTTTCTTATAAACAAAAGACGAAAAGAGCCAAAAGTTAGTTGAATCAAAGAATGACTCAAAAATTTATTTTTAATGAATGGGTGAGTGGCAAACAATTTAAGTTGGCTTGCCATCTGTTTGGCTTGCTCGTGCCCATCCAAAATTTTCTCTTTTTGTTCTGAGAGTGGGTAGGTCGTGATTTCTGAATAAATATGAGTGGATGGGGGTGAATGGCTATGATTGCCAAAAACTAATAATGGGCGCCAAGCCCCTTCCCCCTCGACGACAAAATTGTTTATTATTAAACTTGTGATGAGCAGAGAGCTCATTTTTCTCCAAACTGCGAATTTAAAACGCAGAATACTATAAATTGTAATTATTACTAAAATGGATATTAGTAATACATATATTGGAGATGGCAATGGTAAACTTGTCATTATAAGTGAAATTGGGTGAAATCTTAATGGATTAAAATTCCATGCTGAGGATTTTTCACCTTTACTTGATTGGATAATTCGCTCTTGCTTCCACTGTATTGGAATAAATAAGAGCTGTCCTTTGATGTGTAATTGACTATTTCCTCCTGGGCACTTGACTTGACACTCTGTGTCAATTTTTGATCTATTGTAGGCAAAATGCGCTGCTCCTTCAGTTCCATTAAAGGAACAGCGAGCAATAAAGTGAATTCCATCATCACATCTGATATCGGCAAGTGACGACCCAAAATCGGTCGAACACGAATATTTGATTTGAACTCCTGTTAAACAGCGATAACAGCCACTAACGTCATTTACTACAATTCGACAAGTGGACTCGGTTATTTCTGTCACTAACTGGAAATTATTCATTTGTAGGTTGATCTGTAAGGGTGTGTATGACTGTTCGACGTATACTTGGTCGTCTTCAGTCAGAAAAGTGTGTCGGCCAATAGTTAGAGGTAATCGTTTTGCGGGGTCTGCCAAAATTGCTTCCCCGTCAAATTCTCTACACTGGCATGTAATTGATCCGTCGGGTGTAGGACGGCAATCTTTACAGGTATTTGCTGAAATATTGCAGCCAAACCTGGCTACACTTGGTCTATCTTGACATTTGAGGTCTGTTGGAACTCCATCTCCTAGAGCAACCGAAAATCCATGAGTAAGGAATGGAGTGCTCAAAACCGGAGCTGGAGGGTTTGTCACTGATATTGGCGTAAGAGATATGTTGGCCCAATGATGGGTTAATCCCGGATGTAATGTGACTGTCTCCTCTACCATTTGGTCATTAACAGTGAGTTGTAATGTCGTCTTTATGTGAAAATCCCAAGTAGGACACTCGAAAAGTTCAAAAACATCGAGAGTCATAGGGATAGCATACCAACGGTAGAAATAGCAGCTGGCAGTTGGAAATCCGCATCCTTTACTCCATAGAGCGGAGGATTCCAAACAGCCACTGCTCCCGGGCTTGTCCATAACCTCGACTAGTTCGGGTATGTGTGTGTTTGCTCCTACTTGTGAACAGAAGCTACCAGAACATGATCCGCCACTTGGGCATCTCCATACTGATCTGGTACTTATACGGTAGCTTCGCAAATATGTGAGTGTCCTTGGATTGCAATTGATCGTTAGAGCTTTGAGGGTGAGCATTAATGCTCCCAAAATGTCTCCTCTTCTATCCTTGATTAGAAGAGTGGTTGGTTGCCCTGCTGGTAGTAAGCTCAATGTTGTGGAGCTTAAAATCGTGCAAATTCGAGTACCTTCTCGTACTCGACAATTCTCTGTTTGTGAAATTATCGAAATTGGTTCTCCGATAATTAAATGGGCGATGAGCAAGAGGAGAGCCGGTATTATGCCATAACGTGCTAATCGAGCAAGACTCGCTTGCCTCATTTCCTTGCCCCTCTTTTGAGCTCCTTTCTTGAATTTTCGTGCATTTTCCTTAATGTTTGTTTGATTTTCCCGTACATATTCTCGTCCCTTGCTTAATGCTTTGCTCCCTCTTCTTCTCCCCCAAATATAAAGGGGGCGCGTGAGTCTCCAAATTACTCCTAATGGACGGAGCAGTGTTTGGAGTGATTTACAGCAACAACTTAATACAAGAAGGAGAGGAAAACAAATTCCAATTAGAACCAATGCAGCAGCCATTGGATTACACGTTGGATTTGTTAGTAAATCGAGGCAAAATGTGCAATCCACTAGTTGACATTGGTGGAATGCTAAACATTTCGTACTAACTTCAAATGGTATTTCTCGGTTTGTGTCCCAAAATTTGGCATGACAGGTATAGTCATTAACCAATATTTCTTTGGGAAGCTGATGAATTGTTTCTTCTTGGCCTGGTAGTAATTGGCATCGGTCTAAGCAACAAATTTCGATTTTGCTTATTTTTGGCGGTGAAAGGACATTTACCCCAGCCTTGCTACAATGGACTAAGCATCCATGGCAAGTTGGGCAGCCTTCACATTTAATTGGCGAAGTGAATCCAAATATAGGATTAATTATGAAGGTTAAAAGGCAAGCGGCTAAAATTGATTGAATGCCTAATTTTGCCTTTCCTCTCGTGACCATCTTGTGTTTTGAAACCAAAGCTGCAGGTTCTTTTGGTTTCTGATTAACGATAGTTGTGGGAGGCTGATTCTCGATCAACTGATTATCTTGCTCTTGTGGTTCAAGGAGCCCAGGCCCCTCTACCTGCTCCTCCTCAATAGGAGTAAAGCTTTCTACAGGATTACTGACTGGTTGTGTGTCGGCTTGTTCTGGCCCTGCTTCGAGTGGGCAAATCTTGTTAACAGGTCGTGTTGTTATTCGACCATTTGGCATTTGGAGCTTAACGCTCCTTATAGGGCCTGGATGACCATTTAGCCCTATAATTCTGGCTAAAAGCCATGCATTTCTTGGTCGCATGATGTCTTCTACTAACACTACTTCTCCCAATTTAGGAGTTGAGTGTGTCTGAAGTCTTGGGCCAGAGTGCTCCCATTTAGAGCGATCACGCAGAATAACCAGATATTCTCTCTTCCACCGTTCCCAGAAGGAATCAAGATTTTCTAAAGTGCTCTTCCACAATGTAAGGAGCTGGTCGTGAGGGAGAACATGTTTGTCCCTTTTGATTTTCTTGAACGTGAGGTCATAACTGAGTGTAGCTCCAGGTTGGATGAAATCCACCGGGCGTAAAGGAAGAGGAGCTCCTTCCTCATCTGATGTGTGAGTTAAAGGTCTTGAATTTAGAGCGGCTTCAACCTCAGCCGTGAATGTTGCGAGTTGATCATATGGGAGTACTTGTCTTCCCATCGTCCTTTTAAAACAAGTTTTTGCCATGCCTATGAGCCTCTCATAAATTCCGCCTGCCCAAGGAGAGAGAGCTGGAATAAATTTCCACTCGATTTTGTTCTCTGCTAGGTGGGAGACGAGAGCAGCGCTCAAGGCTTTTTCTGCTAAAACAAAATTACGTCCATTGTCACTAAGTACGCGATCTGGACGTCCACGCCGGCTGATGAAACGGCGAAAAACATTGAGAAACGAGGCGGCTGTTAAATCCAATGTAGGCTCAATATAAACTGCTCCTGTCGTGAGGCAAGTAATTAAGACTAGCCAACACTTTACGAGGGAGCCTTGGACTTTAGTGAGTGTCGGACCAGCATAATCCACTCCAATTGACTGGAATGGCAATCTTTGCTGGACTCGGTCTGCTGGAAGTGGTGGCATTGTTGGTAAAGCATATTTGTAGGAATTCATCCTCCTACAAGCCATACATTCTGATATAACTTTGCGGATAGCTTGGCGAGCTCTTGGCTGCCAATAGTTGTTCAAGAACTCTGTAAGAGTCCAATCTACACCTCCGTGACATAACCGTGTGTGGATGTCTTTCATTATTGATTTCCCAACATCTGAATGTTTTGGGAGTAGGACTGGATGAATCAAACCCTCGGGGCCCTGACTATTCGTCAGGCGAGTTTGAAGATGCATGATCTTATTATTGTCGATTATGTGGCGGTATTTACCGAGTTCCTCGCCACACTCTTTCTGTTCCCATCTTATTAAATATTCTTCAGAAATTTCGTAGTCGCGTGTCGAGGGGACTCCATTTAAAGAAATGGAATCCAATCTGATGGATTGTGCTCTCTTCTTCCCGAGCACTATTTTGATAAACCGAAGGATGTATAACATAACGCGCCTTGCTTTACCCCAGGAACTCACACGTTTCAATAGTTGATGAGTTCCCTGAGAGGTCTCTGGAGCCGCAAGGCATATTTGAGTATTAAAGGGATTTTCTTCAAGTTCCTCAAATTTATTGAGGTCGCAATTCGTGAATGATTGGAATGTGATATCCTCAGGCCAATTAGCCTGTGGCTGAATGAGCCAGTCCGGTCCTCTCCACCACCTTAGGTCGGAACGGAGCTCGGTGGGAGTGGCTCCTCTTGTTGCTGTATCTGCCGGATTTTCATCGGTCCTTACGTAATGAAAGTGTATATCTTCGTGCTTCTTAATTTCGTTTAGCCTTCTCTGGACGAAGGTTGGTTGATTTTGCGGTGATTTGACCCATGAGAGCGCTATTTGAGAGTCGCTCCATAAATGAACTTGGTCAATTGGTTTCCCTATCTCCTTATTAACGTAAGCCAATGCTCTTACGCCAATAAGTATAGCTATAAGTTCCATTCGTGGTATTGTGAGTGTTTTGCCACCCTTTTTAGGTTTAAGGCGGGTTTTGGCAAAAATAAGGTTAGAGGAGGCTGAGCTATTAAGTTCTCCTCTCAAGAAAATCGCAACAGCATATGTGCTTGCAGAGGCGTCAACAAACGCGTGGATCTGTATGTTATCGTGTGATTTAAGGACTTTTCTGGGCAGACGAATCTCCTGAACTTGCCAACCCTGGAGGAAACTCTCCCAAAAGGATTTTTCCTCCAAGGCAAGTGGAGTGTCCCAGTCGTGTTTGTCATCCCATAATTGCTGAAAAAATAACTTTGCGGGCAAAACAGCTGGACACAATAGTCCCAATGGATCGTAGATGCCCGCTAAAGTGCTTAATACTGTACGTCGTGTTGGATTGGGACTGATTTGACTACTCGGCCATTGAAATCCGAGCTCGTCATTTTGTATATCCCACTGCATTCCTAGTACCTTAACCTCTGATTTGTCTAGTCGGTCTTCGTCAGGAATAGCAGAAATTGTCTCTGGTGAATTCGAGGTAAATTCTCGCAAGTTCATCTTCGCCTCCGAGAATATCATTTTGGCTTGATTGCATTTCCTGATTAATTCTTCTGGAGAACTTGCTCCTAAATGAAGGTTGTCCACATAAAGGCTACTAGATAATTCAGTAGCAGTAGTCGTGCCGTATTTCTCTAGATGGTGACGTATTACTCCCGCCAGAAGGTAAGGGGAGCAAATAACGCCAAAGGCAACTCTCGCAAAACGATAAACTTGTATATTGTCGTTAGATGGTGGCTTATCCGGATCCTTCAGCCAAAGGAATTTGGCTACTTCCCGGTCTTCTTCGTGTAGGCCTACCATAAGGAAAGCTGCCTCCAAGTCAGCAATCGCCACAAATTTTGGTAGGCGAAATCTGAGGAGCAATCCTACTAATTCTGGTAGGAGCACAGGACCACGGAGGAGGCAATCGTTTAATGAAGGTTGCCCCCTTGGATGTGCACTTGCGTCGAATACTGGTCTCACCTTATGAGTAATAACTGCATGGTGAGCCAGATAATGTTCTTGTCCTACTGGATTCTTTCGTGCTGGCTCGATTATCCCTCTTTGAAGATAATCGACAATGATTTGATGATATTTGTCTAAAAGGTCCTTTGATCGTGCAAGCGAGCTGTAAGTTGAACAAAGTCGACTATAAACCATTCTGTAGTTGCTTGGTGGTGTTATCTTTGGCTCTCGCCAAATCCAGCTTACCGTGTAACGCCCTTCGTTATCTTGGGCAATCGAGGACTCTAGCTGTTTAACAGCGATTTGGTCATCGTCAGCTCCGGGATCCTCTGTAATCCCTATCCCCTCCAAATTCCAGAATTCTTCTATAATATTGGAAGGAGGCATTTGGTCAATATTAGACTTGCCGATCGCTATCATAGAGTGTGAAGGTCGTCCTCCATATGGACTCATATCAGACTCCCCTCCAACTACTGGACCAAAGGCAGTCTGAATGACATAAATTCCTGGAGCGACTTCAGTTCTCTCCTTGAAAAACTTCCAAAAGTGTCGTGTTCCCAGCATAATTCCTGGGACTTCTGATGATATCTTGAGTGCTTGCTGGACTTCTGGGTGATCTAAATCTTGAGTGGGCATTTCTGTCGTCCATTGAACCATCTCGAAAGGGGTACTTATCTCCTTGGTCCAATTGAGTTCGAGCTCTTCCCAACCACCGTCCTCTCTTCTGATTGAGACGGCATATGTTGGTGAGCGGATTCTGATTGGATCTCTCATTGTTCCGCCAAATCCGTGTACTTCGACGTCGTCGATTGATATTTGAGGTGGACGAATTTTGTCCACTAGATCCTTGGTGATGTAACTTAGCTGACTGCCCGGGTCAAAGAACACATAAGCAAGTGTTCTGCTTTTCTTATCTTTTGGCGATTCGATTGCCAACTTTCGTGTCATTAGGTACGCTGATAACTTTTTGCGTAAGTGAGGAAATGCCATGGCTGTAACTGTTTTTGTTGGATCACTCTCCGAGTCGAGAGAATCCTCTTGTGTTAAATTAGCTCCAGTCAATGGAGTCTCGATCGTAGTTGTCATTTGGGTAAACTGCCTATTCGGCGCAGTGCCCTTCTTGTTTGTCTTGTTAGGTCGTGTTTGGTTCCTCGTTGTCGACGTGGTACAAACAAGAAAACTATGTTTGCCCTGGCAGATACGGCATAACATAGGAAGGTGGCATTCCTTAAATGAGTGGCCCTCGCGCAGACACCTTATACAACGGTGCTGCTCCTTTAACCGATTAAAACGCGATTGTGGTGTCGGATATCTTGGACATTTGCTTGGGAAGTGTGCTCCTTGATGACATAGGGAGCATTCTCTTTGTCCAAACTTCCCAAACGGTCTATTCTTGTGTACGTGAGCCGGAGCAATAAATGTACGCGATTGCTCCTGTACTCCTTGTCGTGGTTGGTAATTTCCTCTTCTAGAAGAAATGTGATTCTCAATCGTCTCAGTTCTTGTTTTGGGCGCTTGTGAGGTTGTACATCGCTGAACCTCTTCCTTGATTTCGACAATGTTGATAAGCTCTTTTCTGAGCTGAGCGCAATTCCAACGAGATTCTGCCCCTCGCTCTTTCTCTACTAGTTTAGAGACAATAGAGCGGGGCAACTTGGACTTGATGGCTGTCGATATAAATGGAGATTGATCGACAATATTGAAAGCTTCCAACTGACGGCAAATTCGTTCAATCGAATCTACGAAAGATCGAATTGAATGGCAGGACTCATTTGGCGGGCTCAGATTCATGAGCTCCGACTCTAGTGCTTCAGTGATGGCTCGATTATCGCCATATCGTGATTTGAGCAAATCCAATGCTCTCGTGTAATTCTCGTTGGATAAAATGAATCCCGCAACTAAATCTTTAGCGGGACCTTGGAGGAGGGTGAGTAAATAACTCATTTTCCTAACATTGTCCATTTGGCGTTGGTCGATGTTGATTGAAAATAATTGCCAGAAAGCTGGCCATTTCTTCGGATCTCCATTGAATGGCTCCATTTTGAGCTCTGGTAAACGTGTGTCTGGTAATAAAGGAGTGTCCTTGACCTTGTTTTCTCCAATGCTTTGTTCTTCTTGAGTTCGACTTTGAATGCGTTGTGACTCTCGTGTTCGTTCACTACGCTCACTAGCCTCTGTAATTCTTTCCTCCATTTCCAAAAGGAGGAAGTCTAACTCGCCTATAATTCCTCGGGCCTGTTCTGCGAAGTCCATGAAATGGACCCACACTTGTCCTTCCTGTACATTAGGAGGAAACGTATTGTACAGCTGCTCCTCAGCTTCCAAATCTCCTCCATCCAGGAGATCAATAAATCCTGTCCACTCGTGATCGAGAGTTTCTATTCGCTCAAGTGTGCGAATCAACTGATGTCTTTCAGCCCGGAGGCGTGCCGGGTTTTGTGCTTCTTGTTCATTACCCAAAAGGGTGGTTGCCGCGATAATATGATCCTTGAGGGCTCTCAGAGCTAGCCCAATTTTCCTTCGAATATGTCCTGAAGATGGCATTGTGATAAGCGATTATAATAATCTGCTTAAAAGCGTTGGACTAGCTAATTTAGTCCAAAAACGCAAAAGCTTAAGGAACTTGTGCCTTTAAGCTAAAAAAATAAACTCGCTGAAGACTGACTATCAAAGTCAGAAAATTGATGAAAATATGAGAAGAGAGCACTTTTGGTATATTTTGTGCTAAATTGATGTTTACCGCGACTGGTAAGTGGCAGCACAAAGTTCTCTTCTCAAAAGAGAAAAATAAACGCAGATGTGTGAAAAATGTAAATAAACACTAAAAATGTAAAGTCAGTCGCTCTGACTTAACCGTGTAATTGGCCGACGGGTTGGCCAAAACAAAAGAAATGACTTGCTCACAGAGCGAAAAGTCAGTGTTCTTTAAACTCGTGTTGCCGCGCTCTAAAATGCGCCAATCGTGTGAATGGCCAAAGTTATGGCCAAACAAAAGAAAAGGCTTTCGTGTCCCTTTTCTTCTCAAAAAATGTGCAAAAATGCACCAACTTGTAAACTTGTTGATTGGCCGATGATTTGGCCAAATAAATTCCTTTCTTGTTTTTCGTGTAAAATTGTGCAAAAATGTGCACAACTGATGAAATGTGTTAAGACCTAAGTTTTGGTAAACAAAGGAATGACTTCTTTCAAGAAAAATGTGCAAAATAAGCACAAAAAAATTGCTAGCAAAGAGCAAAGATTGAAATTGTAGAAAAGGGGATGAGCGGGTTTGTTCGCGGAAAAAACTGCGTCCTTCAAGGAGCGTGAATGTATGTCGGTCCGCTTGAGGGATCACGACTTTGCGCACTTTGTTGTGCGGGCTTGTGGGGTAAGGCTGTGAATCGGATAGTTTCCGACTTAAGGATTACTCTCCAGGAGTAATAGATGATGAACTCGTGAACTGCTGACTTGTGAGAAGATAAATGTTGACTTACTCTCCAAGAGTAAGTATTCGTGTGCTGCTGGCTGATGAGCAGATAACGGTTGGCTCTGGTGGCCAAAACCGCGTGTTCAGGATGAGAACACAAAATTTAGCCTAAAAAGGCAGACGTGTTGATTGGCACAATTGCCTGAAGAAACGGGGGCAGTGCGATTGGACTGCGGACCCGTACGGGGCTCCAATTTTTTATATGTGCCCAAAAGCCCTTTCGGGTGGACACACAATTTGTACGGCCTCCGGCTATGGGAGGGACGGACGCTTATAAAGGGAGGACAGAGAACTCAAAAGTTCTCTTAAACTTATAAGCGATGATGACGACGACAGCCTACCCAAAATCCCCAAAAATACACACACCAAAGAAGAAAAGATTTATTTAATTAACAAATAAATTTAGCGGTCCGATAACAGCTCGGGATCCGCGGTGTGAATAAATTGGTGATTAAAATATGTGGTGAAAATGCGAACAAATAATTTAAGTTAGTGCTCCGCTCTCCTGCTCCCAGTTGAAGGGAGAAAAGTTGGTTTAATTGATTGGGTTTAAAGGAATTAGAAAATTATAAGATTTTGAGAGAAGTTGGAAATTGAAAGAAGATTGAAAGAAGTGATTTTAGGGACAGCCGAGCGCTAACTTGACAGCCAAAGGTAGGCGTGGTTAAAAACAAAATAAATTGCGGGCGGTAAAATTAAATAGGTGAGAGAAATGGAAAAAATAGTGGAGGGCTTATGCCCTTTTGGGCACAGTTTGTTTTCTCTTTTTTATTCAAAAAATAAATTTCCCAAAAAAATTTTTTTTTATTTTTTAATTTCCGGCAAACACAAAATAATCCCCGTTTATAACCTTGTATACCCGCAAAACTTTAAATACAAAATTTGAATAAAAAAAAACAAAAGAAAAAAGAAAAACAAACAGAAACTTTTCCTTTTTTTGTGGATTTTCATTAAATATTTTCTTTTCATTTTTTTTGTAAGTTTTGTGTTTACTTTTATTTTTTTCCTATTCATGTATATATGTAGAGGAGAAGAAAAGCATGCGCGAAAAAGGAAAACTAACAATAAGTTGAGGACAAATAAAAAAACTGAAAATGTTTAAAAATATTCCAAAAATAATTTTAAACCCTTAGCAGTTAAGAATAATTTTAAAAGATAGACAAAAACGATTTTTAAAATAACCGACAAGTGTAGGGGGTCGAACTCACGCTCAAAATTACAGTCCCCTAAACACATCCTAAATCACTAACCACTCGACCATCTAAGATTAAACTTTAAATTAAAATAAATTAAACTTATAACAACAATAAAGTTTCAAGTTTAATTAAAAAATGAGTGAAAATAGATGAAAATAAATTTTAAAAAATAATAAAAAAAATTTTGAATAAAAAAAAAATAAAAATTTAATTTTAAACAAAAAATAAATAATCTGATTTATAAAAAAAAATTATTATAGGGGATACGTACCCTCTTAAGCTTTGATTTATAAACAGTTAATTGTTCGTGTCATGAAGTTAGTTGTTCATGCCAGCTTCCGAAATGAACTGCTAGCTACCCCTTTTTTACATAAATTATAAAAATTAATTCTTTCCCCTTAATTTATGAAAAAATGAGGAAGGAACGAAAAAAATTATTTTATATATAATTTACCCGACAGCCGTTCTTTCCCTCTTAGCCTCCCCCCCCCTACCCCCAACCCCTCCCTCTTCCCCCATACTCGCGTTCCTCCTTATTTTGCATGAATTATATATAAAAAAATTTTTTTTCGCAACAAAAGTTTATCAGTACAAAGACAAAAAAATATTTAAGGAATACCTACATTTTGGACGAGAAAAATAACAAAAAAAAAATTTTTTTTAACAATAAAAAAAGGCAAAAAATAAAATTTGGTGTAAGTGTGTACATGTTACTAACACACCTCTGATAACTTAAAATAAATAATAATTTAATAAAATTATTATTTTTTTACAAGACGAGACAAAAATTTTTTATTTATTTTAGAATTTTGATTATTTAATAAAAAATAAAAAAGATTGGGTGAAGGTAAGAGAGTACAGGAAATCAAGAGAGACAACAAAGAGGTTAGAGAAAAAAAGGAAAGTTGTTTTAATGAATTTAGAAAATTAAAAAGGTCAGTTTATCAATTTTCAAAAATCAAAAAAATCACAATTTAAATTTAGGGAGAGAGTAAAGGAAACAAAGAGAGATACAAGAGAAGTTAGAGAAAAAAAGGAAAAAATTTAAAATAATTTTAAAATTAATTTTAAAGGAAAAGTAGAAAATCAAGAAGGTCAGTTTATCAGGTTATCAATTTTCAAAAATCAAAAAAATCACAATTTAAATCTAGGGAGAGAGTAAAGGAAACGAAGAGAGACACAAGAGAAGTTAGAGAAAAAAAGAAAAAATTTTTAATGAATTTTAAAGTAAAAAGTAGAAAGTTAAGAAAGTCAGTCTATCTATAAAAATCAAAAATAAAAATTATTGTAAATAAAATTTACCGAAAAAATTTTAAAAAAAAAGTATCCCCTTCCATGGAAGAAGCCTCCCAGGAGAAATAAATAACCTCAAAAAATCAAAAAAAAAATCAAAAGGAATTAAGGTACTTTATGGATATGTCACCCCCCCTCCTATTTTGAGTCTCAGAGTTTTCCTTAAACGTAGAAAATGGTCAGAAATTATTTTCTTCTCCATGTCAATCATTTTCCTTTTTTCAAGGAAAACAAGTGAAATGTGATAAATGTAGAAACGAAATGAGTGAAATGTAAGTACAAAATATGTGAAAAGGCAAAATAAACCAGCAAAATACTTGAAGAAGAAAAAAATGATTGACACGGAGAAGAAAATAATCTCTGACCATTTCCTACGCATAAGGAATACTCTGAGACTCAAAATAGGAGGGGGGTGACATATCCATAAAGTACCGGAATTAAATAAAAATAAAATTTTAAATTATTCTTTTTTGAATAATTTTATAATTCACACCAAATGCCACCAGATAAAATTTAAAAAAAAATAAAAAAAATTTTAGGCGCGGCTTCTTTTAATTATTTAATAATTAAAGGAAAAAATTAAAGGAAAAATTAATTTTTTCTAACAGATTTAAGCAACATCTGTATAAATTACAATTTTTTTATAATCGAGAGAAATATAAAAGAATTTTAAGAAGAAAAAAATATAGAAAAAATTAATGAGCCCGGTCAAAATCAAGAAGAGGGAGGAGGGTCAATTTACTTTATAAGGAAAGTGACGGCACTTTAAAATAAAGAAAAAAAATTAAAATAAAAATGTCATAAATCTGTTGTTATTTTTGTATGTCCCTTTGTGAAGTTGTGAAAATTAAAAACAAAAAAATTATTAATGGGACAAAAAAAAATTAATGGGACAATATTAATGAACTTATATCCGACCAAAAAAACACAAACTTAAAAAATTCAAAGAAAAAATTTTTTTACACGCAAAAATTTATTGAAAAATCGCGGACACCTCGGTTTTTATATACCCCCAAGATTTAAAAAATTTAGTTTGTCACTGTATGAGAAGAACCATATAAGCAAGAATAACCACGTTAACCCTTATAAGGACAGTATAAAAGAGCAATTTAAACAATCTAAGGGTGTATCTAGAAACGAGATTCACGAACGCATTTCGTTTCACAAAATGAAATTCGGCCCTATCTGAAAACAAGGGTTGTAAATTCAACGATGAAGAAAAGGCTTACCATTATGTCATAAATTGACGATTTTAAAAAAGAAAAAAATGTTGGAAAAAACCAAAGGACCCTTGTTTTCAGATAGGGTCTAAAATTCTATTTAAAAAATAAACCAGCCTCGAACCATTGTCCTGAAAAGACTACTTCTACAAGCAAGTGTTGAACAACACACAAATTGTTGTAGACAATTAAAAATTAAATTGAATTGTTGTTGAAATAAAATTAATATTTTAGAGGAATTATGGGAAGAGACGAGAAGCAAATTGAAGAAACTGAAGAAATTTTGGACAAAAAATTCTTGAAAAAATTTTCTTAAAAATAAAATTTATTAGAGAGAAAAGTTTAAAACAAAAAATAAAAGTAAAAAAAGTTTAGGAAGAACAAAAAAAGATTTTTAATAAAAGTACTAGAGGTCTTCACGGGACAGGATCCCGAACGGGATTTTACGGGATCCTGTCCCGAAATCACGTATTTTAAGCAACAAGCGGGATTATCGGAATTTACGGGATTAATCCCGCGGGATCCTGTCCCGTAAAAATTTTTGAAAAAAATCCCGTTACGGGATCCCGTGAATGCGATTTTACCGACCTCTAAAAAGTACTAAATAAAATAGGGCACTTATTAATAGCCAAACAAACAAAAAAGAAAAAAGAAAAATTAACTGACCATCACATAATTAAATAATCAATTACGTAATGAGTGGGAAATAGAAGAAAAAAATGTGTGAGGAGGGTTAATAATAAATGGAGACTTAAAAAGGCATCAAAGAAGTTTAGGAAAAATAAAAAGAATTTAATGGACGCGGCATTTACTTAAAATAAAAAAATAAAGAATAGGAGTACTTTTTATGGCTGAAAAACAATATAATTAAAAAGAAGTGGGTTATTATTTAAGAAAATAAAAAAATGAAGCAAATCTTGGCGGACTTTGATTAAAAAATAAAATAACTAAAAAAAATTAATATTGCAAAAAAATATTTGGCGAAATGTCTATTTTTTAAATTAAATGACATTTTATCCAAAACCTCTCCAACTGTCTGTCAGACTCTCTCACTCTTCCGTTGGTTTACTGTGTTTCAATAAAAAATCAGAATTTAATAAAAACATTAGAATCAGAACAAACTTAAAACATTAAAACACACAAAAACAAATTCTAAAAATCAGAATTTCCATAAAACAAAAACAGAACAACTTTAAAAAACACAAACAAATAACCAAAAATCAGAATTTAATAAAAACATTAGAATCAGAATAACTTTTTAAACAAACAAAAATCAGAATTTAATAAAAACATTAAAATCAGAACAACTTTAAAACTTACCTAAACATTTGTAAAAACATTTAAAAACTTGGCTTATAAAATTACAAATTGTAAAAATAATTGTAAAACTTTTTTTCTCTAAACTAAAAAATAATTTAAACAACAATTTTGTACAATAAATTAAAAAAAACTAAAAAAATTTCTAATTTTGACTAAAAAAATATTTTTTTAAAGATCCTCTTTACTTTCTGCTGAATCTAATACTGAAAGCTCTTGTGCACACTGAATTGCACAAGTAGCATCCTTTTTTTAAAAAAATTAATTTTAAAAATTTTTCAACAAAATTGTTAAGAAAAACCTTTAGAATTGATTTTTTATCATATTTATTAAAAAGCTGTGAACATTCAAAGCTATCCATTTGGACAGGTTGACATTCAGGCTTTAAAATATTTTTTTTCTTAATTTTTAAAAAAAATTAAAAAAATTTTCTACCCCTTCAGCTGTACAGGTACACGTCACACAAGGTGTTGTTCTCCTTTAAAAGTAAATATTAAAAAATAAATAGAATTGTAAAAAGTTTTTACAAAACTTAATAATTGTAAAAACTCAAAAATAAACTTATTCTGACTAATGTTAGAAAAATAAAACTTGAATTGTAAAATTGTAAAAATAAATTGTAAAATAAACCTAACTGATTAAAAAATAAACTTCATTTGTAAAAATAAATAAACCTATTCTAATTAAGTTTGTAAAAAATAAAACTTGGATTTATAAAATTGTAAAAATAAATACAAAAATAAACTTATTCTAAATAAACTTGAATATTACAATTTGTAAAAATAAAATAAACCTACCTATTTTCTCCTTGTTCAATTTTCAGACCATTAATTTCACAATATGCTGCAAAATTAAAAAAATAAACTTGAATTTGTAAAATTGTAAAACTTAATAAATGTTTATTTAAACTTTACAAACATTTTTCCTTCCAAGCTTCAAGTTCAATTTCTTCCAAATCATTACAATTAACTGGCGCATTAATTAAATCATCTTGTATATCAAATACATTTGGCTGTATTTTTTGTATAATTGGTGAATTTTGACACAAAATTTTGGAAAGATGAATTTTACGAATTTGTGAAAGTTGGGCTTAAAAATTAAAAATATTTTTTTTTATTTTTTTTTAATTTACCAGGCGTAAATTTAGCAGCAAAATTATCATTTTCATAATAAAATCTATCACATTTTTTTAAACGTCTAAATTGTTCTGCTAAAAGGCATGACATTGTATGGCCTAACTAAAAAATTAATTAATTTTTAAAAATTAATTTTTTCCTTTTAAAATTAAAAAATGTTTGTAAGTTTATCCTCAAGTCTTACTATTAATTTTATCAAAAAATAATAGGAAACCAAAATTAAATCTCATTAAGTACACCTATCAGAAACCATTGCGTTGAGAGGTATCCTAAAGAAAAGGTCACAGTTTCCCCAATCACCAATGGCCAACCAACCTTTTAAAAAACGATATTTTATATGGGTGATATAAAAAAGCAGAAACCGGCATGGGGAGGGGGGTTATACTCGAGAAATTCGATAATCAAGACTTTTGTTTGAGATTTCGAATCGGTTAAGTATAACTTGCAGACTATTTTAAGAAAAATTTAAAAAAAAATTAAAAAAACCCAAACCAAAGCTCCTTGTCTAGGCCTTTCACTTGTTAATCCAGGAAATAAATCAATATCATCAACATGTTCATAAACTGAACGAAGAGCAGAAATTGCTGTTTCGTCCATTACATCACGTAAATCTTCAAAGGATTGAGCAAGTGGAAGTCCACAAAGAGGTCTTTAGAAAATATTTTTTTTAATTTTTGAAAAAAATTTTTTAGAATTTTCCAACTAAATTCTTACGAGAAAAATTTCTTAAATTCCTCCTAACCTTCAGTATTTTTTTAAAAAATAATTCAAATAAAATTTAAAAAAGCACCTAAATTTGTTGTATGGCTGAACACCATGATCTCGGGCCCTTAACATGTTTATAGCAATCTTGAAAAAATAATTTCTTTTAAAAAAATCAAAAAATAAAAACCAAATCCATTCCAGAAGTAGGTTCATCACGCCTAGCAAACAACATATCTCTAACTGCATTTGTAATGTGTCTATCAAAAGCCATTGCTGGGGTGCCAAATAAACCGAGAAGCATTGAATCGAGTCCTTTTTTTGAAAAAGAATTTTTTTTTGAATTTTTAAACTTTGAAAAATTCAAAAAAATCTAAAAAAAATTTCAAGAAATTTTTCAAAAAAATTTCCAAAAATTTCAAAAAAAATTTTTAACCCAAACCTCCACTAGTTTTATTATAAAGAGGCTCAACAAATCCAAAATGTTTTGCCAAATCAACAGGTTCACTCATTTTGTGGAAATTTGTATCTAAACGTGGAAACATTCGACGAATCAAAGTATGACCAAAACGAAAAGCTGCTGTAGCAAATGGGTGAGAAATTGCCTGAAAAATAAATAAATGTTTGTGTAATTTATATGAATTAAAACAACAATTAAAACATCAAACATTAATAGATAAAAACAAAACAACAAACAAAACATCAAACAAATAATAAAACATTAGTAAAGCAACAATAAAACAAGCAACTAAACAAATTTAAAAAAACATTATTAAACAAAAAACATTGAACAAACCAAACAAAGAAAACATTGAATAAAACAAGAAACAAACAAAACATTGACAAACAAACTTAAAAACAAAACATTGTTTAAAACATATATTTAAGAAAAACATTGAATAAAACAAACAAGAAAAACACCAAATAAAATATTCAAACATTTACAAAAACATGAAACAATTAAAAATGTTTGTAAACTTAAAACTTACGGGATCACAAGTTTCATCATAACGAGTGTAATAGCCCGTTTTTAAAGGTACCTATAAATTAAAAAATTTTTAATTAAAAAATTTTTAAATAAAATAAAATTCCACACCAAGTCATATTCATGTAACAAATCAAAACCAATAACTTTAGGTAAAAATTCATTAAAAACTACATGCTGTTCTTGTGCAATAAAAATCCTTCTCGTTTCCTTGAAACAAAAAATTTCAAAAAAAAAAATTTTTTTTAATTTTTTAAAATTACTTGAAAAATTTTTTCATCATCCCAATGTAAATTTAATTTTGCTAACTTCTCAGCAATTCGATTATGTTCTCTTAACATTATTGTATGCATTGCTGTTAAACCGGGTTGATGACTATTACGTTCATCACCAGCAACAAAACAAGGGAAATTTGGTAATGAACGACAATCTTTTTCCTTTAAAGAAAAAAATTTTTAATGGCAAATTAATTGAAAAATCAACCTGAGACCCTTGTGGCAATGCCATAGGATTCCAAGTACCAAAATCAGTAAAATTAAGCAATCCACGTCTAAACAGCCTCAATTGATTTGATTCACACCTAAAATAAAAAAAAACTTTAAACTTGACTTTTACAATTCAAGTTTTATTTTTTTACAAATTGTAAAATATAATTTGTATTTCTTTTACAATTTGTAAAACTAGCGGAGTTGGTCGGCCTTCGGCCGCCCCACCCCGCTAGCAAAAACAAAACAAACCAAAAAACAAACTCCAAATCACAACCTCAAAATTGGCCCTAATCCAATCATAATCAGAAAAACCCGATAGTCAAAACATTGACCAGCATTAAAACAATACCTTATTACCAAAACATTTAACAAAGCAAAGCATCTAATAGGCGCACCTGATAGGGTACACACAGGTGCTCGTGTGACTCCGCTAGCATTACAAAACAATTCAACTCAAGATCCGATTCAAAAGCCTTTGGCCGGCCCATCTCGCTTACCCATTTTTTCTCCTCACAATTTCGCCTGCTTCACAATTCCCTCTGTTTCAATATTCCGCCTACTTCTCAATTCCCATTGTCTCACAATACCGCCTGCTCTACAATTCTCCGCTTCACATCACCCTTCATTCTCCTGCTTCAATATTCCGCCTGCTTCACAATTCCCCTATTTCAATATTTCTCCTGCTTTACAATTCATCTTGTTTCAATATTCCGTCTGCTTTACAATTCCCCTTGCCTCTCACAATACCGCCTACTTCACAATTGCACCTGTTTCAATATTCGACCTGCGTTACAATTTCCCTGCTTACATATTCCACCTGCTTCACAATTCCCCCTTCGTCAATATTCCGCCTGTCTCACAATTCCCGGTTTCAATATTCGACTGAAATTTGACGCCTAGCACTTCAAATGAACGTTGACGCCTGGCGCTTCAAATGAACGTTGACGTCTAGCACTTGACACATGAACGTTGACGTCTAGCACTTGACACATGAACGTTGACGTCTAGCACTTGACACATTAACGTTGACGCCTAGCACATAACAAATGAACGTTGACGCCTGGCACTTCAGGTGACGTTGACAGCTAGCGCTTGACACATGAACGTTGACGTCTAGCACTTGACAAATGAACGCTGACGCCTGGCACTTCAAGTGACGTTGACAGCTAGCGCTTGACACATGAACGTTGAACGTCTAGCACTTGACACATGAACGTTGACGCCTGGCACTTGACAAATGAACGTTGACGCCTGGCACTTCAAGTGACGTTGAACGTCTAGCACTTGACAAATGAACGTTGACGCCTGGCACTTCAAGTGACGTTGACAGATAGCACTTGACACATGAACGTTGACGTCTAGCACTTGACAAATGAACGTTGACGCCCAGCACTCAAGAGGACACAGGACCCCAGCAAACGTAGTCGTAGAACAGAGCGCAGTAAAGTTGAGAAGTGTTGAAAGCAGTTGAAGAATGACTAAAATACCCTGCTTTTATACTATATTCCTACCCTTACAACCTATTCAACTGGCAACGCTTTACTATAAAAACCCCCCTTTTCCTCACTCCCCCAAATCATTTTACTATAAAAGCCCACTTGTCTATAAAAGGACAGACAGACGGACAAACAAACACACAAACCCTTCTCAATTATATAATAAGATTGTTTTAAAACTTTACAAATTGTAAAATAGGTTTATTATTATTTTACAAATTGTAAAATAGGTTTATTATTATTTTACAAATTGTAAAATAGGTTTACTATTTTTACAATTTGTAAAATGTTTTGTTTATTTTTTACAAATTGTAAATTTGTTTAAAATTTTAAATGAAGTTCACCGTGTAGAACCATAAACAACAGAACCATCAATAAATGCACTTATTTGATTCATTTGATTTCTATATCCAAGCTGAAGCTGTCCGAGAAGTGAGCGAGCAAAAGGTAAACAACGAGGCTCTCCATTAGGTAAATGACTGGGAAAATGTGGATCACCATCCTCCACTCTAATAGGCATGCAATGAACAGAAATTGTTTGGGCAGAATCACAAGGTGTACAATTTAGAATTTCATCATTTGGGCCTCTATTTATTGGGGAGTGTGTCATTTCATGATCGAGTAATTGGCCAAATTGCATTACCTTAAAAACATTTTACAAATTGTAAAAAATAAACTTTTATTGTAAAATAAAGTTTAGAAATTGTAAAACCCTTATATTGTTTTAAATAAAACCTATTTTACAATTTGTAAAAAAATAAAGCTTGAATTGTAAAGTCATTTTAAATAAACTTTACAAATTGTAAAAATTAAACCCGGAAATTATAAAACTTGTTTAATTTAATTTCAATAAAACTTATTGCAAAACAAAGTTTACAATTTGTAAAAAAAGTAAAGTTTATTGTAAAATGAATTTTACAAATTGTAAAATACTTATTGTTATATATTATTTTAAATAAAACCTATTTTACAATTTGTAAAAAAATAAAGCTTGAATTGTAAAGTCATTTTAAATAAACTTTACAAATTGTAAAAATTAAACCCGGAAATTATAAAACTTGTTTAATTTAATTTCAATAAAACTTAAATTGAAAACACGTTTTACAAATTGTAAAAAAAGTTTTAAAAACTTGCCATATGTGTAAATTTTGCATGTACAATTTCTCTATCAATATGAACAGCATTAGATATACGTCTAGGTGAAGGTAATGGGCGACCACTTCTAGCACGACTTCTTGGAGCATCAAAACCGTCATCATAAGCAGGATGGAGTAAATGTCGTAAAGGTGTAAAGGCATTTCCATAATGTGGATATCTTTAACAGAAAAAACAACTTCTTAAAATTTTACAATTTGTTTTTACAATTCAGAATTTATCAACTTGTTTTTGTACAACAAAAAACAAAGTTTTAAAAAATATATTAAAACTTGTTGCTAGTTTTACTACTAGGTAAAAACAAAGTTTTAACAAACTTCCAACTTGTTTTTACAAATTGTAATTGTTTCGCAAGTTTATTTTCAAACACTTACTTAAGATTATTACACCACCCAGAAAATGTTCGATAACGGCTTGAATGATCACAGGGCAATAATCTAGGTAAACAATCGTCTTTAGTAGCTTGTCCATCTTCACTTAGAAAAGCTGTATAATTTGAAACAAAACGACCAACTTCAATATTTGGTAATAAACGTTGAAGTGAATCTTTAAATTTTATTTTTTTTTAATAAAAAATTAATTTCTTTTCCGAATTTTACCAATATCAAGGGAAGGTAATTGTTCACCATCTACCAATTTTTGACTAGAAAAAAAAATTTATAAAAAAATTTTTTTGTTATATTTAATCGAATTTTTATATTATTTGATCATATTTAAATAATTTATTTATTTATGTTTCTACCCGCTAGCAAATATTCGAGTTGATTCAAGCAAAATAGCTGAAACACGTGCATGTGCTTTTGAATGTGGTTTAGCACGCATCATCTTAAAAAAAAGATTTTTTTATTTTTTTTTAAATTAAAAAAAAAGATACATTAGAATAAGCAAAAAGCGGATCACCAAAACGTAGAGTTGATTGATCTATAAGAAAAATAAAAATTTTTTTTAATTATGATTAATGCATATTGTGTAACATTTTCGTGAGAGTACATAAAAATACCCGAACAACAAATCGAAATTTTTTTTTGAAAAACCCCGAGAGCCATACGAAAAACTACATAGGACAGAAACCCTTTCCCTCCTCATCTACAAAAAAAAACTTTTTTTTTGGGTTGGTAAAAGAAAAATCCATTTTTGAGTGATTTTATGGAACCTAAAATGATTGTGTCTTTTGCCCCAACTTTAATTTCAAAATTTTAAAAATTAAAAAAACCCTGTTACTTTTTTGTATATTTCTAGCTTCTCTACGTCTTTGTTCTTGTAAATTTAATTCTGCCAATTGTACAACTTTTTTAATAGTTTCATCAGTTATAGGTAAACGTAATGGCGATTCTGGATCACGCCAAGGTTCCAAATCAAAATTTGGAAGAATTGATGACTCACAAGGTAAAGGAGTATTTCTACAAAAATAAATAAAAATATGAGTGGAAATTAAAGATAGCCCAAATCCCGCATTATCATTAGGGATAAATGGCAGGTTGAGAAAAGAAAAAGTCGGATCGGGTTTGATCCTTATGATCTCAGAAAATGAGATTGAGTGGATTGAGTTTTCAAAACTCTCACGATCACACACATCTCAGGGACAAATCCATTTTCAGTTCGTAGTTTAAAACTTTGGCTCCCGTGGACAAGACCCCTTAAAATCCATACGGGATACCAATTTCTAGTAAATTGGTATTTCTAGAAATTGGTACCCATGCCAATTTTTTAGTAAAAATTATTTTTCAAAAAGAAAAAGTAAGAAAACAAACTCAAAAATATCAGAATGTAAAAATGAAGAAAGTTGTATTTGTTTAATGTTTGTTACATTACAAAGCTTTAAAAATAATATTAAAATTAATTTTCAAAAAAAAAATTTTTTTTTCTTACCACTCTAGCCCAGGTAGTTTTCTTAATTTGTGCCAATTGTTCTTCACTAAATGCTGTTGGAGCAAAAAAGTTTTCATACCAATAACGATCACCAATTTTTGTCTAAAAAAATAAATTTAAATTAAAAATTTAAAAAATATTTTTGTTTACTCGTTGAAATTGACGTCCAATAATACAACTTAAAGTTTGACTTAAAAATGCTCCTTTTAATGGACGTTCAGCCAACACTCCAACAAGTAAGTCAATATCTAAAAAATATTTAAAAAAATTTTTTTAAATTTGAAAAAAATTTTTCTGGGTGCTACAATTTTAATTTATTCTTCCCCAATTTTTCCTTAATTTTACCTCTGATTTTACTTTTTAATTCCTTCCTCAGGTTAATGCATGTATTGAAGATCTCTAGTGTCAGTGCACGACTCGAGGGGCACTTGAACTTTTTTATAGAAATCCTGTGTATGTATGAGTCATTTAACTACACTCCCTCATATTTCTGAATTATGCTGGAAAATTTTGGGAAATATGGTAAATGCCTAAATGAAAAAAGAAAAACAAAGAAGGAAAGAATGAAAAATGGGCCCTGTAAAATTGAGAATTCATGACTCATTTAAAATTAAATTTAAGAATTATCAAAAAAAAATCCCCAACCATCAACATGTTCATAAATTGTAGCCAATTGATCAGCTACAGATTCATTAATTAATATTAAACGCATTTCTCCAAAAGATTGTAACTTTTCAAGTCCACAATTAACCCTCATTAAATTATAACTTGGAAGGCCATGATCCCGTTCTTGTTTAAGAGCTATAGATATCAAGTCTAATCCAACATTAGCAGTGTTTGCTTGAAGAAAATGACCACGAAAGTTTAAATCAATTTTAAGACCGGGACGTTCAGCTTGTCGACTATGCAGTTCGCTTAAAATTTAAATAAAGATAATAAATTTGTTCCGAAAACAATAAAACCAGAACAACTGAAAAATGACGACAACAACTAAAACATCAAAAAAAATCAAAACTTTCTCTTGGTAAAAATAAAACACAGTCAGAAAACAACAACAACTTTGTTTTTGTCAAAACATTTTAATATAAACTCAGAACATTAAAATCAGAACAACTTAAGAACAAAACATATTTGCAAAACACTTTAAATAAATCAGAATTTTACAAAAAACATTCAAATCAGAATTAAATTGAACTAAACAGAATACAGAAAAAATCAGAATTTAATAAAAACAACTCAAAATCAGAATATTTTAAAAACATTAAAAACATCACCAGTAAAAACAGATGTTTAAAAACCAAAATTTAATAAAAACAACGAAATCAGAATTTAATAAAAACACAAAACCAGAATTTAGTAAAACAAATGTTTTAAAAACCAGAATTTAGTAAAAACAACAAAATCAGAATTTAATAAAAACACAACAACTTCATTAGTAAAACAAATGTTTTTAAAAATCAGAATTTAATAAAAACAACAAAAACAACACACAAACACTTTTGCAAAACATTTAAACACAAAAATCAGAATTACAAAACATGTTTATTATTTTACCTAACAAGTTGTTCAACTCCTTGTTGTTCATATAGACGAGAAGGATTATTAAATAAATTTGTTGTTGTTGTTGTTGTGGACGAATTATTAATAGATTGAAGTAATGAAAAAGCGACAGGTATTACAATTGTTGCAAATTCATTTAATGTTGTTGCATCTACATCAATATCATAATCACTGCTAAATGAGCCAGGAGGTGTTAAATTAAGTTGAAATTTTCTGGAAAAAAAAAAATAATTTTTTTTTCAAAATTTTTTAAATTTTGAAAAAAATTTCAAAAAATCAAAAAAAAATTTTTAATTAAAAAAATAAATCCAAATAACCTGACAGCATCTATTCCTAATAATAAAGGAAGAAATTCTGCATAAGTAATATGTTGCATTTGAGCTAGAAAATTGAAAATTTGAAAAAATTATTTTTTAAAATAAATTTATACCAATTACAATTCGTCTAGCTTCATTAAATATTCTATCACCATTCCAATGCCTATTCATTTCCTTTATGAAAAAATAAAAATATTTTTTAAATTGGAAAAAGTTAAAGAAGATTTCCAAAAATTACTAGAAAAATTGAAAAATTTTTTTTCGAATTTTAAAAAAAATTCAAAATTTTTATGGGAAAAAAAATTTTTTAAATAAAAAATTCCACAAAACTCTAAGTCCATCAGCCAATTTATTGTGTTGTCTAACCCAAATAGTGTGTAACAGAGTAATACCAACAAGTAAATTTACATCGGGAGTTCCACTAAGAAAACAACGTTGTTTTTGTTTGTCGGGAGATTGGCAATAATCGCTGCTTAAAGGATCCTAAAATTAAAAAAAAATTTTTCTTCAAAATTTTTAAAAAGATATTTAAAAAAAATTCCCCAAAAATTGCCAAAAAAATAATTAAAAATGTTTTTTAATTTTTAAAAAAATTACAAAAAAAAACTAAAAAATACCAATGTCAACAAATTATTTTCGTTATTAGAAATTAATAATCGGCCAGATTCTCCTGGTGCTCTAAGACGTTCCAATGTTTCGTAAGAAGAACCTTTTAAATTTTGAAAAAAAAATTAATTTTTCCACAAAATTTCAGAAATACCTAAAAAAATTTTTTTGAAAAAATTCCTTAAATTTTGGCAACTAAAAACTTTTTGGGTCAGAAAAATTTTTTTGGAAAATTTCAAAAAATTCCAAAACAATTTTTTTAAATAATAAAATATAAAAACCATATATTTGACTTCCATCTAAAAAGCTTGAAACATGGTTGGCTTGTTCTCTGGGACCCAAAGCACATTGATCACGCGGAGCAGGTAAAGTACGCGAATGTGGAATACAGGTTATATGAGCGGGTCTAAAAGAAACAAAAAAAAAATTTTTTAATTTTCTAATAATCAAAAAAACATACCCATATATCGGGTCATTAGAAGGTATATCAATAGGATCACAATCGGCATGGGCAAACCCTGGAGTACAACAAGGAAAGGCTACAGAAGTTCCTTTAAATTAAAAGTTTTTAGTGAATTTAAAATTTTAAGGTTTCCAACAGGAATGTCACGGCCAAAGAAAAAAGTCGTAGGATTTCGTATCGGAGTTCTCTAAACATTTTTGGATCGGGTATTTAATTTCGGATCAAAAATTTGTCAGTGGATTGGAAGCCAAATAATCCCTGTTTTCAATTTATTATCAACTTCCCTCTTTTGCTACCTCTAAGACATAAGTCAATTAAATCGTCAGAGGTAATAAGACCATAAAAAGAAAGAAGAAATGAAAATTGGGTTCCTTCAAAATCGGAAAGTTCCCAAAAAAATAAATTTCCAATACAAAAAAAGAGAAAAAGACCTTTAATTAAACATTGATTAGGTGCAATACTAGCCAAATCTAATCCAACAAAATATAGCCAATAAGCAACAATTTCGTTTACTCCAAAAGGATTTGTTTCTTTTGGATTTTGAAAAAGTTCTAAAGAAATTTGACGAACAGAAGGAAGTTCTCCACCACCACCGCTATTTCCTCCTCCAAATTGAGAAATTTGCCTTCTAGGTTGTACACCCAATCCATTGTCAGCATAAGTAGGCGAAGAAAAAAGGCGTGATAATGGTTGGCCTGCTGCACCGATAAATGGACGACGAACATTGTTACACTGACCTATATAAAGTTTAAAAACAAGTTTTTACAAATTGTAAAATGTTTCTAAAACATTTTACAATTAAATTGTAAAACAAGTTGTAAAATGTTTATAACATGTTTTTTAGAAAATGTTTTGTTGATGTTTTAAGTTTATACAAACATTTGTCAATGTTTTGAGAGGGCGGTTTTGTAAATGTTTTGAAGTTGTAAAAACATTTGTAAATTTTTTCAATTTTACAAAAACATTTGTTAGTGTTTTTATAACTTGTTAAAAATTGTAAAACATCTATCAATGTTTCCAAAACATTTATAAATGTTTCCAAACATTTATAAATGTCATAAACATTTTTAAAAATGTTTGGCTGATCCAAAACATGTTTATTACATGTTTTATTCTGATTTGTATTTGTTTAATTCTAATTCTGAAATTGTTTGTGTAATTCTGATTTTTCAAAAACATGTTTATTTTCCCATAAATATTTAATTGTTTACATGTTTTTCTGGTTTTAAAAAATGTTTGTTTCAAATGTTTTTCAATACAAATTTACTCATTTTATCAGAATTATAAAAATTACCAGAAAGCGATCGAAAAAGTTGTGAATTACTAGTTGGACAATGTGCCTCTGCATCTGTTGGACATTCCTTGCCAAGTGATGTACTATTTTTAACTCGTGCCAACAGTCCTGGAGAATGTAATAAAAGTGTGTGTGATGGAACTGAAGCAGCCGTTCCCTGCATTGTTGTTGAAGTCATTTTTTGGGAGAGACGGCGACTTAAAGCAAGTGCAACATAAGCATATTGACTAAACTGAAAAAAAATTTTAAATTAAAAATTTACGTTAAAATTTAAATTTTTAAAATTTTACCAGCTTTCCTCGATCAGTCAGTGGATGCATTCTACTATATTGCATTAATGAAGCAGACAATGGGTTTCCTTAAAAAATGTTTTCAAAATATTAAATGTTTTAAACAAGTTTTTTTGGTTTAATCATGTTTGAATTTTATTCTGATTTGTACATGTTTAATTTAAATTCTTAAATGGTTTAATTCTAATTTTATAAAAACATAGCTATTCTGACATCGATTGAAAATGTTTTTCTGCTTTATTTAAATTTTGATCAAGTTTAGTTCTAATTCTGAAAAACAGGTTTTTCTTATTATTGTCCACAAGTTTCCCTTTTAATTCTGATGTTTAGATTTAATTCTGAAATCGTAAAAAACATGTTTTTCTTAAAAACATTGTTTGTTTTTCTGGTCTATTAATATTGATGTTTAAATTTAATTCTGAAATTGTTTGTAATTCTGATCCTATTAAAAACAAACTTACTCGAATCCAACAATTGTTTTACACCCGATTCATTGTACAAAACATCAGTTTCTTCATGCGCTTCCTTTGCTGCTGTTCTCAATGTTTGATCAGAAATTTTAGCATCTTGATGTATTGTAATTCCATAAAGTTTTCTTGTGTTTGTTTGTTGTTTTGTTGTTGTTGTTCCTTCTTTTTCTCCAAAACATGGGAAAAAACTTTTCCCACAAGGTATTTGCATTGCCAAACATGTTGTTGTTGTTGAGATGAACAAAACAACATAATAAAAATAAAAATGTTTTTGCAACAAATGTTTGTACAACAAATGTTTGTGCAACATGTTTGTTTGAAACTAAAATGTTTTTAAAAGATAATAATAATTTGTAAAAACAAATGTTTAGAAGAAAATAAACAATAAAAATTTTTAAACAACATTTATTCTGGTTTTTGTACATGATACAAACATAGGTATAATAAAAACATAAATGAATGTTGAAATAAATGTTTGAGGTAAATTACAACAACTAATTTTTTAATAATTATTAGCCCAAAAAATTCTGATTTTTAAATTCTGATTTTTTAATTAACACAAATAATTAAGCGCTAAAAAGATAAAAATCTCTCTCTTATTTTTTCATGTCCACAAATTATTAATTAATATAAATTTAAAAAAAAAAGAGAAAAATATCTCATTTTGAGGGAAGGAAAATAAAGGGGTTTTTGAGTGACATGTTCATTGTTGTGATCGCTAAAGGGGTTTATTTATTCTCCATCTACCTAAAATTATTATATCCATGTTTCTCACGTAAAAATTTTTGCGAGGGAAAAGTAAAGGAATATAATACAAGTTGAAAAAACAAGATATTATATTTATTTTACCTAGTTTCTAAAATAAATTTTATTGAGACCAAATTGCCTAGGAAAAAGCAATTTTCCCCGTCAATAAAAAAAATTTTTTTTACAAAATATTCTTTAAAAAATTTTTAAAAATCTAAAAATAAAAAAAATTTTTCTTTATTCTAATTAACAAAATGAGACAAAAGTCTAGAGGGTGGGCTAACTAAACTAATCCTAACCCGTTTTTAATATTTTTCTAAAAACTAGCCCCTCCCAAATTATCATTTTTGACATTTTTTAGTTGTTTTTTAAACAAAAAATGTAATCTGTGTGGACAAAACACAAAAAAATATTCCCCCTAAAAATGATTCACCCAGACATTAATGGACAACAAATAAAGTTGTGGACTGTGGACACCCAAAAAAGGAGAGGGAGGCTTTCTGGCTCTTTTTTTTACACAAACCCATCTTTTATTTTTGGAAGAGCCGCTAATAAGTTAAACAAAAACCAGTTTTTTAACTAAAATTATGTAGGTAAAGATGATTATATTATTCAATCACCCGCCGCTAGAACAAAAAAGCCCTACTACTATATTTATGTTTATATATCCAAAATAAAAAATTTTTTTTCTTTTCTGCGTGTTTAATTTTTTTGGCTCCTTATTTGGCTTATTTTTTAATCTCTCTTCCCCAAATTTTTTTTCAAAATGGATTTATTGTTTTATTTTTCTAGCATGTTTTTCATTTTTTTTTTATATTTTCAAGGCTAAATTTAATATAATAAAAAAAATTTTTTGTTTGAGAAAAAAATTTTTTTTGAGGAGAAGAAATTAACCATATTAAATGTCTCTTCTTTTAAAATTAACTTCACACAAAAAAAATTAAATTAAAAAAAATTTCAACTTAATTTACTTGATTCAACATTGCTTCTTCGTTTTTCTTCACTCCTTCTTTTCTTTGCTTCATCTTCTTTTCCTCCTCTTCCACCACCTTCACTTCCTCTTCCTCCACCACTGCTTACTTCATTTCCACCTCCTCTTCTTTTCCTTCTTCTTTCCTCTTCTCTTCCACGTCTTTGTTGTTCCAATTCATTTTTTGTTGTTGTTGTTGATGTTTTATCCTTTCCTCCACCACCTCCTCTTCGTTCCCCCTCCTTACTATTATTATTATTAGATTTTGAAATACTTCTAGTTGACAAATCTTCTGGCAAAGCTCGTTGTTCCTTCTCTTGTATTTTAATTTTTTCTTCTTTCAATCTCAATTCCATTTCCCTTACTTTTGCCAATTCCAATTCTTTTGCTTTAGCTATCTCCAATTCTTTTGCTGCTCTAGCTTGTTCTTCCAATCGGTCATTTTCTTGTTTTTTTATTTTTTCTATTGATGCTTGAATTTGTTGAGCTCTTGATTTTAATTCCTAAAAAATTTAAAAATTTTTAAAAATTCTAAAAAAATACCGGAACATTTTCTGCAGCTACTTGTATTGATCTTCTTAGAAAAACGGCAATAGCATCCTTTTCTGAAGGTTTTTCAAACATTTTCATATTGGCGTCTTGTGAAGCATGATTCTTTTAAAAAAATTTATTAAATTCAAATTAAAAAGTAATTTGCTTCCCAAAAATAAATTTTACAAAAAATAATCTTAAAAAAATAAATTCACAAAGCAAGACTAGTCTACCCCGCAAGCTCGCAGTGAACCGGAGAGAAGTACATAACCAAAAAAATGTAAAAAACAACATTTAAACGTGATAACATTTAAAACTCTTACTAGACGGATATTTAAGATTTATTTTAAAAAAAGTAGGAGCGAAAGTGCGCTCACCAAAGTGCCTCTGGTGAGCGAAAGTGCCTAGGAATAACTACCGTAAGGACTTCCCGGCCCTAAACCTTCACGGACCTAAACGTATACTTCTCTCTTATCTAGAGCTGGCTAATCCTGGGAAATCCTTGGATATTCGGATTCGATCTGAAAATTCGGATATTCGGTCTATTTTCTTTCCGAATCCACCCACTCTTCCTACTGTCTACTTCAAATTAAAAAATTAAAAACAACAAACTATATGTTGATCACTATTCATTAATAAAAATCTACTAGCCATCCATTGATAATGTTCATCATTTACAGATTGATATTTTTCTTCTACTTGTTGTTCTGGATCCAATTCATCCAATGCTTCTTCCAAAAAACTTTTCAAATTTGGAATACAATTACGTTTAACATTTTTGCAAGCAGTTAAATTATCCTTTTCTATTGTCCATAAACGTGTTAATTCTGAAAAATTTTTAGTTTTTATTTTTTCATTTTTAACCTTCAAACTCCTATTTAGAGTTTCAAGATTAATCCTTTACCTTGTAGTTAATCAAAAGGCTAAAAATTAAATCAGAAAGATAGACCCCTTGATAAAATTGAAAAAGAACAAGAAAATGACAGCTTGGAGGGACAAGCTAGGAAGTTGTAAGGAATCCGATTTTTTAAGGATAGAAACTGACAAAATCCAAAGAGATTGAACTGGTAAACACAGCTAAAATTAGGAGATAGAAAAAACAAGTCGTTTTTCTTAACTTTACTTTCCTTTGATTGTCCCTTTGGAAAAATAAAAAAATCGTCAAGATTAATCTCAAAACTCAAATATAGGAGTAATGAGGAAATTAAATTAAAAAAAAAACCTGAATTTCCAAGATCAATAGAATTAGCGACATAACGTGTAGAAATTTGTTTTCTTTCAAATTTAATATCATCACAAGAGGAGGAAGATTGTATGTTGCTGTTATTAAATAAATCTGGAAAACCATCAGCTTTCCAAGAACACCATTGCTTTTCTCGAAGTAATAATTTCTGAAAATGTGAAGAAAAAAAAATAAAAAATCTCTCATTTTTGGATATCCATTAGAGAAGGAAATTTGTAACACATAATTAGGTGTATTTTAATTGGGAGGTATTGTTGATTCAACAACAAGACAGTGACCAAACAAATTTAAAAAATGTATCTTAACCAGTGGTATGGCTTTGAGAGCTAGCCAACTCCGTCCGGAGTTAGAGCTTGTTTTGTCAAAACTAGTTAAAGTTTGAAACAAAAATGCCGTCAAATACCCGGAACAAATTTAACAATTAACTGACATGAGGAGTACCTAATAATGGCAGTATATAAGAATAAGATTGTAATGATCAAAAATTATAAATAAAATTATTTCTAAACCTTAACAGAAGAAGCAAAACGAGATCCATTTGGATAAGTCTCCCTCAAAAGATTGTAACATTTATCCATTAAACCTTGTAAAGTTTCTTCTTGAGTTGAATTCAATTCTAGAGCTCTATAAAAATATTTATTTAAAATTTTAAAAAATAAATTTCAAAAAAAAATTTTTTTCGAAATAAATTTTTACAAAATTCCAAACTCTTTTGGTCTCGTTCTAGAAGCCAAATAATTGCTAATAATTAAAAATTGAAGAAGAAAATAACGTCGAAATTGTGAATCGGACATTTGGAAAGGAAATAACTAAAAAAATAAATTTATTATTAATTTTAAAAAAAAGTAAAAAAAAATTTTTTTTCAAAAAAAAACCTTTTCACTAGTCAAATATTTAGCACAAAATGTTCGTTCAGATAAATCAACATTTAAACGTTGTCCAATATTTGAATTATTTTTAAATGAATTATCAGAATTTTTGTCGTTTAAAATAATCATTTTAACATCATTTTTATTATCACAATCATAATCTATTTCGATTGAATTCTTTAAAAATAAAAGTTTTGTTTAATTAAATTTAATTGACTTTTGTAATGGAAAATATGTTTTAAATAAATTCTGATTGTTTTAAATAAAATGTTGTGAAAAAATTCTGATTTTATTTATAATATTGATCGTGTTTTGTAGGAATTCTGATTTTATTAAACATGTTTTTAAAAAATTCTGATTTTTTATTAAAAATGTTTTAGAGAAATTCTGATTTAATATAAACATGTTTTGAATGAATTCTGATGCTAGAATATTTATTTAAACATGTTTTGTAAAAGTTTTGGTTTTTTCACAAAACGTGTTTTGCAAAAATTCTGATTTAATATGAACATGTTTTGAAAAAATTCTGGTTTTATTAAACATGTTTTGAAAAAATTCTGATTTATTAAAACATGTTTTTATGAATTCTGATTTTATATTAACACGCTTTGTAAGAATTCTGGTTTTATTATTTAAAATGTTTTTAGAAACATTTGGCTTTGTTTATTGAACATGTTTTTAAAAAAATTCTGATTTTTATAAAATGTTTTAATTGAATTCTGATTTTATTTATTTTGTTAAAAAATCAGAATTTAATTTCAGAATTTAAAACAAACAAAGTTTTAATTCAATTTACCTCATGTTTGTTGTTGAAATCATTATAAACTTTTCCATGTTGGGGAGAACCAACATCACCAGAACATTCCTGACGTTGTGGTTTTTCAATTTTATAAGCAGAAAATAATGCAAAAACATTAGAAATATCCTAAAAAATTTTTAATTTTCTAACTAAAAAACAAACATTTTCCAATTTTGTAAAATTATCATTTTCAAACAACAAATTTGGATTAGAAAAAAATCTTTGCAAATCCCAAAAATTGAAATACAAATTATAATCCATTGGAATTGTTCCTCCAAATGAATCTCTACAAAAAATAAATTTTTAATAAAAAAATTCAAAAAAATGTACCGATGATCTCTAATTTCCCCAACTTCTATATCATCATCTACTCCTCCAGCAGTTGAAGAAACTGATGGAAGTTGTGGAGGCTCTTCTGGTCCTTCTTCCATACGTTGTTCGTTTTCTTCGTGTTGTGGATGTTGATCTTTCTTTAAATAAAAAGAATTATTTCAGATTGCTAAAAAGCAACTAGTATGCCTCTTAAGACTAACCCGGATTATAAATGATCCCACTTATAAAATTTGGGAGCAACACGGAAACAAGAGGACTATCTCGGATGGCGTAAAATCCATCGAGAGAAAAGAAAATTTTCAAAAGCTTCCATAATGATTGGAAAATTATTTTATAGTCCTAATGAAGAATAAAAATTACTCTCTAAACAAAAATCAGCCAAAACTCTGGTCGACACTAAAAAATTTTTTAAAGCTAATTGTAAGGTTTATTGCATCGAACTTAAATGAACCAAAGTCAAAATCACTCTCTTACATCAAAAAATTAACGAAAATTCTCAGCCGACCCTAAAAGGATTTTTAAATGAAAAACCACGAATTTCTAAAACCAAAGGGTCTAGGAACACTATAATTAATAAAAAAAAACAAAAAAACCTTTTCTCTATCAAAAACAGTAACATTTTGTGTATTAAAATGTCCAGGCAAATTTAATCCAGATTTTTCATTTAAAGGTAAAGATTTAGCCAAAAGTATTAAAATACGTCCACAAAATGTTGTATCAATAAAACGAGAAAGTCGTTTAAGTAAATCATTGCATAGACGTAAAATCATATTTTTGCATGAAGAAAAGAAGAATGGCTGGAAAAAGGGGAAGAATAATGTTAAAAAATTAATAATTTAAATAAAATCTGGCTGATGTGAGGTACTTTTGAATTAGTATTTTAGACAAATTTTAGAGGCAAATTCTTAAAGGAATGAAGCAATCAAAAGATGATTGAGGAAAGAACTATTCTAGAAGTTGGACACAACAACTAGACATTTCCTATCAACTAGGAAGCAAAAAATAAAAAAAATTCGTCCAAAATCACATGAGTTCAAATCTAATAAAAGATTTGGAAATAAAAGTTGAATGATGCTGATTATGAGTAGAGGTCGGCGCGGGACGGGATCCCAACGGGATTTTCCGGGATCCGGGATTTATACCTCGGGATCCCGGCCCGGCATCGGTTAAGAAAAAATCCATCCCAACTCTGGAGACCGGAAGTGATATTTTGCCAACCTCTATTGTGAGCGTGCATTATTTCTACATATTCAATTATTTGGGATGCAACCCCCTCTAAAATCTTAAACAACTGGCGGTGGCCTTCTTTTCTCAAAATAGCCAAAAAAGCATTCTTTAAAAAATAAATTAACCGTTTTCCAAATATGAATATTATTTTCAATAATTCCAAAAAGTTGTTCACATCGTTGAGTTGTAGAAACATCAAAAATGTCTTGAAGTATTTGAATTGTTAACGTTTTTGTGCAAATTTCTGAAAAATAAATAGGGAAATGAATTCTATAAGTTTAATATAAATATCAGGAAATTGGATAGAATTTGGGATAGAATCTTTGGGCTAGAACTGGATAAAAGGTTAATTTGGGTATAAATTTCCCAAAAACAAAACAATAATTCAGAAAGTTCTCAATAAATTTAAGCTTAACTAAAGTAGAATATTTTTGTAAATAACCCAATCAAACCAAAATGTCTGACGATAGAGAAAACCTAGGAAATCATATCCCCAAATTAAGCCCGTCAAAAAATAAACCGTCCTGAAAATTCCCACAAATATTAACATTTAAAAATCCCCCAAAATAATAAATATACTATTGTCTTTATCATTTTCTTTAGAAACTCCGATATCCTTTTCTGCCAATCCAATAACAAATTTTACAAAAGCTTCAACATCTGCAACAGGAATATCTGAACGTCCAAATTCCAAAGCTTTAGTACGCAAAACACGTTCAATTGATGATTTTATACGTTCCAAATCTGTTCTAAAAAATATAAGAAAATTAGTATACGTAAAAAAGACGAGGGTTTTTTGCGGACTTTTTCCTAAATTATTCCCTTGGTTTGCTTGTTGGTGTTCAGTCAATCATATTAAATTACTTTGATAAGTACAAAAATTGATGGAATGCCCTCACGGTTTTCGACATTCAACCAATCAATAAAAAATATTTTTGGCAAGTATAACAATTAATTTGAAAAGGTCTGCAAGTTCTGTCGCAAGTTAAAATACTGCGAAAAAAAAGACAGTCGAAAAAACCTTGTATTTGCAGCCAAAAGGACTTAAAATCCTTTAAAAAATAAAATTAAAAAATACCCTTTATCTTTTAATGAAGTAATTGAATCCTGAACGGCGTCAACATTTAAAGTTTCAATAATTTTTATTAGAGACAAATCCATTTTTGATTAAGAAAAAAATCGTTTTAGAAGCAAAAATAAGAACTCCCCTAAATTCGATATTAAAAAAAAAGAAGAAAATTAACAAAAAAATAAAAAATTGTTCTCAAACAAATTCAAAAAAATTAAAAAAAAATTAAAGATTTTATTTTTAGAAAATTATTTGAAAAAAATTTGTAAGTATTTATAAAAAAAGACATAAAATCAGAGTCAAAAAGAGGTCCTTATATGAGTAAAACAATAAAGACACAAAATGAAAGTCAAATAAAAATAGGTATATATTTTTTGAAGTTTATAAATTTGTGGAAAAAAATAAATAGGTATTTGTCTAAAAAAACTTTTAAGTAAAAATAAATAAATATTTGTGGCTTTTGTTATTGAGAAAAACAATAAAGACACAAAATCAAAGAGAAAAAGAGGTCCCTATAAATATATGCAAGGACAAATATTGGAAAAAAATTTTTGAGAAAATTAACTATTTTTTTGGAAATTAAATGAAATACCTAGAAAGATGTCAAATAACTATAAAAACAATCATAATACTAGCTTAACAAACGTGTTTACCAAACTTTCGGAATAGAAGCAGTATATTCAAATTCAAAAATCCTTCCAAAAATGCCATCTGTGAACTTGTTCTTCTTCTCAAAAGTAATTCCTCTATGAAATGAAGTATCTCCAGGTTCCTTGGGGAGATAATTTTTAAGATAATTCCATACATCATTCGCATTAATCAGCCCAAAATAGTAAGCGAACTCCTTAACATTGTCGATGAATTCAAAAACATCGTCTCTACTAGCCACTCCAGAATAGAAGTTTTGATGGTCACTAAAGATTAAAAAAAATTGTGTTAAAAATTTCAACTCTGTTCTAGAGTAAACAAAAAAATTTTTTAAATTAAAGTCCGAAAAATATTTGGTGGTCGTGTGAAACCCATAAACCAATTCAAGATCAGAAAAAACTTAATGCATAAAATTACCGATTCATTAAGGTAATGACTGAACCGAGGAAAGGTCCTTCTATGGAAAATCTCGCACCCAAAAAAGCCAATTTAAAACCAGCGTTGTGTGTAGTAAAGTTGATCTTCAAATCTTTGAATAATAATTTAACAGCCAGACTGAAGGCACCCCAGCACTAAAAAAAATAAAGTGCAAAATAATTTTAATTAAAGCAATACACATTCGCAGGTTAGGATCCTGTTCGCAACGTTGAAAAACTTTTTCGCGTCTCTGATGAATTCATTAGGATGTTCATAAACTTTTTGCCCGTTCTAAATATAAATAAGGAGAAAAAATTATGAAATAAAACCACAAAGATGTCATTTTCATGGTTGTTTAACTGAGCAGACAGATATTCATTAACATAGTTTGTACATTGGAGTGGGTAATTGAAGCCAAAGAGATTGATTTGTCTAAGATCCAAAGGTAGCATAGGCGTAAATGAATCCGAGCTAGAGATGCCAGAATCTCCACTAGGAGGACGATGATCCTAAATTTAAGTCTTCACAAACGATATAAAAAATAGAAAATCGGAACATTCAAAGAGTCCGAAAAAGAAATATATATATATTTTTTTCCAAAAATTTTTTAACTTTAAAAAATCTAACCTCGACAACATTATCAATTCCTTCCTCTGCTTCAGCTTGTAAATTATCCAAGTGTCCATTCGGTTTTATTCCATCTTCGCCAAGACCAGAACTTGCAGATTTATTTGCCTCCAAATCATTGCCATTAGAATTTGAGGGTGAAAGTTGCTCCTGACTAACAATTGTGATCTTAGCTGGCTAAATATGAAAATTGTTTTAATTTGATTTTCGTTTAAAGAAAATAAACCTTTTCAGACTTGCTTAAAGACATAACCACTGATGAATAAGAACAACCTTGAACAAAACTGCTCTCATTTGTAGATTTCTTTACTGTGAACCCAACAACCTTTGATATTGTTTGAACCGGTTTTGGCGGGTTGTTCTTGTCAACAATTGTGTTTTCAGTCTAAACTCTCAGTAAATTATTTTACAAAAATTCTTATTAAACCTTTCTCGAATTTCCTCTAGACACAAAAGATCCTTGAACACCTCCACGATTTGATTGACGGGCATTAAACTTTGACGTTGAAGGCTTCTTCTGTTCAGCAATTTCCTTTGCCTTCTAAATTAGTAGAAAATTATTTTACATTAGAAATTCGGGAAGCTTCTAGTTTACTCCTAGTGAAAAAACAGGGCAAAAATAAATCAGAAAGTACTTTTTCGACATTTTTGGGGTCTGTCAGAAGGCCAGTGACTCGAACCGAACAAATTCTATGCCAATATCCGGAACAGAATCGGACTCATTGCCAGCACACTAGACATTGCCAGCACACTGGACTACCTACTAGCAAACCTACTTATTGGTATTTTTTCCCGAGGGCAAGTAAATTAGAAAATTATAAAAATTCCTATTTAGCTATTCGTCACAATTAAGGTAAAAAAACCTTTTCATTTTTTAATGTCCTCTTAGACACAAATTCTTGCCAACCAACATTGTCAACATTTTCCATCTTTAAATTATTGAATTTAATGAGATTAATGAACAAACGCTCCAAAAAGCTCAAGAGAAATATTCTATAAAAATATAAACAAAAATATCAATATATAAATTGTAAAAAACAACGAAGTCAAAGTTAAACAAGAAAAGCATCTTTAAAATTTATACAAGAAAAACAAGAAAAAATTATACAAAAATAAAAAAATTTAACATAAATAAGACTCAACTGTACTGTGGGATTAATTGTCATTTTAATTTATAAAAACACAACGCCAAAAAGGTGTGAAATTCAAAATATGGTCAATCAAAAACTTGGACCAATTAATTGTTTTGTTATTATTTGTGTCCTTGTTTACTAAATAAAATCAGAATTCATGCAAAACATGGATATATTAAATCAGAATATGTTCACAACATTTAAATAAACTCAGAATTTTTTAAAAACATGTTTAAATAAAATCAGAATTTTTTTAAAACATGAATAAAATCAGAATTTTTTTAAAACATGAATAAAATCAGAATTTTTTTAAAACATGAATAAAATCAGAATTTTTCTAAAACATGTTTAGATAAAATCAGAATTTTTTTAAAACATGAATAAAATCAGAATTTTTCTAAAACATGTTTAGATAAAATCAGAATTTTCTAAAACATGTTTAAATAAAATCAGAATTTTTCTAAAACACAAATAAAATCAGAATTAATTCAAAACAAATCATAATAGGTATTTTCAAAACATGTTTACATACCTATGTTGTATCTTCTATTAATATTTTTTAATTTTTTTAAATAAAATTTTTTTTTTCAATTTTTAAAATTTCTAAAAAATTTTCTTTTTATATTTAACAGTATCTTCTTTATTATCTTACACTTTTTAATTTATTAAAAAAAAATTTTCTAATCCTAAAATTTAAATACGAGTGTCGTCTTTTCTCTCTCCCTTTCTTAATTTTAAAAAGAGATTGAAAAATAACATTCCCCCTTTATGTAGAATTAAAAAAAGATTTAAAAAAATATTTTTCTTTTTAAAATAATTAGTTATTTATTATATAAGCATCGTCAATGTAAAAAAATTATTATTTATTTAAAAATATTTTTTTTTTATCTCTCATCTCCCTTAATATTAATCTTTTTTTATCGTCATATTCTCTGTAATATATTTTTTAAAACATTTTTATATTTAATGTTAGCCTATTTTATACGACACACACATACGCTTCTTCAAAATAGCTTCCCTTTTTAGCTTTTCTCTTTCATTTTATTTTTCTTCATTTACAATATTTTTAAGGCTTCTTTTTAAATATAATAAATATTCTCCAATAAAATATTAAATAATTACAATCTCAAGTTTCTCGCAATTTTACAATCTCAAGTTTAAAAAAAATAAAAACATGTTTTAATAAAAAAGGAAAATAAACTTGTTCCAAGTTTACTTATTTTTAAGTTCAATCTTAAGTTTCTCGCAGTAACTTGTTTTAATTTTACTTATTTTTAAGTACAATCTTAAGTTTCTCGCAATTTACAATCTCAAGTTTTCAAAAAATAAAAACATGTTTTAATAAAAAAGGAAAATAAACTTGTTTCAAGTTTATTTATTTTTAAGTTCAATCTCAAGTTTCTTTTAATTTTGCAATCTCAAAGTTTTGAAGTTTACAAAAATGTTAGACAAAGTTTTAACAACAACAGCAGAAAAATAAACTTGCTTCAAGTTTATTTAATTTTTAAATAAAATATTTCCGCCTGCTTCAAGTTCGTTTTTGAATAATTAAAACCGCCTGCTACTGAAAAAACATTTCATTAAAAATCTAAAATTAAAAAATGTATCGGCAAATGATGCAACAAAGTCCGCTTCCTTCAATTTATTGTACAAAAGAAGAATGGTGTAATTTAAATTGTGGAAAGTTTCATGCGCGGCGGTTAAGCTTTATTCGTGATAATTTAAAGAGACATGCTTTGACGCCAATAAATGTTAAAATGGCAACAACTACGGCAAATGAAAATATTAATAGTTAGTTAAAAAATAAACATATGAAATATAATTAGAATTATATCGGAAAATGAAGAAATGCGCAAACTTGAAGCATTTTAGTTAAAAATAAAACTTGAAACACAAAATAAAACTTGAAACTTAGAAGTAAAACTTGGAGCATAAAATTAAACTTGAAACACAAAAAAACTTAAAAATAAACATTAAAACTTGAAACACTAAAATTAAACTTGACACAAAAAACTTGAAACTTAAAAATTAAAACTTGAAACACTAAAATAAAACTTGAAACATAAAAATTAAAACTTGAAACACTAAAATAAAACTTGAAACTTAAAAATTAAAACTTGAAACAAAAGCTGCTTCTCCCAAACTTAAATATTTTATCTTTCTCTTTTTTACCCAGAAACCAACCGAGAATCAATTCCGAATGGTTCTCTTATGCCAACCATTCAACCACCAACAATAACAAGTCCGGCTGTAAGCCAAACAAGTCAAGCAAGCGGGTTAAGCAGTTCAGTTACTTTAGACGATATAATTGGTATTTTAAATAATTTCAATCTTCGAAACATTTTTATTTTTTAAAGCTTCAGCACGGCGTAAAATTAGTGATGAATATAAAGAAATTAGACTACCTTCACCTGAGGTCCTCAAAATTTCGAGAAAATTTTTAAAAAATTTTGTTTTCAGTTTGTTGAAGACGATAATACACTTTGGGATAAGAAAGCAGCAAAAAAGCAGTTACTCTTCCAGGGAAGTTCTTTGGATATTCCAACTATGGAGAATAGCGGAATGGAAATATTGAATAGAAACCATTATGATGACCAGGATTCTGAAGTAAATAAACAAAAATTTAAAAAATAAACTTGAAGCAACTAGTTAAAATAAACTCAAAAAAATTAAGCAAAAACATGAGAAAATTTGAAGCAAAAACTTGAAACATAAAAATAAAACTTGAAACAAAAAAAACTTGAAACAAAAAATTTTGAAGCAAACTTGAAACTTAAAAATCAAAACTTGAAACAAAATTAGAAGCATAAACTTGAAACTTAAGAAATAAAGCTTGAAACAAGAAAATTTGTAGCAAAAACTTGAAACAAAAAAATTTGTAGCAAAAACTTGAAACAAAAAAAAATTTTAAACTAAAATTAAACTCGAATATTAACAGGCAGAATTGATGATGATACAACAAAAACCACCCAACTTTATTGTAGATGAGGAAGCTGAAGATTTTGAGGACATAATAGAGTTTAATAATTATTTTTAATTTTATACACATTTTCCCCTCAAATTTAAAGTGCTAGCAAACCACCAGAAGACGCTTTTAGTAACCCAATTTTACTTCGAGATTCTGATCCTTTAACAACACACAAAAAACGTCGACATTACCGACTGCCTCAACGACAACAAAGTTTAAGTCGAATCCAACTTGGCGGTGGGGGGCAATTAAGTCAAAGTAGCACACCTTCTGGGCATCGTACTGAATTTGAAGATACTGCTGACAATTCTTCTATAGGTGCTAATAATATTTTTTAAATTAAACTTGAAGCACAATCATAAAATTCAAACTTGAAGCAAAACGTAGAAATAAAACTGAAGCACTAACTTAAAAAACTTGAAGCAAATCTTAAATTCAAACATAAAGCACAATCTTTAAAAAAAACTTTAAGCAAAATCTAAAGTAAACTGAAGCACAAACATAAAATTAAACTTTAAGAAAAACGTAAAATTAAACTTGAAGCACACTCTTAAAACTCAAACTTGAAGCAAGCCTAAAATAAAACTGAAGCACAAACTTAAAAAAACTTGAAACACACTCTTAAAATTCAAACTTGAAGCACATACTTAAAAAAAACTTGAAACACACTCTTAAAACTCAAACTTGAAGCAAAACGTAAAATTCAACTTGAAGCACAAACTTAAAAAAAACTTGAATCTTTAACTTCCAGCTTTTTAAGTTCAAACTTGAAAAGTTTCAAGTTTTAAAAATAATTTTCCTCTTTTTTCATTTCAGATTTATCATTAACAGAAATTTCAAATGCTATAAATCAAGGGAAGAATTCTTCAACAGACAGCCGTAGTCCCTCAAATATTTTTAAATTTATAGAAGAGCAGAAACAAAAAGCTTATGAAAATGCAAATAATGCTTCAAATACAACAGTTAATGAAGTGACTGAATTATAAATAAATACGGATTTTAATTGAGAATAAAAGCAATAAAATAAAATCTCTAATAAAAATACTCTATTTTTGTAATAAATTCTAGTCTCAATATAAATTAGTTAAATTTCTTATTGTTAGTACTAAAAACTTGAAGCATCGAAAAATAAACTTGAAGGAAATACAAAACTTGAAGCACAAACTTGAAACTTAAGGATAAACTTAAAATCGCAAACTTGAAAAATACAACTTGAAAAATAAAACTTAAAAATAAACTTGAAAATAAACTTAAAAACAAACTTGAAAACAAACTTGAAAAAATAAACAAAATATCAAGCACAAACTTAAAAATCAACTTAAAACTTGAATTGCAAACTTGAAACAAAAATAAAACTTGACCAAGTTTTAATTTTTTATCCTTTATATTTTCTAAATAAAACATTGTTTTTCACTGTTTTTTTTCTCTCTCTTTTTTTTAAAAACACCAAACAACTATCACTCCGCTTAAGCATCTTTAAGATCAATTCCAGAAGATATGTAGGAATTCCTTTAAAAATAAATTTCTAAAATTTTCTTTTTAAAAAATTAACTCGTTTCTGCACATCAAATAACGACTGGCCCTTGGATTAAATGCTCTCTCTCCACGATGGCTATACATATGGTAGGCTAATTGCCTTTTTAAATTAAAACAAATAATTTTTTTATTTAATTTTAATAATTAAACCAACCGACTGTCTGAATAACTCTACAAAAAAATTAAAAAAAATTAAAAAAAAATTTTTAAAAATTTTTCACCCAAAAATTCCCAAATTATGTAATTTAATAAATACTTCCTTAAAGAGCACTAATCCAAAATTTTATAATTTTTGGACGTTTCCGAACCATTTTATCCATTTTTAAAGCATCAAAATTTAAGGGAAGCAAATACAAGTTCATTTTCTCCTTATAAAAACAATGGTCTAGTGGTTAGCGTTTTTGACTTTAGGGGTAAATGGGTGTGGGTTCGAGCCCGTTTGGGTGTAAATTAATTTTTTAAGTGTAAAAAATATAAAAATTAAATTTCTAAATTTTTTTAAAAATTTTTGATCAATTTAAAATTTTTTCCCACCGTTTTAAACCAAAATAAAAATTTACCTTAGAGCAGTATTGACAAATATACGGCTTTGAACGAATATCAGTCCATACACGATTTTGATACTTAAAAAAAAATTTTTTTTATTTAAAAATAAAATTTTAGACTAAGAACCTTAGGTTCAAACCCCTTTTCTTTAAATTCTGGTGTCGGCAATTCCATTTCCCTTTCTGCCTTTAAAGTTGCTGATGAAATTAATTGAGGTAATGTTTCGACAAGTGAAGGTATTGGGGGAACTGCTGGTTCTGGTGGGTCCTCTCCAGGGTGACGATGATTAAGAAGATCGGTGTACTGAAATAAAAAATAAGAAATGGAAAAAAAAATTTTTTCACTAAAAATCGAAAACATTCCCCAAAGACCCCCACACCCAACCACCTTTCAAAAATCACAACTTTTCTTTAAATAAAGCTACAAATTTAAACTAAATCCAAATTATAGAGAAAACTCTTGGCTATTCAATAAATTTTATTTCAACTCTATTAATAACAAAAAAATTTTATTATTAACAAAAATACTAGTTAAAAACTAACAAAAATAGTGAAAAAAAAACACTAAAAAAATTCACAACCTTTCTAAAACCAAAAACTAAAATATTAATTTTAGTCATTTTTGTAGCCCAGAGTTCGCTCTTTAATTTGACATAAAGCTTAAATTTATAGAGCAATTACCAACAAAGTTACATATCTTTAAACTAGACAAGGTTTTAGTCCAAAAATCACTTTTCCCCCTTTTTTCTTCCCCAAAAATTTTCTGGCCAAGTGGTTAGTGATCCAGACTTTTACAAAATTTAGGTCCCAGGTTCGATCCCTTTCCCAAAATAAAAATTAAAAACTTGAAAAAACGTTCGTCCACATTCACATTTGTATCCCTTTTGGGTTAGATGAGCTTAAAAAATTTTTTTCAGAAATTTTTAAAAAATTTCAACTCACTTTTTGCATGATATTCCAATTCACACATATAATGAAATGCTTCTCCACACTTATTGCAAGTATACGGCTTCAAAATAAAATTTTTTTCTAAATTATTTTTATTAAAAAGAAAACCTGAATAATATCATGTACCCTTTCGTGTGCCTAAAAATCAAAAAAAAATTTTTTCTTGAATAAATTCCAAAGTGAGAGAGAACACATTAATCAACCAACCAACCTTTAAAGTCGTCTAAAAAATATAAAAAATTTTTTTTTCAAAAATTTTTTTCTTAATTTACCATAAAATTAAAAGTTAATCCACAAAAACGACATTTATAGTAGGTAAACCCATTTTCATCTTTAACACAACTCTTCTTGATTGTCTGTTGTTGTTCATCTTCTTTACCGGCATAATTTTGTTGCTCTTGTTGCTGTTGTTGTGAAGCTGCTGTTACATTCTCTGACTAAAAACAGAAAAAAAGTCATCTCATCAATTATCAAGAATTAGTTGAAGCAAAAACTTGAAACAAAGTTTCTTCTTCCTAATTTATTTTTACGCTAAATAGAGCAGAGAAATAAAAAAAGACTATGTAAAATAAGGAGAGAATTTTCTCCCATCTCTCTTTTCTCTATACTATTTTTCTGTGTTCTCTAATTTATGTTATAAAAATAAAAAATGACAATTTATCCTTATTCGGAACAGGATCATTGAGTCCCGCCGTTTGAGTCCCTGAGCCATATTTTGTGCCATAACTTTTTCAATTATTAATTAATTTAGATACTTAATATATCAATCAAAAGCTTTTGATATAAGGATTATTTTATCTAGCAGGAGTGATCTAATCAGATCAACAAACAAAAAGTTACAGCTTAATAAAGATCAAAAATCACGATTGCGCGCACTTATCTAGATGTAACTTTTTGTAGGATGGTCTGATCAAATCAATCTAGTTGACCAAAATAATCCCCTTATCCAGGGCTTTCAGATGATAAAAGATTTATTTGAATTGGTTGAAAACCCAAAAAGTTATGGCCCAAAATATGGCCCCAGGACTCAACCGGCGGGACTCAATGGTCCCTTACCCATCCTTATTTAATTATTAAAGTTTGGCATTGTGTTTAGCATAAATTTAAACACGTTTTACAGGATAACTTATGATTCCACTCTGTTTTTCGTCTCTTTTAAACGTTTTTCCGACTATTTTTATGCTTCAAAAATATATTAAGGGATCTAAGGGATCTAATTAAGTATTTTATTAAGTAGCACCGTCTCTCCACAAATAATAAAGAAGAAAAAAGAATTTTTATAAAATAATATATGAAAGAGGCATTTTTTGAAAAGAATTTTTTCGAGGCATTCAAGGCAACTTCCTTTATTTTTAAATTTTTAAATTTCTAAACACAAGTCTTTCAAGTTCCATTTTGATGTTGTTGTCGATTGCCGTAATTTTGTTGTTGTTGTCCTTGTCCTTGAACAGCTTGCCCTTGTTGATTGTTTCGGTTGCTTACAAATTGTACAGTGCAAGTAATTTCGGCGACTGGCTAATATAAAAGGATATATGAGACAAATAGGATAAGAGAGAAATCGAGAAAAGAGAGAAACTACACACTCCAGTGCTTCACCGGAACCGCAAATTTGGCCGGAACCGGAACTGAAATTTTGACCGGATCCGGATTTAATATTTTGGTTCCGGACCGGAACTTCCGGTGAAGCTCTAAGGGGGGGAAGCTAGAAGATCTAACACACTCCCCCCATACTTATCCCACTCTAAGTCAACTCTCGTCAGATATTCCAGTTGGAAACTGAGTGAAAATTGCAAGTCAAATTTATGTGAGACTAATAATAAATTATTGGGGGAGACGGTGCTACACATCAGGGGCGTGCGAGTTTCGCGTTTCGCGGATTTTCGCGTTTTTTGGACTTTCGCGTGTCGCTTTTTAAAATCCGTTTCGGCACACCCCTGCTACACATATATACTTTTAGAAACACGTTTCTAATTTAAAGAAATTTCTATTACCAATTCTTGTTGTTGTTGTCCTCCTCCTCCTCCTTGTTGTTGTTGAACTTGCCCTTCTCTGTTTTGATCCATAATTTTTTTTTGATTTATAAAAGAAAATTTCTCTCAAAAAATAATTAACTGTTAAAAAATTATTCTTTTTAGAAAGGCCAAGTTAAACAGAAAATTCAAAAATATAGGAGCTTTTAAAGAAAAAAGTTTTCAAGTAGTAGAGTGATCTATATTCAATTGATTTTTATTTGTGAATATGCACTTGTCTCACAAGCTTCTTTATAATAATAATAGCTTTAGAGGTTGCTGTTCTCTTGCTATATGTAAAAAGGATTTTCTTATTTGCTAGTAGCAGATCACTTTAAAAACAAAAATAATACCCAAAAGATCACCACAATGCTTAATAGCACCCAAATGGTGATCTTTTGGAACACCCCTTTTTATTTTTATTATGCTGCTGTTGGGAAGCTTTTGCTAATTACACAAGTTTTGCTAACATTAGTAGAGGGTTGATTTATATTAGAGGAAATCTCAGCAAAGGGATAGAATCGATTAAAGGGTAAACTTTTAACATCTGTTTAAGGTTGGAAAAATAAAATTTTCAAAAAAAATTTTTTTAATTTGAAAAAAATTTCAAAATGTAAAATGACCAAAATGTCAAAAAATATAGTTTATTGCAAAATTAAAAAAATATAATAATTTAAGAGCGAGAAGGCACTTTTAAAAGTCGAAAAAATATAAATAAAGACAAAATTTTAATGGAAAGACAAAAAAATAAATATGTATTAAGTGTTTTTAAGTGTTCAAGGCCTGTTTTAATTTTAGAAAAAAAATAAATATAGTAAATTATAACTAGGGTTGGGGGCCCGGTCCGTCCTAAGGATCGAGTCGGGGATCGAATTTTGGCCCGAAAAAATGAAGCCTGAAAAAGACTCGATTGGGCAGGCTCGAAAAAATGATCCGAACGTCGGCCCGACTCGAAAACTCCAACCCTAGTTATAACCAAAAAAAAATTTTTTTTCCTTCAATCAGAAAAAAATGCTGGGAATTATATTAATTATTTAGTTTTGTAAAAACTATGAAAATATATAAATATAAATAAGAAGATTTTCAATATCGTTAAGTAAAAATAAAACTCGAGAAATTTCAGTAGACTAAATGATTTTTAAAAGGTTGCAAAATGGTCAAGTTAAAATTAAAAAAATATTTAAACATGGTCAATAATTAAAAAATTCAAAATGGTCAAAAAATCTTCAAAATGTCAGAACCCAAAAATATCCCATAACGGTCATAAGTAAAAAAAGTTATAAAATGGTCAATTCCGAAAAAAATCCCAAAATGGTCAGCCCCAAAAAAACTTAAAATGGCCAGTCCTTAAAAACTTTTCAAAATGTCAACTGATACAAAAAGATAAATTAAAAAAATATAAATATTAAAAAAACTCATTACCACCGAAAAATAAAATAACCTCTCCCAAATTAAATTTAAATATATGGAGCAAATTTGATTGTACTATTTGAAGTATAACAATAATCATCTTTATTATTGTTGTTTGTAGAAGAGGTTGTTGTTGTTGGTGTTCCTTGTTGTTTTTCAAGTATAAAAAGTTTATTATGCCGTCTTTCTGAAGTTGTCGTCATTTTTCTTTTAATTGATGAAGGCTTTCTTTTTTTGTCTTCAACAACAAAATTATTCTTCCCTTCAAAATTTTGAGGATTCATTTCTTCTTTAACAATTATAATATTATTAAGCATATTGTTGCCATTGTTATTAAAAACAACAGCAGCGTTGTTTGCCTCTTTCCCATCTCTACGTGGCAATATTGGCAATTCATCCAATGAAGGTCTCGTAGTTGAAAGTCTACGTAAACGTTCAATATTGAAGTTTAAATTAGTTAATGATTCGAGAGAAACTTAAAAAATAAAGAAAAAAAATTAATTTATCAATTTTTAGAAAATCCGCAAATTTTGTCCGCAAAAATTAAAATTTTTTTAAACTGCCATTAATTTTAATTTGAAGGAAAATGATTTATTTTCTTTATTTTATGGCTTATTGTTAGTTAGATTATATTTATTTCTAAAGATAAAAAATTTAAAAAATCGTATTTAATAAATTTGCGGACAAAAAACATGTCCGCAAATTTTGTCCGCAATAGATTTAAATTTATTAAAATTTAGGTACAGGTCTCAGTTTTCTTATATTTCTCATAAATTTTAGTCCGGACAACCAATTTCTATCCATAAAAACAAGCAAAATAAATTTTAATAATTTTTGCGGACAAAAATTTTTCTGTCCGCAAAATTTTGCGGACAAAAAAATTTTTTCAAAAATTTTCAAAAAACCTTGATGGCAACAAATTAAATGTCTTTTCATATTTCCTTTGTACAAAGTATTAAATTGACACCAACTACATTGATACGGGTCAGTAGGGTCTACACTACCAATTCCTCCAGGTGCTGGGGAGGTTGAAGAACAAGAATTGGTATTAATTAAGGAAGAAAAGTCGATTGTTGTAGTTGGAGTGTTTTGTCGTTGTTGAGTATTTGAACCTTTAAACAACAGTTAGTTTTTAATTTTAAATTGAAAACTTTGAAAATTGACCATTTTGAGTCCTTTCTCTAAAAATCCGCAAAAAAGTTCTTTTGCGGATTTTTAAAAAAAAGTCGTCCGCAAAATTATTTCTGCGGACAAATACGTCTAATGGACACAAAAATGCCCTTTACAAACCTATTTTCTTCCCAAAAATTCCATATCCTGGCACGTAATTAAATTTTAAGTTAATCTCCTTAAGGTGGAGAAGTCGTCCGCAAATTTAATTTTTGCGGACAATTACATAAAATGGGAAGATCCAGGGAAAATTTTGCCTAAACTCTAACATAAATAAAGGTAAACAAATGGTCCGAATTCAGAAAAATACCCTACAAAAATTTTTTTCACAATTTAGAAAAGATAGTCAAGTGGTTAGTGTTCTTGACTTTAGGGAGATATGGTTGTGGGTTCGAACCCGTTTGGAGGCAAATTAATTTTTAAGTGTAGAAAAATGTAAAGATGAATTTAAGAAGGTTCTAAATAATTTTTTGAACAAAAAAATTTTTTTGAAAAATTTTAGAGGAGCTCCAGTGCATTGTAAAAAATTTAAAATTAAAAGAAAAAACCAAAATTTTCCATCAAAGCACCACTACAGGAAGAAGACGAACCTCCACCACCATCTTCATTCGTATTTAAACGTCTGCATTGTGCTACATGACGTGTTGGACTTATACGAGAGCGTGGAAATGAGCGACTGCCTTGAAAAAATTTTTTTAGAAAATTTTAAAATTAAAAAATAAACTTACAATAATGACAGTAAAAAACGTCAGTGGGGTCACAATCAAGTAGTGGACTCTAAAAAATAGATTTTATAATTTTTAAGTATTTTTGAACAATTTTATCAATTTTTGAAAGAATTAACAAATTTAAGGGAAGCAAAAACAAATTAATTTTCCCCTTAGAAAAATAATGGTCATTTGGTTAGAGTTTTTGACTTTAGGGGTAAAGGGGTGTAGGTTCGAATCCGTTGGGGGTAAATTAATTTTTTCAGGTGTAAAAAATAAAAAATTAAATTTCTAAGAATTTTTTAAATAATTTTCCACCGAATTTAATTTTTTGGTAATAGTTCGGTTGAGACCCCGCACTCTTTTTTCTGACCATTTTTTCATTTTTCCTTCCCTTTCCCTTTTATTTTTCACGAGGCAAGTATTAAAAAGGATCATGTATGTATACATATATGAATGAGAAAAGGACTTATTTACTCCCCCCGGTCAATTTTTTGGAAAATATGTAAAAATGGTAAGTCTTTAAAAAAATGTAGAATTGAACATTGTTAGACGTTTATTTGTCAGTCCGACGGGCTCTTTCGAACGAGCTATCATTTGTTTATTTTTTGTTGTTTTGGTTTCTCGCCCCTATGGTTTTTCAATTTTCAGGGGTCTATATCTCGGTGGTCAGAAAAAAGGTGGTCAGAAAAAAAGAGTGGTCAGAAAAAAGAGTGCGGGGTCTCAACCGAACTATTACCAATTTTTTTATTGAGTAGGAATAAATAAAAAGAAACAGCCAAAATAAAGTAAATTAAAAAACAAAAAAATTTTCAAACCTCTCCATTTCGCTCTATTCCATAACTATTATAAGATGTAGTAGACATTTTTCTTATAGTTTCTGAGTCGTGTTTAAATTGCAGACCGTCTAAAAGTGTAATAATAATTTTACAAAAATTTTTAATTTTTGCGGACAAAAAAAATTTTTTGCGGACATTTCAAAGAACGAGGGTTATTAAAATAAAATTCTATCCAAAAATATTTTTTTGATTTTCTATTAACTCCAAAACATATTTTAAAGAGGTTTCTATTGTATTTTTTAAATTTATGACCAAGAAATTGACAGAAAAAATTTTTTGCAGATTTGTCCGCAAAAAAAATAAATTTTTTAAATTAAAAAACCTTGAGTAGATTCAAAAACAAAATTATTTTTATAACAATTATCGTCATTTTGAAAATTTTTTTCTTCCAAAATATTTTTTGTTGAAGGAATATGCAGAGGTGTAGAATAAAATAAATGTTGAGGAGGTTGTGTTGGTGGAGGTAAACTTGTTGAATTAATTGTAATAATATTAGAAGCATTTCCATTATTGCATTGGTCAAGAGGAATAAAACTTTTTTATAAAAGAAATTTAATTAGAAAAAAATTTTTTAATTAAAAAAATTTTTTGCGGACAAAACTTGCGGACAAAAAAATTCTTGCGGACAAAGTTTGCGGACAAAAAAATTTTTTGCGGACAGAAAATTTTTTTGCTATCCAAAAAACGCACAATTTTCCTAAATATACTTTCCAATTTTGCTAAAATAAAAATTGTAGCTTCCAGTAGGAATCGAACTTTCAACATCAAAAAATAAAAATTAAACCACTTAACCAAAAATACAACATTTTAAATTTTTGCAAATTTTCTCCAAATATTTTACTCATCTCTAAGAAAATATAAAAAGAATTTTATTTTCACTTACTTTGGCCAATAAACATCATTTTCTATTGCCACAGTTGAAAAACCTTGTTGATGATGCTGTTGATTATTCCCAAAATTTGGTTGTGAATACCAATAATTTTGTAAATCTCCCTGATCAAAGTCTTCGGGAGGCAAAGGTTGCATTTTTGATAAAAGAAACTTTGAAAAAAAATTTTTAATTAAAAAATTAAAAAATTCCCCTTACATATTCCTTTGGTTCATCACCAGCACCATACAAATCTTCATCCACCTTTCCATTCATAGACAAGGGACTGGATAAAAGTCGGCGAAGCATTTTTTAAAATAAATTAAATAATAAATTAATTTGATAATATTCTACTTTCTATAAAAAAGTAAAAAAAATTTAATTAAAAAATTTGCGGACAAAACTTGCGGACAGCGCTTATTTAAAACACACTTAAAAAATAAAACTTGGAAAAATAAATTCCGCCTGCTTCAAGTTTATTTTTTTAAAAATAAACTTGTTTCAAGTTTATTTTCTGATTATAAAATGCTCCTTAAGTTTTACAAATTCTGATTTTTAATATTAATTCCGAAAATTGTAAATTCTGATTTATTAATTTTAAAATTACAAATTCTGATTTTTACTATAGTATAAACATGTTTATTTAACAATATGTTTTTATGTACTAAACACAACAAAACTTTGTTTTATATTTTTTGTAAACAAAACAGATGCTTCTCTATAATATTATGTTGATCAATACACACACATGTATTTTAATAGACAAACTTTTTTAAAATTTAAATTTTAAAAGGCGGTTTTTTAAATTAAATTTTTAAATTTAAATTAATTTAAAAAAAATGGGGGATATACTAAAATCGACAAAACTCGCGCAAAAAAAATTTTTTAGTTAAGAATAAAATATAAAAATTGTGTGTAAGTCGTATAATGTTGTGTGTGGAAGTTAAAAATACACAACTAAAAATAAATAAATAGTTGTGTATGCCGATATGAACCAACACAACTCTCACTCCCCCCATACTTGAATGAACATCACCAACAAATTTGCAGCACCCAGCAATCACACACAAAAATACTTTAAAAGCTATTCAATAATATCGACATTTGGGGGGCTGCCCTAATAATAAAAAAAATTAAAAACTAGAGCGCGGCAATTGGAATATAATTTTTAAAGAGGTTTTGAAGAGGGGAAATAGCGTTGATGGTTGGTGGTGGTACTTGTGTTAGGTCGGTCGCTGCTCAACCCAATATAATCAATATATAAATTTATTAAAAGTGGAATAAGGAGAGAGGAGTCCACTCCTGAAGACCTACACCCCCAAGACCTACACCCTGAGGACCTACACCTGAAGACCTACTGACCCTGAAGACCTACACCCTGAAGACCTATTTACCCTGAAGACCTACAACTTTTTTTATCAACACAATTTTTATTTTTTATTTCTTTACAAGTCTAATCGGGGGATTTAAAGGAGGTAAAGAGGAACTAGAAGGGATTAAGGGAAATATCGATGAATTTGAAGGTTTTAAATGGGAAAAATGTGGATTAAGGGTGATACCGAGGATTTTGAGGTTTTAAAGTGTATAGAGGGATTTATCGGGATAAAAAGGATCTTCTGATATCCGCGATATCCACTACTTTAAATAATTTGAGTTGATCAAAAAGTTGTAGGTCTTCAGGGTAAATAGGTCTTCAGGGTGTAGGTCTTCAGGGTCAGTAGGTCTTCAGGGTGTAGGTCCTCAGGGTGTAGGTCTTGAGGGTGTAGGTCTTCAGGGTTGACCCCAGGAGAGAGAATGGACAAACTGCGGGTTTAAAAAAAAGATTTTTGAATGTCCATTTCGTCAGAAAAAAATTTTAATGATGGGAAAAAAATTTTAATGATGCCCGGTTTCGAATCACGACTCGGGAAAATTTCTCGATTTTTGGCCTCCCGACTCCCGAGGTCATTTCTCGACCTGACTCCCGTTTCCCGGATTTTTTCTTCTCCCGAGCATCACTAGAAAATTTTTTAAAATTTATTTAAAAAATAAAAAAAAACGTGAAAATTTACATTATGTATTTTTAAAAATATTTTTTTATGTGAAAGAAAATTTAAAGAAAAATTAAAATGAAAGGCACAAGAAAAAATTGAGGAATATTTTTTTATTGAAGATTTTTAAAATACAGAGTTAACCTAATTTTTAGATACACGTCCCTTTTTGGGGATATTTCTTAAGTATTCGAGTAGGGTCTCATAAACAATGTTCGTAAATTTCAATATTGCTCGTACTCGTACCAAAGTATGAGTACGAATTTTGGTACTAGCTTATGAATACTGCTCGTTTGTCGAATTAACTCAAGGGACGGACAGGACAAGTAACGACAAGTCAAGGTCCGTGATTTGAAATTAATTGAGTTGCCCCTCACCCACTTATACTATACCCTCTACCTAAATTTCTTTTAACTGAAATTTTTTTCACCTTTCGAGTTGTGTGTGTTTTTAATAAAAAGCTCCCCTCTATCTTTCCTCCCAATCAGAGGTGGGTCGGAATTCCGATTTCCGACGTTTTTTCCTTCCGATTTTCGACACCTTTGAATGTTCCGACCCACTTCTGCTCCCTATGGAACCAACCAAATTTTAGTTAAAAAAATTTTTTTTTAATTAAATTTTGGAATATGTATCTTAAAAACGAGGTTTACAAAAATAAATAAAATTTAAAAAATAAAAAAAATAATGGCAGTTAAAAAAATTAATTATAATTTTGTTTGTTTACATATCTTTCTTCTCTCACTCTTACTTCAAAATTTAAATTATTTAAAAAAATTTTTTTCTTCTCCAAAAAAAATTTTTTTTAAATTCCCTCTAAATTAACATAGCTAAACGCCTTTCAGCTTGACTAGGTGGTTGTGGTCTAGGTCTATTACGTATAGCTTCTAACCACAAACTTTTTGTAGCAGCATCTTGACAACAAAAAATATATTCTCGTGCTGGCCCAGACAATTTAAAAGCATTTTTTAATGTTGTACCAGTTAAGGGATCTTTAAATGAAAGAGAATTTTAAAGGAGAAAAATTCAGAAAAAAAATTTTTCTGGATACCCTCTACTGAGAAAAAAAATTTTTTCCTCATTTTAGGGTGTTGTTTGTGGTCTTCTGGACCGAATAGAGTTACCGTACAAAAAAGGAAAGGGTAAAACGTAGGAGAACGATGGAGAGAAGTGAGTAATAAAAGAGAGAGATCCTCAATCTTGTATTATCACCTAGTGGCCGATAAAGTCGATTTTCCAGATCCGGATTTGAAAGTAAAGCCAGAATGGACCCGACAGGATCTTTTGAAGGATTAACCCGGGAACATCTGAAGATCAGATGTGAAGATCAGACCCAGGTTTTGGGCCCGGTTCTAGAAAAATCCAGGAGGATCATATCCAGGTTATGGTCACTAGTAGAGCCCTGACTGGGAGTGTCGTACGAGAATCGAGATCTCAAAAAATTTCTCGACTCTCGATAACCGAGATTTTCGATCGATAAAAGAGAGATAAGAGATCCTCCATCTTGTACATAATCGCGATTTCCCAGATCTGGATCTGTAAGTAAAGCCAGCTGAAGATCAGAAGAAACCCCAGTTTAGGGTTTGCCTCTGGAGAAAAATCCGGCAGGATCCTATCCGTGTCCTGATCTCAAGCAGGAATGGGACGGGCTACCCGAACTCCGAACTTTTTCCGATCCGTAACCCGACCCGAGGAATTTTCTCAACCCGTCCTATCCCGTTCACTCAGAAAATAAATTTTTTTTAAATCACAAAAAAGCAAGCACACCTTTTCCATCATGTAAATCATACAAAGTAGTTCCACCCATACCCATTCTTTCTTTAAAAATTAAATTACTCCTTCTCAAAACATCCCTTTTACACAAAACAATTGTTTGATCAAATAAATAAATTATTAATCCATTTTTTGACCATTGTAATTGTCCATTCCATAAAGCACGGCATTGTAATTCTCCGTTAATTAGAAGACGATGATTACTTTCTATTAGGTTAGGGCCCTGAAACAAAAATTTTTTTATCATTTTTATTCCTTTCCCCATTCATTTTCTTGCTATTATTACATTATATATATAATTCAGAGTAGGGTTCGTTTTTAAAAAAGTCCCTGGCCCGAAGGGCCAGGGATACAGGGCTGGGAGTTTGACATACGGGGGGTAGTTTGGTCCGGGCTATTCAGGAAAAATACAAAATTCAAAAAATAATTACCCCCTGGTACCTAAATTGCAAAAGTGCCGGGGCTATCTTTTTAACGATAAGAGATAGCGGAAAACGTCTGCTGGGAGGATGATGTACCGCTATTAGGAGATGTCGAATGCAAAAAACTCGAAGTCGAAATTCGTACCTGAAGGGTACTTATGCCTGCGCAAATGATTATGCCCCCGGGGCTTCGAAGTCTAACTCCTTTTAGAAATAAGTTAGAGGTCTGAAACTTTTTGTATTTATGGTTTGAATAGATGGGGCATTTGGGAAAAATACGGGAGTTATAAAATAATTACCCCATGGTACCTATATTGAATAGGTACCGGGGGTATCTCCGGAACGGTTGGGGATAGCGAAAAACTTTTGCTGGGAGGATTTTAAGTTGGAATAAGCTGATATAGACTGGAAAAAATCCGAACCCGAAATCCCAAGTCTAAGGGTAGATATGCCTGCGCAAAAATCCCAAAATCCCCGTTTCGCGAATTTCGAAACTTGCGAAACTGATCGACAAATCACGTGTGATATGTCAAATGAAAGCTCTCGACGAGCTGAGTCTGGATAAATTTAGTTTATTTTTTTCGGACCACTTTGGACCAAGTTACAGTAGCCCAAAGTTTCCATAATGCCCCCATGTAAAATTGGGAAGGGTGGCTCCAATTGTCAAAAGTGAATTAAAACGCGTTTTCGATATCCTATCTTAAAGAGCGTCCCCTGGCGGTCCGAAAAAGGTATAATATGTCGGGGGTCCGGTTGAGTCTGAAAAAGTTATGGCCAATGTTCGCAAATGTCGCGAAACTTTTTTTGACTCTAACGTCCCGGGGGAATTTTTTAAAATTTTTCTGACACCGGATTTGGACTCAGCGCATGTCAGAGTACCATATGGGACGTTTTATGGGTCAAAATCCGAAAATTTTGGTCCCTCGAATTTTTCTAAAGGGGTACCCCTTTTGGGGGATTTTAGGGATTTTTAAATTTGAAATATCTTTTTTTGGGATTGTCGGATTCGGATGGGGTTTCCTTTATTAAATCAGGTAAAAAATTAGGTATTTTTAGAGCCGAAAAAATTTCGAAAAAATTCGAAATTCGAGGCATAGGGGTCGAATTTCGAAAAACCCAAAATTTTTCGGGTTTTCGAAATTTTTTCGAGATTTTTGCCTGCTGTTCGGATCGAATGTATTTTTCCTAAATTAATCAGATTTTTCTACATATTTTGGGATTTTAGAATTTTCAAAAAAGGTATACTTCGGCCGAGATATGATTTTTTGAAAATTTCAGGGATTTTTTCTGGCTGAAATTTCAGGCCCAAAAAATATTTTTTTCAAAATGGATATAAATATGGCAAATGAGATATCAATCGAAAGCTCTCATCGAGCTGGATATAAAAATATTTTTTTCGAATTTTTTCGGTACATTTTGAAGAAAGTACAGAGGTTCAAAAATTTGTGGGGGGTGAGTACGGTACTCGGAAAATTATGGTAGGGAGAGAGGAAAAATGATTGACGGGTGAAGTTGATGGCAGAGAGGCGAAATTTTTCTCCGTCTCTGACCATTCGGGGCAACACGTAGAAGAGTTTGAAGTTGAATTTTGTATATGGGGGAAAATTTTGTGGAGGGATAAGCTGGATCCTGTTATGGATCTGAAGCAGCGATGCTTCGTGAAGCAGTTTCTGCTTCGAAATTTTGTTTTGGATTGGACTCATTCTTCTAATTGAAAGGATGAGTCCAATCATCCTTCTAATTGAAAGGATGAGTCCAATCATCCTTCTAATTGAAAGGATGAGTCCAATCATCCTTCTAATTGAAAGGATGAGTCCAATCATCCTTCTAATTGAAAGGATGAGTCCAATCATCCTTCTAATTGAAAGGATGAGTCCAATCATCCTTCTAATTGAAAGGATGAGTCCAATCGAGGGGCCGAAGGCCCGGAGTGACTCTAAGTGGAAGGATGAGTCCAATCGAGGGGAAGACGAGGGCCGAAGGCCCGAAGTGACTCTAAGTGGAAGGATGAGTCCAATCGAGAGGAAGACGAGGGCCGAAGGCCCGAAGTGACTCTAAGTGGAAGGAAGAGTCCAATGGAAGCGAATACGAGGGCCGAAGGCCCGAAGTGACTCTAAGTGGAAGGAAGAGTCCAATGTAGGGGAAGACGAGGGCCGAAGGCCCGAAGTGCCTCTAATTGGAAGGATGAGTCCAATATATGGTAAAACGAGAGCCGAAGGCCCGAAGTGACTCTAAGTGGAAGGAAGAGTCCAATCGGGGGGAAGACGAGTGCCGAAGGCCCGAAGTGACTCTAAGAGGAAGGATGAGTCCAATCGAGGGGAAGACGAGGGCCGAAGGCCCGAAGTGACTCTAAAAAAAGGATGAGTCCAATCGAGGGGAAGACGAGGGCCGAAGGCCCGAAGTGACTCTAAGTGGAAGGATGAGTCCAATCGAAGGTAAAACGAGGGCCGAAGGCCCGAAGTGACTCTAAGTGGAAGGAAGAGTCCAATCGAGGGGAAGACAAGTTGGACAAGACAAGTTGGCCCGAGCTTTCATTACATCTAAAAGGCAGAACAATTGTCAAAGGCAAAGCATAGATCCTCCGAGGCCGAAGGCCGAGGAACCGGCGGGCCGGAGGCCCGCCGTTTGGCGAGGGCCGAAGGCCCGATCTTTCATTACATCTAAAAGGCAGAGCAATTGTCAAAGGTAGAGCATAGATCCTCCGATGCCGAAGGACGAGGAACCGGCGGGCCGAAGGCCCGCCGGTTGGCGAGGGCCGAAGGCCCGAGCTTTCATTACATCTAAAATGCAGAGCAATAGTCAAAGGCAGAGCATAGATCCTCCGAGGCCGCAGGCCGAGGAGTAGGCGAGGGCCGAAGGCCCGAGCATTCATTACATCTAAAAGGCAGAGCAAAAGTCAAAGGCAGAGCATAGATCTTCCGAGGCCGAAGGCCGAGGAAGTTCATTACATCTAAAAGGCAGAGCAAAAGTCAAAGGCAGAGCATAGATCTTCCGAGGCCGAAGGCCGAGGAGTTGGCGGGCCAAAGGCCCGCCGTAGGCGAGGGCCGAAGGCCCGAGCATTCATTACATCTAAAAGGCAGAGCAATAGGCGAAGGCCCGAAGTGACTCTAAGTGGAAGGAAGAGTCCAATGTAGGGGAAGACGAGGGCCGAAGGCCCGAAGTGCCTCTAATTGGAAGGATGAGTCCAATATATGGTAAAACGAGAGCCGAAGGCCCGAAGTGACTCTAAGTGGAAGGAAGAGTCCAATCGAGGGGAAGACAAGTTGGACAAGACAAGTTGGCCCGAGCTTTCATTACATCTAAAAGGCAGAACAATTGTCAAAGGCAAAGCATAGATCCTCCGAGGCCGAAGGCCGAGGAACCGGCGGGCCGGAGTCCCGCCGTTTGGCGGGGGCCGAAGGCCCGATCTTTCATTACATCTAAAAGGCAGAGCAATTGTCAAAGGTAGAGCATAGATCCTCCGATGCCGAAGGACGAGGAACCGGCGGGCCGAAGGCCCGCCGGTTGGCGAGGGCCGAAGGCCCGAGCTTTCATTACATCTAAAATGCAGAGCAATAGTCAAAGGCAGAGCATAGATCCTCCGAGGCCGCAGGCCGAGGAGTAGGCGAGGGCCGAAGGCCCGAGCATTCATTACATCTAAAAGGCAGAGCAAAAGTCAAAGGCAGAGCATAGATCTTCCGAGGCCGAAGGCCGAGGAGTTGGCGGGCCAAAGGCCCGCCGTAGGCGAGGGCCGAAGGCCCGAGCATTCATTACATCTAAAAGGCAGAGCAATAGTCAAAGGAAGAGCATTCATCGGCCTTTGGCCCCGGCGGGCCGAAGGCCCGCCGGTTGGCGAGGGCCGAAGGCCCGAGCTTTCATTACATCTAAAAGGCAGAGCAATTGGGAAGGAAGAGTCCAATCGAAGGGAAGACGAGGGCCGAAGGCCCGAAGTGACTCTAATTGAAGGATGAGTCCAATCGAAGGGAAGACGAGGGCCGAAGGCCCGAAGTGACTCTAATTGGAAGGATGAGTCCCAACGGGGAAAGACGGGGCGAGGGCCGAAGGCCCGAAGTGAATCTAATTGAAAGGATGAGTCCAATAGAGGGGAAGACGAGGGCCGAAGGCCCGAAGTGACTCTAAGTGGAAGGATGAGTCCCAACGGGGAAAGACGAGGCGAGGGCCGAAGGCCCGAGCTTCAACCCATCCCGGAAGACAGAACAAATATCGGCGAGGGCCGGAGGCCCGAAGCAATGAAAAGGCAGAGCTAAATAAATATATTCCAGGCATCCAAACATTCTAGCAGCGCGCGAAGCGCGCCCCAAAGCCGTTAGGCTTTCCAACGGGCAGAGTCCGAAAAAAATTGCCAGAGTATCCTAATAGGAATTGCATACGTAAGTTACCGCCATCGCATACGTAACCCACAGCTAGTTTTTAAAGAAAAATTAAATTTGCTGCTAACAATCAGTAGAAAAAAAAAGTTCAATGTTCAGAGAGACCTAAAAAAGGTTCAGGTAACCCTCCCAACTAGAGTAACCATTAAATGGGGGAGGGAGAAGGGGAAGAGGGGGAGATCTCTGACGGCTTGGAACAGAAACGAAGAACCGAGGATTTATCGGCTCAGTTCCAAATATCCGAAGATTTTCCAAGAAAAGAATACTCTATCCCTAACACTTAAAAAATGTTAAAGTAAAATAAAAAATTAAATCCTTGCTTTAAAAATAACGGTAAAAAATCGGGAAGAAAATTTATTTTTTTGAGAAAAAATTTGAATGGGGAAGAGTGAAGGTGACGGATTTTTTTGAGAGGAAAAATTATTTTTTGAGAAAAAAAATTTTTTTTGAAAATAAAAACGACAATATTTTACCCAAAAAAATTATTTTAATTTAAAATTTAATAAAACTCTACTCTAAATCCATGTACACTATTTTGCCATAACCAAATTTTTTGTATAGCATCAACTCTTCTTTTTCCATCATTAACTTTTGAGGCAATTAATTTCATTGTTCGTTGAGCTAATTCTAATGCCAATCTATCCGGGTGGTTTGGAGGTGTAGCTTTTAAAAGTTCCAAAAGTTGAAGAGGATAACGACAGATACGTTGAACTGGAGTTAATAAAAATGCGTCCAATGAAAGTTTTGGCAAGGCACGTAAAAGACGGCAAGCCTTTTTAAAAAGAAAATTTTTTTTTAAATTATTTTTGATCGGACTTTAATATATAAGATATCCACTCTGAAGCTGAAAAATAATTTGTGTCCTATAATAGTGTATCTCAAAAAGATGGGGTATCGCTTGGTTCTCCACCCAATAAATAGTCAACAAAATTTAAAAAAAAAGTTTTTTAAATAGAGAGGGTACCTTACAAGAGCGTATCCAGCAGGGCTGGGCGAAATCAAAAAATAAAATGCGAAATGCGAAACTTTTCGCGCCAAAAAATGCGAAAAATGCGAAAGATGCGAAAGCGAAAGCAAAGCCCAGCTCTGGTATCCAGGCCCAAACACCAAAAGGGGGTGTTTGGGTGTTGTTTTGTGTGTTCTGTGTTTTTTTTTCTTTATAGTCCCCCAAAACCCGACCCCTGGTTTTTGGTATCTATCTTGGCGTCTTTGGTATATTGAATCTCTTAAATCTAGAATTTCGCTTCAAGTTTTTTTTTTTGAAAACCCCATTTAGATTGAGGTGTATTTAACATCTAGAGTATTTTATAGTGAGATCCAAAGTGCATTTACCAAAAAATTTTCCCAAAAAATTTTTTAAAATTTTCCCCACTAAAAAAATTTTCCCAAAAAATTTTTTAAAATTTTCCCCACTAAAAAAATTTTCCCCAAAAAATTTTCTAATTAAAAAGCACACCTCAAAAAAGTGAAAATATTGTGATTGTTGTTCAAGCTGTGCAAGTTCAGTACACGAAAGTGTTCGATTATTGCAATAATCTGTGTAAATTCCAAATTGTTGGCTCTACAAAAAAAATTTTTTAATTAAAAATTAATTTGATTTCCTCCCAACATTTTTAAGAAAAACATTAGCCAAACAAGTCGATTCAGGCTTTTCTTCATCCAATACATTTAATAATTCTTTAAATATATTTGTGTGTAAAGAATAAATTAATTCCAAATTTCCAAAAATTCGTAAAATTCTTTCTTCTGGGAATAATTCACGACGGCGACGGCATTGCTCTAGGAAGCCCTCAAGAAAAAAAAAATTTTTTTATAAATAACAAAATTAGAATCCAAAAAGTAGAAAAATACAACTGTTCCCCTCGGTTATGCCTCTATCCACAAGTCACATTTAAAATATTTTTTTCTCAAAAATAATATTTTTTGGAAGCATAAAGGATTATTTTCAATTAAAAATTGGTGTATTTGAAAAGCCTAGACCTGTTCCTGGACTCTGAGTTTGATTTATTGACTTGGGCCGGATCCTGGACCTGTAGTCCAGGAAAACCCAAGGCCCATGAAAAACCTAGAAGGGTCAAAAAATGCATAGGCCTAAACTCTGGGTACAGGAAAAATTTAGGCTTAGGTCCAGATCCAGCTCGATCTCTAGTATAAATGCTCCCAAAAAAATAATTCTTCTAAATTTTTAGTTCAATAATTTTTTTTTCAAATTAAAATTTTAGGGTTTTCCGGATTGCAAAAACCAAAATAAAAATTAAAAAAAAAATTTTTAATTTAAAACTTACCATCACAAGATGTTCAAGTAACCGAACATATTCTCTTTCAGTATTCACCAACTCTTGAATTATTCTTCTCCTTAATTTACGCATCTCATTGGAAGGAAAGTCACAAGAGGTTGAAGAATTATTTATTAAACAATTACTATCACTTCCACAATCAGACGAAAAAAGGCGACATAAATCGCGATTTTTGGGCTAAAAAAATTTGAAAAAAAAATTTTTTTTCAATAAAATTACTCGAATATATGCAGCAGGAAACCACCCACTTCTAGGCCCACAAATTCCATACCATAACTCATCAGAAGGACAATCAAGAACTGCAACTTCGTCCCCAGGGGAAAAGGGTAATTCATCGCGAAGCATTGCCTTATTAAAAAAGAATTATTTTTTAAAGAGTAAAAATCAGAATTATAATAATCAGAATATTTATTTTCTAAAATAATTAAAATTCTGATTTTATGTCTCTCAAAAAATTCGCAATATTCTGGTTTATTTAACCAGTTTTCCGGATTGTAATATTCATTTAAAATTGTAAATTCTGATTTTTTTGTTTAAAAAGAATAAAAAATTCTGATCCAGAAATTACAAATTCTGATTCCGGGTTGTTTAATAAATTTAAAAAATTCTGGTTTAGATTTTCCAGATTATACTTAATATTCCTTCCAGAAAAAATACAAATTCTGATTTTAGTGAATTTGTAAAATTGTAAATTCTGATTTTTTGCTTAAAAGGAATAAAAAATTCTGATACAAAAAATTACAAATTCTGATTCCGGTTAGTTTAATAAATTTAAAAAATTCTGGTTTAGATTTTCCGGAAATGTAATACTAAATTCCGGAAAAATTACAAATTCTGATTTATATATATTTTCCGGATTGTAATATTCCTTCCGGAAAAATTTACAAATTCTGATTTATATATAATTTCCGGATTGTAATATTCTTCCGGAAAATTTACAAATTCTGATTAATAAATTCTAAAACTTCTGATTTATATAAACTTTCCGGAAAAGTAATATTAATTCCGGAAAATTATTTAAACTCTGATTTTCTTTCTTAATAAAGAATATTAAAATTCTGGTTTGTTTAAATAGTAGGTTTTGCGCATTGTAATATTTATTCCGGAAACTTCTGGTTTAAATATTCAGGATTTGTAATTTTAATATTTCTTTCCGGAAAATTACACATTTAAATTCTGATTTTCTTAAATTATTTATTTATTCACCACATTTTCAAAAACTGCTTCTGCGGTAAACAAAACTCCACCAACACTACCACAACCATTCTCCTTACTATTGCAAGAAATTAGATGAAGAAAAGGCGGTAATACTTTTGATGTTGTTGCTATATTTGAACAAAAACATTGTTGTTTTTGATTTAATATTTGTTTATCTTCAGATCCATTACAATTTAAATTAGCTATTCCAGAATCAATTTCTTCAATAATACATCCACCACAATTGCTACTAGCTGTTGTTAAACTGCCGGTAGAATGAGTGCTGTTTAAAAAAAAAGAGGGGGTTTTAATTTTTAAAAATTCTGATTTGTAATTTTGTTATATAAAAATTGTAAATTCTGATTTAATTATGCATAAATCTTCCGGAATTACAAATTCTGGTTTATTAATTGTAAAATTTAAATTATAGTTAATATGACCGGAAATTAAAATTCTGATTTTTAATTATTCCGGAAATTACAAATTCTGATTTTATTTAAAATTACAAATTCTGGTTTTTATTCATTAAAGATAATTGCAAATTCTGATTTTATTATTCCGGAAAACTACAAATTCTGGTTTTTATCTAAAATTACAAATTCCGATTTTAAATATATTTCCGGAAAATTGTAAATTCTGATTTATATTCATTCCGGAAAATTACAAATTCTGATTTTTAATTTTTTTTTCCGGAAGATTGTAAATTCTGGTTTGTAATTATTTTTCCATGAATTAAGTACAAATTCTGATTTATGTATATTCGTTATAAAGAATTACAAATTCTGGTTTTTATTTATTAAGGAAAATTACAAATTCTGACTTTAAATATATTTCCGGAAAATTGTAAATTCTGATTTTTATTTATTTTTTTCCGGAAAATTCTGGTTTTTATTATTTTTCTTTTCCAACCTGCTTCTAACCCCACTATCTTGTGAACAACAACTTCCCCCATTTCCATTATCTTCTTCTTCATCATCCTTATTTCTTCTATCATCTCCTCCACCCTTTCTTCTATCAATAATAACAACACTTTTACTTAATCCGTTTATATTAATTTTATTTTGTGGATATATTGTAATTATTGAATTTCTTTCCCCCTTTGCTTCAATTGAAGCAGACCAAAGCAACGTAGCGTTAGTTTGGCTAGTTTCTGCTAAACAACAACAATCTGTTTCAATAAAATCAACATCTTGTTGAAGTAAATTTTTTTCTAATTTTTGTTGACTGTTTGTTGAAATGAGAGAAATTCCCGGTTGTGATCGTGAACGTTTTTTCTGTCGAAGAGTATCCATTGAAGCAAAAGAAGAGGAAAATGAAGAAGCAGCAACAATATCTTCCTTAAAAATTAAAAAAATTTTTTCGAAAAATTTTTTAAAAAGTTAAAAAAAAATTTTTTTCGTCTCGAATTTAGAAAAAATTTTTTTTGAAAAATAATTTCAATTTCCTAAAAAATTTTTTTCGAAAAATTTTTTTCGTTTTGAATTTATAGAAAAAATTTTTTTTAGAAAAAAAAATTCAAAAATTTTTCAAAATTTTTTTTTCAAAAAATTTTTCAAAAAAATTTCCGTCTTGAATTTTCAAAATAATATTTTTTCCTTACTTTTTGAACAGGAAATTTTCCAGGTTTTAATAAACAATTATTTGTTGTTAGTGAATTGTCATTATCTCGAATATTATTTGTTGAAGGAGAATGTTGATAATAATTTAAATTTGTGTTTGTATTACAAGGTGAAACTGATGGAAGAAACATTTCGTTCCAAAGAGGTGGAGGTGATGGGGAAGGGGAAGATGGTGATTTTTTAAAATTTTGTTGTTGTTGTTGTTGATTAGACAAAAAGTAGTTGGAGTACTGAAAATTAAATTAAATTAAAAAAATATTCAAAAATCAGAATTCTTAATTAAAGACCGGATCTCGATCTCTCGATCAAAAATTCGGGTTATCGAGAACGAGTATTTTTCGAGATCTCGATTCTTGTACGACCCTCCTAGGCCAGTCTCTATTTTTAATTTCCGGAAAAATAATATTGGGGGTTTTAAATACTCCCTTACATTCCTTAAAGTTATTTAACGTAAAGGAAGAAGGGGACGCCGAATAAGCAATTAACTATAATTTTAAATAGCCTATATTTTAAATAGGGTTGCCAAAATGGCCCGACTCGGACCGAAAGATCGAGTCGGGCCTAGGGTATTTGGCCCGAAAAAGACTCGTTTGACCCGACTCGATAAAAATTATGCCCGAAAAAGACTCGTTTGACCCGACTCGATAAAAATTATGCCCGAAAAAGACTCGTTTGACCCGACTCGATAAAAATTATGCCCGAAAAAGACTCGTTTGACCCGACTCGATAAAAATTATGCCCGAAAAAGACTCGTTTGACCCGACTCGATAAAAATGAGGCCCGAAAAAAATGACTCGGAAAAAACTGGCCCGACTCGAATGTGCCTCGATAAATATTTCCTTTTGGATCGATTTATGTATTTTATTCAATAATTATTTTTTCTTTATTTTATTCTTATTTTTAAGCCAAAAATCTTTAATATTCGTGAGTATGCCGAAGGTTTCGGATGTTTGGAAACATTTTAATAAAATTCCATTGGAAAATAAAGTAGAATGTAAAAATTGTGGGAAAAAAATACTAGGAAAGGAGTTGAGGGCTATCTAGGAGTTGAGGGCTATACTAGGAAAGGAGTTGAGGGCTATCGGTGGATTTGGAGTTATAGAAGGATATTGGTAAAGGTGAGTGGATTTGGAGGGATTAAGAGGATTTGAAGATATGAGGATTAAGATGGATAAGAGATTTACAGGGATTAAGATGATTTGGAGAGATCTCAGGGGATTTGTAGGGATAAAGAGAAGTCTCAAGAGAAATTGGGGGATTAAGAGGTATATCAGTGGATTCGGAGGCATTAATGGGGATTCGAAAAAAGGAGGATTAAGGTGGATCAAGGATGACCTCATAATGACCTCTTAATCCGCCCAAACTGACCTCATAATCCGCATCTCCGCATCTAACCCTCCGATATCCTTATTAATCCTTCGATATCCTTACTAATCCTCCGATATCCTTCCAAATTCTTTGATACCCCTCCAAATCCACTGATATCCCTCCAAATACACCAATATCCCCGATATCTATTACGTAGAAATTTTTTTGTAAAAATCCCGGAATCCCGGCGGGATCCCGGGAAATTTATAAACGGGATTACCGGGATTACGGGATTAATCCCGCGGGATCCCGTCCCGTACAAAATTTTGAAAAAAAATCCCGTTCCGTGATCCCGGGAATGCGATTTTGCCGGACTCTAGTTAATATGATTTATTTTTGATGACATATGCAAAATTATTTTTGTTTTTTTGAATAAATCTTTTTGAGAAAAGGCCCGAAAAAGTCTCGATGCACGACTCGATAAAAATGAGGCCCGAAAAAGACTCGTATGACCCGACTCGATAAAGATGAGGCCCGAAAAAGACTCGTTTGACCCGACTCGATAAAAATGAGGCCCGAAAATAATGACTCGACCGTCGGCCCGACTCGAAAACGGCAACCCTAATTTTAAAAATATAATTTCTTTAGAGCAACAGGTATTTTAGTAAATCCAAGTTTATTTTTCAACTCAAATTAAAAAATTTTTAAAAATTATTTTTTAAACCTAAAAATCGAATTAAATATTTAAATAAAAATATCTAAATAAAAATATTTTAAAAAAGCATGCCCTCATTTTCATAAATACATTAAAAATAAATTTAGAATAAAAGTCCGATCGACACATAACCCCCCCTTTACAGTCAATACAAAACAACCATTAACAATTTTAACGTTGCTACATATTTAGTAAAAATGAAAATCAAAATAGAAAAAATAAAACGTTAAAAATGAAAATAAAAATTTAAAATAAAATACAAAAGTGGAGGAAGAAAAATAAAAAAATGGAGGGAGAAAAGTCGAAAAAAAGCAAATTTTTTGGATGAATGAATAAAAAAAAATTTTTTTTTATTATTTTTGGATAAATAGAAAAAGGTTAAAAAATAAATAAAAAAGGAAAATTAAGGAAGCAACTTTAAATAAAAAATTTTAGAAATAGTGGTAACGACGCCTTGACAACAACTACCCCAAATACTGAAACTTTGAACGACTTCAACTTCTTTAAAACCCATTCTGCAAGAAAACCAGCATCACTTTACAATAGGAAGTCGATTTTTTAAAAGCCTAGACCTGTTCCTGGGTTCCGGGTTTAATTTATTGACCTGGGCCGGATCCTGGGAATGTAGTCCAGGAAATAACCCAGGCCCAGGAAAACCCCCAGGAAGGTCAAAAATACCTGGACCTAGACTCTGGGTACAGGAAAACCCCAAACATTTGTCCTGTCCCGGCTCGATCTCTAATAGGAAGTCGAGGGTACTCTATCGAATGGTACCAGAAAATATATCAAATTGTCACTTACAGTAAACGTTGTTCCCTTGTTAGATCAATTAAATTTTGGGCGAAGGATTTTTCAAAAATTGAGAGAGATTTCACAGAATAAATAATTTTTTGAGTAAAAATATAACCAAAAAAAAAATATTTTTAAAAATTCTAAAAAAAATCTAGTCACAAAATCAATTCAATAAAATCATCAAAATAATTATTACTCATTTGTCAGTCCAAATCTGAAGTACAAAACATGGACAGACAAAAATTGGTAACCCCATTTTTTTTTACAAATTTTCTTTTTAAACAATAAAAAGGCTTTGTGGCCATGAAAAAATAAAAAATAAAAATTTATTATTTTATAAAAGAGCAAAGGACAACAAAAAAATGAGAATGATCCGAAAAAGGGGGCTAAGTAAACACACAAAGGAAAAACAAAAATACAATTGAAAAAAAAATATTTTTTTATTCAATTTTTAACTCAACACCTTTTTATTTTCTTTATAATTCTCGATTTAGTACTTGCTATATACATACTAGTCCAACCTCTTATTTTTTTAAGAAAAGATTAGCTACATATTTAATTATAACAAGAAAATAATGAGAGAAAAAAAGTACCTATTTGTGAGTCAGTTTAAAGCTTAAATTATTATAGCTAAAAAATTTAAAAAAATAAAAATTTAAAAATAAAACGTGTCAGTGCAGTTCACCAAAAGTTAATTCACCATAAAGACAATTAAGCACACGACAGTTTGCCAAGGGTAGCAAGCTGTTTTTTTAGATAAAAAATTCGAACATACAAATAAAGAGCTCCTCGATCTGAGTCGAATGACACCAAATTCAACGAAATCTGACTTGTTCTGACAAAGTTATGACCGTTTGTTTTTATCCCCTACATAGGGGTCTACGCGGAAAAAAGTTTTTGCCGCTGCGGAGAAAGCCGGGCATGTCGAGCGGAACGACCGCAGCGAAGCACGGCCATCGTGTAGCGAAGACCATGCCCGGCCTACCCTCCGTAGCAGCACAAAAACAGTTTTTCCAGCGAAGATTCTGGTTGTTTGTGGCAAACTGGCGTTTTTTCAATTGTCTTTATGGTGAATTAACTTTTGGTGAACTGCACTAGTGCCAAATAAAAATGGAAAAATAAAAATAGAAAAATTAAAATTAGTAAAAAAAAATCTGTAGAAGCAAACGTGTAAAAAAATTAAAAAAAAAAGTATTTTTTAAAAATATAAGACATTTTATTTTAAAGTTCTAAACCATTTTTTAATTTATATAAATGTATTTATTAAAATTTGCAGTAAAATCTATTACAAGAAAAATAATAAAAATAGTAAAATTTGATTGATTATGATTGATGATTGAGAATAAAAAAAAATTAAAATTAAAAATCTGATTATTGCAAAAATAACCCCCCCCCCCTTCTACCAAAAATCACTTTTTTAAAACAAACTGTCTCTCCTACCAGAAGTGGGTCGGAACAGTCAAAGGTGTCGGAAATCGGAAGATAAGGAAATCGGAACTGGCTCAAAAGTCGGAACCCGGAAATCAAAATTTTTTTTCGGAAGTCGGAATTCCGACCCACCTCTGCCTCCTTCCTACCAAAAATCATTCTTCTCCCCAGACCTGTGCATGGATACGGGTATGGATACAGTTGAGTTCAAAATGCCTGCTGATATCCGCCTGTATCCGCCGTAAATATTCGGATATGGATACGAAAATCCGTGTCCATGCACAGGTCTGCTTCTCCCTCACAATACCCTCTCTCCCCCTAAATTTTTACCTTAACCATTTCTAAAGCATTTAACGAATCATCCAATTGATTTAATAAAAAATCAGAACAACTCGACAAACGCTTCTTCTCCTTATTTTTATTAGTTATTAAATCTTCTTCTGATTTTTCTTCCTTTAAATCATCAACAGTTGCTTCCCTTGTAGTTTTATTTAAAATTGGTAAAATATGTACAACAGTCGAATTATTTAATTTTTGTCCTATTAAAGTTTGAAAGGGCTCTTCAATAAGTTTATTATTGTTATTGTCAACAATGTTTGTTGTTGTTGATGTTAATAACATTTTTTTTGTAAAAATAATAAATTTTAGGGAGTAAGAGGGGAAATAATAATTGAAGGTTTTAATATAAAATTAATATTTAAAAAATTATAATTTTTTATAATTAAAAAATAATTTCAAAGATATTGGAAAAAAAAGAAATATTAAAAAAGTCAAAAAAAGGGTGGGATGGGATATCAGTAAGAGGCATTAAGAAAGATATGGATAAAATTCTTATTTTTTAAATTTCTACAAAAAAATTTTTTATGAATTTTATTCAAATTATTATCCTCCGACTTAATAATTTGTGGTTTTCTGATATACTACATACATATTAACAAAAAATTTTTTTGTAAAAATTAATGGTAAATTAGGGGGTTGGGGTCATAAGGGCGCGGGGCCATTAGGGCGCCAGCACTAGAAACTGACACTTAAGCGAAACCGAAATTTATGAAAATTTTCTCAAAATTCTTTAACATCATTGACTACCTCCTCCAGAAATTTCAGAATTTTTCATCGAATATTTCTGAAGTTATAGTCGATAAACCGCAAAAAATTAGGTTTATCCTAATGGCCCTACGCCCCCCAGTCCCTAAATAAGGGGTAAAAATTTAAAGAAACCAATTTTATTAAAATAGAAAAAATTTTTGGAAAAAATTTGTTGTTGTTTTATTTTCCTGAAGATGAAATGAGAAAAGAAAAAAATAAAAGTTGATTGAAAATTGTAATAAATATACCTATCTCTTCTTTATTTGAGAGATATATCCCCACTAATATATCCACTTGTGTATCTCTTAAAAAATTTAATAAAAAAATAAAATAATGAGAGTAGGAAAAAAATTCAATGAAAAGAAGAAGTACAAGTATAATAAAAATAAAAGTAAAAAAAAAGGTAAAAGTAGAAGAAAAAAGAGAAGAAGCTAGAAGGAATGTGTGCTTTTAAGGGTGCTTTTCAACAAATGACTTGAAAAAAAATTTTTTTTAATTAAAAAATTTTGTGAAAATTTAAAAATAATAAAGGTTGAAACCGCACTTGGAGGAAGAAAACATAAATGAATAAAAATAACTAGAGGCCGGGCCGAAACGAGATCTCAATTGAAAATCTTGAATATCGAGATTCGTCGATCCCAGTCGAGGCTCTAAAAAATAAACACCAGCATCGGGGTGGTTGTGCTTCGGTTTCGGTTGTGCTTCGGTTTCGGTTGTGCTTCGGTTTGGTCCCTTCTATGTTGGTTCTATTCCAACTCCCTTCCAATGAATTTTTCCAATGTATGAACATAATAAATAAATTAAAAATTATTTAAAAAAAAATTAATTCGAACCAGTCAGTAAATTAATTTTGGCACAAAATTAATTTTTAAAAATTTTCCTAAAAATAATCACAAAAAAAATAAAATATTTTTAGCCTCTCTTACACAAAATTCCTTAATTTTTAAATAGAAAAAATTGTCAAAAAAAGCAACAACTGCCAAAAATTGCTTTAGAAAAAAAGCAGATGGCAAATAATAAATAAATAATGAGACAAAATATCCCACCACCCTCCAAAACCCTTTTTCTATCCTTCCCTTCAAAAAACCTTGGAGATTTTTAATAAATAAATAAATAAATTGATGAAAAATAGAAGAGAAAGAGAAGGTGGGTAAAAAAAGAAAAGAATTAATTTATAAAAAGGAAAACAAAAATAAAAAATTAAAACAAGTGGTGGCTTTTTAGGCATTGAAAATTGAGAGAAAATTGAGGGAAAATTGAGGGAGAAAAGAGGGTGGACACGGCAACTAAAAAAATAAAAGAAAGCACTCAATTTAAGAGGAAGGTAGGTGTTTGAGATGGTGGTATTTAAAAATTAGGAGAAAATAAAAAAAAATTTGGGAGTAATTTTAAATAAAAAGTGAGAGGAGATGAGAGGATTTTAAGCTAGAAAAAATTTAAAAAAAAAATTAAGGAAAAAATTAAAAATCAAAATTTTAAATAGAAAAAGAAGGAAAATAAACAGACTAATTTCAGTTATAAATATGTAGGTATCTCCGGATCTGAAGAACTTGTATTTAAAACCAAGAAGGTATCTCTATAAACTTGAGAGCATTGGTTAGGCAACAACCCACAGAATTTTCTCGGGCACAAAAAACGAAGAGATCATGATCCTCAGGTTTCGTTTTTACGGTCCCAGCTAGTTCCTTAACCTCGATTCCTGGTAGCGGTTCCCAAAACCTAGAAAACAGTAGCCTTTTCCCTCCAAGTAAGCCAACCAAATTTTTAAATACATAACTAAGAGCTTAGGGGTATCCACAATTTGGAGGGGGGTATTTAAAACATAAATCTGAAAAACGAAGAAATCATGATCCACACATATACATTATAATTTAAAAATACAAAAAACACAGAAAAAAAAAAGAAAAAATGGAAAAAGTAGCAAAATAAAAATTAAAAAATCACCCAAAAAATTTTTTTTTCTTTGTTTAAAAAATGTGTGTATGTACTATTATTGTAATAAAATTATAAGAAATATTATTTTAACGCACAAAGTAAAATCTCCATTATTTAGTAGATTAATTAATTTAGAAAAAAAATTAGTTGTCGCTAAAAGAAAAATAGTATATGTAGTTTAAATCAAGCAGAAAATCTTATCAAAGTTTTAACGAAAAAAAGTAGTAAAATAAAAATTAAAAATATAACTAAAAAAAGGATTATCTCAAAATAGCTTCAAAAGAAAATTTTTTTCCCCTCCAACTTAAATCCCAAAACAAGATTAAAAATAGCGGATATATCTCCTCTCAAACTCATGAGGAAGTAAATAGAAAAAATGAAAAAAAATTAAAATCCTATCAACAAAAATAAATAAAAGAAATCCTCCAAAAAAAAAGAAGGAAGGTTCTCTTAAAGCTTACATAAAAAAAGGAAGAAAACTCTTTAGAAAAAAATTTAAAAAAAAATTTTATAAAAAAAAGTGTTCCTGTTTCCCTTATTTTAATAATATTTTAATATTTAAAAAAATAATATGTAAAATTATAAACCCCACCATTAATACAGGCATATCAATAGCACCATTATTTAATGCTTCTACAAGAGAAAAGCGTCGATGCAACCGTTGTTTGTTGTCTAATTGTTTTTGTTGTTTTTCTATTTCTTCTCGTTTTTCTTGATGTTTTTGTCTATTTATTTGTTCGTTGTTTTTGTTTTTATCTTTGTTTTCTTGTTGTTTTTGTTGTGTTTCTTGTTGTTGCACTCTTATTGTTTTTAATGTTTTTGTTGAAGTAATTTTATTTAATTGATGTTTTGTTTGTTTTTCTTCATGTTTTTCTGGATGTTTTGTTTGTTTTTCTTCATGTTTTTCACTAATTAATTGTTTGTTGTTGATGTTTTCCTCTTTTGTGTTTTCTGAATGTTTTTGTTGTTTTAATGTTTTTATTGATGTTTTTGTTAAATTATTATTATTTAATTGTTGTTCTGGATGTTTTTCTTCATGTTTTTCTTGATGTTTTTCTTCATGTTTTTCTTGTTCATGTTTTTCACTAATTAATTGTTTGTTGTTGATGTTTTCCTCTTGTTTGTCCTCTGAATGTTTTTGTTGTTTTAATGTTTCTAATGTTTTTACTGATGTTTTTGCTGATGTTTTAATTGATGTTTTTGTCAAATTATTTTTATTTAATTGTTTTCCTTGATGTTTTTGTTGTTCAATTTCCGTTCCACATTTGTTCTCTTCCACAACATTTTTAATAATAAAATTTTTATTTTTAATATTTATTATGTTAATTGTTGTTTTTATTGTTTCCCCTTTATTTTCTTCCCCATTTATTTTTGTTGTTTCGCTATTATTATTATTTTCAAGTGCTGCTGCAACTTTTATTTCTTCTGGTTTTTGTTTTAAATTACAAAGTTGTATTCCTTGTCCTAATAATATTAAATTATGTTGTCGTTCCATTAGTTTTTAATAAAAACTAAAAAAAATTTTTTTTGAATTAAAAATTGTCAAAAAATTAATAAAAAATATACTAAAAAATCATAATTTCCCACAAATTTAATAAAGAAAATAAAATAAAAAATTAAAATAAATAATATAAAAATGAATTTCTGGATTTTTTGGGTGAGTATTGAACCTTACAGAACTGGAAAATCTTTATAATTAAAAAATTTTTTTTCTCTTTCATTTAAAAAATAAGTTGTTGTTGTCAATTATGAACTGACCCATGGATCCGAGAATTTTATTCTTTGATTTTGTGGTTCGGTTCCGGATAGCCAAAAATTCCTAAAAAGCGGCAACCCTAAAAAACGAAAAGTTGTTTGGAAATAAAAAAATTTAGAAATTTTTTAATAAAAAAAATTTTTTCTGGCAAAAATTTGATTCAAAATTATTTTGAACTAAAAATAAAAAATATACCAACGGGAAAAAAATTCTTGTTCAAAAAAATTTTAAAAACCAAAAAAAATTTCCATTACAAAAATAACCAATTAATTATAATTTTTTAAAAACAGAAAAACAATCACCAACAAAAATACAAATTGTAAAAATAAATAGAGGACATATACAAAAGGGTAAAGGACGATGACGAGGAGGATGAGGAAAGGATTTATATTTAAATAATAGAGTTGATGATGATGTGCAAAACAAAACAAAAAAAAGTAAAGGACAGACCCTCTCTTTCATTTAGTTGTTGTTGAGGATGAAGGGTGGGGGATTAAAACGTGCTAGATATGTTGCTTTTAAATAGAGGGAGGAGGAAAATGAAGGGAAGGAAGGAAAATTGCGCGAGCACATTTATGAAGAAGACGAAGGGAAGAAGAGAAGACGAAGAAAAAGAAAAAAAAATTTTTTTTCATAGGCCCCCCTTTAAAAATAAATAAATATTTATTTATTTAAAAGTCCCAAATAAACAATTAATAAAGGGGAGAAATTAGGGGGAAAGAAAATTTATAGAGAAGAGCTTCTGCAAAGTTTATTGAAAAAAATTTTTTTTTCTTAATTTTCGGAGGATTTTATAAATATTTTTGTAGGCCTTTAAAAAAGAGGGGAAAAAGAAGATGTAAAAAAAGAAGATTTAAATAAAGCTGTTGTTGACTTGCTGGATTTTAATTAAAAAAAGCGCGAGGCCACACACAAAGAAAATAATAAATATTTAAATTAAATCTTGGTGAAAAATAAGGCTAAAAATAAACAGAAAAATTAAAACAAAATTAAAAATAAATTAAAATAATTGGCTAAAAAATTTTTTTAACCTAAAAATAATTTGAATTTGTGCCCTAATTAAAAAATAAAGAAAAATAGAAAATTTAAAAAAATAGAAATTTTTTATAAAAATTTGAAGGCCTCAAATTCAACTTATTTTTAGGTCAAAAAATTATTTTTTTAGTCAATTTTTAATTTATTTTGAGTTTTGTTTTAATTTTTTTGTTTATTTTTGGCAACACTTTAAGAAAAAAAAATTTTTTTAGAAATAAAAAATTTTTTAGAAAAAAAATTTTTTTAGGGCCCAAAAAATAAAAAAATAAAATTTCTTTTCAATATAATTCTGATTGTAAAATATAAAAAAAATATTTGCATTTCCATAGCAATAAATGGGTTAAAAAATAAAAATATTTAATAAAAAAAAGAAGCCGATATTAAGAAAAGCTTTAAAAAATACAAAAAAAAAATTTATTTTTAATGGGAAAGGTCCCATTAAATAAATATTACTTTTTTCCCCTTAAAAAATTTTTATTGATATGGACTAAAAAATACCAAAAAAAATCCTAAAAAAAAATAAAAAGCGCAAAAATACGTTTAATTTTCTAGTGTGTTATTTAGAATAATTAATTAACAGAGCTAATAACATTTCTTAAAAATCTCCCAGTAAATAAAAAAAAATAAGAGGTCACAGTAAAACAAAATTATTGTTATGATTGTTTTTCTAGACATAAAAGATGCTCATGAAAATAAAGAAAAAAAATTCCGCAATCAGCAGTTGCGTGAACCCTGATTCTGTTATGTCCTAAGTAGCGGTCTTACCTAGTGACAAACAGACTAACACAAGAATAGAATATGACGTTTATCCGAATGGTAAATACAATAATAGTGAAGGTGGCAAAAGGCAAGAATGCTGAAGGACAGACGGCGCCGGTCGACCCAGGTGTCGACCAAGACTGATTTCTAATGACTCCTTTTATACTAGACCCACACATACCTAACATCTCCCTCCTTTAAAAAAGTTAGGGACTAACTTGAATAATTTGCTACTGAATTGAATTGTTAGGTTGGGTCCGAATTGAATAACTTCTCGAATCGAATGACTGAATAACACCGCCTTGAATACAAATGGGACAAAAATTACAAACAGTGGGGGAAAACAAAACAAAAAATTTACAACAAACAAACAAAAATCACAATTATTACAAACGTCCCATAACATCTCATCAAACATCTATCTTCTAATCATCAAACCAAGCAGAAGCACATCGAATAATTTGAATCAACCCAACTCTGGGTAGGGATTTTCACTAATTCCCTGAATAATCCTGCCCTATTTTCTACTACTTGGGCGAATAACTAAATGGCATTTTGACTAACTTAAAATTCTCTCTAATAATCTCAATAATATCACTAATCTCGAATAACTGGATAATTTAATAATTAACTGAATAATGCCATATGAATTCATCAATGGAGCGAATAAAATTCTATCTACAAACTTCTGTTGAGCTTCTAAATAATTGACTCAGACTTGAATAATACTTGACCGTCTTACGTCCACTTGACCGACTTACTCATTGCGGCCTTGAATAAACAAATAATCGGGACTTACATCTTGCCCATGACTGCGGTTCCTCATATAATCAAAATACTGAATACAACATGCTCCTTCACTTTGCTCCTGATGTCAAGCTCGAATTCATCGAATAATCTTCTAAACAAAATACTGAACCTCTGGACCGAATAATCACAACTATCTTTTCGAAACTTGAATTGGTCCGACTAAATTTGACTAAGGTTTGCTAGGCCTTGTCGAATAGATGAATTCGATCGGCTTGAATGCCTGCCACACTTCAAATGACGCCGTCTCCTCTGAATAAGAATCTGATGTGCTCTGCGAATCTCCGAATTGTCCGAATACATCCCCCAAATTTGAATAATCCGAATAGTCCGAATTGTGAATCAAAGTTCACTACTGCGACCGCGCCACTGTTATGTCCTAAGTAGCGGTCTTACCTAGTGACAAACAGACTAACACAAGAATAGAATATGACGTTTATCCGAATGGTAAATACAATAATAGTGAAGGTGGCAAAAGGCAAGAATGATGAAGGACAGACGGCGCCGGTCGACCCAGGTGTCGACCAAGACTGATCTCTAATGACTCCTTTTATACTAGACCCACACATACCTAACAGATTCAATGGCCAAACAAATTAAAAAAAACCTATACTAAATTTAGGATATTCAAAAACATATTTGGGGTAGCTATACTTGAGACCGGACTGAATGTGTTGCTCGACAATCAAGCTCTCGAAAAAATTCACAATCTCGATTACCGAGATTTCGATTGAAATCTAGTCTCAGTCCGGTCTCTAATCTACACAAGGTGTCCGATTAGTATAAAAATAATCATAAAAAATTTTATTTTTTTAGAAAAAATAATTTTGGGTAAATTAAATGACACCGATAAGAAAGGAAAGAAAAAATAATAGTCATTTAATAAGCCTAAAAATAATATCATTTTTAAAAATAACCAGAAACACTCCTAAACACCCCCAAACACAAGTGTGTATTTATTTAAAAGGAGTAAAAAAATGGGCAAGTTTATTTTATATATTATTGTTGTTATTGGAGACTTATTTAGGATTGGATTACATTAAACTAAAAAAAAGTTTTTTTAGGTTTCTCTTTAAAAAATATGAGTAGTTTTTGTGTGTTGGAAGCGTGTGAATAGTAGAAAAAAATAATAAGAAAATTATACCCTATTTTTGCAACAACTCCACAATAAAAAAATAAAAGAAATTAAAGAAATGGGGTGACAAAAAAGAATAGAAAAAAACTATAAAATGATTTAACCTAAAAAAGAGGGGGGGGGTTGAAATAGGAAGAAAAATGAATTAAAAGTTCGAAATAGAGGGGGGCAAAAGAGCATAAAATTTCTGAAAATTTTTATTAATCGAAGAAGAACAATAGGAACAAATTTACAGAGATAGTTTAGGGTCCTAAAAATAAAAGAAATTTTTTACAAAAAATTTAGATGTATAATACAGTTAAATTATTAAGTAAAATGAAGATTTTAAAGGAAGAGCTCTAAAAGTGAAATGTAAAAAAGAAAAAAATTTTTGCGCAACATCCAAAACAACTTTATTTTCTCTTTCTTTAAAAACATTCCAATCTACTCCATTTCCTTCTTGATTGATTAAATTTCCTTTTTGCAATAAACAGATCGCGTAGAAAAAAGTAACTTTTTGTATTGTTTGTTTGTCTGATGTTTGTTTTAAATGTTTTGATGTTTGTTTTAAATTTGATGTTTGTTTTAAATTCTGATGTTTGTTTTAAATTTGATGTTTGTTTTAAATTCTGATGTTTTTGAATGTTCGTTTTGATTTTATTTGGATGTTTTTCATTGGTTTTTCCTATGATCATTTAATGTTTTTATTTAATTCTGATTTGTTTTTAGATGTTTTAAATTTTCGACTGTTGTTTTTGATGTTTATGGAATATTCTGATTTTTATTTTTTGTTTTTCACTCGTCATTTCTACAAACACAATAATTTATTTTACAATTATATGTACAACAATATACCAAACAATTACAACAATATACGAAACAATTACAACAATATACCAAACAATTACAACAATATACCAAACAATTACAACAATATACGAAACAATTACAACAATATACCAAACAATTACAACAATATACCAAACAATTACAACAATATACGAAACAATTACAACAATATACCAAACAATTACAACAATATACCAAACAATTACAACAATATACGAAACAATTACAACAATATACCAAACAATTACAACAATATACCAAACAATTACAACAATATACCAAACAATTACAACAATATACCAAACAATTACAACAATATACCAAACAATTACAACAATATACCAAACAATTACAACAATATACCAAACAATATATATTGAACAATACAATTATAGATTTTTTGGGGAAAACAAGTTTGGGGGAAAACAACAACAACAATTATTATTTTGAACTTTCTCTTCAACAATCACACATCTTTTTTCTTCTCTGGAACACTTATAGCTTCTTTTATTGTCCTCTCATCATTCCTGCTGGCTGCTCTTCGACTTGTCCTCCTCCTCCATTTTCGAGTTGGTCTCCATCATCGAATTCGCAGTGGTCGCCATTTTCGACTTCTCCCCCATCTTCGACTTTTCCTCCACCTTTGCCGTGGCCTCCATCTTTGCTTTGTCCTCCTCCATCTTTGATTTCTCCCCCATCTTCGACTTCTCCTCCACCTTTGCCTCCTCCGATTTCCCGCCCATCTTCGAATGTTCCGCGGCCTCCATCTTCGAAGTCTCCGTGGCTCCCATCAGTGAATTCGCTGTAGTCGTGTCCTTCTCCCGATCAAACTAAAAATATCAATTAAATTTTTTTTTGAAAAATTCAGGTTTTTACCTGATGTCGATCAGAATCCGTGCTCAGACCAACTGAACAGTAAGGTGGAAGAGGCATTTGACGCGGCCGCAGGTTTTGAGCTTTCTTCGCATGTTTGATCACTTCCGGATTGATGTCCTAAAAACAAAAAAAATTATTTTTATTTAATAAAAAATTTTCCTTACTTCGAAATCCTTGGTCGCTGCAATATATTCGTCGATGACCTGGTCGATTTCTTTTTTGTATTGCGCGTGCTTCAGTCTTGCTGCTTTTTCTTCTTCTTTTTCTTTCTCCCTCCTTCGTTTTTCCTGGTCTTTTAGCTTCCCTTCTTCGTATTTGTAGTACTTGTGAACGATGCAACATGTTGAGACCATACAGCAGCAAGTAAGACTTAGAATGAGGATGAAGACGATGAGTCCACTTGGATTATCCACCATAGTGTAGACGAAGAAGACTCCGAGTCCAATTAATGTGAAGATGGTGAGGTTTATTGCATGAAGCATTAGACAAGTTTTGCCGCAGAATCGATTGGTCCTCTTATTACAGCAGGTGGTCATTATACAACAAAAGCAGGAAAGCATTATGAAGGCAAGAAATCCTCCAAAAATAACACCACGCCAAAAGTCATCGCTCCGATATATAGGTTTTTCCGTTGTTGTCGTCGTCGTTTCTGTCGTCTTTACAGGAGCCGGTGTTGATGTGGTGGTCGTTGAAGTGGTTGTAGTGGTGGTAGTTGGCGGTTGTGTTGTAGTCGTTGTTGTGGTGGTGGTAGTGGTGGGTGGATCGCCGACAGCCAAAAGAGTGTAGTTCTGCATGTCCTGAATAAAAAGAAAATTTTTGAAAGGATTTTGTAAAATCTCAAAATTCCTTACAAACTCAATGTAGAGTTCTTCACATTTTGGACCATCAGGAGGATCATCTTTGACGATTTCGCCTTTGCTGTGATTTCGAGAAGCGCTCTGTGGAAGCATGTAGAAGACAAGCAGATGATCATATCCTGGAGCCGGACTCCCATTGATTTCCCAATTCTCAGGTTTGACAGTGCCATTTCCTTCCGGAACGCAGTATGGATGTTCTGCACCTTTATCTTCTGGATTATATACTTCCTTTACTGATTCATCCATGTAGAACCCGCCTTGACCTGTTATCGTCAGCTCAAATTCATTGAATTTGTTAAACACTTTTGATCGACTCCATATAGCCAGGCTCTCACCAACTAGAAAATAAATGATAAAGACAGTTTAAAAGATTTATTTGTCTTACTTGGATGGGTGTGAGCAATGACTTGGCGTTTTTTCTCATAAAAGCATATGTTCCAACCAACCTCGAGAGAAGTCCATTCCATGCAATTACCATTATCACACCTCTCTAAACAATCCTGCCCTTTTCCAAAACGCGATCTGTTCCTGATTTCCGTGATGTTATTCCCTTTTAAACTGTAGGCGAAGGGAATGCTAAAAAGTAAAATATAGGGAAATTGTGTATAGAAAAAACTAACAGATTTGCACTAGCACCATCAAAAATACTTGTCCCACTACACTTTTTTAGGCAGTCTGCAGTTTTGTTTTTCACCCCGGTCCTGAACTTGATCATGTTCGGATGCTTGGTGAACAAATCCACAGTGCAGCCCTCGTCCTTTATGTTCTTTCCGTTTTCCCTCTTGTAGTAGAGCACACTGAAACAAATAAAAATTATTTCAATGATGCAAAAACTTTGTAAACTCACATGCTTCCGTTCTTGATTTCAACATCACAGGACCCATTAAGCCTTGTGTAATTTTTAAGATTGTAGTCGTCTCCTGCTTCGACAGCCTTGGAATCATTAGCGAGTGTGACTTGACCATCCTTCAGAGTGTGCTTGAAGAATCCAACATCCTCACTGTTGACCTGTCCAACCAGCACAAAAACAAAGAGAGTCGAAGCAAAGAACATTGGCAAGATGGTGGTAGCCGAACGTGGATTTGTCGAAGCCTTTTTCGCTCCAGATCCGTCGTCGAAACAGAAAAGCATGGCGCCTTGATGTTTTGTTGTTGTTCGTAGAGATGCTTGAATACTTGCTGCGAGAAAGAAATTATGTTGAGTGGTATAGAATGACGAAAGTAAAAGGCTTTTATAGTATTTTAAAGACGGCTTTTATACCAAGACTTTTTCGAACAGAAGAAAATTTTGGTCGAAGTCCCGGTAGCTCAGTGGTAGAGCTCCTATATGTGGTGAGCGAAAGCGCCTAGCAATAACTACGAGGAGGTTACAGGTTCGAATCCTGCCTTGTGGCTGAACTTTTGCCAAACTCTTTCTGTATCGTAAGGAAAAGGACGATTATCTAGGCCATATTTTGGAACACAACCTTCTTTTTTTCCTTCGATTCGAGTAATATTAAATTTAAAAAATGAAGAAGAATTTAAAAATAAAATAATTGATGAGAGGACGAGATTAATGGAAAATAATAGTGAAAATGTTGAGTTAAAAAGTAGGGGGTCGTGGGTTCGACGCCGCTCGGGAGATGTGGAAGGTTGTTTTTATGACCAAAAATTACAAAAATGTATATTTCAGTTCAGATTTTATCAAAAACACTACTTAAAACTTTTAAAAAGAGAAATGATGGATCAAAATGGGGTCGTAGGTTCGACCCCGCTTGGGGCCCGGAATTTTTTAAAAGTTAAAAAACTGTTCTTAATAAGCAAAGAAGTAACAAGAAATAAAAATTCCACTTTGGTATAATTTCGGAAAACGAACAGATCCAAAATAGGTCAAATTATATGTCATTCGAAAGAGCTCGTCGAGTTATGTCGAATGGTGAAAAAATTTTTGTGCGGACTCATAGAGGGGCTGAGATATAGGTCCGCGAAAATCGAAAAACCATAGGGGGACCAAGCACTTTTTTGGGGTGAAAAATTCGAAAATGCAAATTATACCTCATTCGAAAGAGCTCATCGAGCTGAGTCGAATGATACCAAAATCAACGAAATCTGACTTGATTTGACAAAGTTATGACCGTTTGTTTTAGCTCCTTACCTTTGGTATCCGTCGAGGTTTTTCCTGCTACGGAGGAAGCCAGATAACCAATTACAGCGATAATTGGAATAGGATTAAGTTACGAGCCCAGACCCAGCGCCCGTAGACTCCCCGCGAGGCGCGTGCCGCAAAACCCCGCGCGAAGCGCGGGGTTTTGCACAAGCGCCTCGCCTACGCCCCATAGGTTTACGTTGACCATTTTGGGCCTCTATCTCGGCTCAGAATTAAGATTTCGAGTTGATTTTGGTGTCATTCAACTCAGCTCGATGAGCTCTTTCGAATGAGGTATAATTTGCATTTTCGGATTTTTCACCCCAAAAAAGTGCTTGGTCCCCCCTATGGTTTTTCGATTTTCGGGGGCCTATATCTCAGCCCCTATGAGTCCGCACGAAAATTTTTTCACCATTCGACTCAACTCGACGAGCTCTTTCGAATGACATATGATTTGACCCATTTGCGCTCTGTTCGTTTTCCGAAATTTTTCCTTCCACTTTTTAATTGTTTAAAATCCTACGAAAAATATGTAAATCTAAGCGGAAATTAAAGATGTTTTCGAGGGGGTCGCGGGTTCGACCCCGCTCAGTGCCTTTTATTTTTTAAATTGTTTTAAATGATCAGAAAAGATACAAAATCGAATAAAACTCAAGTCCTTTTACCAAACACAACAATTTATTTTACAATCATAACAATACAAACAAATATATATCGAATGCTACAAATATAGGTTTTGAGGGGAAACAAATACTATACAACAAAATGTTTGGGTAATTATATAGGTATAGAAGGCAATATAGGAAAATAGGTACAAATATATTTTTGAGGGAAAACAACAACAACAACAATTATTATTTTGAGCTTTCTCTTCAACAATCACACATCTTTTTTCTTCTCTGGAACACTTATAGCTTCTTTTATTGTCCTCTCATCATTCCTGCTGGCTGCTCTTCGACTTGTCCTCCTCCTCCATTTTCGAGTTGGTCTCCATCATCGAATTCGCAGTGGTCGCCATTTTCGATTTCTCCCCCATCTTCGACTTCTCCTCCACCTTTGCCGTGGCCTCCATCATTGCTTTGTCCTCCTCCACTTTCGATTTCTCCCCCATCTTCGACTTCTCCTCCATCTTTGCCGTGGCCTCCATCTTTGCTTTGCCCTCCTCCATCTTCGACTTCTCCTCCATCTTTGCCTCGGCCTCCTCCGATTTCCCGCCCATCTTCAAATGTTCCGCGGCCTCCATCTTTGATTTTTCCGAGCTGATCTTCGAATTATCATCGTTCTCCCATTTTGCCCTATTTTTCTTAGCCTGAAAAGAAAAAGAAAATACTCTATTATCGCTCTACATATAATCACAAACTACCCGCATGAAGAGAAAAATGACCATAGCTGCACCAGAGATAATAACAACAATTCCGACAAAAATTCCAATAAAGATGACTGTAGGCCCAAAGAGAGAATCCTGAGGTTTAGGCTTTTCCGTCGTTGTTGTCGTCGTTTGCGTGGTTTTTACGGTTGTCGTTGAAGTGGTGGTCGTTGGCGGTTGTGTTGTAGTCGTTGTGGTGGTGGTGGTGGTAGTGGTTGGTGGATCGCCAACAGACAAAAGAGTGTAGTTCTGCATGTCCTGAATAAAAAGAAAATTTTTTTAAAGGATTTTGCAAGAGTTCAAATTCCTTACAAATTCAATGTAGAGTTCCTCACATTTTGGACCATCAGGAGGATCATCTTTGACGATTTCGCCTTTGCTGTGATTTCGAGAAGCGCTCTGTGGAAGCATGTAGAAGACAAGCAGATAATCATATCCTGGAGCCGGATTCGTCCCATTGATTTTCCAAGCCACAGGTTTGATAAAGCCTTTTCCTTTTAGAACGCAGTATGGATGGTTTTCAGGATCTTTATCGGTTAGATTATAGTCGCCGCTCGATTTTCCTTTCAAATCCATGGAGAAGCCGCCTTCCTCTATCGTCAACCCAAATTCTTCAGAACCATTAAGATCCTTTATACTCCATTTCGCCAGTTTCTCGCCAACTAAAAAACAAATGCTTAAAAAACAAGGATTTATTTGCCTTACTTGGATGGATGTGAGCAAATATAGGATATTTGCCATCCTCAAAAAAGCATTTGTTCCAAGCAACCTCGAGAGAAGTCCATGGCATGCAAAATTGTTCATCGCCACAAAAATTGTGGTTATTGCAATCCTTTTTATTTCTTTCAGAGAGCTGTCCTTTCTTAAGTTTCGTGACGTTCTTCTTCTCTGTTAAACTGTAGGCGAATGGAAGGCTAAAAAGAAATAAAATATATTGCCAAATTACTGAAGGAATGAAAACTAACAGATTTGCACTAGCACCATCAAAAATATGGCCTGAACAATTTTTTAGGCAGTCATCCGGTTTACTTCTCACTCCAGTCTTGAACTTGACCATCTTCGGAAGCTTGGTGAGCAGATCCACAACGCAGCCCTCGTCCTTTATGTTCTTTCCGTTTTCCCTCTTGTAGTAGAGCACACTGAAAAAGAACGAAAATTGTTTCAAAGATGTAAAAAAGCGTGAAGAAACTCACATGCTTCCATTCTTGATTTCAACATCACAGGATCCCGACTTATTCGTGTACCTTGTAAGGTTGTAGACGTCTCCTGCTTCGACAGCGACGGAATCTTTGTCGAGCGTGACATGACAATCCTTCAGAGTGTGATCGTAGAATCCAACAGGACCATTGCACTCCTTACTGTTAACCTGTCCAACCAGCACGAAAACGAAGAGAGTCGAAGCAAAGAACATCGGCAAGATGGTGGTAGCCGAACGTGTATTTGTCGAAGCCTTTTTCGTTCCAGATCCGTCGTCGAAACAGAAGAACATGGCGCCTTGATGCTTTGTTGTTGTTTGTAGAGATGCTCGAAGACTTGCTGTGAGGAAGAAATTATGTTGATTGGTGTAGAATGATGAAAGTAGAAGGCTTTTATAGTATTCTATTTAAAGTCGGCTTTTATACCAAGACTTTTTCGAACAGAAGAAAATTTTGGTCGAAGCCCCAGTCAACAGTAGTGCTACTTTATGTCTTGACCCAAGAAGGTCAAAAAATACCTAGGGCCGGACTTTGGGTACAGGAAAAACCCAGGCCTTGCTTTAGACCCAGCTCGATCTCTACTACATAAACTCCAATTTTATTCTCTTCAATATTGGACTTTATTTCACTTTTCTAATCCAATTAAATCCTTATTTGTTTTTACACCCAATAATTCACGCAAGTTTGCATTTTCTCCCGGAATTGTACAAAAAAACAAATTTTCATCTATCCACAAAATTAGCGCATTAATTTTTGACGCGGAAATTGGCTGTGTTTTTCTACATGTTTTTCCTACGCCGAGCAATTCTTTTTTAAATTTCCTCAACGATTTTTTACTTTTTAATCTCCTTAAGGAGAGAATTTGAAACAATTTTTACTTAAATTTTTGTTTAATTTTTAATTTTCAGTTAAATTTTGTTTTTGCCTTATTTGGGTCATTTTGCCTATCTTTGAAGGTATGGATGTCAACTTCAACCTTTTGGATTGTTTGTTAAACACAAGATTTGGTCCACTTGTTTAAAGTTTGGATATGAAGGTTTTTTTATTGGTTTTTGGGGAAGCTTTCTGGTTTACTGGCCCATAGAAATTATAGCAGAAAGTTTTTCGACATTTTTGAGGTCTGCTAGGTCTGCTTTGAGGTTTTTTTCTTTCTAATCCTTTGAGGTATGCAATAGGTCATCAAGTTTACTGAATCCAAATATTAGCTTATTGTAAAGGCATATAGCTATTTAATTCCTAAAGGCTGTGCAGTAGGCAGCGTTGTGTAATTGATAACAAATCAGTCCGGTCTACTAAAGATGCTGGTTCGCTCCCAGCCGCCCCGAATAAAGTTTTGCACTAGCTGAAGGATAGAAATAGTTATAGCCCAATTGCTTCTGTTAGAACTTGTTCTTTTGCAAATCCCTGATTGAGCTAGACCGAAAGCTAATATTTGGATTCAGCACTCTCGATTACCGGACTCTCGACCGACTCTCGATTACCCCTTTTGGCTTGGCAGACTTCAAAAATATCTAAAGACATTTTCTGCTCATTTTTAATGACCAGCAAATAAACTAGACTAGTGGCCTTCGTTTAAATTTATTTTTCCCATATTTTAGCCCTTCCTTTCCTTTCTACTGTGGACAATCCATTCATTTTTACTTTCGTCCACTCAACACGAATTTCCTTTACCTATTCCTGTCGTTGAAGAAAACAACAATTCTACCTCCTTTTCAACACCTCAACTTCCTTCTTTGCCTCAAACACCTTCAATAACTTCAATTTTTTCGTCACCAGAAATTTCCTGGCAATTACCAACACTAGATCAAATGTTTGCTTCAAACACATTTTTTGGTTTTCCGCCTTTAATTCCTTTTGGAACGGAGATTGCGACACCGAAAAGTGAAAAGAATGTTTTGGAGAAGGGGCTGGAAGGAAATGAGAAGAATGCGACGGGAGAAGATGGAAGGTCAAAAAGTGGAATTGTTCTTTCTAGACGGGCTGGAATTAAGGTTTTTTTATTTTAAGAAATTTTTGATTTTTATTTATTTTTAAAGGTTCGATTCAATCCTCCAGTATTTGATAATGTTGCTCATTTCTTTCGTAGGTTTATTTTTATGCATGTTTTCTAAATAGGTTTTAATAAGAGTTATTAGGTTTTAGTCGTTTTCTGGGTTAATTTAACTTGATAAATCTAACTGTTTTAGTATAACTGCTGGCAGGCCCGTAGCCAGGGGGGGGGGTGAGGGGGGAATTCCCCCCCCCCCCCCGAAATGGGAAAAAGGAAAAAATTTGGGGAAGGGCTGGGGCAAAAAAAGTGAATTTTTTTGGCCTACGGCCTCTGAAATGTAAAAAATTTTCGCCTGCGGCGCTAAAAAAAGAAGAAATCTGGCTTCTTGAGGTCCAAAATTCAAAAAATTTTCGCCTGCGGCGCTGAAAATCAAGTTTTTGGCGCCTGCGGCGCCGAAAAAGTGAATTTTTTTGGCCTACGGCCTTCTAAAATTCTCAAAATTTTCGCCTGCGGCGCTGAAAATAAAAATTTTTCCCCCCTTGGCCCCCCCCCCCGAAAAAAAATCCTGGCTACGGGCCTGACTGCTGGTCTAACCTTCTCTGGGTTTGGACCATTTTCTGTGTTTTTCCTGTACCCAGAGGTCTTTTCCCGCTTCTTCGGGCTTTTCCCGCTTCTTGTACCCAATTCTGGTCTTTTCCCGCTTCCTGGGCCTGAGTTTCTCTCTAACTACAAATCCATGATTTATATCAGGTATTTTTGATCTTCCAGGGCTTGAGGTTTTCTTTACTACAAGTTCATAATTTGACCAATATCTATGGATTCCAATAAATATTCTCCTTTTCCAGACAACATTTTTAGTGAAGAAGCAAAATCTCTTCAAATTCCACCTCAAAAGCAATGCTTCCCTGAAGGGTGTTTTCGACTCCACACTTTTCAAATTGTCAACTTTCAAAAGCCTGAAACTTTTACAGTGAAGCCGTTAGGACCAAACTTGTTGCTTTTAAACATCGCCAATTTTGACTTGAATATAGAGAGTTTATTGAGTGGAAACATTCAATTTTTATTATTTACTCCAATGCCTGTTTCTGGCAATTTTTATGTGGATGCCCAAGAACTTTCAATTAAAGCTTTGTTGGGGTTACAGAAGGATGTGAAAAAGGTTTGTATTTTTTAAATTAAATTTAAGGGTTTCTAGAATTATTGGGGGGGGGGGGGGTAAACATTAGATGAAATTGTAATATTTTCGGAAAGGTTATGAAATAAGAAACCTGCCTCGAAAATGGATTTTGGGGCTTTCGAGGTTTATTAGCTGATTTATTAAGAAATTTTGGGGTAAAAAATCTTGAGTTTGCCAAAACTCTTTATTCTTCCCTTAGTCCTTAACGAAAAGATGCCAGCTGACATGGGTGGAAACGTGAACTGGAATTGACTAAAAAAAACTGAAATTATAAGGGCATGACCATAGGTCGAATTTGAGAGAAGGGGGGGGGGACAATTGCAAGGAGGACACACAAGGAGACACACTACGCCCTTTTGAAATTACTAAAATCTCTATAAATATTTGGTAATTTTTATGCCCTACCAATTAATTTTAACAGTTTAAATTCTTACCTAAAATCGTTTTTTTACATTTCTAAAACTCTTCCCTTCATTTTAGGTACCTTCTCTACGCATGGTCAATTGTGAATTAATTGACGGAATTATAAATACAAAGGTTACCGATCTTGGTTTATTTACTGATTCAATAAATTTAAAATATAAGGTTTATTTAAAATTAATTTAAAATTTAAAAAAAATTTTTCAAAAAAATTTTTTAAGGATGAAATTTTATCCAAAGCCAAAGCTTTAATTACCAGTACAATATGTAACACAATTTTTAAAACTATTAGAGAACGCGTCAATTTAGTTCTTTCAAAATTGCCGCAATTTTTGAGTGTGTCAGATATTATGGTTACTCTTTTTGAAAATTTTAGAGGAACTGAGGAATGTGTTAAAAATGGGTACAAATTAATTTTTTTTAATTAAAAAAATTTTTTAAATTTTTTTAAAAAATTTAAAATTTTTTAAAATTAAAAAAAAATTTATTTTTCAAGTCATTCTATAGGTGTAACTTGACAGCAACAACAACAACAACTACTTATTCTGACTATAATTTAAATAAAATATTGGATTTTTTGGATTTGGTAAATTTATAAAATTATTTTAAAAATAAAGAATTAATTTTAGAATGCTCTCAAACATGTACTTATTAATCTGGAATTTCTGGATTCTTCTGCAAGCGACGATTATTTTTCTGTTGGTCTGATGGGTGATGTTTTTATAGCTAAAAATGATTCTGATGAGGTATATTAAACTTAAATAGTACTTATATTCTCTTTCCGGAAATATAAATAGTTTCCGGAAAAGTAATAGACGTTGAATATATAATATCTGTAATAGAACTTTCCGGAAAAATCAGAATTTAATAAAAACATTTTCGGAAATACCAGAATTTTATTAAAACATTTCCGTAAAAATCAGAATTTTATTAAAACACTCCGGAAAAATCAGAATTTATTTAAAACATTTTCAAGGAAATATCAGAATTTTATTAAAACATTCTCCGGAAAAATCAGAATTTTATTAAAACATTCTCAGGAAAAATCAGAATTTAATAAAAACATTTCCGGAAAAATCAGAATTTTATTAAAACACTCCGGAAAAATCAGAATTTATTTAAAACATTTTCAAGGAAATATCAGAATTTTATTAAAACATTTCCGGAAAAATGTTTAAAACATGTTTTTTTATTATTCTGATTTTTAACATTTAGCAAAACATTAATAAATTAAACAACAACAATTCTCTACAAACATCAACTAATAATGACAATGATCTTTTATTTGTTTCTGAAAATGTTGACAATTCTGTTTTAGAAATTAATAATTTATTTGATGACAATTTACAAAATATTACTTCAATTTCTAATAATTTTAATAATTTTGAATGGAGAAGAGAAGGAAGTATAGAAATTGTTTTTACTCAGCAAACAGCAAATAATCTTCTTTTAAAGGCGTTTAGGTATTTTTTAAATTTTTTTAAAAATGTTTTTGAGGGGGAAAAGCTTACTGTTTAGTATACCGGAGGTTTTTTCATCCAGAGAGGAGATACCTTCTTTTAAAAATTCTTTTGGGGAGAACTAGTCCATGTTGGCCTTGATGACATATAAATCAGAATTTTACTCTCCTTCATTTTTCTTTTGGAAAGAACTAATTTATGTTGGCCTTGCTGACATATATCGAGTCATACCGAGTAACTTGACTAGTTCCAACATTCATAAGCCTTGGTATACACTCCGTCGTAGAGACTGTGCTTTGGCACCAATTTCAAATTTTAAAGATTTTTTAATCATCGGTCGAAATTTGCTCGTTTCTGAGACCTTCCTGATTTTTCCTACTTAATTTTATTTTAAATAAATTTTAGAGCCAATCTATTGAGCATTTATTTTGGTCAAAACTCTCCTTTATTTGGTCCCCTTTTGCGCACTAGCTGTGATCTAGACGATGTTTGTTTGGGGGATACAATACCTGAAGCTAGTGAAATATATCCAAACGAGCAATTGGAATTGAAGGTTTTTTTTTTAATTTTTGGGGAATTTTTCTAAAAAAATTTTTTCTGTTAGATTGTACCAACGGAAGCACCAATATTAAATGTCACGGAAGGTTTTTTTTGATATACATAGAATTTATTTAAAAATTTTCTCTCTCATTTATGTAGATTTGGCAACACTTTCATTATCAGGCGTTGGAATATTCTTTTTGGCTCGTGATCCTTTTAGGTTACCAATTGCTCAAATTCCATTTTTTACAATTATTGAATTAAATATTGGAGTGGAAAATGGTTAAAAAAATTTTTTTTTTGATTTTTAAAATGAAGAAAAAAAAATTTCTTTCAGTTTCCTTGTCAATCCCAAAGTTAGAAATTCTTGAAAATGCCGATTTTTTCAAAGTTCCAGCAGCAACATTACAAGAAGGCTTTCGTGATTCTATTCGTAATGCTATAATTAATTTTGCAACAAAATTTATCAACTTATCTTCTGGTTCAGGTTCTTTTTCAATATTTTAGATTTTATAAGTCAGATGACCCTTAATTTTATGCACACCCATGAAATTCGGTTCAAGATACTTTTCTTAAATTAAGTTGATCATGGGAAGGGGGCTGCCTATGTGGCATATTCACTTTTAGCTACCCCATCTTTATGTATAAAAATTTTTCTGTCTCACGGGTATATACATAAAATTGAGATTTCTATATTTAATTTTTAAAATAAAATGTACAAATTTGAAAAAAACATTTTAAAGCTTTCCTCAACCTTATTGAACGTAAACTTTGCAAATGGGGTATTTTGAACCCAAGAATAAAATTGTTCAATAATGGAATGATCAATTTAATGGTCAAAGATTTGGATGTTTACAAATTATTTAGAATAGATTCAGATGATTTTTCGAAGAATTTTTCAATCAAAGATTCATTTATCAATGCAAAATGTATTTGTTGTTAAACAGAAATTAGGTATATGATTTTTTTCGAATTTTATTTTTGTGACTTTCGTAAAGTTTCTGTTTAAAAATATTTTATGACTGTATCATTGTTCAATGAGGAATGTTATCTGTTGTAATAAAGTTCCCCTTTAATAGGCCAACATTACTCGTGGTTTGAACGCAAGGAACAACCTTCACCATTCCTTAGATTATTCCCCGTTGTTGGAACAACATTCCTCATTTTGCGCATACCTGTCCTTACGCCTACTTGGCTTGCGTTTAATCGTCTTTAAAAATATAAAAATGAACATTGATTTATTCAGTCATTTACAATTAAGGGCAAATGTGTGACACGGGCAATCAAAAACAAAAAAAGATGCCTGAATTGAAAGAAGAGTGAGTTAATGAATGTGACTAATGTAAGGGGAATATTTTTGTAAATTATGCAAGGAAGGATTGACTGACCATTTTGTATTTTAACTAAAACGCGGACAGGGGGGGGGGTTTCTTTGTTGTTTTAATTTTTTAAAGAATAAAGTCTTGAATAAAAATTCTTTTTTTCACCCTATTAAAGTTTCTATAAACTTTGCATTTTTTTAAATATTTTTTGTTTAAAAAATGTTTTTTTTTCAATTTATAGCCGATCAATTAGTAATAACAAATTAGAAAAAAAAATTTCTTTCAAAAATGCCTAGTGCTGCAAGTATTATTCCTGTTTTTACAAGTGCTAGTAACAAGGTAATTTGATATTTGTGGAAGAAAAAATAAAATTTAATTTTAAGACTACTAGAAGGCGTAGAATTTTAAATAAACCTGATTTTATAGATGATTCTACAAAAGGCAAGGCTAAAAAGACTAAAAAGAAAAAGCAAAAACAAAAGGCAAAAAATAATTCCACAATGGATGAACAGGTTCTTTGTTATTATTTTATTTTTGTAGCTAAATTGAGATTGTCTAAATATACTTTCCTTTTTTAGTTATTAAACGAAGTTACTATTAATGATGTTGAACAAGACGATCCTCAGACGGGTGAATTGGAAAGTGGTGCAGACCATGTTGAAATTGGTCCGGATCCTGTTGAAGCTAGTGTTAATGAAGAGGAGGTTTTTGTTTAAAATTTTTTTGTTAACAATTTAAAACATTTCTAGATGCCTCCAAGAATTTCTGTTGATTCTACAGGAGGCAATGCTTGTTTAAACAACGAGGTTAAGTCAAATATTTTTGTACTCTATTTATGACTAATTCTGGTACTCGTGGGTTATCCCACACCACAATACGTTCCGCAAAAATATTTGCGGACATTTTTTGGTGGCCTATACTTGTCTGTTATGAGAAGGAAATATCCTAACTTCCTATATTTCTCCCAAATGTTCGCAAAAATTGTCCGAAAAAACTTTCTAGGATACATTGGACTGAGAAAGGGTAATTATGGACGCTCTTACTATTACGAGACCATTATGCTTATTAGCACGCAGGATTAAGATAACCCACAAGTACTCTAATTTCTGAGTCTTTAATCTTTTTTATTTAGGGGACTGAGGATGGAAGTGAGAATTTACTTGATTTGCAAGTGAATGAGCCTTCCAATTCACAAGCCGATCAGTCTGAAGAAATGAATTGTCTTGTTGCCGAGAAGGTTTTTATTTTAATATGTTTGTTTAAAATTATGTTTCTTTTTAATAGTTAATTGAGAAACAAAGTGGTGTAAATAAATTAATCGAGCCTGTATTAAATTTTGATTCCTCAATGGATCTACAGGTTTTTGTTTATTATTTTTGTTTAAAATCTACTTTTCGTTTTATTTAGTTATCTAACAAAGAGAATATTGGTTACTCAACCCAAAGTGTTTCTTGCGGAGCTAGCATTGATGTAAATGTGCCTACAGAAGAGGTTTTTGATTTAAAATTTCTTTTATTATCATTTTAAAACATTAGGTGCTTCCAGTAATTGCTGAGGTTAATATTGTTTCTGGTGGAGGCGATTGTTTGGATTTAAAGGTTTTGCTATCTGTCCTCCATTATGCTATATTTTATTTTTAGAAATCTCAAAATTCTAATTTGGCAATAAAAAATAAGGAATCTAATAAACGAAAAAATCGACAGAAAAACATTGTAATTTTTAAATTAACTGTTGGTTTTTGGACTTATTCTTTTCTTTTTAGTTGGGTGATAAAGGAAATATTCCTTCGACTTCTGAAGAAAATAGTCGACCTTTTGGAACAAGTGGTGGTTCTGATGATACTTCTGATGGAAAGGTTTTTTCTAAAATCTTTTATTCTTATGATTTCATCAATTATTTTTAGCCTCCAAGAAAAGTTTTAAAAGAAAAACTTGACATATATGACGCAAGTTTTTCAAAGTTATCTGGAGAAGAAGTTAAGAGTGATTGTACTTCTCAACAATTATCAGAAGTGCTTAATGTATTCACTAATAGCTATTTTAAATTGGTTAAAAAGAAGGAAAAGTTAAAGGTTTTTTTTTAATTTTGGTTATTTCATGACTTTAATAGGTCCCTTTTTTGGGCAAAATGTCGAACAAAAATAAGAATAGTTTATTTAGATGAGATTTATTTTAATATTAAAATTTAGGAGAATTTGTTTGTTGTTAAAACAAAACTTGCTGTTGCTGAAAAAAAACCGCAGAAATATATTAAATTGGAGGAAGCATTTAAAGTACGAGTGTTTTATTTATATTCATTTAAATTTTTACTTTATAGTTGCTTCGAAGGGATGATGTTACTGGCCAACCTTTTGAGGAATTAGTGGAGATAGATGAGGATTACTTTTTTAAGAAAATCCGAGATTTAATTGTGACAAAAGTTAAATTATCCAAAAAAGGAAAAAAGCCTAGGCTTGTGTATATGTCTTCTGAAATGTATATTAAAAGAGCTATTAAGTTTTTGGAAGGCGAAGAAAGACGTGATGAATCTTTTGCTTCCGAAGCAGTTTTTTTAATTTTATGTAATGAAAATTATTTTTGACTTTTAGATCTGGGGAGCCTTCGCAATAGAAGTAGCGTTATTTTACAAAGATTTTGACATTTTGATTGTTGGCCATAGTTCGTTGCAGACACTTGCCTTATTTGCTGCTGAATTTCACTATAAAGATTTCTCTCCCAACTTTTTCAGGAGCATTATCGATAACTTGAATCAGTATTTTTTAAAATTTATTGTATACATTAGCTAAGAGATTTTAGTTGTTTAGACTAGCTATTAGATTTGGTTTGTGGTGTCAATATTTAATTGATTTAATAACTTTTCAGCTGTCATAAAAACTTCTACTCCGGGAATGAAGAAACGCGAACAGTATATAATTACTTATTATACGTCCAGGACTTTTGTAAATATTTTAAAAAAATTGATAAAGCGGTTTTTAAAGAAGAACTTGTAAAATTCCTTCCAACAAACAAGGAACCAAAAGAAATCGATAATATATTTATATATAAATGGTCTCAATATTCTAAAATTGGTGGTCATGGACCTCATCACTTTAAATACGAGGCAACTGATAGAAAACGGTAAAAATTTTGTTTTATAGAATTTCTTGGTTTATCAATGTTAATTAGTTTATACAATGGGGATATTTAAGTGAAGGCCATAGTACACATAATGGTAAACAGACTTGATTTAAAAATAGGACCATTATGTGTCAGTGACCGTTTGGAATTTTCCATTTAAGTATAATGAAGGGGGAGGGGGGTTAAAAAAAGAAAATTTTAGGGGCGATGACTTAAACTTTTTAATTTAACTTTTTTTTAGCAAAGATAAAAACATTCAACAATCGAAAGGTGTAGATGGTGAAGGTTGTTCTACTTCAATGACTACAGGGAGTGGACAAGGAGGAGGACGTGGTTTAACTGGCAGTGGAAATAAGGAAGATAAATGGTTTTACAATAAAGGAGGAAATAAAGGTTGGAATAATCGTGGAGGTAGTAGAGGAATTAAAAAAGGAGGAGGAAGATGATCTTGTTAAGCTTTTAAAAAGGCTACTGAAATTGAATTTTAATGATATTGTTTAACGGAATTTTTTGTCTAACCAAGGTTAATCTGGTTTTTCAAAATTATTTTGAATACATATATTTGTCTCCCATGTTTTTTTGTTTCTCTGAGGTTGGCTTATTTTTCGTTTCAAATTAATACATATATACATGATTTTTTCTAATTTGTTTGGCATTTATTTTTTTACATGATTCTTTCTTTAGAACTTCTCTTATATTTTTGGTTCTACTTTTTTTCACTTAATTCTCGGCATGTATATTAATTAGAGCTCGGATTGGAAAAAATTGAATTAGAATTGAGATCTCAAAAAACCAGAAAAATCATCTTTCGATAATCTTGATTTCGAACAAAACTCGATAACCGAAATTTTAGTCAGAGAAACCTCTCAATCCGGGCTCTATTTTTACAATCATTTTTTAAAAATTTAATTGCCTTATTTTTAATTTAATTTGTTTTTTTTTTAAATAAATAATTAAATTTCATTTTATCTTTACGTAAATAAAGCATTTTTTTGCTTTAAATATTTTTTCTTAATTGATTAATTATTTTTAAGCTTTTTTAAAGAAATTATGGTCAATATTCAAGCATTTATAGCTTCTGTACAAAATTTGACTGGAGACGGTTTGGATTTTATTTTAAAATAAAAAATTTTTTTCCCCATTTTCTAGTCACAATTAACGAACTTGTTCATTTTTGTCGTAAATGGTTTGATGAGAATAGTGATAAACTTGATTTTGTTGAAGCTGATAATTTGTTTGAAAAATCGAAAAACATGGTAATTTTTTAATTTAGACCTTTAAAAAATTTGGCGCTGTGGTCTAGGTTTATGCGTTCAATCAAACTTTATGAGTCCAATCAAAAAATAATTGGATTTTTCTTAGTATTGCAAAATTGAGGTATGTTTCCAAAGCATTTCCTCATGTTCGGGATCTATGTCCACAGGGTCTAGCACCATTCCTTGCCCTATCCCTCGAAATTTCGGTATGTTATAGCCAATTTTTAAAAATTTCGAAAAAACAACTACGAAATTTCGAGGGATAGGGCAAGGAATGGTCCTAGACCCAGTGGGCATAGGTCCCATACATGAAGAAATGCTTTTGAACCATACCCCAATTTTGCAATACTAAGAAAAATCCAATTATTTGTTGATTGGACTCATAAACATTTTATTGGACGCATAAACTAGACCAGCGCCAAAAATTTGTCTTTATATCTAGTTGAACGCTAGAGAAAATAATGATGGAAAGAAGACTACTTCTCATGAAAGTTATGGTTGTCTAAACACTAGTGTTGGTTCTTCTGCTGGAAAGGTTTTTAATATTTTTCTATTTTTTATTCAATATTTTTAATTTTAGCAGCCTTTGAAACAAATTTCAATAGATGAAGAAGAGTATCAAAAACTTGTTTTATATAAAGAACATTTTCTCAAATTACTTGAAAAAGAAGGAGAAGATGAAATGAATTGTTCTCCACAACAATTATCTGAAAAGCTTACCTTATTTACTGAGGAATATTTTAAATTGTTAGGAAATGAAAACAATTCTGAGGTTTTTTAAATTTTTGTTTATTTCTGTCTATTTTGGGGTCTCCCTTGGAAAAGATTTACCAAATATAAAAATTTATTTATGGTTGTCGTTTTAGTAAATGAAAGCTTTTTTTTTGAAATTGTTTCCTGTGGATTTTTTAAAGGTTGCCGTTTTCGATTCGAGCCGACATTTTACGCATTTTTATTAAGCTTGGGTTTCTTTTCGGTCTGTGTTTGAGTTTTTTTTGAGCAGAAATATGCCGGCTCTAATCGTTCTTTTGATTTTCGAGTCGACCTTAATCTTAGCAAAAATGTGATTTATTTGTTTAAAATTTAGCCAGAAATTTCAATTGCTGAAGCTAACTTAAAAAAATGGAAAGGATTGGAAAAAGAATATATTCAATTAAAAGAAACCCGGGTAAGAATATTGGGTTTATTATCCATTTAACCTTATACTTTATAGTTACTTGATAAACCAAATTATATTTTGGGTGCAGATGGGGCACGTATTTTAATCAAAAAAGACGCAAATTTTTATGAGAAAATTTATGCTTTAATTCTAGAAAAATTTCAATTTACTTTAGTCACTGAAGATAATTCAAAGAAATGTCGTGTTGAAAAAATGAAATATGAATTATCTGAAATGTTTCTTGATATAGCTGAGGAATTTTTGGAAGAAGGTGATGGGGGACTGACATCGGAAATGGTTTTTTTTTAATTTTTAAAATATTATTTTTTGATTTTTTAGGCCTGGACAGCTTTTGCTCTTGAAATTATTTTGTTTTTCAAAGAATTTGGTATATTGTTTAAAGGGCATAAATCATTGCAAACATTAGCACGATATGCCGCTGAATGGTACTATAAACGATTCCCTGAACGATTTCCGCGTACATTTTTCAGAGGTCTTATGGATCACATCAATCGGTATTTTTTTTAATTTATCCCCTGTATTCAGGCCCGTGACCGGAAGGAGGGGGGATTTCCCCATTCCCGAAATGGGTAAAATGAAAATTTTTTAAAGGGGACTGAGGAAAAAAGTGAATTCTTAAAAATTTCGCCTGCGGCGCCAAAAATTCGGCGCAGAAAATTTTCCCCCTTGCTCCCCCTCCCGAAAAAATCCTGGTTATGTTGAAGGCTGAAATACTACTTTTATTATTACACTTCAGGTTACGGGCTGTCTGTGTTCTAATTGATTTTATAACTTTTCAGGTGTCTTAATAATTATTACAATGGGTATGGAACAACGCAAGAAGTATATAATTCTTTAATATACGTCCAAGACTTTTGTAAATATTTTAATCAAATCGACAAGAAGGCTTTTAAAAAGGAACTTGATCGTTTCCTTCCTATAGACAATCAACCAAAAAAATTCCGTCATATCTTTTTAAAAAAGAAGTCTCAAAAAATGGATGGAGATGGACCTGACACTTTTATTTATGAGGCTAGTGATTATCGTGAATTGTAGGCGTTGCTTGAAGAAAAGGATTGACATGGAAAAGAAAATAATCTCTGGCCATTTTCTACGTATAAAGAAAACTGAGACTCAAAATCGGGGGGGGGGGTGACATATCCATAAAGTACCTTTATTAGTTATCCAAAGCTAATCTTGTTTGTTTTAAATATTTATTTTTGAATTTAATTGTTTTTCTTTTTTTGTTTGACAGAGATTATTCTAATTCATTTTTCTTTTTAAATTAATCGAATTTTGTGTCCTACTGATATTTTCATGTTTCTTTCTTGGAATTTCTCTTTTTTCTCTCTTTCATTTTTTCCCGAAGTCTGTACATTTACAACCGGACATGGTCATGGATACGGATGTGGATACAGATAATACCAAAATGCCTACGGATATCCGCCTGTATCCGCCGTAAATATCAGGATACGGATACCAAAATCAGTATCCGTGACCATGTCTGTTTACAACAATTTTCTAAAGCTAACAATAAGTGCTTTATTCCAATTAATTTTATTTTTTAAAATAAATTTTACAAAATTTTCTGATCATCTTATTTAAATAGCATTTTCTTGCTTTAAATATTTTTTCTTAATTGATTAATTATTTTTATGATTTTTAAAGATAATTATTATGGTCAATATTCAAGCATTTATAGCTTCTGTACAAAATTTGACTGGAGACGGTTTATTTATTTAAAAAAATTTTTTCAATTTTTTCCTCATTTCTAGGTACAAGTAACGATCTTGTTCATTTTTGTCGTAAATGGTTCGACGAAAACAACGATAAACTCAATTTTGTTGAAGCTGATCGTTTATTAAATCAATTGGTGCAGTCTCAGACTTCAACGTCTTTTACTTTGGCAATTGTTTGTTGTTTGTTTTGCAAGGTTTTCTTTGAAAAAAATTTGTGAAATTATTTTTTGAATTTTTGTTAGGTGACAAAAGTGAAGACAGAAAATGAATTGAAAGATTTTTTGATTGGATTTGATGAGGTTCTTCCAAATTTTGATGTTCAACAATTGCATTGGGCGCCGGATATTTGTATATTAAATTTCTTTAATTTTATTTTTGTTATTTGGTTTAATGGGTTTCCGAAACTAATAGTGGAAATTTACAAAAATAAATCTAGAAAAACCTTGATTTTGGTCTTTCATCTTATTTTCTGTTAACAATCGTGATCTAATTTATTATCTTGATTATATCATGTGATAGATATACTATGATTTGTATTAAGGGGTCACCTAACGGATGATTAATAGGACGCTTATTGTTAGTCGTCTTCTCGGTAGATCAGTCAGTAAGGCATTTGAACGTTCTGAGCTCTATTCTTATTAGCAATGACTTTCCTGGGTCGACCCCTGTCTGGTGGTCGTCTCGGTAGCTTACGTCAGTTAATAATCAAGTTAACTAAATATATTAGTGACGAAAGACTAGTAATGCATACCAGAATGTCAAAGGATCGATCCTTGTCAGAGTGTGTAAATTCCTACAATTAGCTCCTAACTATTTTTCCTTTTTAAAATTTTAAATTTTTTTCCCTGTTAAGATAACCGTCTTCTCGAATTTACAACAGATTTGCTAATAAAAAAGAAAGTTGCAATTTGGGGAATAAATTTGTTAAGAACATCAATTTTAATTTTTACACAAGGAAATTCTAATTGGTTAACAAATATTCATCCACTTTTGTTTTGTTTGTGCCTCAAAGCTCGCTATTTTGATAATATTGAACCTTTCTTAAAAATTGATGTAACTCAATTATTGAAGCAATCATATAGTGCTGTTAGTTTTCAAACAAATCAACAGCAACAACAAATTGTTAGTGAGGTTTCTTTATTTAATAAAATAATTTTTTTATTTTTTTAAATTTTTGTCGAGTTAGAGGGAATGCTAAAAAATGGAGAATTATAAGCTTAAGAAATAAGGGTATATTAATTAAGTCGACAGAGGTGGTCGGAATTTCGATTTCCGACGTTTTTTTCCTTCCGATTTCCGAAAAAAATTTTCATTTCCGAGTTCCGACTTTTCAGCCAGTTCCGATTTCCGGTACCTCTGACTGTTCCGACCCACCTCTGAAACGTCTCCGTAGTTCCACAAGCCTAATAAGGGATAAGTAATTGGGCAAACTATTGGATGGGACGGGTTTTGCCCGGATGGGAATGGGGTTTTTTTATCTACATCCTAAACTCGATCTGAGAATACCTCGCTAAATTAAGGTTGGAGCAAAAAAAGGTTCACTTAAGAGAAAAAAACATCCCAAAATTCTCTATAGAAAATTCCCCCAATATTCGTTGGTGTAGTCGGAAAGTGTATTTTTTTTTAATTTTATTTGAAAAGTTTTTCCACAAAATCCTTAAAATTATTTAAAAAAAATTTTTTAAAGGTGACTTCGACTGATAATTCGAATACATCTACAACTCAACAACAACAACCGCCACAACCATCAACAACAACAACAGCTCCTACAAATTCGAGTAGTTTAACTTCGACAGCCGTTTCTTTCTTACAAAGAGGTTTTTTTGAAAAGAATTTTTTAAAAATTATTTTCTAATAGCTGTCAACACGGTTTCTGGAACTTTTGGCAATCCAAAAAGTGATGTACCTTGCAATAAACCTACTCTTCAAAGTTTGTTTTTTAATTTTAAATTTCTGGGGCTGTTTAAGGAAGGGGTGGGGGATTCTCACTGACTGGATTTTTCCGACTTTTCCCTAGTCAAAAGATATTTTTTGGATTTTAAAATAAATAAATTTTACGACAAACATTTAGGTGCTCTTTGTAGGTGAAAAAATAAATTTAGAAGAAATGGATATTTTTTAAATTTAATATTGCAAATTGTAACTAATAAATTTAGTTATTTTTTAATTTAAATCAAAAGGAATGATGAAAAATAAGGAAAAATTAGGAGAGCCCCCTCTCTTCCCCCCTCTCTACTCCCTTCTGCCCGTATTTTTAATAATACATTCCAAACATCTGCTTGCCCACTCAATGTTTTTTTTCACTTCATCACAGAGCCTATTCCTTCGGTAAAATCTTAAACTATGGACCGATTCAGATTTATGAGAAGCATTGAAATTATAACTAGTCCTTCTGAATAATAAAATCTTATCCAAGGTTTTAGACTCTGTGACAATTAGCTCGTGAAGCCTTATAAAATTTTTTTTATTTTTTAAGCAGTTGTTTTATTCAATCGACGTTCAATTCTATTATATTTTTATTATGGTGCTTTAATTTATGGAGCTTTGGAAAAATGGGAAGATTCGTGTTTATTTCTTGAGTATTTAATTACTTTGCCGTCAAAACGATGTTCTTCAATTATTTTGGAAGGATTGAAAAAATATTTAATTATATCTTTAATTATTGGACGCAAAAAACCTTTGGAGTTTGTTTTTTTTTATTTTTGGACCTTAAAAAATTTTTTTGACTTTGGAAATTTTTGGAAATTTTTTAAGGCCAAAAAAAATTTTTTTTGGACCTTTTAAATTAATTTTACGCTAAGCGGGTTCGAACCTTCACCCTATAAACTCAACATAATCCAACTACACCAACGAATTATTGAGAGAATTTTTATAGGGGGTTTTGGGTTATTTTCTATTTGGTGAAATTTTAATTGTAGTATTTTTGGAGTAATTTGGGGGCAAGTTGGATGGGTTGCCACTTTAACTTTTACTTGGTGAATGAAAGCTCCTTAGCAAAATAACTCTGGTGGATGAGGTTACAGGTCAACGATTGCCCGTTAATCATTAACAGTTTTAATGATTTTTCTTTTTTTTTCAAGATCAGTTATTGCTAGGAGTTTTCTCTGATCACGTATAGATATACATGCCCTATCAACTGAGAGGTCAAAACGCCGCTTTCGCCCTTCTATTTTTAATAGATTTTAGAAAATCTTGCGGATATCCCCATTAGAGGTGAGAGCATTGGGTTAAATTTTGGCGTTGCATTTTTCATGATTGCCTCCTGCGCTCACCCCTGCTCCTCATTTTTTGAAAATTTGCTAAAAAAATTCTTTTTTTTTTTCAAGAAAATACAAAGAAAAATAATTTTCTAAAAAAATTCTTTTTTTTTTTCAAGTTTATTGCCCTCTTACCGAACACCAAGTTTAAATCGTAATTATTATCATTATGCTCTAGTTTATATTCGTTTACCCCATTTAATTGAAAAAGCTTTGGAAGCCAAAAAAGATTTGGTTGTTGTTTTGGAAAATTTTTTGAATGATAAAATTGCTGTGTTTTCAAAGGTTTTTTTTAATTTAAAATTAAATTAATTAAATTTTTTTAAAGGATCAAAATGTTGGTCTAATGAAGGTGCTTATTAATGTTTCTCGTGAAAATGCATTGAAACGACTTGAGAATGTGAGGGTTTTTTTAAAATTTTTTAAAATTTATTAAGGGATTTTTGGGACTATTTTTGGATATTTTTTTGTGCTTTTTAAGAAAGAAAAAATTTTTTTGGGAAGTTTTGGTTTTGGATGAATTATAGAAGGGATATTTTGTCTATTTTCAAGAATAAAAATTTTTTTTGCACCTTTTAAGATATTTTTCCACCAGACGGGTTCGAACCTTTACCCTATAAACTAAACATTTTTTCCAACTCAACGAATTTTGAGTTATTTTATTTTAAAGAATTTTGGGGTTTTTTTGATATTTTTTAAAGGAAATAAATTTTTTTTTTGAAATAAATTTTTTTTGGTTTACAAAGGAACCTTTCGAACTTTGAGTAAAAATTTATAGATAAAAAATATACCATCGTGTATTTTAATTAATTTTTTTAAGATTTTTGTTTCTCTACAATTGAATGATGTTTGCCGTTTAGCTCATATGCCGTCTAATTTTAACAATGATGGTTTATTTTTTTTAATTAATTTTACTTTTATTTTTTAATATAGTCGGGACTTTACTATAAATTTAGAAACACCTCCATTTAAGGCATTTTTTTAAAAATTGAGTGAAACTGATTAGTCAACCTCATACAATTTTTTAAAATGCACCTAATGTCAGAGTAAACTATAGTTTCTTTTAAAAGGTAGATTGGCCTTTGGTGAGCTGGTTATGCAATAAATACACCTCTCTATTTATAGAATACCCCCAAAAATTTTAAATAAATTTTTTCCTTTAAAATTTATTGGGTGTTTTGTGGGAGAGGGTTAATCTAATATATGTAATAAGTAGGGTTGCCGGCCCGGTCCTGTCCAAAAGATCGAGTCGGGCAGCGAATTTTGGCCCGAAAAAGAAAAAATGAAGTCCGAAAAAGACGCCGGCCCTGTAAAAATAAGGCCCGAAAAAAATTGGGTTGGACTGCCGGCCCGACTCGAAAACGGCAACCCTAGTAATAAGCGATACCCTTTTATTTAAGAGACACTTAATTATAAGATTTTATTTTATTTTTTCAGTTCCATGAGGTTCCTTTTTTATAATAAGATTCGACTTTATATTTAAAAATTTATTGAAAAAAATTTTTTTCTTTTTTTTTAAAAAGGCTCTACAATAACTAATGTTGAACAATTAATTTTAAGTCTTCGTTTAAAAAATAAAATTAATGCACAAATTGATGATTTGACACAAACTGTTATTTTTGAAGAAGAAAATAATGAAAATAAAAATGAAGAAAATATAGATGAAGCAATGAATGAAATTATTGAATTATCTAAAGTTATACGTTCATTTAATGATGTTATTAGACTTAATCCAAATTTGTAAGTTGTTAAGTTTTTTTTTATTTAAGGCTGACCTTATGTATATGTCTGCGGTCAAATTAGATTTCAAGATAAATTTTATTTGGCCGGGCAAGTTGAATTCGGCCTGAAACTAAAGTTGGCGATCCTAGGAAATCCCCTGATATCCGTATCTGATATTCGAATCGAAAATTTCTGGTTATCCGGTTTTTTTTCGGATCCGGGACACAGTAAGTAGGTAATCGTGATGATGTGAATGAAAACGTGCTCTAAGTTAGAGTACATATTTTGTTGTGGGTACAAATAAGTGAGATTTTCAATTCGATTATATTCCATATTTTCCTCTTTCTTCCGTCTGTCTTTTATCAGAAAAATTATTAAGTGCCAGGGACGCATAATGGTAAGAGCTGATTGATCTGACCGTTATGCGTCTTTGACCAGTTGAAATTTTTTTTAGTTAAAGAAGGATAAATGAGTGAAAGGAAGTACTCGGATAGCCTTAAGACTTTTTTTCAATTTAAAAATTTTCAAAATTTTCTTTTTAGCATTGAGAAAGGCATTCAACGATCTAAAGGTGGTGGAGGTTGTTCTACTTCAATGACTGTTGGAGGAGGAGGAGGAAATAATGGTGGAGGGGGAACAAGTAATTTAAGAAATGATGGAATATTTGGAGGTGTAATTAGTGGTAATGAAGATGAAGGATTTTATTTGGGTGGAGGAATGGGTGGTAGTGGTGGAAGTGGGGGAGGAGGAGAACGTGGAGGAGGATCTCCTTAAAGGATTTAAAAATTAAACAAAAAAAAATTTTTTTTGTGGACGTAAGTATTTTTTAATTTTTTTCTGTTTCAAAAAATTGTATTAAATAAAGGAAAATCTGAATAAAATAAATCTGAGGCCAAATCTTTTAATTTTTGTGAATATTTTAAGGAAAAATTTAAAAAAAAAAAACAAAAATTAATGAAGAATCAAAGAGAATAAATACAGCGAGAGAGTGAATCCAAACAATCATTATGTAGATTTGATATTTTGCAGTACTATTAGAGTTTTCATATAAGACGACAACATTTGAAGATGAAGTTCTCATTTTTAGCTACGCGCTAAAGTTTTTTAAGCTTTTCATTCTCTCCTTTATGTATAACTTCCTTTTTTAATCTCCCCAGTGAATCATCAATAATGCACTGTGCTGTACCGGATCCGGCCGGATTTCTCCGAAGTCAGGATACCAAATCCGGGTTTTTTGCAATCTCCGGATTTTTTTCAGGACCGGTTTAATCCGAAAAAATTTGGCCATATCCGTAAGTATGAAATACTGGGGAGGAAAAGCTGGGAATGTCAGGCGACGACGGTCATCGTATATTGATGACGTGTTTCTAGACTTTACTTCATTAATGTTATTGAATCATTAGTCCTATTTCTTTACTCGTTTTAATATCTCGTTGAAAATTGTTTTATTTGATCTCTATCCGTCTTTAGTGAATTTTAGTGGAATTTTTTCTTTTACTGGGGGTTGATAGAAACGACTTTTGCCCCCTCTCATCTTTAATATTTTCAATGAATAATCCTTGGCTCTGAGCTAAAGTTTGAATTTTATTCCGCCCTTCTTACCTTCTATCTCTTCCTATCTTGACCCCATTCTACTCTTTTATGCCATTCAAAGTTAATAAAGTTGGGAAATGAATTTGTATATAAAACATCAAAATATCATAATTAAAGAGTCATTTAAAAAAAAAGAAAAAAATTACTTCATCACTGCTGATATTAAATAAAAATTTATCAGAATATTTTAATTTTTTTTAAATTTTTATTATTAAGGATAAAAAAAATAAATATACTACAAATCTACTTTTTAAAATACTCAATTTTTATTATCATGTCTACAGCAATAACTTTTGGTTTGATTGTTCTGGTGTTTATACTTCATCTAAAGATGGAGTACTACTTGTATATACTACTTTAAAATAATATAAATAAAAAAAAAACATTTTTTTAAGCGAAAATAAATTTGTGAGGCTAGAGGACAATTTTGAGAATAAACTGGTAAAGCTGGAGGACAATTTGTAATACTTTAAAATAATATATAAATATAAACGGGACTCCGATTTGGAATTTTTACAAATCCGCAATTTTTAAAGATAAGGTAATAGTAATGTTTATATTCCCCCTTTTTCGAAATCCCCGACGATGTTGAGCTTTTTTGCTTTAACTATTATTTATCATATATCATTCGACCCAGCTCTTCGAGCTGGGTCGAATGATATCATAATTGGTTTGATTTGGCGATTCTAAACGAAATTATGAAGCTGATTCCTTGCTTGAAAGACTATGTGTTACTGCAGGCGATTAAAACAAACGGTCATAACTAAGATGCTATAAGTCATTTCACTGAATTTAGTGTCATTCAACTAAGCTTGAAGAGCTCTTGGAACTTATATGGTTTGGGTACTCTTTTTTAGCCACGCCCTTTTTTCCTTTTCCTTCATCAATCAACCTTAATATGGACAGAATGGTCAGCCTTTCTTTCTTCCTCGATTTTACTTAACTTTTCCTGTGGCATTTTCAGTGAGAGACATTAACAATGAAAAGATTAATTTTCCTTTCCAATTTCACCAAAATTGAATTAACATTTGAATCAATATTCTTATTTTTATCTATTTCAATTATTTAAATGCCAATAGGTATCCCGGTTCTACGTTTTGGAACTAATGGTCCCGTATTTTATTGTGTTTTCCAGTTTTTGCATGTTTAAAATCATATTTTTTACAAAATGCCGACCGTTTTACCTCTTTTTAGAAATTTTTGGACCCCAGTAATTCAGCTCAGAGATCTCACGGACCGAGTTTAGTGCCATACGTCTCAGCCCAGCTCTATGAGTCATCCGAGTCAGCTCTATTTCTCTCTTTATTTTAAACAAAAAATTGACCTCAACTCAATTGATTGATGGTTGAGAGGGAAAAAGAGTAAAAGAATAATGATCGAAAAGGAAAAAAGGGCGTGGCTAAAAAAAGAGTACCCAAACCATATAAGTTCCGAGCTCTTTCGGATGACATAATTTGCCAAAAAAGGGAACAGATGCCACAAATGTGTTTGGGAAAAGGAGGGGGGATAAACACTACTATTACAATTTTCTGCTAAATGGAAATGTATTTAAATTTAATGTTTCCATAATTGATAAAAAAAATTGAAAATACGGAGCAATTATTTTAATAACTTGAAATATAATTTAATAATTAAAAAATTCTTTTAGTCAAAAAAATTATCATGTTTGTTATAAACGAATGGATACTTTAGAATATAATTTTTTTGAGCAAAAAAGTGAAAGGTATATATATAATTTAATCAAATTAATCAACTAAAAAATATTTTTTAGTAAAGAACAATTTACTAAATTATTATTTAAAATCGAAATGATCCAAAGGGATCTGACTTTTCAGAATGAGAAAATAACGAAATTGGCAACTGAAATCAAATTATTAAAACAAAAGGTTGGTTAAAAATCAAAACTTTGAGAGGGTATAGGCTAGCCTCGGTTTATATCAATTGGTATATATGATTGGCTGTTCGGTATATACACAGCAGGGTTGCCGCCCGAAACCCGAAACCCGGCATTTTTTGTACCCGATACCCGAAACCCGTACCCGATATTTTTGCCAACCCGAAACCCGTGACCCGAAATGAAAACGCTCCAACCCGAAACCCGTACCCGAAGATTTTTTGTACCCGCGGAAACCTGATACACAACATAGTTTGGTTTCTCACTAAAAAAATTTCCACCTCCACACTTTCCACTAGAGAGCAAAAAGCAGCAGAAATCTTTTGTGGCAGACACCTTCTCCCAATCTAACGATTCCTGTTTTTTCTTGAAAATAAGTCCTGCAATCCTTTTATTTAGGAGGGTGGGTGGGTTGGAGGGGGGGGGGTTTTACAAAAATTGAGGGGGTTTGGTAATAGTTTGGTTTAGACCACCCGTTTTTTTCCTGATTTGTTTTCGGCAACTAATTTCGGCAGATTTACGGCAGTACTTCGAGCTGAGTCGAATATTACTAAAATCAACTAAATTTGACTTTAAACAACAAAATTATAACCATTTGTTTTTAACCTTTCCAGCAGCCGGCTCTCGTGTTAGATTACATATAAAAAGCTCAAAATGGTCAGGGAAGAATGGGTGTTACTAATTAGTTTCCCTCCCCCAGTCAATTTTTTTGGAAAATATGTAAAAATGGACAGTCTGAACAACATTGTAGAACCCACCGAGCTGTGTCGACTCAGCTCCACGAGCTTTTTCGAATGAGCTATCATTTGTATATACTTTCACCCTTATGGTTTTCGCCCCTGCGGTTGTTCAATTTTCAAGGGTCTGTATCTTGGTCCAATCAAGTCGGCTTTTGTCGATTTTGGTGTGATTCGACTCGGTTTGATGTGTTCTACATTTCTTGTTCAGACTGTTCATTTTTACACATTTTTCAAAAAAATTGACTGGGGGAGGGAAACTAAATAAGTACTGGATGAGTTCCTAAACCAAACTATTACCTAAAATTTTAACATTTTTAAATCTATATATATTTTTACTATTCTCTTTTCACACTTTAAATATTTTTTTAATTATGCTTAATGTATTATTTTTTTTTTAAAAATTTCTCGTTCTAAAATTGTTTTTTTTTTCTAAAAATAGTTTTTTTTGATAAAATTTAATACATTGCGGCATAGTATAAATTTTAAGGTAACTTCGTCGACAATTATTTACAATATTTTAGAAAAGTTAAGTTCTTACGTACCCGGACTCTCATGGCTTATGACTTAAGTTATACAAAAAGTTTTCTTAAACTGGCTCTATATGAAATGACTTTTTCTATAATTCAAGTTATTGTTTGTTGTTGTTTTCTAGATTAAAAAAAAATTTTCTTTCTAATCCATTTTTTACATCCTCTCAAAATCTATTTTCTAAAAGACCTCTTTATTTTTTTAAATATATACTTTAGACGTGTATTTTTTTATATATAATTCTATATATAGACTAAGAGATGGTTCGGATCTCTTTTTAAAATTTGAAAGTCAAAAATTCCTTACTTCAAAAAATTCCTTACTTCAAAAAATTTCTTAATTCAAAAAATTCCTAAATTATTTGCTTTATTTTTATAAAAAGAATCAAAACCCCTCTTAGTCTGGCTATTAAATATTCTTTTATTTTCTTGTGTTATCTGAAAAAATTCGGCTGTATATGAAAGGAATGCGGCACTCAATTTTTTTTCCTTATTCTTAAAAACGGTTAATTTTCTTTTATTTTTCTCTCTATTTTTGATTTTTGCCTAAGACTACATATAAATGCAGGATTAATTTTCTTTTTTTTATTTCGTTCGTTTGACTGACCGATGTGTGTCCGTGTTTTGACTGACCGAGTTCGTCCGTGTTTGTCTGTCTGTGTTCGTCCGAGTTTTGTCAATACGACACATCGGTTAGTTAAAGGACGGACACATATCGGTCAGTCAAACTGACAAACACGGACGAACCCGGACAGACAAACTCGGACGAACACAGACAGACAAACACGGACGAACTCGGTCAGTCAAAACACGGACACACATCGGTCAGTCAAACGAACGAAATAAAAAAAAGAAAATTAACCGTTTTTAAGAATAAGGGGAAAAAATTGAGTGCCGCATTCCTTTCATATACAGCCAAAAATTCGGTATAGGTATATATTTCTATCCGGTATATAATTCTAATTTCTATAATTCTTCCGTGTAAAAAGAATGAAGTGCGTGAATATTTTTTAAATTATTTATACTACCAAAAATTATTTTTTTATTTGTAAATTTCTTTTTTTAATTTATTTTTACATTTTTTACATAAATAAATTTATAAATATTTGAAAACAAATATAAATAGTACATAGGTGTGTCCCGAAATAAATGTTAAAAAGAGAATGCTCAAGTCCAAAAATGCGAAATCCGCGAAATGCGAAACTGTTACAGCCCTTATACACAAATATTAATTGTCTTCATCCCTGTTATTAATGCCACCATTCCTATTATTTAATGTTGGCTACAAATTATAAAGCTTATCCGAAGCTTGCTTTTTTCGCTGATGAGGTTTTTACCTCGATTCTTTGATTTTGGTCGAGGAGCTTGACTAGATTCTAAGCTAATATTGTATCACAGACGCTTCTCAATCTTGACTATGTATCCAGGAAAAATTAAAGGCTTGATTTAAATCTCTGAGCCGGTCGCTGATGAGGTCCTTTTTGAAAATATATATTTATGGAAAACACTAAAAATTCTGATTTTTGTATTTTTATAAATATTTAATTGAGAGATTCTGATTTCTAGAAGGAAGGAGGAAATTCTCTAGAAGGAAATTCTGATTTAAAAATTAAATTCTGGTTTTTAATATTCTGGTTATAAAATTCTGATTTTAAAAAATATTCTGATTTAACAGAATTCTGGTGTTTAATATTCTGATTTTCTGGTTTAAATTCTGGTTTAAGAAAAAATTCTGATTGTAAGGAAAAAATTCTGATTGTAAGGAAAAAATTCTGATATAAAAAAGAAATTCTGATTTAACATACTTCTGATTTCAAGGAAAAATTCTCTGCAAATAATATTTTTTGGCTTACCTATAAATTAAGGAATTTTTTAAAAATAAAATAAAAAGATTCCTTTGGTTCTTTCACAAATAAAAATTTTTTTCAGTAAACAAATAATAAAAAAGATAAGAAAAATTTTTTAAAAGAGAAAGAGAAGGGTGGTTTGGCTTTTTTAACTAAATTTATGGGTAATTAATTTAAAAAATTAATTTTTAATAAAATAAAAAAATTCTTTTTTTGTGTATTTTAAAAGAAAATAAATAGAAAAGGAAAGGATGCAAAATATTGGCCAACACAAATATCATTATTATTTTGATTGTCTTCCAGAAGGGGAGGAGGAACAATTGCAGCAACAGACATCAAATTATTATATGGGAGGTAATAAATATTCTGATTTTTAAATTAGAAAATACTGAATTTGGGAAAATTCTGATTTTGGAAATATTCTGATTTTTTAAAAGAAATTCTGATTATTTTTAATATTCTGATTTTTAAAATTCTGACTTGTGAGAATATTCTGGTTTTTTAAGAATATTCTGGTTTTTTAAAAATTATAGTTTTTTAAAAATTCTGATTTTTTAATAAATTCTGATTTTAAAAAATTCTGATTCTCAACAAAATTCTGATTTTACTAATATTCTGATTTTTAATTCATAAATTTCTGATTTTTAAAATTCTGATTTGTGGAAATATTCTGGTTTTTAAAATTTCTGGTTTTTAAGAAATTCTGATTCTTTTAATTCTGATTTTTAATTAATAAATATTTTCAGAAAACAGAATTAATTATGGATATGAATCGAATGAAACAAGTAATTCAACTCCTCCAATATTTACTTTAAAATTTTTACCCTCTTCATCAACTAATATTTTTGGAGGAGAAGAAGGAAATTTTAAAACATGGAGTGGTGGTGCGGGTGTTTCTGCTATTACTGTAAATAATAAATTGGTGAATAAAAAATTATTTTTATATTTTTAGGAAAATTTTAAAAAAATTTTCAGAAATTTTTTAGAAATTTTTTTGAAGTTTTTAAAGAAAATTTTAGCATGCAGAGTTTGTCTCTCTTATGTAAATATACATAGACGTGTACTATTTCTCTCTGTCTAACCATAATTTAATAAAAATATTTTCCGGAAGGATTATTTTCCGGAAATGTTTTGGCTCCCATACAAAACATAAATTCTTAAAACATCAAACTCTCAAAATATCTAGACGAGTAAAAAATCTCAAAACATATTCTCTCAAAACATCAAACTCTTAAAATATATTTACGGGTAAAATATCTCAAAATATCAAAATATATTTTTTAATTAAAAGGGACAGTTGAGTCCCATATTTCTTCCTTGTATCAGGGGTGAATATATTTTAAGATGTAGTACTTCAGGACCAATTTTGCATGAGTTCGACGAGCTGAATCAAGTGAAACCAAAATCAGCTCGATTGGACGCTTCTGAACAAAGTTATGACCAACAGAATCTTCGCTGGAAAAACTGTTTTTGTGCTGCTACGGAGGGTAGGCCGGGCATGGTCTTCGCTACACGATGGCCGTGCTTCGCTGCGGTCGTGCTCGCTTCGCTCGCGGCGACCGTAGCGAAGCGGCGGCCGTCGTTCCGCTCGACATGCCCGGCTTCCTCCGCAGCGGCGAAAACTTTTTTCTGCGGACTCAACTGTCCCTTTTAATTGAAAAAATATATTTTGATATTTTGAGATATTTTACCCGTAAATATATTTTAAGAGTTTGACGTTTTAAGAAAATATATTTTTAGATTTTATAGCCGTCTAGATATTTTGAGATTCTTTAACCGTCTAGATATTTTGAGCTTTTTTACTCGTCTAGATATTTTAAGAGTTTGATGTTTTGAGCGGGCACGAATGTTTTGACAGAGAAAAAGCGAGAGAGTGCACAACGCTGTAGTAATGTATAAGAGAGACAAGTAGAAGGCAGAGACATTTTTTCGAAAATTTTTTTTTGAAAATTTTTCAAATTTCTTTAAAATTCCCTTAGGCAACAATTAAAAATTCAAATGAAAATTCTGATTTACGTAAAATCGGCAGATTTGTATTACAAAAATCAGAAGATGAACAACCCCAAACAATAATTAAAGAAAATAAAATTAGCAATGGAAGGGAATTAATTAATAATTTAATAAATAACAACATAAAAGAGCGGTCAAAATATTTTGATGACATTATGTCCCAACAAAAAAGCCTTACAATTTTTCAGCAATATGCTAGGTGTTTTTTTTTATTAATTTTTTTAATAGGGGGGGGGGGGTCTGAGGTCTCCCTTTTTGGAGATTCAGGGGCTCTCAAGGAGTTTCTACTACTTTTGGGGCGATGACGGGTCAAAAAAATTTTTTTCTTAAAGGTTCCACAATCAATTTGGAATAAGACATGTTTTGTTAATTTTATTATTAGTGCTGTATGCAATTTTTGGTGGTATAATGTTTCAGGTGGTTAAAAGGAAAATTTGATGGAAAAAATTTATAAAAAATTTTTAAAAATTTTTTGGAATTTTTTTTCAAGTTTTAGAGTCAAAAAAAAATTTTTTTTTGAATTTTTAAAAAAATTTTCAGAAAAAAATTTGAAAAAAAAATTTCAAATTTTAGTGGAAATTAGCTAATAATTAAATTTTAATAAATTTTTTGAAGGCAATAGAGCGTGATAATGAAATTGAAAATGTCCATACAACAACAAAAATAATTGATAAATTAATTATTAAAATTAAAAATGTAGGAAATATTTTTTAAATTTATAAAAAAAATTTTTTAAAGAATATTTCGATGATTTTCTTTATACAACCAACTTCAAGACAATCAGAAAAAATTAATGAAATAATTGTGTAGGTATTTTAATCTGAAAAAAATATTTTTTTGAATTTTAGTGATGGATATACTGAAATGTTGAAGGTAAACTGTTAAAAAAATTTTTTGAAAATTTTTTGGAATTTTTAAATGAAATTTTTAAGTGTCCAGAGTTTGTCTCTCTTATGCAAATGTACATAGACGTGTACTATTTCCCTTTTTGTCTGACCATAATTTAATTTATTTATTTTCCGGAAAGATATTTTCCGGAAATGTTTTGACAGAGAAAAAGCGAGAGAGTGCACAACGCTGTAGAAATGTATAAGAGAGACAAGTAGAAGGCAGAGACATTTTTTGAAAAAAAAATTTTTAAAAAATTTTTTCAATTCGAAATTTTTTTCTATTATTTAAAAAACCTCCTAGATTGAAGGAAGATATATTGGTTCAGTATTTCACAAATACGAGACTTTGGCCCTTAATAGTGTTCTAAATTGGTATTTTGGGTCTTCTGTATTTTACGGTTTCTTTTGAAAATTTTTTTGACAAAAATTTTTTTTTAAATTTTTTAAACAGCTATGACTCTTTTTACAACAATAGGTAAATTAAAAAAATAATTTTGAAATTTTTTTCTCTAAATTAGGTTATGGAACAATTGCTTGTCAAACTGCTCTCGGAAAATTTGTAAGAAAATTTTTTTTGAAAATTTGTGAGGCCTTATAAAAAAATTCAAAAAATGTCTAAATCGCTTCTATTATTAATTTTTAGTTATATTTTAAATATAAATCAGAAAAAAATGTTTGGGCCCCAAGCGGGTTCGAACCTCCGACCCCCTTCCTCTGAAAATTTTTTTTAATTTTGAAAATTTTTATTTTAATTTTTTTTATTTTTAGGCTTCTATCGTTTATGCGTATACTTTATTTTATTCGAAAAATTAATTTTGTAAAAATTATAGTCTGTTTGGCATTCCCATGATGTTAATGGTACTTGGGGATGTTGGGCAATTAATACTTGGATTTCTTTTGTATTGCCGTAAAAGTGTTAGAGAATATTATCGGTAAGAAATAAATTTTTATTGTTTACAATTAGTAATTGTTACTTTTTTTTATTAAAAATTCAGAATAACACAGAAAAAAATGTTTGGGCGCCGAACGGGTTCGAACCATCGACCCCCTAATTTTTTTAAAATTTCTGTGAGGCCTCTCAAAAATTCAAAATATTTTTTAAATCGCCTCTTTTATTATTTTTTTAATTTATCATTCAAAATAATACAGAAAAAATGTTCGGGCGCCCAACGGATTCGAACCTTATACCCATTTTATTAATTTCTCCCTTATAGGAAATAACGTTTGCACTTAACCACAAAATTTTTAAATTAAAAATTTATTTAAAAATTAATTTACATTAAAATTAATAACTTTACTTTAAAATAGCTTTAAATTTAATTTTTATTTCAAAAAATAGAGCAGAATCTTGGCTAAAAAATAGCTCAAAAATGGAACAAAAATCTTTATTTTTCGTAAAGTTATGAATTTTTATATGGGTTGAGGTCATAATTTTTAATGTGATTTTAGGTTATTTTTAGGCTGTTTTTGACGTTTATTTTGATGAATTTGGGTGGAATTAAATATTAATTTGTAGCCCGGATTCTGCTCTATTTTTTGATATAAAAAGAAAATTTTTATTGAATTTTTAAAATTAAAAAGAAATTTTTAAAGTCGTTGGTTACTGCGCGCCTATGTTTCTGATATTATTATTGAAGAAGATATTGAATCAAAAATTGTCGAAAAAAGTAAATTAGAAGAGGGGGAAGGGGAGGAGGAAGAAGAAGAATTGTCTCTTTCATTATTATTACCCATTGTTGCAATTTATATTTTATTTGTTTCAACTATAGTATCTCTTCTAGATTGGAGTAAAGATGGAAAGTTGTTAATTGGAGGTTTAGGTTTTGGAGATGCTTTTTATTTTTCGTTTGTTTATTTCTTGATTTTTGAAGCCTAGAAAATTCTGAAATTTTTAAAAAATTTTTTTGAAATTTTTAAAAAATTTTTAAAAAAATTTTCCCTCATTTTTTCCAGCTTCCTTTCTCTAGCTACCATAGGCTTGGGCGATGTTATGCCTTATAATTTGCAATATACTCCCTTATTGGCCTTTTTATTTCTTGCAGGACTTGCTCTATTAAGTCTAGTTAACTCTACTGTATGTTAAGAAAAAATTTTTTATTGAAAAAAATGTTTTTTCCCTCCAAGATTTACGTTCGCCTTCAAAACCGTTTTCTTGCAATAATGGATTGTTTGGAAGATTTTCTCGAAAAAGTTCAATATAACAACCAAAAATCGTTGGAAGGATATTTTACATTTATATCACTCGCTCCGAGTATTAAGGCAAATTTTTAAAATTTTTTAAAGAAAATTTTTGATATGCAGATTGTGTCTCTCTTATATAAATGTACATAGGCATGCACTATTTCATTCTTTGTCTAACCAAAATTAATTAATTTATTTTCCGGAAAAGAAAGTTTCCGGAAAATTTTGTCAGAGAAAAGCGAGAGAGTGTATAACGCTGTAGTAAAGTATAAGAGAGACAAGTAAAGGCAGAGAAAATTTTTTGAAAAAAATTCTTTAAAATTTTTGAAAATTTTTTTCTTAAGTTTTTGGCGACAGCCCTTCCCTTAAATTTTTTACAAGACGAAAAACAACAAAATAATCTGAATAATACAACAAATCAAAGACATAAGCGTTGCCGTTCAAAGTCAATGAATGCAGTTGGGGATAGAAGGATGAAGGAATATAATCAAAGAGAAAGTCATCAATCAACAATAACGACTACAGCTTCAAATTTTCGTCCAACATTGGGGGTAATGACTGCAGCAACTACTTCCCCACGTATTTCAAGACAGTCAACATTTAATGTGGGGGGAACAACAGAATTTAATAATTTTAAGAGAAGAAGGATGTCAAAAGATGGGGGACAGCTTTTATTAAATAGAGCTCCCGGGGGTGAGAAAAAATTTTTTTTAATTCCAGAAAAATTTTTTAGTAAATTTTTAATTAATTTTGGAGCTTAAATTTAACCAAAATAGGACAAAAATAAAAAGAATGACAGAGGTTGAGTTGGTTGAGTGGTAACGTTCTAGCCTTTCAGGCTAGTAGGTGGAAGGATCGAGTCCTTTTGGTAGCAGATTTTTTCTTTTGCCTCCCAAATAATTTTTAAAAAATTTTTAATTCCAGAAAAATTTTTTAGTAAATTTTTAATTAATTTTGGAGCTAAAATTAAGCAAAGTAGGCGAAAATAAAAAAAAAGTATGGGAGAGGTTTAGTTGGTTAAGTGGTAACGCTCTTGCCTTTCAGGCTAAGGGGTGGAAGGTTCGAGTCCGTTTGGTTATAATCTTTTTTCTTTTGCTTCCCAAATATTTTTAAAAAATTTCAATTATTGAAAATGTTTTTACTAAATTTTTAATTAATTTTGGAGCTTAAATTAACCAAATTTTGTTGAAAATAAAAAAAGGAATGACAGAGGTTGAGTTAGTTGAGTGGTAACGTTCTTGCCTTTCTTTCTAGGAGGTGGAAGGTTCGAGTCCTTTTGGTTGTAACTTTTTCCTTTTGCTTCCCAAATATTTTTAAAAAAATTTTTTAACTTCCAAAAAATTTTTGAGAATTTTTTAATTAATTTTGAAGCTTAAAATAAAGCAAATTAGGAAGGAAAAAAAGAAACATTGGGAGAGGGTGTTTGGTTGAGTGGTAGCATTCTTGCCTTTCAGGCTAGGAGGTGGAAGGTTCGAGTCCATTTGGTTGTAAACTTTTTTCTTTTGCATCCCAAATATTTTTAAAAAAATTTTAATTATTGAAAAATGTTTTTACTAAATTTTTAATTAATTTTGGAGCTTAAATTAACCAAATTTTGTTGAAAATAAAAAAAGGAATGACAGAGGTTGAGTTAGTTGAGTGGTAACGTTCTTGCCTTTCAGGCTAGGAGGTGGAAGGTTCGAGTCCACTTGGTTGTAAACTTTTTTCTTTTGCTTCCCAAATATTTTTAAAAAATTTTTTAACTTCCAAAAATTTTTTGAAAATTTTTAGAAAATTTTTTTTTTCAAAATTTTTAATAGATTTTTGATTTTTAAAAATTATATTAATTTATAAGATATGCGTAAAAGAGCAACAACTATATCACATGATGGAGCTTCTTCTACCGAAAACAAAAATGTTATAAAATTGGATAAAAGAAGAACAAGTATAGATAATGAAAGAATAAATATTGAAAATGTTAAAATTAAAGAAAATTTAATTAAAAATAAAAGAGAGGAGGAAGAAGAAAATCAACACCACCAACTTTTATTGTCTGCTAAAGGGTTATTACTTCGTTGGGCTGATCAACAACAACAGGGAAAAGAGGAGGAAGGAAAGGAAGAAGAAAAAGATTTTTATAATTATTATTATTCCCCATCTAAACCAACAACTTCAATGCAAAGAAGAATTTACTCTAGAAGAGGGTCAAGAGATGTAGGAAATAATAATAATTCTTCGATGCCTTGTGGATGGATAAAAAATATGAATAATCAACAACAACAAAAAGAGAATGATTAAATTTATTTTAAATTATAGTCGAGAACTGTATTTATAAATACACCCTTGGAGATAAAAAAATTGTGTTATACCTATTAGAGATCGAGCTGGACTTGGACCAAGGCCTGGGTTTTTCCTGTACCCAGAGTCCAGGTACAGGAATTTTTTACCCTTCCTGGGCCAGGGTCTTTCCCGGACTACAGGCCCAGGATCCGGCCAAAGTCAATAAATCAAACTCCAGAGTCCAGGAACAGGTCCAGGCTTTTCAAAAATCTCGATCTTTAATACCTATTGGCTTCTTCACCCATTAGCCATAGGCTGTATCACAATATTTATACAATGTTTCTATTAAATTCCGATTTGTATTTAAATGTTTTAAAGAATTTGGTCGGCTAACTTTCTTATTTTTTCAATCCGGATAACTCTTAAATCATTTAAAAGCCTTCGATAAGCGCTATCTTTTCTTGAACTGATTAAATCAAGTCTGATTACTCAAAAGAGGTTACAAACCGATGACTGTCAAAAACAACGATTTCTTGTACTTATCGAGTTGTAACTTTTTAATAATCGGTCAGGCTTGATCTATACAGTTGGAAAAGATGTACCGCTTACCAAGGGCTTTCGAATGATATAAAAATCATTAAAATTGGATAAGGCTAAAAAAAAGTTACAGTCGATCAATTAATTGGCAGGCACTCAGTTTGCCGCTCTCAATTGTCCAAAAAAATTTTTACCACTTTGATATTGTTGTTTTGGTAATTTCGTTTTGTCGAATATTACTTGGTTAATTTTTTTTGTTTTTTACTATTTGCTTTTTAGTTGTTCGATTTTTTCGTTTTTTGCACATTTCCCAGATTTAGAATTAGCGCTAAACAAAGAGGGTCAGGCCCGCATTAGGCTTCTTAAGATAGATAAAGACGCCAATAATAGTTTTGATTTAAAACATACACAGGGAAAATCGCGTTCGCGTGTTTCCACATGCGGAAGTAACTTGGGGGGCTAAAACTAATTGTAAGCTTTAAGTAAGCTTGCGTGAGAACTTCCGCATGAATAATCCCGTACTTCCGCAAAGCGAATAACTGCAGGATTGCGGGAGCGTTATTTCACAAAATCCCGCGCGAGATCCCGTCCCGCACCGGTCGCCATTTTTCTAAACCTTCGTGTATCTCTATTAGGCTTTTTAACCCAATTCGTTTTATCATTTTTAGAGCTTTAAAATGCTGACTCATAAATTACGAAGGCGTGTTACTCGTTTTGGAGAACGTCCTCGAGACATTCGTCAGGCTGGTTTTTTATTGGAAGGAAAGCCTATAACATATGAAGATCTTCGATTTGAGGTTTTTGATTTTTTAAAATATTTTTATTTAAAAGCCGGTTTGTTTTTGATATGTATTGTCTGTCAGGAGAGGTGTCGACGATAACTGGGTTTGCGGGTTGAGTAGGATTACAAAGTGTACAACCAAAGTAGGCGTGCGACCAAGTAGCGTGCGATCAAACTTCAAGTTTCCGAATCTTTTAAAATTTAGTAATAAACTATTCCTCTTATCGGGCTAAAGAGATTGATACCAAAATTGTTAAGGTCCAGAAATTTTCCAGTTAATTACGGCTTTGCGCCTACTTGGCCGCGCGCTTACTTGGACGTTTCTCGATTGCAAGGCTGATTTTTCCGATTACAAAGCCGTAACCGCTGCAATTGTCGTCTTGTCTTCTTTCCTTAGGATAGACACTAAAGAGGGTTTAAGTGTCATATTATCATAAATGTATTTTGTTATAGGCTAATAGGAGAACGGGAAGAATCTTGAAGTCTTGAAGTGTTTGATTTAAAAAAGGATAGTTGGTTAGAAAAGGTTGGAGGAAAAGACCAACTCATCTCTTTATATGTGCCTCAAATTGTGCTTAGATTAGACTATTTCTTTGTGTTTTTGAAATCTTTCTTTTTTTAGCGTGCATTAGCTTACAATCTTGACATTTCAAATGAAATTGTTGTTGGAACGCCAAAAGTAATTGAACGCAACTCATCTTCATTGTCTTCATATTCTTCATCTGATCAAAATAAAAAACTGCTTAAACGCCCTAGAAACAAAAAATCAAAGAAGAAGGCGAAAAATACTTGGGCAGAAGACGAAGCTGTTGCTAAAGAATTGCAAAGATTTAATAATGAGGTTTGTTTCTCCATTATTTTTATTTTTAAGGAAGGAATAATGAAGGGATGTGAGGGGAACGAAGCTTGAAGTTACCTAGCTTTTTTTGTTGTTGATAACATTTTGTCCGTATTTTGGCGAGAAATACAAATCACGACCTGGGATATGACTCATTTTCGCTCCTTTAACCATTTTCGGTCCTTTAACCATTTTGGATCCTCTAACCTTGATGTGATTCCGAACTTGTAATTTAGAAAAACAGTCCCAGGAAACTCCAATTAACTATAAAAAACTTTTGAAAGTTCTGGGACCTCAGAGAAGATTCTCAGATCTTACCCCAATACAGCTCTGTTTCAAATCTAGACATCGACTTCTAGATGTTGACAAAATCGTTGCTTACTCAAGATCAGTACTTGAAATCGAGATTAAGTGTTTTCAGATTCTTTGTTCTCTAGAGAAGAGTTTCTGACACGATTGATTTTCCGTTTCTAAGAAATTTGATTTTCTTTTCTAAAAAGTTAAACTTTCTTTTTGGCAATCATCTAGTATTAAATAATTTAATAAAACATTTTTTATTTTACTAGTTTGATGAAATTGATGACTTTCAATTGTTGACAGAAGAGGCGCCACGTGATTTTTATGTTATTAAAAAACGAAAGAGGACAACTCCAAAGGAGCTGCAACAAATTAATGGTCCGTTTTAATGCTTTTTTTAATTTCTAGGGTGTGGTTCTATTCTAAAGGACTTTTTTGGGGTTGGAAGGATTTTTTGTTGGTACACTTCCAAGTTCCCTGGTATCGCTGGATGTACGTTTAGAAGCGAATCGCCACAATCTCTATATAACGTCGTCCTTTGGGTTGAATTTTGCCTTTGTAAGAATGGAAGTGATTTAGGGGAGTACGAGTTTATGGGAAGTTTCTTCCCACTGTATCTCTCTAGCCTAACTATAATACTTGAGCGTAGTCAGGATTTAGGCTTCTCGATGGCCTCCCCTCCCTATGAACAGCTTCCATTCCCTAAGATTTTCTGACATGGGTTGACTTATTTTATTAATTCCTTTATTATTAATATCTTTAAACCAGGGTTCGGATCGACAAAATTCCAATCTAAAGTAGAAAAATCTCGATTTTAAAGTATATAGGGAGAAAATTTCCAAATATAAAGTATAATCCAAATTAAATTAGAAAATATTTTTTCGTGCCCATATTTTCTATATTTTTCTCTAAATGAATCTTTTCTAATAATTTCTTGTTTCTAATGAGCATTTTGTGCATTTCAATGCGCTTTTTGCGGCGCAGAAGGCGCCACAAAAAAGATTTTCAAATCCAGAATTGCGCCGCAGGCAAAAATTTTTTAAATTTTAGAAGGCCATAAGCCAAAAAATTTACTTTTTTGGCGCCGCAGGCGAAATTTTATGAATTTTGGAGGTCCTTAAGCTAGATTTCTTCCATTTTTTCCTTTGAATAAAGTAGAAAACCAATTTCGTAAGTATGGAGGTCGATTTCAAAGTAGAATACTTTCAAATAAAGTATGAATCCGAACCCTGCTTTAAACGTTCTTTTGAATAATTGGCTCATTGTTAGGAGAAATCGGTCCCTGTTTGGTTCCCCTAACCCCTCTTAACATAAATTCTTTGTTTTTTTTCTAGAACCAGTTGTTACAGCAGAATCTTCTCTCTTCTTTTCTAAACAAGATTCAACACAATTTACTTTGAACGACACGCCTCTTCCTCCACAACAACAACAAGAAGAAAATTTGTCAGCAAATATTTCTGATGAAAATGAAATTGTGCCAGAATCTCCAATTTTAAACAATTCGCCAATTTTCAAAGATATCCAAGAACAACAACAATTTGCTTCAATTTCTTTAAAATCTCCAACATTGTTGGAAGAAACTACTCAAAAAACTATTCCTTCACAAGTTTTTACTTTGGACTCAACTGAATCTGTTGGAATTGTACAAAATGTTGATGTTCAGTCGTTGTCTACTGCTAAAGGTTTTTCATGGAAATTTTATTTTTTTAACGAATTTTTCGAAATTTTCGAAATTTTTTTTAAATTTTTTCCAAAAATAGAAGTTTTTCAAACCAAAAAAAAATTTTTTTTATTTTTTTTATTTTTTAAAGAAGTTTCACAAAATTTAACTGAAAAATCTTCAATTATTTGTTCATCAACCAATTTATTGCCTCCAAAAAGAATTTTTTCTTCAATTTGTGAAGAAAAAGGAAATGCTGTTGTTGATGTTATTCAATTGGATAGTGCTTCGTCTATTCAACAAATTTCGTCAAAAATTCAAACGCGATCAATGGCTAAAGGTTTTTTTAAAAAAATTTTGAATTTAAAAAATTTTTTTCAAAGAATCTTCAAAAATCTGTTCATCATCCAATTTGTTGCCTAAACGAATTTTTTCTTCGATTTCTGGTAGTGTACAAGACAAAGACGAGGAGGTTATTCAATTAGATTCTTCTATTAATCAGCAACCTTCAAGTATCCATCAATCTCTTTCGACAGCTAAAGGTTTTTTCTTTTAATAAAAAAAATTTTTTTAACGAAAAAACGACCACCACAATATTAAATTTTTTTTTAATCTTTGGGATCCTAGGATTAACGAAAAAAAATTTTTTTCTTAAAAAATTTTCAAAATTTTTAATTTTTTTTCTAAAACAGAATCTTCAAAAAATTTGGCACAAGAATCTTCAGCAATTTCATCAATTACTAATTTATTGCCTTCAAGAAGAATTTTTTCTTCTATTAATGAGGAAGAGGAAGAATCCAGGGAGGTTATTCAATTAGAAGATACTTCGTCTATTGTACAATCGAAATTTAATGTTTTTGATTCTATGAGGGATTCTCATCATCAAACATCTTTGTCATTAAATATAGCTAAATGTCCTTCAAATATAAAGGAGAATATTTTAAGAGATGAAGCTGTTCCACACTCTTTTGCTTCAAAGAAGAATTTGTCCCAGAAAGATTTATTAACTTCCCGAGGCCAACAAGAACACAAATCGTCGGAAAACTCTTTATCATTCAATTTGGAAGTGGAAGTAGTGGAAGAAGGAGAATATGTTTTGGATGAGGAAGAAAATGAAGCGGAAAAGGAGGAAGAAGAGGAAATGGAGGAGGGAGAAGAGGAAATGGAAGCGGGAGAAGATGAAGTAAATGATGAAGAAGAAATGGAAGTGCAAAAGGTGGAGATGGGGGAGAATGAAGAGGAAATGGAAGCGGGAGAAAATGAATTGAATGGTGAAGAGGAAGAAGAACTGGAAGAGAATGAAGAAGAAGTTGAACTGGAAGACGAAGAAAAAGAAGTCGAATGTCAAGAACCATCAAAATCTGTTGAAATTCAATTAGTGTCAACAGCCAAAGGTTTTTTGATAAATCTTTTTGTAAAATGAAAAATATTTTTTTTAGAATCCTCAAAAAATTTGTCGAGAAAATCTTCGAAACTTTCTTCCAATTTGCCACCTAAAAGAATTTTTTCATCAATATGTGAGGAAGTGGAAGAAGTACAGAATGTTATTCAATTGGATAGTGCTTCTTCTATTCAACAACAATCCTGTTCAAGAATTCAGCAATCTCTTTCAACAGCCAAAGGTTTGCAAAAAAAAATTTTTTTAATGACTTTAAAACATGACTTTGAAAACATAAATTTTTTTGGAAAAACTTTTCTTTGAAAAAATTTTTTTGTGACAAAATTAAGCCCAAAGTGTCACGTCTTATACACGTTTCCGTTCTAAAATTTTTTTTCATTTTTTGTTTTTTCTTCATAGAAGCTTCTTCAATTTACCAAAAATCATCTTTAAACACTGCCAAGAACATTTCTTCTCAACTTATTGGCAAAGAAGCAATTTCAAAATCTCGTGGTCAACGTATTGACGAAAATATTCCAAGAGATGAAACTGTTCCACACTCTTTTGCTTCAAAGAAGAATTTGTCCCAGAAAAATTTTTCAACTTCTCGAGGCCAACAAGAACAAAAAGCGTCAGAAAAGTCTTCATCATTCAATTTAGAAGTGGAAGTAGTGGGAGGAGAATATGTTTTGGATGAGGAAGAAAATGAGATGGAAAAGGAGGAAGAAGAGGAAATGGAGGGGGGAGAAGATGAGGTGAATGATGAAGAGGAAGAAGAAGTGGAAGTGAATGATGAAGAAGATGAAGTGGAAGACGAAGAAAAAGAAGTAGAATGTCAAGAAGATGAGGTTGAAGAGCTAGAAGAGGATGTTATTCAATTGGATAGTGCTTCTTCTATTCAACAACAATCTTGTTCAAGAATTCAGCAATCTCTTTCAATAGCCAAAGGTTTGCAAAAAAATTTTTTTAATGAATTTTAAAAAAGATTTTGAAGAAATAAATTTTTCTTGGGAAACTTTTTTTTAAAAAATTTTTTTGGTCAGATCGTTTTTGAAAAGCTTTAAAAAATTTTTTTTCTGTAACAAAATCCAGCCCGACGAATGAGTGAGACGTTTATGCTCATTCCATTCAAAAAATTTTTTTAATTTTTTTCTTTTTAGAAGCTTCTTCAATTCACCAAAAATCATCTTTAAACACTGCCAAGAACATTTCTTCTCAACCTATTGAAAAAGAAGCAATTTCAAAATCTCGTGGTCAACGTTCCTCAAATAAGCTTTCTTCATCTACAGTGCCTTATCTTTTTTCTCCGAAAACTTTGCAAAAGTCACAACTAATTTGTGATGCTTCTCGAACACAAAAATTTGTTGAAATTTTCGAAGGAATTGAAGGAACATCCAAATCTGGTGAAAAATCATTCTCAACAGCCAAAGGTTTTTTAATTAATAAAATAATATTTGTGTTAGAATAGTACTTGGGTCCTCCTTTCTACAAGTTATATTTTCGATTTAATTTTAAAAATTTTTTCAACCGACAAGTCGGAAGTTTTTTTCTTTATTTTTCTAAGGATTTTTGAATTTTCAAAATTTTTTTAAATTACTTTGGGATGGGAAATTTTTTCTTTTCTATTTAATTTTGGTTAATTTTGTAGATGATTTTTTTCAATTATTAATTTTGGAATTTATTAATTTTTTAAATAAATTTTTTTATTTTTTAGAAATTTCTACAAGAAGCAAAGTCCAAAGACATTCAAAAAATTTGCCTGCAAGTAATTTGGAAGAATTAGAAAATACTCCACCACCATCAACAAGTCAGCAACATCAACCTCGACAACAAGCAGTGGAAAATTTAAATAGAAACGCTTCAATTCGAAATTCTCGACGACTGTCATTATCTCCATGGAGTATGTTTTATTTTTTTAATTAAAATTTTATTTAATCGGTTTTATACCAGTATTAAGGTTGTGTTTTCCGGAGAGAATTTTTTTTTCTGATTTTTGTATTTTTCCCGGAAATTTATTTAATTTTTCGTAACACCTTGTTATTTTTCCGGAAAGTTTTATTGATAGTTGTGTATTTTCCGGAATATACAATTTTCCGGAATTTATTTTTTTCTGATTTTTCGTATTTTCCTTGATTTATTTTTCCGGAAGGTATTAGTAATATTTTTGTGTTTTCCGGAAAAGTTATATGAAATATTTTCCGTTATGATTTTTTCTGATTTTTGGTGTTTTCCGGAGGTTTTAAATACATTCTTTATTTTTTCCGGAAAAGTTTAATAGGTCTATAATCTTTTCCGGAATTTATTGTTTTATTGAAATATTTTTCCGGAAAGGCTTATAATTTTATTTAATCACTTTTTATGTTTTTTCGGAAATATGTGTTCATCAAAACAGTTAATTTACTTTTCGGAAAATAATGCAAAAATACAAAAATTTATATATTTTATAATTTTACAGGGCAGCCACAAGAATTTACACATGTTTTGCAACACTGTAACAACGGCTATATTATGACCTGGGATGAGTTCCTTGATCGCACTAATTTTGAATGTATTCGTAAACTCGGTGAAGGAGATTATGGAGAGGTCTACGAAATGTCCGATTCTAAAGGGACTTATGCTATGAAGGTATTTTTTTCTCTTTTTTAAAGTTTGTCAAAAAACTGCTTAACTTTCGAATTTATTTTTTGAAAAGTTTTCAAGTAAAAAAATTTGTTTCTAGGTCATTCAAGTTACCGAGGAAAATCCGATACCAGCCGTCTTTTCTGAAGTTTTCATCACACGGCATTTATCAGAACTCAACAATGCCGGTGATTTCTCAACTCCTTCATATATACCTCTTGTCCGTGCTAATGTAGTCAAAGGTTTAAATTTAATAAAAAAAATTTTTTCTAATTTTTTTGTTTTTAAAGGTATCTATCCGGATATTCTTATAAAGGCGTGGAAAAAATACAAAAAACAAAACCCGAAGATTGCTTTAAATAAACAACCAACTGAGCGCAAAGACAACACCTATGTCGTCCTAGTTATGGCAAATGGTGGAGTCGATCTAGAACTATATTTGCATATACCTAGAAAGGTTTAATTTATAACTTTATTTTTTCTTTTTATTGGACTGTGAGGAAAATAGAGTCGGGGAGAAACCCTTTGGATTTAAGAAAATACACATAAAATAGTTTTTTTCGGCAGTCCCGCTTCTCCAGTCTTTAATCAATTTTTAAAATTTATTTTCATATCTCCTAATCCCAAGGGCGTAGCCAGGGGGTTGATTTCGGGGGGGGGGGGGGGGGGGTAAAATATGAATGTTCGTATAAGGATGTAGTACAAAAATTAAGAGATGATTTCCATTGGCATTAATATTTTTAAATTCCAGGCCACCAAGAAACAACGTTTTTCAATTTTTTACCAAGTCGCCCTTTCCCTTGCTATAGCTGAAGAAAGATATAGTTTTGAGCATCGAGATCTACATTACAGCAATATATTAATCAGCGAAGTTACTACTAGAGAAAGAGAACGTCGAGATAAAATTTGGTTTTTTTTTGAATTTTTTTTTGGAAATTTTTAAATTTCATTTTCAGTTATTACTACAATGGTGAAAAAATTGAAGTCCGTTCTCATGGTGTACATGCTTCATTAATCGATTTCAACAATTCTCGGATGACAGATGATGTTACAAGACAGTCTGTTTTTGTTAAATTTGCTGTTAAACCATATAAAAAAGGAGATGATTATCAATTCAAAATTTACCCAATGATGAAAAAACTAAATGAGTTTGTTTATTTTTTATTAAAAATTAATAAATTTTACAGTCGAACCTTATTATGCGTAAGATACACCCCTAAGACTTAAAAAATTTTATATTATAGCAAGGGCGTAGGGCTATATCCCTCTCCCTTAAATGGGAAAATGGAGAAAATTTTAGGAGGGGCAACGAAAAGTAAACGCCAAACTTTTAGAGCACTTCCCCCTCCCCCTGAAATCGACCTCTCCTGTGTTATTGTCATATCATCTTAAATAAATTAGGGGCTTATAGCTGTGTAGTTTCTCGATTCAATAGTCAATTAAAGATTTAAAAGCGTCTCTAAAATAGAGGGGTGTCCAATATTGATTGTATCTTATAATGAGATTTTTACTGTCTAACAAAATTTTTATCTCTCCAAAAATTTTTTCTTTTCAATTTGTCAATTTTCTAGTGATGATTGGTCAACATTCCATCGCAAAACAAATCATTATTGGCTACATTACCTTTATGACAAATTATTTAAAGACAGACGTTTTACACTGAAAGAACGAGAAGATTTCGAAAAGATTTTTGGTCGTTTAGTATTAAAGACAGAAGAAGGAGGATTTGAAACAACTAAAGATTTTTTGGATAATGAAGAAGTTAGAGAAATATTTGATCATTACGTTTTTTGAAAAGGTTGAAGAATTTTTTTTTTGAATTTTATTTATTTTTAGAATTTTTTTTTTGATTTTATTGTGTGCAAAAATTGGGTTTTAATTTATTTTTTTTTGTATAAATTTTTTTGATTCTTTTAATAATTTTTAAAAAAATTTTCAAAAATGTTTATTCATTTTTTATACCTTTTTAAAAGCGTTTCTGGCTGATTTAGATGATATTTTCATGATTTGGGATTTCTTTGTGCTCTTCTAAAAAAGTCCGCAGGTTTTGTCCGCAAGTCGTTAGCTGTTTATTTAAATGAAGGAATTATTTTGGAGGAAAAGTTTGACGAGGTTATTTTTTTTATTGAAAGTATGTTTTTTAGATTACTTTTTGTAAAATAAAAGGGACAGATTTGCGGATAAAGCTTGCGGATTTTTTGAAGGGTAGCCTGACAATAAGGACGGACATATGGATATTACAAGGTACGAACAGCTACTCTGCTGATTCCGCAACCTATTGCAGCTGGGTTTTTTAAGTACATTGTCCTGTTAAGAAAAGAGTTTTTATGTTTTAGAACCAACGTAAATACCCAAAAAGTTATTTTTTTTCAGAGCAATCTCGGTATTCCGTCCGGATATGTCTTCCCTACCTTTTGGAGAGCATGGGGAAATTTAACAAAAAAATTTTTTTTTAATTTTTTAGAATTTTTAAAAATATTTTCTTTATTAAAAAAAACATCTACAAAATGAATAAATATTATCCTTTTGTTTATTGGGCTCAAGATGTTAATAATATTTTTTTGAGAGTGGAAATTAAAAGTCTTGTGGTTTATTTTTAATTTTTTATTAAATTAATTTTTTTTTTATTTTCTAAAGAATTATCAATTGACTGTTGCAAATGGGGGAAGACTTTTAATATTTCAAGGGATGGGTATTCCTTTAGTTGCTCCAGGTGATATGGCTGATTTGTCTCAATTTGAGTTTCAACTTTTTTTGGCTTCTGCTGTTGTGGTTTGCTTTTTTTTTAATTTTTTATTGTTGGAAATAAGTTCTGTGTAACCCCTTTTGTGTCTGAACCTTTTCTTGACCCTTTTATCGAACTTTTTCGAATCTTGTGCATGGGGTTTTCTGCCTTTTCTCGGTATGAATTTAAAAACTAGGTGTCTCTAAAATCTGAGAGGGGGAGGGGGAGTATTTAAATAGAAGTCCGTCTGCTGCTAATAAAGTAATTTATAAAAAACTATTTTCTGGCCCTTTTTTCGAATCAACCAATTTTTACAGTCACGGGAAACCAAGAAGACTCAAAAATGTCCAAGCTGATCTAGACGTGGAAAAATCACCCTAGAAAATGGATTTTCCTCCTCCCCAAATCAAATATAAAATTTAAAAAAATTTTATTTTTTAAGGAAAGTTTTGAATGCAAAGAAATTGAAAAAGGTTTAAATATTACATTAAAAAAACAAAATGCTGGATTTTGGAAGAATGGACTGGTAAATCCAGACCACAAATTGGAGACAAAGCTTTGGTTAAAATTTGATTTTGATAAATGGAAAGATGATCCAGAAGATGTTGACAATGAAGATGTTGATTTTGAGGAGGGAGATGGTTTGAGAATGAGAAAGGTTTTTTTAGTAATTTTAAATGTGTATAGGCAAAGTTTCGATATAAGATACCTTTTGGGGGTGGAAAAATTTTGTGTCTTGTAATGAAGTGCCTTAAATAGAGGGTAACGTTTAAACGACTCCTTTTAAAATTTTGGATCGGGTTTAGGGGTTTAAAAAATTTTTTGGATTGGATTCTTGGTCGAAAAAATTTGGGTACATAGGTTCGAGTAACTGACCCATTCCTGGTTACCACTTACAATTAGGGAACGATAAGGACGTAGCCAGAGAGGAGGGGAGGGGGGGTTGGGGGGAGGGCTTCTGTTACTAAAAAATATGGCTCAAAAAAATTTTCGCTAGGAACGCCAAATTTAAGCTCTAGTCCCTTCGCCCTTGCTGAACAATACCTTTGGATTATTTTGGATACTCCTTATTATAAGGGATGATTTTTCCAAATCCAAAGATGTATCTTATTGGGAGTTTTGTCCTTAATTTTTATATAAAAAATGAATTTTTTTTAAATAGAGTACAGTTATTGAAGACCTTTTACAACAAATTGAAAAGAACAAGAAAGAAGTAACCATTTCATCTAGTTGGGATTTTTACAAGAAGATTTTTTATTTTTTGGGTAAGGAAATTTTTTTATTATTTTAATATTAATTTTTTTGAGGTTTTAGGGGAATATATTTTGCGGATTATATAAATTGGGCCCGTTTAAATACCTTTTTTTACCCTTAACTATATTAACATGGGAAGGTTGCGAGGTGTCCGAGCTAAAAACGGTCGAGACCGGGCTCATTCGATAGAGAATATGCCCTTTCTAGCAAGGATTTTTTGCCGTTTTTGCCCGTTTTTTGATTTGGCCAAGATATGGCCCTCCAAAGTCCCAAAATTTGGCATAATTTTCCCCCCTCAAATATAAACATTAAATAACGGGTTAATTTTGTTGGCGTTGTGGTGTAGTGGTGAGTGTGCTTGACTCACCCTTTTTCTCTAAAAAGTTCGATTCTTTTTTGGGTTCTATTTTTTTATCTAATTGTTTTAAACATTATTCATTCCTTTTTCAATAATAAAAAAATTTTTCAACAAAAAGTAGCTCTGGGGAGCTAGTTCTTGTTTGGGCTTCAAAATGGGCTCATTCTTGTTGTTCTTGATAAAAAATTTTTTTTGAAATTTTAAATTACCCTCAAAAAAATTTTTTTTAGTTCGATTGTCTTTAAGTGGTTTTCTTCTTTTAATTGCTTTGTTTGCTATAATTTATTTCTTCTACTACCTATATGTTTTTATTACAACTTAAATTTTGTTGGAGAATATTCAAAAAAGATGAAGAATATGTGTGTGTGTTTTTAAAAATAGGTGGGGGTATTTTAATAATTATTTTATTTTGTTAAAGAAATATAAGATATAATATAGGTATCATTTTTTCGTTTAATTTAAAAAAAAAATATAAATAAAAACGAATTTGGAGTAGGGCTGGACGCATTTTCTAATTGCGTAGCTTGCGCGGTTTCTTGACAGAATTTGGCTGCGGAAAAAAATTTTTTTCATTTGCGTTTAGATCTAGTCGAAGCCTCTAACTGTAATTATTAAGAGAGCAAGGGAGTCGTATGTTTTCTCAAGATTCCCTGTCCGCGGTTATTTGAAAATCTTTGCCTATTTTAATTTTATTTTTTTTTCTAAATTTTTACTCAAAAATGTTGGTTGGACATACATAAACGGTTAACCGACCCGAACCCGAAAACTTTCAAAATAAATTTTTATTTAATTAAAAATTATTTTAATTTTTAAATTTCTTTTAAAATTTTTTCAAAATTTTAAGTTAAATCGAATTTTATGTGATTTTCCTATACTAGCTACTGAATGTGTTAAAAATTATAAAAAAAAATATAAAATTTGAAAGGGTAATTTAAAAATTTTAATTTTTCTGTTTATTGAATGATACAAGCAGTTGATGATTGTTTAGCAAATTTTTTAAATCTATTAATTTTTGTTGGAGGAGGAGGTTGTTCTTCTTGTTGTAGTGAGGTTGTTTGTTGTTGTTGTATTTGTTGGTTTTCTTCTTCCTCTTTTTCAATTTTTTCTTCATCATTTTTTTGTTCGATGACTTTATTTTCTTCCTTCTGTTCTTCTTCCTCTTCCTCGTCTTGATTCTCCTCATTATTAAAATTAAAAGGTTCTCCATTTATTTCCCCTGTTGGGGGTTGTATTTGTACAATATCAAAATTGCTGTTTTTTGTAGTAGATATGGCTGCTAACGACTTTCTAGGTAGTTGTTGTACTATTGTAGTTGTTGTGTTGTCAACTATGAGAGGAGAAAAATGAATTTTTTAAATAAAATTTTTTTAAATTTTTTTATTAAATTTTCCGTTTTTATTTTTTTTATTTTTAATTGAAAATAATTTTTTTTCTTATTAAAAAAATTTTTAAAATTTTTTTTTAGTTCTATTTTCCCCTTATTTTTTTGTTTTTTATTCCCCCTTTCTCTTTAAAAGTTTTTATTTAATACCATCATTTCCAGCTAAAGGGACTGTAGAAGCTATTTTATTATTTCTTTGTTTTAAACGTTCTCTTGGATTTGTTATTATTGCACGATAAGCGTTTCCAAAAATACTAGTAGATGTTGATTGAGGAGGGTTTGATTTTCCATTTTCTGTTGGTTGTTGTTGTTGTGTTTCTTGTTGTTGTTGTGAATTTGGTAGAGAAAGAGTACTTCCACTTTTCACTGGGATATTACGTTCCTTTAATTCTGATTTTTAAAAAATACAAATAATTCTGGAAAAATACAAATAATTCTGAAAAAATACAACATTCCGGAAAACTCGTTAAAAATACAATATTTCCGGAAAAAATACAAATAATCTCGGAAAAATACAAAATATTCCGGAAAAATACAAATAATTCTGAAAAAATACAACATTCCGGAAAACTTGTTAAAAATATTCCGGAAAACACGTTAAAAATACAATATTCCGGAAAACATTTTATTTTCCGGAAAGAAACACAAACTTAAAACACAAAATTCTGATTTATTAAAAACACAAGTAAATACAACCTATTCTGATTTTATTTGTATTTTCCGGAAAGCCCAAAATACACATTATTCTGATTTTATTTGTATTTCATTTTAATTAAATAATTCTGGTGATAAATAAAATTCTGATTTTTCCCCTATTAAATGAATAAGGAAGAGCGATTGCGTCGATGGTTAAGTTGGTATAACTTGCGCGTTGTTAATGTATTTTTCTTGAGGGATGTGAGGTTCGATTCCTCTGCTCTTCCAACATTTTTAAAATTGTTTATTTTTCTCAGAAAAAATTAAAAAAATATTTTTTCAATTTCAGAAAATGAAAAAAATTTATTTTTCAAAAATTTTAAAAACACCTCAGATTTTTGTCTGCTAAAAAGTCGTCTCACTCCTCCCAAACTTGTCTTCTTATTTTCAACATTTGTAATAGCAGCATTATTTGTAGTATTATTTTCTTCATTTGTATTATTATTTTTCTTCTTTGTAATTAATTTAACAACAGCATTTCCCCCTCCTTTCAAATGATTAGTACCTCCCTGCAACATTCTCTTTAAATTTGTGCTTAAAGGGGAAAGTCGGCGACTATTTAAATTTGTTGGGGAATTACTGCGTCGTCTTAAATGATTATTAGTTGAATTGTTGGTGTTGTTTTTGGTGCTTCTTCCACTGAAAAAATAAAAAGGGAATTAAAAAAATTTTTTTTTAATTTTTAAAATTTTCTCTGAATTTTTTTTTAAATTTTCTGGAAATTTCAAAAAAATTTTTTTTGATTTTTTAGAAATTTAATTTTTAAAATTTTTCTTATTTCCTCTGAATTTTTCACAAAAATTTTTTTCAAGTTATTTTAAACCTTTTCACGTCCTCAGCCCTTTTTATAAGTTGATCAATTATCGTTAAAATAAAAGTATTGTCATTTAACCCTTCGGCTTCAACTGCTTCCTGTTCAGCTTTTAAAGCAGAAAAAGAAAAACATTTAAATTGGCAATCGGGTCCAAACATTGTAGCTAATTGTTCTCCCTAAAAAATTATTTTTTGATTTTTTTAAATTTAAAAATTTTGGCGAGAGTCCGCCACTCGATTCTGCACTTTACTACCATCAAATCTATGGGAGAAAGCTCTATTCAGATGGCTTCGGACCATGGGCTCTAACACGCAGAACCGGGTACCTATCATTTATTGGAAGCATAAAATTGTTTAGACGCGTATTCTAGACAAGCGCCAAAAATTTTCTCTCTTTTACCTTTTCTCGAGTAATTAACCAATCATTTCCTCCTCCATCATCCAATTCCTTTACCATTTTTTCCATTGATGGCCGTCTCAATCTAGGTGTAGATTGATTATTATTTGTATTTATTTTAGGGGATTCTTGTATATTTTCTTCATTTTCTTCTTCATTTAAATTTAATTTTGAAATTAATGGTTTATTTAAATCCCTTTCTTCTTCAATTTCTCCTCCTTCATTTTTATCTTCATCCTCTTCAATTAATACATCATTGTCACATAATAATAAAGAGGCTGACTTAAAGGGATTTTTTTGTGTTTTTTGATTTTTTAAAAAATTTTTCAAAAAAAATTTTTTCCTAGATTTTTCAGAAAAAATTTTCCTAGATTTTTCAAAAAAATTTCAAAGATTTTTTTTGGAAATTTTTAGGTCAATTTATCAATTTGCCTATTTTTTCCCATTTTTAACAATTTTATTAACCCAACAAAATGAGAAAAATAAGCATTTCCGTTAACGTGTTTCTATGGTTAAGTAGGTTGTACTTCCGCCTTGGTTGTCTTTATTTTCTGGAAAGGGGCATGGTTCGATACCTATAGCTTTATAACGTGTTTAATTTTTATTTTTTATGCCCAGAAAATTTTTTAAAAATTTTTACTGATTTTTAAAATTTCAAAAAAAAATTTTTTCTGATTTTAAAATACACTAACAGGCCTAGCTGTATTTTTTGTTATTTTCCCCTTTCCTTTCCCTCCCTTTTCCTCTGCTGATTGACTAGTATTAAAATCTTCAGAAAATCCAGTTAATACATGAAATGAAGAAGGTATATGTGCAGCATAACAAATAATAGCTGCGTGGGCTCTGAAAATTTTTTAAGGAAAAAATTTTTTAAATTTAATTGATTACTTTCTAATGGCCATTAAGTGAGCTCCTGTACGTGTCTGTAAAAATAAAAATTAGGAAAAATTTCAAAAAAAATTTTTTCTGAAAAAAAAATTTAAGAAGATTTCCGAAAAAAATTCTAAAAAATTTTTTTCAGAAATTTTTCAGAAAAAAAATTTTTTTTGATAAAAAAACCGTTCTAGGATCAATTTGCATTAATTCTAAAGTAGAAAATTCTCCTTGTTTAAATTCAAAGGTTAGGTAACTAATGTCGGTATAATGATTGTGTTGTTCATATTTTTGCGCTGATTGTTTTAATTGATCAAACTTGAAAGGGAAAAATAAATTAATTAATTTAAATTAAAAATATGTACGGGAAGAATTGTGAGTATTTGTGGTTAAGTCGGTATGGGCCCCGCCTTGCCTGTTATTTTTCCCGGAAGGGGGCAAAAGTTCGATTCCTACAACTTTCTATCGACTCAAATTTAATTTTATTTTTGCTTTTAATTATTATTTTGTTCTTTTTTTCTTTAAAAAAATTTATTCTAATTTTTTTTTGCTCTTCGAAAAAATTTTAAATTTATTTTGTAGGGGGAAAGATAAATCATTTTTTAAATGAAAATACAAACCAAAATTTGTCTAATTCTTTTAATTCCAATTAATAAAATATTATATTCTTTAACATTATTATTTTCTGTATTTAAAGAAGATGAAGTTGAGGGGGCTATAAGTAAATTATTTTGTTGTGTGTCTGCAGTTGTTGGGGGTGGAGGAGGGGGTGGGGGAGGTGTTGGCGATGATGATTGTTGTTGTTGATTGGTAGGGGAAGATGACATGATTTTTTTAACTTTAAAAAAAGTGAATTTTTGATAGGTGATATTTAAATATGTGTGTGTGTTTGTGTGAAATTTTTTTGATAAAACGGAAAAAAACTTTTTTTTCTAGAAGATTTTTTTTAACTTAAAAAAAGGAGAGGAGGTGGAGGAGGACTTAAATTTAGATTTTATTATTTTTTTATTTAAAAAAAATTTTTTTTAGCAATTTTTGGATTTTTTAAAAAATTTTTTAGAAAATTTCTGAAGAATTAAAAAATTTTCCGAATTTAAATAAAAATTTTTTTGGACCAATTTAAAATAGGAAAGTGAAGAATTAAAAAATAAAATAACCTATCCATCCTTTAATTTCTAAAGATTATTTTTTAAAAATATAATAGTGAAAATTAGAAGAGAGTGAAAAATCAACAAGACAAAAAATAAGCCGTTGACTGTCAACCTATGTTTTCTCTCTCCTATTTTTTCACGCGTTCCTTTTAATCGAAAATTTTTTTCTTTCAATGTTGACTTTTGAATTTTGATATATTTTTTTTGTTTGTTTTGCTAATCTTTTTCTTTCTTGTTTAATCATTTTTCTATTCTTTTTTTCTTTTTTTTCTTTTTTTAATTGAAAAGTGAATTTTGTTGGGGGGAAAGAGGGGAGGGGGAGTAGTTGAGGAGAAAAGAGGGAAAGGGGAGAAATTTTGAAACAATTAAAAAAATATTTTTTTTCTTAACTAATTTTAAAATAATTTACAGACGTTTAAGATTACTTCTGTAAAAATAGAAAATAAAATATATTAATTGAAAAAATATAAAAAAAATTTTTAAGGATGTCTGGAGAGGGAAGTAACTTGATATTAATGAAGATGGGTACTTGTAAAATTGTTTTATTTATTTTGAAAAAATCCTATCAAAAATTTATTTATTTATATATTAAAATAAATTTTTTTAACAAAAAAATTTTTTTTAATTTTTTTGTGAGGGGTAGAGGAGATGTAAAGAAGTTGTGACGAAATAGTTTATTCTTGGGTAAACGATCTTTTGTTAAATTAAATGTAGAAAAAATAAAACTTGGAAAACTTAAAACTTGAAAATAAACCTGGAAATAAACTTAGAAAAAATAAACTTAGAAGTAAATTTGAAAACAAACTTGGAAACTTAAAACTTGAAAATAAACTTGGAAAACTTAAAACTTGGAACTAAATAAAATAATTAAATTTGTTGAAAATTATAAAAAATTTATTTTAAAGTTTTTTTAAAACAAAATAAAAATGCTTAGTTACACAAAGTTTTTTTATATTGTCTTTAAATAAAATAATAATGAGATAGAGAGAAGCCTTTCGGCAACAAAAGAAAAAGAAAAGTTGGGTGGAAAATTTATTAAGAAAAGGTAAAAATTAGAAGAATTGCTATGGTAACTTTGTTTTTTCTTAAATATTTATTTTTGTATTTGTATTTTTTTTTGTTAAATGCCAAAAAATACAAAAATAAAAAATTTTTTTGGAAAATTCTAAGAGAATGGCAAAAAAAATTAGTTAAGACTCGAATGTCCCTTTTTCCAATTTTTTGAATTTTTGAGAAACAATGCAAAATTAAATTAAAGAAGGCAAAAATAAAAAGTTTACGCGCACTCTAACTATTTTGACCTGTATTTTAGAAAATTACCAAAATAATATTCGAATAATTAAATTCAAGAAAATTGGTAGAATAATTAAATAAGGGAAAAGAAAGAGCATTTTTAAAAGGATTATGTGTTTGTTGTGCGCAATAAAACTTGTTGTTAGACACACAAAACAATTCAGGAAAACATTGTTTTAATGTTTCCAGTCATACAGATAGTTGTTAGACTTTCCGGAAAACTTATTTAAGAGAATGTTAGACACAAAAAATCCGGAAAGCTTTTCCGGAATCTATATTTAATTTCCAACTTTTTTCCGGAAAACTTTGTATTACAACTTGCTCTATAGAGGGTTAGACACAAACTTTCCGGAATTCTGTATTTTAATGCTTCCACTCATACAGGTAGTCATTTCCGGAAAGCTATTTTATTTTATTAAAAGTATGTTAGACATAAAAAATCCGGAAAACTTTTTATTTTTCCGGAAAACCTTGCAGCAAATTTTCCTCTATAAATTGTTAGACACACAACTTTCCCTGATATTTTTTTGTGGAAAATTGTTTTTCTATTTCCGATCATTAAAATCATCTCACACATAATTATTTTTATTTCTCTAATTACCATAAAAATTTTTTTGGATTTTGTATGACTTGGCGGTGTATCAAAGGGAAGATATATTTTTATGTAAGGGAATTATCGTCTCTCTAACTAAATAACAAGCAAAATTGCAATTTGCGTGGACGATTAAAAAATAAATGAGTTAATAATAATGATAATGACCTTTTTGAGCTTTTTTAAAATGCTTTTTTTATCTGCCGTTCATATAAAAATTGAAAATTGAGAAGAAAAACATATAGCATAATTAAGAGATTAGTCAGAGAATTCAGGAAAAGCTATTTTTGAGGAATTTTATTAAAACTTGGAAGAGAAAAGAAGGTTTGAAAATGCAATGAGGTAGACACAACCTTTTCCGGAAGCCTATATATTTTCCGGAATTTATTCAATTAAAACTTGATAGAGAAAAAAAGTTGGAGAAGCATTAAGTTAGTAAACACAACATTTCCGGAAAGCTTATATATTTTCCGGAACTTTCTATTTTCCGGAATTTGTCTACTATTTTATTAAAACTTGGTAGAAAAAAGTTGGAAGAAATAAACTTTCCGGAAAACAATAATATAGGGTAGACACACAACTTTTTCCGGAAGTATATATTTTCCGGAATATTAGTAAAACTTGACAAAGAAAAAAAGGAAAATATATTTCAGCCTACTTATTCCGGAAAAAATTAATTCTTTTAAACTATACGTCTCTCTATTAAATTCTTCATCTCTCATTAACAATAATTTACTTATTTTTATAAAATAAAATAATAATTATTAAAACAAAACACAATTGTTGATGTTCACATCCTTCAACAATTTTTTTTTCCTTTTTTCTAATTTTTTTTGGGATGCGCTTTTATTTAGTCCTCTCTTTTGTTTTGTGCCATTCACTACCTTTTTTATTTCCCATTAAAAATAATTTTTTTTTCTTCAAGAATTCCCCTTTTAAACACCAATTTTCTTTTTTAAAGTCATTTTATTGTTTTATTAATTTTTGAACTTTGCCGATAAAATAAGAAATTTTATTAAAGGATCCAGCAAAAAAATAAAAAAAGAAAGGTGAGATGTGTATAAATTAATTTTTTGTGAGGGAGGACTTGCGCAATCCGAGTAAGAGAGATGCCGGCATTTTTCTTAAAATAATAAATAAATAATAATTATTATTTTTTTGGAGATCCATGAACTGTCGATTTGAAAAAAATTTATTTTATTTTTTATGCTATTAAAAAATTAAAAAAAATTTTTTTAATAATTCCCTTTTGTGTCCTCCAAAAACTTCCCCGGAAGGGGCATTATAAAAACTACATATTTAATAAAAAAATAATAGAGACAAATTTAGTTGTTTTCTCACATTAACTCGTTTCTTTTTTGTTTTCTCATACTACAAGTTAATTATTATTACCATTCCGGGAAACAAATGATCTGTGTGTCTGTCTTATTTTCCCACATTATCTGTTTTTTCTATTCCATGTTTTAATGGTCGTTTATTTTATAATAAACTTTCCGGAAAACAATGTAATATATTTAAATAAACTTTCCGGAAAATATAAATAATTTAAATAAACTTTCCGGAAAACAATATAATATATTTAAATAAACTTTCCGGAAAACAATGTAATATATTTAAATAAACTTTCCGGAAAATATAAATAATTTAAATAAACTTTCCGGAAAACAATATAATATATTTAAATAAACTTTCCGGAAAACAATATAATATATTTAAATAAACTTTCCGGAAAACAATAATATATTTAAATAAGCTTTCCGGAAAACAATGTAATATATTTAAATAAACTTTCCGGAAAATATAAATGATTTTCTCTAAAACTATTTCAGGTTTTAGTAATAAAATAATATATGTTCCGGAAAGTTTTCCGGAATATGTATTTATGTATTTTCATTTCTTTTTCTATACTTCTATATTTCCGGAAAATATAAATAGGTATCTCTAACAATTATTTACACTCTTTTTTTCTCTGCCAAGTTTTAATTATTTTCCGGAATGGATATCGTGTACCAGTTAGTTTTATTTGTATATTCTTTTTCTCTGTCAAGTTTATTTATTTATATTTTTATTTGTAAATATATTTCCGGAAGTATAATTTCCGGAATTATATTCTTATAGCTATTATACTAAATAATATACTAAATATTATCTTTCCGGAAAACAAATGGGGCGTGGATGTTTTTTTTCTCTAACTTTCTCTGGGACTTGACTCTTCCCCCAAGGTTGCTCTAGTCTACTGGGAAAATGCTTCCAAAAATAAGCAAAAAACTAAAATTAAAAAAACAACAACAAAAAGCAAAACAATAATAAATATTATTTATTAATATACTTGAGCGGCAATTTGTTGCACCTGTGAAAATTTGAAAAATAAAAATTTTTTTGACTTTTTATGGGAGGTAAAAGAAATTATTTAAAATTTTAGTTGTTTGTTTATAATTTTTAAAAATTATTTTTTGGTATTTTATTAATTTATTTAATTTATAATTTTATTTATTTAATTACCCCATAGCGGGAATTTTAATATAGGTATTCTCATTTAATATTAATTTAGGAAAATTTATTTTTATTTTTTTTGAATTTATTTTTTTTGTTTCTTTTTTTTTCTGCCCCAAATAATTTTTTTATAAAATTATTTTTTAATTTTTAAAATTTTTTATTTAAGAAAAAAATTTTTTTAATTTTTTACACGTTTTTTGAGGCATAAAACTTTGAAAAATTCTTTTTTTTATTAAATTTAAAAAAAAAGATTGGTCAACTAGAAATTTATTTATTCCCGTTATTTGTTTTGTCAATTCATCTACTAACAATTAGATTTGCTACAATTTTGTTTCTCCTCTTGTTTTATAATTTTGCGTGTGACTGCTTTTTATTTTTATAAGCAACAAATATGCTAGCGAAAATGTTACGGTATTATAATGCTTTAAGTTTTTTAAAGTTGGTGATTTTATGTTGGTTAAATCAGAATTTATTTTATTCTGAATTTTTATAGTTGAATATTAAATTCAGAATTGTATAAAATCAGAATTTGTAAAATCAGAATTTTTATTAAACCAGAATTTTAATAATCCAGAATTTAGAAATCAGAATTTTAGAAAATCAGAATTTTGGAACTTCAGAATCTGTATTAAATTCAGAATTCTATTAAAATCAGAATTTTTATTAAATCAGAATTTAGAAATCAGAATTTTTATTAATTTATTAAAATCAGAATATAATTTAGTCAGAATATAATTAATTATATCAGAATCAGAATTTCCTCTCCGCATTCTAATACTTAATTGTTTGCGTCAACTAATGGTATTGTTTTGCCTGCACAAAATTAATTAAAATTCTAATTTTTTATTTTTTTTATTTATTAATTTATTTTAGACACAAATTCTTTAAATAAATTTTTAAAACCCATTTTTCTCTTTATTTTCTTTATTTTTCTAATTTTCACGCGAAAAATGCGTCAATTTATTTTCCAAGTATATTTCCTATAAAAGTAAATTTTCAGCAATTAAAGAAATAAAATAAAAATTTATTCACTCAAACACAACCTTAACTTAACCAAAACTTTCCTCAATCCAATTAAACAACCAATTTTCTTTCATAAAATTTCCTTTCTTATTGTGTCACAGAGAGACTTGGGTTGGTTCCGCCTTCTTCTACTTAATTGCTTGAAATATTTATTTTTAAAAAGGCATTTTATTTTGTTCGGAAGAAAATTGTGTGAATTTAAAAATAAGTAATTTTACCCTTTTTATTTTTTTAAAATTGAGAAAAAATTTTTTTAACCAATTAAAGTTAATAATAAGGGGAATTATTGGTGTATTAAACTAATAATTCTGATTTTAATTTAATATTATCAGAATATTTATTATTTTATAGCACTATAGAATATCAGAATAAAATTATTTAATAAAAATCAGAATTATTAAATAAATGAATTATACCAGAATATTATCAGAATTATTAAATATCAGAATATTTGTTATTTCAGAAACTTAAAATAAGAACATATCAAACAGAATTATTTTTAAAAATCAGAATTTTAAAATCAGAAATATAAAAATCAGAATTATTTTTAAACCAGAATTATTACTAAAAACCAGAATTATTTTTAAATCAGAATTTTTATTAAATCAGAATTTTAAAATCAGAAATTTAAGAAAATCAGAATTTTTTTCAGAATTATTACTAAAAGTCAGAATTACTTGTAAATCAGAACTCTAATTAATTATACTTAATTCTGATTTTTTAAAATCATTTATTCCCTTTTACACCATTTGACAGTATTATTAAAATAGAAAAAGAGCGTATAGGCCACGCCTTCTACTCCACCCATTAAATAGTTATAGTCTATTTTATGTGCCTTTCATGAATTGCTTCCATTTATATACATACATATATTTTTATTTCTGTCAATTTTTAAGAGAATCTTTTTTTAATTTTTCTAAAAATAAGGCATGTAAATTTTAAAAATTTTTTCTGGTTCTGATTTTTAAATAATTTTTTTTTCTGATTTAATTTAAGTTTCTGATTTCCTCTCCTCCTCTTTTTCGATAAAACACACAATTTTTGTATTAATTTTTTTATTTTTTTAAATTTCCCATAAAGTCAAATCCGTCAACAATTAAATATAAAATAGTTTTTATTTATTTAATCTCTTTTATTTTTTGACCTTCCTTCTTTAATTATTATAAAATTAATAATAGAATGAATGTGAATTATGTGGATTTAACAAAAATAATTTTTTCCTTCTCTCAAATTTCAAAAAAAAAATTTTTTTCTATTAAAAATAAATAAAAATTAAATTTAAAAATTCAAAAAAATTCAAAAAAAATTTTTAAAGGCTTCCAAAAATTTTTTAAAAATGATTTTCGACCCGCGCATGGCCGCTGCTGCTGCTTTATTAATGTCTTCTTCTCCACCTAATTCTGATAATAATAATAATAATTCTTTTTGTGATCAATTAAATGGTAGAAAAAATTAATTTAATTTAATTAAATTTAATTAAAATTAATTTTTAAGTAAATGGACTTTTTGCTTCTAATACAACTGGTCAGAAATTAATTTTATCGCCGCCGCTTTCAATTAAATCAGAAAATGCAAATAATACTAATAGGTAGATTAAATCAGAATTATTGTATTTATAACGATAAATTTATAAAAACAGAAGAATATATTTTATAATTCTGATTTTTATATATTCTGATTATTTTTTATTATTTTATGTAAATCAGAATTAATTTTTATTTTTAAATCAGAATTATTAAAAGTTTTCCGGAAAATTTGTCAGAATTAAATCAGAATTATTAAAACTTTCCGGAAAACTTATCAGAATTAAATCAGAATTAATTAAAACCTTCCGGAAAACTTATCAGAATTAAATCAGAATATAAAAACTTTCCGGAAAACTTATCAGAATTAAATCAGAATTATAAAAACTTTCCGGAAAACTTATCAGAATTAGATCAGAATTATAAAAACTTTCAGGAAAACTTATCAGAATTAAATCAGAATTATAAAAACTTTCCGGAAAACTTATCAGAATTAGATCAGAATTATAAAAACTTTCAGGAAAACTTATCAGAATTAAATCAGAATTATTTAAAACATTCCGGAAACTTTAAATTATCAGAATTATTAAAATCAGAATTATAAAAACTTTCCGGAAAACTTTCCGGAAAACTTATAATTATCAGAATTATTATTTAGAAAATCAGAACAAATAAATACAATTAATTCTTAAATTTCAGAATATCAACAAAACATTTCCCAACTTGTTCTGATCCATATTTACAACAACAACCAGCATTAAAAACATCGTTATTAAACGAAAAAAGTTCTTTTCGCATAGAAACAATTATTTCAAACAAAGAAACGCAACAACAAAATTCTGAAGAAGAACCAGAAGAAGAGAAAGAGGAGGAGGAATTAGTGGAACGTAAAAACAAAAATAAAAACAATTTTTTATTTTCTTCTTTCCAACAACAACAACAACAACAATTTGTTTCAGTTCAAAATTTACTTGCCCAAATGACTGGGGGAATACAACAACAACAACAACAAGGAATGATGTTGATGTTGGATAAACAATTTGTACCTTCCAGTGGTTTTAATTTGTCGAATGGGGAGGATAATGAAGGTAAGGGGAAAATTTTGAAAATATTACTGTAGAAAAATCAGAATTATAGTTATACAAATCAGAACTTATTTGTTTAAAAATTAGAGAAAAATCAGAATTATTTTCTTAAATATCAGAATATATTTTTTTAAATCAGAATTTTATCAATAAAAACCAGAATTTCTTTTCTAAAAATCAGAATTTTAATTTTTAAAAATCAGAATGTTATTAAAAAAACCAGAATTTACTTCTAAAAATCAGAATTATATTTTTTAAATATCAGAATTATATTTTTTAAACCAGAATTTATTTTTTAAAAATCAGAATTTCTTTTCTAAAAACCAGAATTTTAATTTTAAAAATCAGAATATTTGTTTAAAAATCCAGAATTTCTTTCTTAAAAATCAGAATTTTCTTATTAAAAATCAGAATTTCATTTTAAAAAATCAGAACACTAAAATACTATTAATTTTCACCATACTTTACTCCAATTCTCTCACTTTCTTCTTCCTCAAAAAAATAAATTACTGTAATTGTAACAAAAAAAGACATTTTATATTTTTTAAATACTACGATTTTGACCCATTTTAGCGGAAATCTTTTCCATTATTTTTTTTCTTTTATTTCTAATTATTTTCTTTCCCCCTCTCCTCTACTCAATTTTCCCTCAATTCATTCAATTATTTTCAAATTGCCTTAGGGCTAATTGTTGTCTCCTTTACCTCCACAAACTTCTTAAGTATTCACACTTTTATTTTAATTTTGTATCAATGAGGAAGAAAAATTGGGGGAAGAAAGGAGAGGGAAGGGGAGGGAAGGGAGGGAGGGAAGGGGAGACACACGGATTTGGGGCGGCTTAACTAAATATACCTATATAAAATAAAATAAATACAATTTTAAGAAGAAAATCCCCCAATTAATCCAATTCCCAAGGGTATAATAGAAAGAAAGAGACAAGTAATTGAGTATAAATTAGGGTGTTTTATTAGCAAATTGAGAGGTAAGGGAGGAAGGTGAACAATTTATTAAATAAAAAATGATATTTAAAAAAGTGATTAATAGAGGGAGAAGTTGGCGGTTCCGAGTATCCTGAACCGAAAAAACCCCGGATATTCGAAATCTTTGGATTTGGATATCGGTTCCGGATATCCGGAAATTTCCCAGGAACCGCCATCCTTAATGGGGGAGAGAAATTGGAATTTTGTACTATATTCATGAGGTAAAAAATTTTTTTGGGAGTGATGGAATTGAACTTAAATTTAATTTTGATAGGCTTTTAAGTCTAAATATAGGCTTTGGATTTTTTTAATTTAATTTTAAAAATAAAATTAATTTTTAATTTAATACAAGTACCGTATTTACTCTGGTAATTCCCCAGGGGGATTATTGTTTCAACCCATCCCCAGGGTGGGGAATTAATAGAGACTGGGGAATTAATAGAGTGGGGTAGAAAGAGGGGGATTATTGTTTCAACCCATCCCCAGGGTGGGGAATTAATCGAGACTGGGGAATTAATAAAGACTGGGGGATTACTAGAGTAAATACGGTAAATGATTCTTTAATAATCCACTTAAAAAATAAATTATTGTAAAAAATAATTATCTAAATATTAATTTTTGAAGGATTTTAGAGAGGAAGAGAGGAATTAGTAGCAAATTAAATAATAATTGAGGGAAGATGTAGGAAAGGTGATTAATAAAATTTAAGAGAAGGGAAAGGAGGGAGGGGGGATTAACTTTAGCAAATAAATGACGAAGAAAAAAATTACATATTTAAAAATAATGGGATTAATTAAGCTAATATTTACTTAAATGCCCTCAGGCAATATTTGAAAAATAATTTTCTAGGGCCTGGGATTTTCTAAAAAAATTTTGAGGGATAAACGGTACATCTAACCAGAGGTGGGTCAAAACAGTCAGAGGTGTCGGAGATTGTAAAAGCAGGAAATCGGAACTGTATACCTATAATAATAACTAATTTTTTTACCATTGTTTTTGGGGGGAAATAAATAGTCGGAACTCGGAAATCGGAAATCAAATTTTTTTTTCGGAAATCTGAATTCCGACCCACCTCTGTATGTAACCCAAAAAAGTTTGCTAATATACGAGTAAAATTATTGTATTTTTAATTTTGGGGTTCCCTTCCTTTTCTGTTTTTCTAGTTGACCTCTCCTCTAAAATACTTAAAATAATGATTTGGATTTTTATTATTATTTATTTTCCTTCAAAAACAATGGGTAACAAAAAATCAGTTATTATATTTAACTGTTCTCTAAACTCTTCCCTCATTCTTTCCCTCATTCCCGTCTCGTTGTTCTCCCAAAAAAATTATTTTTTTAAAGTATTTAATTGCTCGTATAATGCTTTTACTATTATTATTATTCTCGAGAAATCAACAAAAAATACAGTTATTATTGTAATAAATACTTTTTTTTGGTTTGAGACACCTGTCTTCCTTTTTTCCCACATTACACATGTCTTGTTTTGTTGTATTTGCTCCGTGAACCCTAAAAAACTTTTTTTGTACGATTGAAGAAGGAACAAAAAAATAGGACAAGAAATTTTTTGGACAAATTCTGTTGGATCAATCTCTGTATTACGACTCCCCTCTCTTGCGTCTCGTTTTTCCTTTTGTATCAACTAGGGATCTGTTTCTAGGGAGCTTCTAGTGATCTGTTTTTAGCCTAAGTTGTTTCCCCTACCTGAACAATTTCCTACTTAATTAGTTAAACAAGGCCCTAAAGGTGTGTGTGTTGTATTACAGGTTTGACAGTTTAATTTAACTATTAGAAAAATTATTTTTCTGAAAAAGAAAATTCTTTCCAATTCAACGAAAAATCAAAATATTTTGTGTGCCGATTAGGTTGTGGATAACAAAAAAAAAATTTTTTTAATGGACAAATTTTTCTTTTCTATTTTTCTGAGGGGTGTAATATGCGTAAAATTATCTCGCAAAAATTATATATATTTAGTTAAATATTAAAAAAGGGATATATTTATTTTATTTTGTTTATTTGGATATAATGGAGAAGGGAGGGGGGGATTTTAGGTAGTTAGTTAGTGAGATGACGCGTGTATTTATTTTTATTTTATTTAAAAAAGTCATTCAAAATTATATGGAAAAATGGCGGAAATAAATACAGTGCAAATTGGATTATTTAGTAAAAATAATATTTTTATTAAAAAAATTTTTTTAATATTTTTTTTTAATTTTTAGAAAAATTTTTTTTAAAAGATGGAGAGGTTTAGGCTGCTTTTTGTTAATAATTCTATTATTTTAATTTAATAAAAAATTATTTTTTAATTTTTTTTATAAATTTAAGAATATTTTCTTTAATTTAAAATTAATTTTAAAAAATTAGTTTAATTTATTTTATTAAAAAAAATTTTTTTATTGGCTGACAGTCAGTTAAACTACCTACCTATTACCCTACCTATTTTCTTCTATAATTTAAAAACATTAATTTTCTGTTTAAAACATTTGCCGCCTTATAAACATTAAAAGAAACAAACAAATTGTTTTTCTTTTTTTCACTGGTTTTAAATAAACACCGCCTTATAATTAAACTTGTTTGTGTTTTGTCGTGTGTCTTTAACTCTTATTTTGTATTTTACTTGTATTTTCTCTTTATATTAAATAAACCTGGAATTAAAAAAATAAACTTGGATTAAACTTGAAAATACAAACTTGGAAATAAACCTTAAAAATAAACTTGAATTAAAACAAACATTGAAAAAAAACTTCAAAATAAACTTGGATTAAAACAAGCATTAAAACAAAACATTAAACAAAACATTTAAATTTAATGTTTTTTTCAGAAATTAATTGCAACATTTCCCCATCCCAACAAACATCAACAAACCAACAACAATTTTATGAAAACATGCGAATCTCACAAACATCCCCCCATTCATCCTCTAGTGAAACAACAACAACAACACCCATAACAACATTAACACCAAACAAAAGAAACTCAACAAATACTTGTTGTGTTTCCGGAGGGAAAAAGGCAAGAAAAGCGCGAACAATATTTACTGACAAACAATTGCAAGAGTTGGAAACAATGTTTGAACATAAGCGGTAAGGGGGTCTTGAAATTTATTTTTTTATTTTTTGACTTTATTTTTTAAATTTATTTTTTTTTTAATTTTAATAAATATTTTTTATGTAATTTAAATAAAATTTATTTTTATTTTTAGTTATTTGTCTGTTACCGATAGAATGGAGTTGGCTAGAAGAATGAATTTGAGCGATACTCAAGTGAAAACATGGTATCAAAATAGAAGGTATAAAAATTTTTTGAATTAAAAAAAAATTTTTTTAAATTAAAAAATATTTTAAACAAAATTTTTCTTTTATTTTCCCTCATTTCTACAGTAATTTTATTTTTATTTAACCAAATAAGCTTCAAATAAACTTCCCGCTTGTTTCCTTTTTGAGTGAGAGAAATTTATATTCTTTTATTTCTTTTCGCTAATTTATTCACTAAAATAATAATACAAGAAAAAGCATCCCTAAAAAGATTTTTGAATCTTTAATGACTAAAATAAATAAATATTAATGCTTCAATGAGAATGCTTCAATCTTTTATTTTTATTGTACATATAACCGGAAAGGGGTGTATTCCAAGTTTATTTTGTGTTTTCCGGAAAGTTGTAAAAATGTTTGTATTGTTTTTCCGGAAAGTTGTAAAAATGTTTGTATTGTTTTCCGGAAAGTTGTAAAAATGTTTGTATTGTTTTCCGGAAAGTTGTAAAAATGTTTGTATTGTTTTCCGGAAAGTTGTAAAAATGTTTGTATTGTTTTCCGGAAAGTTGTAAAAATGTTTGTATTGTTTTCCGGAAAGTTGTAAAAATGTTTGTATTGTTTTCCGGAAAGTTGTAAAAATGTTTGTATTGTTTTCCGGAAAGTTGTAAAAATGTTTGTATTGTTTTCCGGAAAGTTGTAAAAATGTTTGTATTGTTTTCCGGAAAGTTGTAAAAATGTTTGTATTGTTTTCCGGAAAGTTGTAAAAATGTTTGTATTGTTTTCCGGAAAGTTGTAAAAATGTTTGTATTGTTTTCCGGAAAGTTGTAAAAATGTTTGTATTGTTTTCCGGAAAGTTGTAAAAATGTTTGTATTGTTTTCCGGAAAGTTGTAAAAATGTTTGTATTGTTTTCCGGAAAGTTGTAAAAATGTTTGTATTGTTTTCCGGAAAGTTGTAAAAATGTTTGTATTGTTTTCCGGAAAGTTGTAAAAATGTTTGTATTGTTTTCCGGAAAGTTGTAAAAATGTTTGTATTGTTTTGCGGAAAGTTGTAAAAATGTTTGTATTGTTTTGCGGAAAGTTGTAAAAATGTTTGTATTGTTTTCCGGAAAGTTGTAAAAATGTTTGTATTGTTTTCCGGAAAGTTGTAAAAATGTTTGTATTGTTTTCCGGAAAGTTGTAAAAATGTTTGTATTGTTTTCCGGAAAGTTGTAAAAATGTTTGTATTGTTTTCCGGAAAGTTGTAAAAATGTTTGTATTGTTTTGCGGAAAGTTGTAAAAATGTTTGTATTGTTTTCCGGAAAGTTGTAAAAATGTTTGTATTGTTTTCCGGAAAGTTGTAAAAATGTTTGTATTGTTTTCCGGAAAGTTGTAAAAATGTTTGTATTGTTTTCCGGAAAGTTGTAAAAATGTTTGTATTGTTTTCCGGAAAGTTGTAAAAATGTTTGTATTGTTTTCCGGAAAGTTGTAAAAATGTTTGTATTGTTTTCCGGAAAGTTGTAAAAATGTTTGTATTGTTTTCCGGAAAGTTGTAAAAATGTTTGTATTGTTTTCCGGAAAGTTGTAAAAATGTTTGTATTGTTTTCCGGAAAGTTGTAAAAATGTTTGTATTGTTTTCCGGAAAGTTGTAAAAATGTTTGTATTGTTTTCCGGAAAGTTGTAAAAATGTTTGTATTGTTTTCCGGAAAGTTGTAAAAATGTTTGTATTGTTTTCCGGAAAGTTGTAAAAATGTTTGTATTGTTTTCCGGAAAGTTGTAAAAATGTTTGTATTGTTTTCCGGAAAGTTGTAAAAATGTTTGTATTGTTTTCCGGAAAGTTGTAAAAATGTTTGTATTGTTTTCCGGAAAGTTGTAAAAATGTTTGTATTGTTTTCCGGAAAGTTGTAAAAATGTTTGTATTGTTTTCCGGAAAGTTGTAAAAATGTTTGTATTGTTTTCCGGAAAGTTGTAAAAATGTTTGTATTGTTTTCCGGAAAGTTGTAAAAATGTTTGTATTGTTTTCCGGAAAGTTGTAAAAATGTTTGTATTGTTTTCCGGAAAGTTTCATGTTTTACAATAATTAATTATTTAAAACAAACTTTCTTTCTCTTTCTCTCACATTCTCTATAATTTAAGTGATGTTTTAGAGTAAATCATTAATTCTCTCCTTTCTTTTCCTTTCTCAATAAATAAACCTATTTTTGCGGCACCATGTTTAAAAAGCATTGAAGCAAAAACACAAATATATTTTGAGAGTTGTCATTTGAATTAGTCAAAAAATAGGAGGAAATTGTTAGGATGAGAGGAAACGGGGAGTATCATCACACTTTTCTAAAAGCACAAATTGGTTTTAGAAAATTGTTAGGCTTAAAAATAAATTTGTGTTTTTAGTGAAAAGGCCATCGTAGGGCCAATTGCATGTCAAAAGGGGATTAGGTGATGATTTATTTTTTTGATTTTTTTTATTTTTTTTTTTTGGGGTAAAATTGGATTTTTAAAGAGTGATTATTTGAGTGAGGAGAGGATTTTTAAAAATTAAAAAATATTAAAAAAAAATAATTTTTTTTTGAAAATTTTTACTAAAAAATAAATTTAAAAATCAAAAAATCTTAATTTTAAAATTATTAAGAATTTTATAAAAAAAAATTTTAGAACAAAATGGAAGCGACAAGAACAGACTAGTGCAGATATGCTTAACGATCAGCAACAAGTTATAATGGTTATTATTTAATTAATGTTTTTGTTAATTAAATGTTTTTCCGGAACGATGTTCAAATTTATTTTGTTTTCCGGAAAATGTTTTGTTTGTAAAACAACAAATGTTTTGTTTATAAACAAAAAATGTTTTCAAAACATTTTCCGGAAAACATTTGTTTTGTTTTACAATTTGTAATATTTTTCCGGAAAACAAAAAATAAACTTGAAATACAACCTTAATTACAAATTGTAAAACAAAACACTTGTTTTCCGGAAAATGTTTTGTAGAATGTTTGTCTTATAGTGTTTACAAAACATTTTCCGGAAAACATGTGTTTTACAATTTGTAATATTAATTAAGGTTTTATTTCAAGTTTATTTTTGTTTTCCGGAAAATTATTACAATTTGTAAAATTAAAACTTGTTTTCCGGAAAGTTTTATAAAAAAGTTTTATACTTTTTCTATTTCCTCTTTTTCTCTATTTTATTTATTTTAGATGCAAAACTTAATACGCAGTGACCCTCTCTACTGGGCTCCATTACTGTCACAATTTGCTTCCAACCCTTATTTAATGCATCGTTTACTGCCAGCATTTCTTTCTACCCCTAATATACCAATTACAACATCAATTAATTCCAATTCCCCTTTCACCAATTCCTCCTCTTCTGTTGCCAGTACTTCTTCAACATTATCTACCTCAACAACAACAACAACTTTATCAAATACAGAAACAATTGATGAAAATAAAATTAAAACAATTTCAGGATTAATAAAAAATGAAGAAGATTTAAATATAAAAGAAAAAGAAAAATTAAAAGAAGAAAATGCTTTGAGTTATACTGGAAAACTTGGGAAACGTAAACATGTTTTAAGTGAGGAGAGTGAAGAGATTGTAAAAAAAGTTGCAAAAGAGGAAGTTTAGATTAATAAATAAACTTTAATAAAATGTTTTAATAATTGTAAAACTTTTGTATTTTTTGTATTTTGTATTTTTAATGTGCATTGTATCAAGTTTTTGTTTTATAATGTGAAATACATATGTAGAATAAACAGGCGAAAATACTGTATATAAATTTAAAACCTGGAAACTATTAAACTTTTCCGGAAAAACATTACCGGAAAACATTGAAATAATATAAATCGTGTTCGTAAAAACATTTCCCGAAAAAACTTTTCGAAAACATTAAAACATATTATAAATCAAGTTTATAAAAACATTTTCCGGAAAAGATTATAAATTATGTTTTTCCGGAAAAACATTAAAGTTTATAAAAACATCTTCAGGAAAAACTTTCCGGAAAAACATTAAAGTTTATAAAAACATCTTCCGGAAAAGATTATAAATTATGTTTTTCCGGAAAAACATTAAAACCTTCTAAACATCCTACAAAGCAAAAGTTTATAAAAACATTTTCCGGAAAAGATTATAAATTATGTTTTTCCGGAAAAACATTAAAGTTTATAAAAACATCTTCAGGAAAAACTTTCCGGAAAAACATTAAAGTTTATAAAAACATCTTCCGGAAAAGATTATAAATTATGTTTTTCCGGAAAAACATTAAAGTTTATAAAAACATCTTCCGGAAAAGATTATAAATTATGTTTTTCCGGAAAAACATTAAAACCTTCTAAACATCCTACAAAGCAAAAGTTTATAAAAACATCTTCCGTAAAAACATCTAAACCTTCTAAACATTTTACAAAACAAATAAAATGTACTATAAAAACAACACATTTTATTCTCCTTTATCCCCTTTTGACCTTCTAGAGCTGTTCAATTTCTCATTAATTCAGTTTTAATAAATAATTATTAAATTATATATTTTTATATTATTTCACACATCCTTCGTTTTAATAAAATGCGCGCGGTCACTTTGCTTAATAAAAATATTAAATATTTTTGAATATTACCCTAAACATATGGCAGCAGCTAATAATAATAATACTATATTATTACATCTTAAAAAAGTCGTCCTTCAAAAAAATTATTTTTTTTTTGTACTTTAAAATAAAATTATTAAAAAAATTTTATTTTTTCTAAAATTAAAAAAATATTTTTTTAGTCATTAAACCCATTTTCCCATAATCATCTACCATTTTTTAAAAATAAAATAAAAATAAAAATAAAAAATGAGGTCGAGAAATAAGAGGACAGATTGCGCAATGTTTTAATTGTGTAAATAAATGAGTCAAATAAACAAAAAAAATTATTGTGAATTCTCTTCCTTACAGTTTTTGCTTGTTGTTTTCATTATCGTCTCTTCAAATCAAATAATTAAAAAATTTCCCCAAAAAATTTTTTTTCTCGACGATAGAATAAATTATGATGGTATTTTTGTATTGTGGAATAGTGTCGATTTATGGGCAATTAAAGCACCTTTGCGCTCATTATTCGTCTTGACATTGTTTCTGCACCATATGCTATTAAAACAATTAAAGTAAAAGTCAAGAAATGACAATAGAGAAAAAAAAACATTTTAAATAAACATAAAAAGATTTACGGAAAATATGATAAAACGTCAAATAAGTTTTGTTTAAGTTTCCGGAAAACATTTTTTATAAACTAAACATGTTTGAGGAAGTCTCACAAAACATCAAACAAACATTCCGGAAACATTCAAGTTTTACAAACATTTCAGAAACATCTAAAAACATCCTCTGTATAGTAGACAATTTTAGATGTTTCATAAACATCAGACGAACATTCCGGAAACAGAAAAATTAAAAAATCATTTTCCGGAAAACATCTTCCGTAAAGTTTAATAAAACTGAACATGTTTTAAAGTTTCACAAACATCCAAACATTAAAAAAAACATCTAAAAACACATTTATAACCCAAACATGTTCAAATTGATTTTCCAAAAAACATTACATAAACATATAACTAAAGTTATGACTAACTTTAAAACGCTACTTTATATGAGTAATACGCTTACTTCCATGTCTCGTTCAAATTTTATTCTTATAAAAATTATTAATAATTTTTTTAATTTTTTAAAATTCTTATGAAAAAATTTAAATTATTATTTAAAATATTAATTTTATTAAAAATATTAATTATCAATTCAACACAAAAAATAAATTCTAATGAAAACGAAGGTGTTTTTAAATGTTTTCCGAAAATTCGAGAGAATATTCCGGAAAACATTTATAATTTTAAAAACACTAAAACATGTTTTTAATTCAAGTTTTGGCAACGATACTTTATGGGAGCGATAATATTACTTTAAATAATACTCAAAAAATAAACAAAATTCAACCTTGGGACGGAAATAAATTTTTTGAAAGAAAAAATAATTTGGGTATAATTAATTTATTTTAAAAAAAATTCAAAAAAATATTTTTTAAGGTCTTCTAATAACATTGTTAGCAATTGTTTTGGGCATTGGAATATGTTCGTTATGCGCAACATGTTTAGTCAAACATTATATTACAACAAACGATATTAAAAACTTGAAGAAAAAGAGAGTTGCGAGTGTTCGATATATTCACAAACAAAGCATTACTATTTAAATGACTAAAACATAATGAAAAACTTAAATTCCGGAAAACATTAAAACTTGTTTAAATCATTGTAGAAATGTTTTACAATTTTCCGGAAAACATTTCCGGAAAACCTATTTAAATAAGTCACAATTTACAACTTACCGGAAAACAAGTTCAGATACAAATTACTAAAACCATTTATGTTTTCCGGAAAAAACTAAAACTTTAAAAACACTCCAAACTTTCCGGAAAACAAGTTCAAAAACATTAAAACCATTAAAACATTTACAACTTTCCGGAAAACACCAAGGAACCTGATTAAATAAGTCACAATTTAGCAACTTTCCGGAAAACAAGTTTAAAAACAAATTACTAAAACATTTGTCTTCCGGAAAACACCAAAACTTTAAAAACACAACCCTGAACATTGCTACATAACAAACTTCAAAACATTCAAAACTTTCCGGAAAACAAGTTTATAAACAAACTACTAAAACATTTACAACTTTCCGGAAAACACAAAAACCTTAAACACACAAAAACAAAGTTTTAATTATTTTATTCAACACAACATATATACAATAGGCAGCGACAATACAAAATGTGCGCAAATACAATAATATTTAAGGGGTAGAGAATATTATCACAATACGCGCATCCAATACAAACAACTACATATATATGAGGAATAACAAAGTAATTATGAGTCTAATACATACACAAACAAAATCATGGGGAAGAGAGGGGATATATTAGAGGGAAAAAATATATAAGGGATATGAGAGGGGTTTTTGGATATATTATAGAGGGAAATCTTTGCAAAAAATATATATATCTTTCTGATTTCCTCATTCCTGTTTTTCTCCCTCAGATTTATGTGGATGTGCCAATTTTTGCTCTTCAGACTGTAGATGATTCGCGCTGCCGCCATTCCCAGCTTGCGTCCAACCATTACTAGAAAAACAAGGGGAGGTATTAAAAGGTTTTGGTTTATTCTAGTTTCCGGAAAACATTCAAAAACATTCCGGAAAAACAATGTTTTGTTTATTTATTATTTTCCGAAAAACATTCAAAAACATGTTCAGAATATTAAATTTTAGACAGTGGAAAAACAAGTTTATTTTTTAGTTTCCGGAAAACATTCAAAACACTCCGGAAAAACAAAGGTTTGTTTAGACTGTTATGTCTATTTTGTATTTTCCGGAAAACATTTAAAACATGTCAGAATATTAAAGTTTTTAGACAGAAAACAAGTTTATTTTTATGGTTTCCGGAAAACATTTAGCAAAACATTCCGGAAAAACAAAAGTTTTATTTACTCACCTCTTCCTCCTCGCCTTCTCCCTCTCCCTCATCTTCGCCACCCTCCGTGCTTGCAGGCTTGGACTCATCAGCAGCATCTTCAGCATCAGTTCCCGCCTCCTTTGCCGTTCCTTCCTCTCCAGTCGTCCCTCCAGCACCTCCCTCATCAGCCGCAGATTCAGCCGTCTTTTCTTCACCTTCCCCATCTTTCTTCTCGGCGTCTTCCTTCTTCGAGCCTTCATCCTCCGTTGCGCTCTTATCTGCTCCTTCGGTTGTTTTCGCCTCCGATTCCGCGCCGCCAGCAGCAGAAGCACTAGACTTGGTCCCCGCTTCAGCGTCCCCTTCCTTCCCCTCATCCTCCGATTTTTTGCCTGAGAGAAGGAAGAAAGCAACAATTCCGACAATGCAACACAGAAGCCTTAAAAAATGAAAAAAAAAATTTTTTTTGAAATTTTATTGAGAAAACTCACACAACAACGATAATGACAATGACTATCACCGAACCACTCTTCTCTGTTGGAGCAGGTGTAGTGGTAGTTGTTGTTGAAGGAGATGGAGGCTTGCCAGAAGAAGGCTTAGGAGCAGAATCACTCGTAGATCCCCCCACTGGTGGCGGTTCTGTCTCTGGCTCGCCTGACGGGTCACTTCCCGGTGCGCCTTCTGATGTAGTCTCAGGCCCAGACGTGGTAGAGTTGCCCGAAACTGGTGGCGTTGTCTCTGTATCATTTCCGCCCTGTTAAAATTCAAAATTAAATTAAGATTAGAAAGAAGAAAAGTTAAAATTTACCCCTCCTCCTTGGTTCACTGTCTTATTTGATGGAGGCGGGTCCGTTGGATCCGGAGTTGGCGTCGTTTCTCCTTCAGGCACTTTCGGTTGATCACCATCCCCCTCAGGCTTCTTTGCTGGGTCACCTTCCTTCGGTTGTGGATTCTGCGGCGGCGGCTCGTCTTGTTGAAGTTCTTCGTCAAGATGTTTTCCAAATGCCTTCCTTGCTTTTCCCAGGCCCTTCCTAGCACCAGCAGGTATCACTTTCGGTGGAATTGATGGCATCTTGAAGTTGTCGACCGCAGACTCCGCCTCGCCCATTACTTTTTCGTCTTCAGGGTCCATTTGGGGTCCCTCTGCATGTTCAGCAAGTTCAAGCCCATGTTTGTTCAGGTTGTCGAATGGGAGAGAAACAATCAACGGCAGAAGCAGCAGAAGCGACCAAAGCACCAAAGTCCTTGATGGCGACATTATTGTTGCGTTGTTGTTGTTTGAACGAGCACGTTGAGAGGATGTGAAGAGAGCGTTTTGTTTGACGACTTGTAACAGTTGTGTATGTAGGTTTGAGGGTTTGGAAAACATTGGGCTTTTATATGAAGTTTTGAGGGGTGTTGTTTTGTTGCTTCAAAACATTCACTCTAACTGCAATATCACTATACAAACACATAAACAAAACTTACAAACACAACAAAACAAACAAATGTGTTTTTAATGTTTTCCGGAAAAGTTGTAAAAAAAATCAGCATGTTTTACAATTAACAAGTGTTAGGGTTTTTACAATTTGTTTTAATGTTTTCCGGAAAGTTGTAAATTGTTTACGGAACTCTAAAATGTTTTCCGGAAAATTAAAAATGTTTTCCGGAAAATCTAAATGTTTTCCGGAAAATTTAAATGTTTTCCGGAAAGATTTAAAGTGTTTTCCGGAATGTTTTGCAACTAACAAGTGTTTTTACAATTTCTCTAACATGTTTTCCGGAAAGTTGTATTTTGTTTTAATGTTTTGACTATTGTTGTTTCCGGAATTTCAGCGTATTTTTAATTTGTTTCTCTAGAAAACTTTCTGCAATTAAAACACAACATGTTTTACAAATTTATCTAAGAGTTTAATGTTCATTTTAAAAACAAAAATATAAGTGAAATATAGGAGAGAGAATGTTTTAAAAGACGCGAAATGGTTATTCCCCATAATTTTTAACTTAAAAAAAATTTCAAAAAAATTTCTAAAATTAATTTTTCCTTTACTAATGGAAGCTCTTTAACTTGAAAAATTTTTCCTGATATTTTTAAAAAATATTTATAAAAAATAGGAGAGAGAAAGAGATTCATCAAAAATTATGGCATAAATCTTAATAAAATTGGGATAATACCAAAAAAATAATTTTGAAAAAAAAACAAAATTACAAAAAAAAACAAAATTACAAAAAATATATAGAAATTATATGGCAATTAAAAAATAAATTTAAAAAAATTGAAATTTGCCACAAAAAAAAAAAATTATTTTTATTTTTTCCCTTTTCCTTCTTTATTAGAAGCACTTCTTTTAATATTTTTCTTCTTATTTTTATTGTCATCAGTACTGCTCTGTGGACTCGCACTTGAATGTACACACAATAAGCGTCTCAAAACATTACCAATTCCCCCTCCCCCTCCCCCACCAACTTTTTTTCCTCCTCCAAACATTGTTTTTGTTGATGTTTTTGTTGTTGTTTGTTTCTTTTCTTCTTTTAAATTTATTTGTTTTCCGGAAAACTTTCCGGAACATGTTTGGATTAAATTTAATTGTTGTTCGTGTTCGTGTTGTTGTGTTTGTTGTTGTTCGTGTTGTTGTTGTTTTATTAATTCAACATGTTTTTGCCCAATCGAACATTCTAATGAACTATTTCCGGAAGATGTTGTTATCTCTGTCGACGGGTTTTTTATAAGTTTTTGACCGTCTGACGTAATTATTTGTTGTTGTTGTGTTTGTTGTTGAGGAATAAAATGTTGTTGTTGGTGGTAATTTGTTGAGTTTATTACTGCTGCTTTAAAAGTGAGAGATAAAAAAATAGTATGGGAAAATGAGAGACGGCAGAGAAAATTTTTTTTTATTTTTTTCTTGGCATTTTTTATTTTTTTTTGAAATTTTCGATTTAAAAAATAATTTTTTATATTAAAAAATTTTTTTCTAATTATAACAACCTTTTCCAACAGCAGCAATTAAATTGTTATTATTATTGTTTGCAGCAGCCATAGCATTTGCATAAATTGAAGTTTTTGTAGGAATTAGCATAGATGGAGATATAACTGGAGGTGCTTGAAAAAGAATAAAAATTATATTTTTTTAAAAAGTTTAATGAAAAATTGGAGAAAATGGAGTGGAACGTTGTTTTTTCGGACCATTTTTCAAATATGTCTTTGGAATTGCTTCACAAAAAAATTATAAAAATTAATTCGTATTAGGCGAGAGAACAGAAAAAAAGTCCAAAACCCAAAGAAAAAATCTTTAAAAAATTTCAAAAAAATAAAAAAGAAACAACGGTAATACTGAAGAATACAGACCCGATTTTTTCCTCCCCAATTTGCCCCTTATATTTTTAAAAAATGGTCAGACTTTTTCCTTCCTTCCGTGCAATTTGCCTTTCTAATTTTTGCCTACAATCAAAAAAAAGGATTATTTTTGGTAGTTGACAAGTATAAGTTTGGGAAGACTCATTTTCTTTATTAAAACAGTAAATAAAATATCAAAAATAATCCTTTTTGTTTGATTGTAGGCAAAAATTAGAAAAGCAAATTGGATGGAGGAAAGGAAAAAGTCTGACCATTTTGTAAAAATATAGGGGGAAAATTGGTGAGGAAAAAATCAGGTCTGTATTCTTCAGTATTACCGAAACAACCCTTCACACACTACAAGTCCCAAAAAAATTTAGAAAAAAATATTTAAAAAAAAACCAATCATCAAAGCATCCAAACCACGCGCAGCATTAGTATGTTGCACCCAAGCTGTAGGGTCAATAGGTCTGACAGGCTCCGATTGTGGTGGTCGGAAAATATTATTTGCAGGTGTAAGCACATCTCCACGAGAACAAGTTAATTTTAATTGGCTTTAAGAAAAAAATTTTTTTTATATTTTTTAAAATAAAAAAAAACCCTCGACTTTCAACAGCTTGTCGAACAGCAGTTGAGAGAACATTAACAGCAGCTTCAGGCGTTTCATATTCGTCTAATGAAATTCCATTAATTTCAAGCAAAATAAATCCTTTTTTAATTCGACCGTCCAAAGCTACTAGACTATCTTGAAGAAGAGAAAAAAAATTTCTTTAATTTATTAAAGTGGGGTTTTCAAAAAATTTACGAAAGGATTCGGACGCGCTTGGATCCCTTTATTTTTAAATGTCAAAAAAATACAACAACCCGATCAAAAAGTTTGAATTTTCGAAAGCTCTATTCTTTGGTTAAATGGAATTTTCAAGAAAGAAGGGTTCAAATCCGTTTGAGGATTCTCAAAAAAATTTTTCAAGGGAAAAAGTTCGAATCCGAATGGATCCTTTTATTTTTAAATGTCAAAAAATATAACAATCCGATCAAAAAGTTTGAATTTTCGAAAAATGTAATCCTTGGTTAAGTGGGATTTTCAAAAATTTACAAAAAGGAAGGGTTCAAAACCGTTCAAGGATTTTTATTTTATGAATTATAAAAAATGCTAGTGACCCGATTTTATAATTAAAAACCTCAAAATTTTTCTAAATTAAAAAAATCAAAAAAAAACAAACTTGGAGATACTTCATGAACAACAATTCCATAAAAATAACGATTTCGTTTAACAACAACAGACATTCCAAAAGGACGACGAGTATCCATATTAAATGTTACCTTTAATTTAAAAAATTATCACTAATTTTGGAAAAAATGTACACTTTGGTTAAGTGGGATATTTCAAAAAATTTAAGGGGAAGGGTTCGAACCAGTTTCAGGATTTTTAATTTTAAATTATTGGACAATAAATACAAGACCAGAACTTTTTTTGCAAACCGTCCTCCTTGGTTAAGTGGAATTTTCAAAAATATTCAAGGGTACGGGTTCGACCCCGCTCGGAGATTTTTATTTTTTTAAATTATAAAAATGAATACCGTGATCACATCCACCGACATAGAAACTTCAGTATCGTCAAAAGTAGAAGAAAGAAAGGATGATGGAGGAGAGCGTTGACGTCTATAACGTTTACGTTTTTCACGAGTCCAGTAAGGCTTTGAATTTGCCCCTTTATTGTTATGTTGATTTTGAAGAGCATAACGAGAAGCAAAATGATTTTGTTGAGAAACACTAGTAAAGTCTGTTGTGTATCTGAAAATAGGAAAAGTTTTGAGGAGAAATTCAATTTTGGGACCAAATGTCACGAAAATCATTTTGGGATCAAATGTCTCAAAAAATTTTTGGTACCTAGAAATCTTTGTGACTGAAAATCTCTTCAATTTTTAGCACAAAAATACAGAAAATCAAATTTGAGAACCAAAAAAGAAAATCTGAGCGTGTGGTTAAGTGAGGACAAGAGTCAAAAATAGACCAAGGTCCGAACCCGTTCAGGGAAATTTAATTCTTAAAAATAATTTTAAAAGCAAAACAACAAACTGAGAATCTCCATCGGACAGACTACTAGCAAAATTAGATTCTCCAAACAATTGATTATTTGTTATATTTTCCTCTTCAGGACTGCTGTCCCCTTCAACAAATTTTGAATGTTCCATAATATAGTGAGATGCTGGACGTTTTCCTGCCATCATTGACGCACGAACTCCACAATTCTTTTGTGACTAAAAAAATGTCGGAGTAAAGGAAAAATTGAAAAGAAGAGCCGAAAAATAAAATTTTGGGACCAAATGTCTCAAAATCAATTTTGGGACCAAATGTCTCAAAATCAATTTTGGGACCAAATGTCTCAAAATCAGTTTTGGGACCAAATGTCTCAAAAATCAGTTTTGGGACCAAATGTCTCAAAAATCATTTTGGGACCAAATGTCTCAAAATCAATTTTGGGACCAAATGTCTCAAAATCAATTTTGGGACCAAATGTCTCAAAATCAATTTTGGGACCAAATGTCTCAAAATCAATTTTGGGACCAAATGTCTCAAAATCAATTTTGGGACCAAATGTCTCAAAATCAATTTTGGGACCAAATGTCTCAAAATCAATTTTGGGACCAAATGTCTCAAAATCAATTTTGGGACCAAATGTCTCAAAATCAGTTTTGGGACCAAATGTCTCAAAAATCAGTTTTGGGACCAAATGTCTCAAAAATCATTTTGGGACCAAATGTCTCAAAAATCATTTTGGGACCAAATGTCTCAAAATCTTTTTTGGGATCAAATGTCACCTAAACAATTTTTTCGGTTTCTTCTCAATTTTTCAATGTTTTTAGACTAGATTCTTAATAGTAAAACCTGAAAATGTGTTGGAGCCAAAACTTGTCTTTGAGCAAATCCGTGATGGTGATGTTTCTGATCTATTGGACGCTGAATCGTTCTCCCACAACCATTATCCGACAAAAGAAATAATTCAAAGCGTCCATTTGCACAAGGCTTTAAGCATTCATATTCATCACGAATCTCGGCTTTGACTTCTCTAAAAATTAAAAAAAAATTTCGAAAGAATTTGAGGCTAAATTGAGAAAAAATGAGCAAGAAGAAACACTCAACTCAACCAAAAGAGATGTGGCATATTAGCCATACATTTCTAATTTTAAAGTTTTAATCCGGGATTCGAATTTCCGTATTCGAATTCGAGTTAGTGATTATGTTAGGGATTAGACTGTGTCGAATCCGATTCCTAAAGCGACTCGGTCGAATTTAAAAATAAGGTAAAAGTCAGTTTGTATGACCCCTTTTTTATTTTTGATGACCCGAAAAAACGAAGAAGTGCTTTTTCGACATTCTTGAGGTTGTCAGCAGAGAATCCAAATATTAGTTCAATTTTCATACGTGAATTAGAACAAGTCAGATGCGGCTAAACTGACAGCTCGAATTCAGGTCCGGGATTAGAAATAAATCAAATCTAAACTTATATTCGGATCCGCCACAATCGATTACCTACTGGTCAACCTCAAAAAATAATTAGAAAGCACATCTTGCTTCCTTTTTCTAAAACCAATAAATCAGAAGCTAACCAAATTTTAAAATCAAAAACAAAAATAAAAAAAAAACAAACGCATTTAATTCAGCATCCACAACTTTACAATAATATTTATAGCTTCGTTTAGTTATACAATTCTTAAAATCATACAAAGTAATTTTTGAAGGTGGAACGGGGACTTCTGTTGAATAAGGCATTTTTTGATCATCTACATAATAGTAGACCTGAAAAAATTTGATTTAAAAAAATAGAATGAAAGGGAAATGTACTAAATTTAGTTCAAATTCGATTATTTATTGTTGCTATATGAAAATAAAAAAGGATTCCAACTCGAGGATTCGAACCCTACACATAAAACCGAAACATATCCCACTAAACCAAAGTGACAAATACTCCTCAAATTACTATAAATGACCATAACTTTGTTCAGACAAGACAGATTTAGACGATTTTGGTATCATTCGACTCAGCACTTAAAGCTGAGTCGAATGATATATAATTAGACTATAAATTTAAAAAATTCTTAAAAATTTCAGAAGGAAAGAGGAACCTAAATTGTAACAGATTTTAATCAGATTTGCTCGTCTATTTTCAACTTAACCCCCAAAAAATTATAAATAATATTCATTAACGTATGAAAATGAACAAAATTAAAATGAACACAGGCCAAGGAAAAAAATTATTATTATTTCAAAAAAAACCTTGGTAGTCAAAGGCTCATGTTCTTCTTCAATATTTTCAACATTTTCAGTCTCCATTTTATTTTCTTCTTCCTTTTTTAAAGATGAAATATTTTCTGAATTATTATTCTCTTTATTTTCCATTATTTAAATAATTAATTTTAAAATCTAAAAAAACAAATTTTTTAATTAAGCAATCACACAATAATGAGAGTCTTAAGAAAGGGAAATAATCACTCTATTGATTTTAGACTGTGTTAAGACTAAAAAACAATCAATTTTTGACGTTTGTTTATTCAAGCCATTTTTTCAAAGCGCGTCTTTTTTTGAAAAAATATTTTTGGCATTTTATATTTTAGATGACACTAGAGTCTCAAATTGGCAATCCGAGAGAATTGGGGCTCCTGGGGTCCTCGAGTCATATTTTTGGCCATAACTTTTTCAATCCTTAATCGATTTGGATAATTAATATATCAATCGAAAGCTATTGATGTAAGGATTATTTTATCTAATAGGATTGATTTGATCAGATCAACATAAAAAAAGTTACAGCCAAATAAGAATCAAAAATTACGATTGCGCGCACTTATTTGCCTGTAACTTTTTGTAGGATGTTCTGATCAAATCAATCTAGTTGGCAAAAATAATCCACACATCCAAAGCTTTCGAATGATATGAGAATTACTCGAATCGGAGGAAATACATGAAAGTTATGGCCCAAAATACGGCCTGAATCGGTGATACTGAATCCTTCTTTTCTCAGTTTATAGACAATAGAGTCTGGTTACGGTACATTTCTGTTCGAAAAAAGTTTTGGTATAAAAGCCGACTTTAAAATGCTATAAAAGCCTTCTACTTTCGTCATTCTACACCAATCAACATAATTTCTTCCTCAAGCAAGTCTTCAAGCAACTCTACGAACAACAACAAAACATCAAGGCGTCATGCTCTTCTGTTTCGACAACGGATCTGGAACGAAAAAGGCTTCGACAGCAACTCTACGTTCGGCTACCACCATCTTGCCGATGTTCTTTGCTTCGACTCTCTTCGTTTTTGTGCTGCTTGGACAGGTCAACAGTGAGGAGGTTGGATTCTTCAATCACACTCTGAAGGATGGTCAAGTTACGCTTCGCAATTATTCCACGGCTGTCGAAAAAGGAGACGTCTACAACCTTACCAAGTACACGAATCTTCCTGGGTCCTGTGATGTTGAATTCAATAGAAAAGGAAACATGTGAGTTTCTACAATGTTATTGGATTTTTAAACAATTTTCATTCTTTTCAGTGTGCTCTACTACAGCAAAAACGGAAAGAATATAAAGAAGCTGCACTGTGGACCTGCTTACCAAACATCCGAACATGATCAAGTTCAGGACTGGAGTGAAGATAGAACCTGAGGACTGCCTAAAAGAGTGTTCAAGTTATAATATCCCTTTTGATGGTGCCGCTGATAATACGTTAGTTTATTTCCTACATAATTTGATAATTGTCTTATTTGTTTTTAGCCTTCCCTTCGCCTACAGCTCAACAGAGAACAATAACATCACGGAACTCAAGGACGGTTCGCGCTATGGGAAAGGACAGAAATGTGAACCTATGAGGTGGTGTAAGGTTAATTGCATGGAATGGACTTCTCTCGAGATTGCTTGGAACAAATGTATCATGAGAGGCGATTACCATACCTTTGCTCACACCCATCCAAGTGAGAATAAAATTCTTTTAATTGTTTTAATGTGTTTTTTAGTTGGCGAGACACTGGCAGAATGGTTTATAAAGGATCTTGAAGATTTCAATGAATTTGGTCTGACGATAAAGGAAGGCGGCTTATTCATGGATTTGAAAGGAAAACCGAGCAGGAATTTGACGTATAATCTGACCGATAAACGAAATCATCCATTCTGCGTTCCTGAAGGAAAAGGCTTTATCAAACCCTCGAATTGGAAAATCATTGGGACGAATCCAGCTCCAGAATATGGTCATCTGCTTGTCTTCTATATGCTTCCGCAGAGCGTTTCTCGAATTTACAGCAAAGGCGAAATCACAGACAAATCTCCTGATGGTCCAAAATGTGAAGAACTCTACATTGAATTTGTAAGGAATTTTGAAATTTTCTTGTGAAAGCCCTTCAAAATTTTCTTTTTATTCAGGACAAGGACCACTACAAACTTTTGTCTGTTGGCGATCCACCGCCAACTACAACGACAACAACAACTACTACAACCACCACTACAACCAGTTCAACGGCCACCACATCAACACCGACTACTGTAAAGACGACACGAACAACGACAACAACGGAAAAACCTAAACCTCAGGATTCTTTTCCTTGGCTTATTGTTATTTTTGTTGGAATTTTTGTTATTGGTATTCTCGCTGGTGGAGGTATGGTCTTTGTCTTGATGAAGGTTTGTTTGTGATTACAGAGTGATTATAGATTATTTTCTTTTATTTTCAGGCTAAGAAGGCTGATCGGGAGAAGGACACGACTACGGTGAATTCACTAATGGCAGCCACGGAGACTTCAAAGATGGAGGAGGACAAATCGAAAATGGGCGGGAAATCGGAGGAGGACAAAGCAAAGATGGAGGAGAAGTCGAAGATGGGGGAGAAATCGAAAGTGGCGACCACTGCGAATTCGATGATGGAGACCAACTCGAAAATGGAGGAGGAGGACAAGTCGAAGAGCAGCCAGCAGGAATGATGAGAGGACAATAAAAGAAGCTATAAGTGTTCCAGAGAAGAAAAAAGATGTGTAATTGTTGAAGAGAAAGTTCAAAATAATAATTGTTGTTGTTGTTTTCCCTCAAAAATATATTTGTTCCTATTTTCCTATATTGCTCTTATACCCCTATATAATTAGCCAAACATTTTGTTGTATTTGTTTCCCTCTAAAACCTATATTTGTAGCATTCAATATACCGTATTTATTCTAATAAAATGGCCCCTCTAATAGAATGGCCCCTCCAATAGAATGGCCCCTTTTGGGGGGTATCGAAAAATAGAGTGGCCACCTCCATTAGAATGGCCCCTCCAATAGAATGGCCCTTTTAACTACAAAACATATACCTAATACATTTCTTCATTTTCTTATTACCTGTTAAATAGTACTCTTTAGTTAGGATAATCATAATATTTTTAAGCAAATCTGGAGTCACGAAAGGGAGATTAAGAGGGATATCAGGGTATTTGAGAGGATTAGAAGTGATATTACGAAATTACAAGTATTTACTGAAGATAACTACTACGTATTAAGGAATTAAGAGAATTAAGGTTAGATATTCATGGATTGGATAGATTAGATTTATCAGAGAACTTGCTGGAATACATACGATTTACAGGAATAATGATAGATTTGGTGAGAATGATTGATTTGGTGAGACTCATTAATCCTTCGATATCATCCAAATTCATTAATATCCCTCCGAATCTCTTCCGATTCCAATATATTACGTCCAAATAACAAGATCCCACGAACTTTTAGGAGCCAACAGTAACAAAAATTCTGATTTTGTGGCACCGAAGTACATAAAAGTTGCCCTTTTGCCCAGTAGGCAAAAGACTTTTATGTTTTATAGTGTTACGCTAAGGTAGATTCGCTAACCAAAGTCGAAAATATAGAATTTTACAAGAAAAATCAATTAAATTTCGAAGTCGATTTCGAAGTCCAATCTCAGATTATTACCTATGAAAAATAGAGTGGCCACCTCCATTAGAATGGCCCCTCCAATAGAATGGCCCCTTTTGGGGGGTATCGAAAAATAGAGTGGCGGCCATTCTATTAGAATAAATACGGTATGTTTGTTTGTATTGTTGTGATTGTAAAATAAATTGTTGTGTTTGTAGAAAAGGCTTGAGTAATATAAACATTAAACATATCCTAAAACATTTAAAACTGAACTGAAAACATCAAATAAAAATATTAAAAACATTGAATGCACGTGTTTAAAAAGAATCATAGAAAAAAAATATTTTTATTAAATTAAATTGCAACATTAAAATTAAAAATGCATAATAAATAAAGAGTAAATGCTTAAAAAGCAACAAAATAAAATCAAATAAAAAATGATTTATATTAAAAATATGTAGAAAATGACCAGTCATTTTTAATTGCTTGAGAAAAAATAAGGGCAATCCCGGAGAATCGTGGTCCCTGCGGAAAAAAATCTTAAAAATAAGAAAAAGGATTTTTCTAGGGTAAGAAATTATGCTGATTACGAATCTGAACTCGGATTTTGAAAAAGTCGAACCCGAACCACAAAAAACAAACAACGTAGACCTATGTTTTTTGTGGCATAACCTCGCCCGATCTTGATCAATCACGGTAATTTTGATGTCATTCGACTCAGCTCATCGAGCTCTTTCGAATGATATGTTATTTGACCAATTTGCGCTCTGTAAATTTTTTCCAAAATATCAAATGTTCGAATTTCGGGTTCGGGATTCGACTTTTTCAAAATCCGAGTTCAGATTCGTAATCAGCATAATTTTTTACCCTAGAAAAATCCTTTTTCTTATTCTTAAGATTTTTTTCCGCAGGGACCACGATTCTCCGGGATTGCCAAAATAAGGAAGTAGGCGGGGCCCAAAATTTTTTTTGTTTCCGGAAGCCTCCCATAAATTTTTTTCTTGAGTTTCATTCGATTTTGTATCTTTTCTGATCACTAAAAACAATTTTAAAATGTTTAAAAAATAAAGGGCACTGAGCGGGGTCGAACCCGCGACCCCCTCGAACACTAATTTCCGCTTAAATTTATTTTTCTTAGGATTTTAAACCATTAAAAATTTGAATTTTTATTTCTTGTTACTTCTTAGCTTATTAAAAATAATTTTTTATCTTTTAAAAAATTCCGTGCCCCGAGCGGGTTCGAACCCGAGACCCTCCTTAATCAGGGAGATCACCCATAAAATTTTCCTAATTTTTAATTAAAAAATTTTCTGCTGATAAAATTTCTACCCAAAAAGTATTCTAAATATTCTCCCTCCACTTCCCCATCAAAAATAATAACAAAAAATACACCTGACATTAGATACAGAAAAAAATAAAAATAATTATTCCAAATCTAAACTAGCCATTCTATTAATTGTATTATTTTCTTCGCTTTTATTTTCTTCAATATTTTTATTTTCGTTTCTTTTTGACGTTTCCATGCTAAAAATTAATTTTTAAAAATTAAAAAAATTTATTCCACATCTTAAAAAATTCCGGGCCCCGAGCGGGGTCGAACCCACGACCCCATTTTGATCCATCATCCACGTTAAAAAGTTTTAAGTATTGTTTTTGATAGAATCTAAACTGAAATATACATTTTTGTAACGTTTTTAATCATCAAAAACAATTTTCCACGTCTTAAAAAATTCCGGGCCCCGAGCGGGGTCGAACCCACGACCCCTTTTTGATCCATCATCCACGTTAAAAAGTTTTAAGTATTGTTTTTGATAGAATCTAAACTGAAATATACATTTTTGTAACGTTTTTAATCATCAAAAACAATTTTCCACGTCTTAAAAAATTCCGGGCCCCGAGCGGGGTCGAACCCACGACCCCTTTTTGATCCATCATCCACGTTAAAAAGTTTTAAGTATTGTTTTTGATAGAATCTAAACTGAAATATACATTTTTGTAACGTTTTTAATCATCAAAAACAATTTTCCACGTCTTAAAAAATTCCGGGCCCCGAGCGGGATCGAACCCACGACCCCCTTTTAATCCATTATCCCTCTTTTTATTTCTAATTTTTTTACCTTATTATTTTCTCTTTCCCAACATTTTCACCATTATTATTTTCCATTAATCTTGTCCTCTCATTAATTATTTTATTTTTAACTTCTTCATCATTTTTTAAATTTAATATTATTCCTCCATTAGTTTTTCCATTTTTAAATTTTTCTTCTCCTCCATTTTCTTTAATTATTGTTGTTCCATTACTTGAATTTATTAAAGTTGCTGTTGATGTTCTTTTTATTGGTGGAATAGTTAGAGGTATCATTCTTCCATAACAGGTCAAAAGAAGTGCCAAATTTAAGGAAATAACTCCCATTTCCATTAACCAAGCACTTTGAGGGCCATAAGCGGAATATAAAACACTGAAAGTTAAAATATAGTCGAAATTCGTATAGCATTTTATTGTAAACTTGCCAGAAAACATGGGAAAAATCAGAATTGTTTTTAAACATTTTAGGAAGACTAGAAAATAAGAGGGATTTGAATCTTAAACCCCTCTATACCTATAAACCTAACACGTACCCACTTAACCATGGAGTGGGTAAAAAAACAAAATTTTGCTTACAACCTATTTTACATTAATATTTTTTATACTACATTATGGCTCATTCGAAAAAAGCTTAACGATAATCATCGTTAGCTAAGTGGGATAAGTCAAGAGAGGGGGTCGCAGGTTCGAACCCGGTCAGGGCCCATATTTTTTTAACCTTATAATTTTAATCAGAGACATCGTTTTTAGTATTTTTGATGATTAACGAAATTTAAAAAAATTTTTAATCCAAAAAAAGTACCTAATAACAACAGGTCCAACCATTCTAGCTGCCCCACCAGCCATTTGTAACAATCCTTGTTGAAATCCTTGTCTTCGAGGACCAATAATTTTTGAAAATAAAGTATTTAAAGAAACATTGAGACTTGGAAAAGCTAGTCCAATAAATAAAATATAGCAAATATAAAAATAAAATGGATTTATTGAACGGACAGAATTGCACCAAGAAAATTTTGAAGTATCGCACCCAACGTGTTGTATTTCTTCATTACTACCATCATCGTCTATATCGGTGCTATTAAATGGATAATCTGAAATTTTTTTAATGAAAAGTGGAAATAAAATAAATATTTAAAAATATTAAATAGAAAATTTTATTTAAAATTTTTTTTGACTAAATTAAAAAGGAAAATTATGGGGCAAGAGGGATCGCAGGTTCGAACCCGCTCGGCGCCCGGGATTTTTTAAAAGGTAGAAAATTGTTTTTAATAAGCTAAGAAGTAACAAGAAATAAAAATTGCAATTTTTAATTGTTTAAAATCCAAGGAAAAATAAATTTAAGCGTAAATCGTGTTCAAAGGGGTCGCAGGTTCGAACCCGCTCGGGGCCCATATTTTTTAAAACATTTTTAAATTATTTTCTAATGTTGAAAAAAGTTAAAAAATGTAAGTTTAAATTTTGTCAAAAACAACAATTTAGACTTTTATAAAAATATTTTAAATTGTAGGCTAAATTAAAAAGGAAAATTATAGGGTGAGAGGGGTCGTGGGTTCGAACCCGCTCGACGCCCATATTTTTTAAAATATTTTTAAATTATCAAAAATAATTGAAAAAAGTTTTAAAAATATATAAAAAAATAAAAAACAAACCTTCACTAGAATATGTTGTAAGATGTCCAGGTAAAAACGGATAAGAATAAGTTAATATATGAAATAGTAATAAAGCGAATAATGAGGTAATTACATTGCAACGTTCATGAAGACTTAAAAAAATTTTTTTTAATTATTTAAGACTTGCTAAAAATATAAAGTGAGGTACTTCAAGCATTCTTATAAGTTTAAGAAAGAAAAAAATTCCGGGCCCCGAGCGGGTTCGAACCCACGACCCCCAAGGAGGCCATAAAGGCTTAAAACGTTTGTAAAATTACTTTAAGAAATAAAAAAACCACAGAAAATAAGGTGGTTCGCACATTTTTAAAAGTCTAAGAAAGAAAAAAATTCCGGGCCCTGAGCGGGTTCGAACCCACGACCCCCCAAAAATAAAAAAAATAAACAAACAATCTATCAAATCTAAACATAATGAAGCCAACATAAATTAAAAAAGCTAGAAGCGACATTATTGCTTGCTAGAAAAAAATATTTTAGAAAATTTAAACAAATTAAATTAACCGCTGCAGAAAAATATTTAACAGATTCAGTCCGTGTCCATGCAAATAAAACCATTGCTAAAGAAGCGCCTAACCTAAAAAGAAAAAAATTTTTTTATTTAAAAAATAAAATAAACATACGTTTCCAAATTTGTATTTATAAACATTTGTGTAAAACGAGTAAAATAACACAAAAATAATGCTCTTTTGTCAATTTTTGGTAAAGCTGGTTCATTACGATTAATTTGACTTCTCTGAAAAATTTAAAAAAATAAAAATTAAAAAAAAAATTGTAAAAAAATTTTAAAAACGTTTTAATAATGTCTAATAATATTTTTTCAAATATTTATGCCAAAAGATTTGAGTTAAAAAATTCCAGGCCTCGAACGGGTTCGAACCTCCGACCCCCAAAATATGATTTTTTGGGAAAAAAAAGAATAATAAAACATTAAAATCTATGGTAAAAAATTAAAAAACGTTTTAATAAAGTCTAAAAATGTTTTTATAAATATTTATGCCAAAAAATTTAAGCTAAAAAAGTCCCGGCCTCGAACGGGTTCGAACCTGCGACCCCCTCCCCCAGATGTGAGTTATAGCCATTTCCGATTAAATTAAAAATTTACACACAAAAAACAAACCGAACTCATTACTCCAGCATAAACTTCACGAAAATAGGTAAAAATACAAAAAGCATTAACTGCATTCATTATACAAGCCATTAATGCTGGGGCAGTGTACATTGAAAGCATTAAACCAGAAATAAAAATATTTGGGCCAGGGTAACCAATTGGAGTAAAAAGTAGTTGAAAAGCTTAAAAATAAATTAAAATGGAAAAAATTTAAAGAAAATTAAATTTCTAAACAATTATTTGCAATTTAGCAAGAATAAAAAATTCAGGCCCCGAGCGGGTTCGAACCTGCGACCTAGATTTTTTGGAAAAAAATAATAAAATTAAAATTTATTGGTAAAAATTTAAAAAACGTTTTAATAATGTCCAAAAATATTTTTATAAATATTTATGCCAAAAAAATCATCGTTAAAAAAATTTAGGCGCCGAGCGGGTTCGAACCCACGACCCCCTAAACAATCATTTTTAAAATCAAATATCCCACAAACAATAAATAAAAAATAAAAGTAAAATAAAAAATAAACTAAACCTGGCCCCATAGTCATACCCAAAGCCACACCACCAGTTACCAACGCAATAGCACGTGAACGATCGCGTTGGGTGCTGGCGCTAGAAGCATATGCTTTCAACAAACTTATGTTACCTTTAAAAAAATTATTTCTCAAACAAAAATTATTTTTAAATTTAATAACAAAATTGGAAGTCAGAAAAATCCCAAAAAATTTTTAGAAAAAAATACTTGAGCCAATCCCCGTCACAAAACGTCCAATAAGCAACGCATATTTACGCTCTTCAATAGGAAATAGATGAACACACAAATACAAAGCATTTCCTAAAAATGCAAGAAAAATGCCAATATACAATAAATGACGAATCTGAATTTGAAAAAATTTAAAAAATTTTTTAAAAGGAAAAAAACCTTTTTTAGTCTATTAGATAAATAACCAACAATAGGGGAAGCAATCATTTGACCAAGTGAATAACTAGCAACAATATACCCGTAAAAATTTTCTGAGGCGGAAGAGTCCATCTTTAAAAATGTTTTTTTAGATTTATTAAAAATATTTTAAAAATATTTAGAAAAATTAAATGAGTTGGGAAAAATAAGGTCGAGTTTATCCCACTTAACCACAGTATTAACAAAAACAATTTAAGGAAAAGAAATTGTAATTAACCCACTTAACCACAGAAGCATCCATGGACTAGAGATAGAGATTTTTGAAAAGCCTGGACCTGTTTGTGGACTCTGAGTTTGATTTATTGACCAGGGCCTGTACTCAGGAAAAACCCAAGAAGGTCAAAAATGCCTGGGCCTGGACTCTGGGTACAGAAAAAACCCCAGGCCTTGGTCCAGGCCCAGCTCGATCTCTGGGACTCAAATCGCTTTAGAAAATCAACTAAATATCCAAAAATGATAAATATGCTCCAAAAAGATTCGAACTCAATACGTTTGGTCTAACCCTTATAAGAACAGGTGAATTTAACCAACTTAACCACAAAAAACGAAATCACGTAAAACTTGTTAACCTAGTGGAAAATGGAAATAAAAACCCCGAAAAATTAATTTAAAAATTAAAGAAATTCCAAACAAACAATTTGTAAATATTGCCGCATAGAAGAAAAATAAAGAGAAAATTGTACAGCAGAACAAAAAGTCAAAAATGTACAAATATATAGAGAACGCCAATCAGAATGTTGGGAAGAATTGATTGAAGAATTAATTGAAGAATTTGTTGGTGTTGGAATTATTGTTGTTGTTGGTGGTAAAGGATTTAAATATTTTTTGAATGATTTTTGCTTAAAAATAAAAAATTTTTAAAAATTAAAAAAAATTTTTTAATGCCAAAAAAATTTTTTTATAAAATTTAGGTCATTGGGTCTTCAAAAAATTTTTTTTGGAAGTCTTAAAGTGTCTAAAATATTTCTAAAAATTTTTCAGAATTTTTTAAAATATCAAAAAACCCAAAATCCACCGAAAGGACTCGAACCATACACCTAAAAGTCGATAAAATCGAATTAATTACCGACTTAACCACAAATACCATTAAAGAGAGAATGACCCAAAAAATAAAAAAATTTTTCTGACAAATCCCAATTAATTAAAAAAGAATACCGATTGATTTCTATCCAATAATGGAGAAGAAGCATTTAAATTATTATCCATTTCTGTTGGCCTTTTCGTTGTATTAGGTTGGAAATCAATCTAAAAATTTGAAAATTAAAAAATAATTAAAAAGGGGATCAAATGTCACTTTTACTCCAAAACCGAGAAATAAATAAAATTTAAAAAAAACCTGATAGAATTAATAAAAAGAAAAAAAAAGTAAAGGAAAAAATTAAAATTTGAAGCGATAAAGGTAAAAAACTGTGATAATTTAACCAAAAAATGTCAATTTTCGAAGGTTTTTCGGCCTTAACATTTTTTCAAAGTTACCCAAAATTATGGTCTAAACAGTTTTTAATAGGCAATTTCAAGCTCTATCGAATGATACCAAAAGAATTTTTAAAAGTTGACTCATTAAAAAGTTGTGGGGGTAAAAGTTGAGACGGTCAATGTACTCTGTTGTTTCAGGGGGAAAATTTTTGATTCAAAAAATAAAATAGAAAAAGATTAGGAAAAAAAGGAAAATAAACAAAAAAATCCTAAAATGTCCCTAAAAATAATTTCCCTTAAAACAAATTATTTTTCACGAAAAAATGAATAAAATACAAAGACAAATTGTTAAAAAAAAGGAATTTTATCAAATTAAAGGAAAAATTATTAATAAATTTTTACATTAATTTTATCAATAATTTGTAATAAAAATAAGGAAAATAATTATAATTTAATATGGAATTATTTTGAAACCCCAAAACTGATTAGAGATCAGGAAATTAGAGAAATTATTTCTCACCGTTGCCTAACTTACCAGATCGGACACTTTTTGGGCTTAAAATTTTTTCGTCTTATCCTATTTCCTGTCAACTTTTATAATTGTAGAGTGGATCGGGGATGCCTAAACCTTACTCTAAACCCCCAAAACTGGTTAAATATCAGGATATTCGATTTTTTCTCATCACCGTTGCATAACTTAACAGATCGGACACTTTTAGGCTTAAAATTTTTTTTCGTTTAATCCAATTTCCCGTCGACCTGTCTGACCGTCGTGAGTATCGGGGGTGCCTAAAGCCTTACTCTAACCCCCTACCCAGACTCAAAAATAAATTTAAAAAATAAAAAAACACCTAACCTTATCTTCCCTTATATTGCCCTCATTTTCATTCTTCACCATTTTCTCATTTTTCCCATTTGTTTTGTCTGTCTTGTTCAAAAGTTTATTATCATCCTCCGCTTTATTAGAAATAGAAGAGGAAGAAGACTCTTCATTTAATGATGAAATAGAATTATTGTCGTTGCCGTTGTCATTATTCTCCGTCGATTTTAGATGTGTGGTGTCCATTTTATTTGGTTTTTTAATTAAAACCCTAAAAATGAGGCTAGAAAAAAATTTTTTTAGATAAATAAGTGGCAGAAAAACATAGAAAAATAAATTAGAATAAGAATTTAAAAGAAAAAAGAATAAAAACCGCCGAAGGGGTTCGAACCCTGACCCCTTCTCCTGTTGTAGTCAAAAAGACACGCACTTAGCCACGTGTATTATTTTGAGAACAACTAGGTTAGTGGAGGAGTAGAGAAAAAATATAAAAAGAGGAATTTAGGACAAAATAAAATTAAAACCCCGACGTTGTTCGAACCCTACCCCCCACCTCCCTGTAGTCAAAAATACATCCACTCAACCACACCCACCCTATTTCTTAATAATTTTAGGAAATGTTGGAAAATGTGATCTTTAAATTTTTAAGAAATAAAATTCAAAGTACATATCTAAATCAACTAGTTTTAGCTTTAAAATTAGCAAGAAAATACGATTATTGTTTGTTCAGTAAAATAATCCTTTCAATTTTTAGCTTTCGCAATTTTTGCTTAAAAAAGAATTAGAGAAGAATAGCATCAACTTAACAAATATTGATTAAAAAGAAGTTAAAGTTTGAAGATTAAAAAAGAGAATCAAGGAAAATCAAGAGTTGAATTAATTTTAAACAAAAAAGTACACCAAAGACAGAACGCCAAAAATTAATTAAAATTTGAAATTTTTTAGAAGGCCGAGGCAAAGAAAAAGGCATTTTGCCGTCGTTCAATTTTAACAAGAATCATATTTTTATACTTTTGTATTATTAAGAAGTCATTTTTGACAAAAGATTGCATTGGGAATGAAGAAATGCGATTTTGTCTCTCCTTCTTTTGAATACTATTTTTGTCGCAAAACGCTTTTTAAGTGAACGCGCATTAAACAGAAAATTATAACCAACAAAAATTTAATAAAAAATAATCTAAAAATTAAAATTATTTTTAAAATCAAAGATATATGAGTAAAAAAAGAATTAATAAATCCCTATTTATAAAATAAAAGAAATATAGAAATACATATATATGACGAAACAGTTGGTAAGCAGTTAAGCTTCAATATAAAAAAAGCTTAGCGTTACTAAGAGGAAATAATTTTTTTAAAAAAGAGAAGCGAAGAAAATGTTTAGGAAAAAAAAGGTTAGAGAGAAAGCTTGCGAAAAGTCAAAAAAATATCTAAAAAAATTTGCGGATTTTTTAAAATTGCGGATGTCCGCAAATAAACTTGCGGACAAAAAATTTATTTTTGCGGACAAAAAAATTTTTTCAACGATCTAATCAAATAAAAAAATAAAAAACACAAAACAACCTTTATATTATCTTCACATTTTTAACAATATTTTTTTTTTAATTTTTAGAGAAACTTTATATTTTTTATTAGCCAGTAACTAATTTCTCTTGAATCGATAATTGGGTCTTTGCCAAATTCGCCAATAAGGAAACCATCAAATAATCACGCAAAGAATGCTTAGAAAGACTTTCGAGACGAGCTGGAGGTAATTGGGTATTTGCCAATTCAACAATCTGTGGGGGAAAATGGAGTTGGAAAAATTATAAAAAAATGCGGACAAAATTTGCGGACAAAAATTATTTTTAATGGATTGCGAGCAGGGTTGCATGTGAATTTTGTTAACAATTTTTAGGATAAAATTCTCAATAAAAATTGTCAAAAAGAGTGTCAAACCCTCCAACAAATCTTGTCCGCAAACTTATTCTCAAATATGCGGACGTTGAAATTTGTCCGCAAATATTTTTGCGGACAATCAAATTTTTTCTCAAAAAATTGTCTCCAATTTTGTCCGCAAAACCAAAAAAACATTTTTAAAAATTTCAAAAAAAACCTCCATCAATTTTCTCCCAACTTCAGGATTTGGATTTTCCTCTTTTCCATTTAACACATTTTTAACATAACGCATTATACGCTCTAACCATGTCAATATATTCTCTGTACATTCTAATAATTGTTCCTGTTCATCTCCCAATTCAATTTCACGACGTTCCGAGTCTATTCCTCTCTAAAAATTTTTTATAAAAATTAAAAAAAAAAGTATTTTTTCCAAAAATGAGGGAATTAAGCAAAATATGCACTTTTGGTTAAGTGCAAGTGTGCTAGGTTTGCAACTAAAAGGGTGTAGGGTTCGACCCCGCTCGGGAAAACTAATTAAATTAAAGTTTTCAGTAAATTTTTAATTTATAAAAAATATTTTTTAAACATTTTCCCCTCAAAAATAGGGAAATTAGAATTCTTGGTTAAGTGCAAATGTGTTAGATTTAGTGCCTAAAGGGGTGCAGGGTTCGACCCCGCTCGTGGAAAATTAATTAAATTAAGGCTTTTTTAGGTTAATAAAAATTGTAAAAACTAAAAAACTTAAAATAAAATTTAAAAAAATATTTTTTTAATAATAAAAAACCGTAATAAAATTGAGAGCAACAGCCTCCCCCAAAAAAGCATCCATTTCCACATTTAGAGGGCAAAAAGCACCATCACGCCTTAATAAAAATTTTTTTAGAAAATTTAATTAAAAAATAAAACTAATCAAACATAGTAAAAGCTTTAACAGGCAAACGATTTGCTGTCGAACCAGAAAAAGACAAGTCCATAGTAAGCAAAATAACAGGTGGAAGTTCTTTTTTAGTTGCTTCGCGAGCCATTAACTAAATAAAAATAAAAAAATTAAATAAATTTCTATCTAAAAAATCAATAGGACAAAATAAAAAATAAGGACGAAATTTGAAAAAAAATATTTTCCACAAGTATATATCCGCAAATAAAGATCCCAACTTTCATCCCGGCCTCTCAAGGGATGAAAGCTGCCCAAGGAGGGCAACTTATCCGCTATGCACAAATAAAAATTTTTATTTTTCGAAGAAAAACGTTATCGAAAAAGGAAAGAACGATTAAAGAAAATAGCTTTAAAAAATATAAAAAAATATTAACCTGGCTATAATATGTATTGAAATGAAAACACGAATCAGGCAAATCTGGAACAGTAAAGAACCTAAAGAAGAAAATAAAATTTTCAAAAAAATTCTCAAAAAATTTCCAACAAACCATCCAACAATTTGTTCTGTAGGAGAAGAACGTTTACACATTTGCCACATTGAACGATTAAAGTTATCATTAATTTCAGGATTGTCTATTACAGCATCAGAAAATGGAATAGCATAACAATTAGTTGCCTATTTTGAATAAAAAATTAATTTAAAATTTGTAAAAAATTTTAGAGAAAAATTGTTAAAAAGTCTTCCTTTCCTGACCCCAAAAATTAAAAAAGGAACGTGTTTAGGGAGCATTCAGCCTAGAAAATTTATTCAATAAGAGGACCATTCGAACTGAATATTAGAGATGGGTCCTTACAACCCCTATAAGGTCCTCAAAGACGGGGATACCGGGAAATAACAAGTCGCTGACAGGGGATGCTCCAAAAACAGGAGATGTCTTGGAAAGACAAAGGCCCCAAAGCCAGGGGATGCTCCAAATTAGTTTCTGTCATCGCATTTGCCCGAAAACAGTTGGAAAGGGCTGCGTATTGAAAAAGGCCCCTTGTTATCGAAAAGAGCCTCTTTTTAGCGTTTTGACCACGAATTTATTGAACTCTTGGACAACCAAAAAAATAAATTTAAAAGAACCCGACTTAAAATTAAGAAAAATTAAAAAAAAACCTGAACAACATTTTTCTCATAAAATCCAAGTAAAGTCCCCAAAGCACGACTTTCCACTCTTTCTTGGCGTTGAGCAGACATTGTAGTTGTTGAGACAGTTTTTCCAATATTTGAAGAAGATTTGCGTTCATAAGCATCAATAATAGACATATAAACAACTGGGTGAACTTTAACAGTTAGGTCAATTGAAGGAGCCATTTTTCTTAAATATTATTTTTTATCTGAAAAAAATAATAATTAATCTAAATCCTGCTAATTTTTCCTCATTTTTAACAATTAAAAAATTTTATGGACGATTTCGGCGCACTCCTATAAGGCGCTAAACACGCCAAGTCATTTTGCGCCGAAACGACAAGCATATAATTTAAATAAATTTGGTGGTTAAGTGGGTTCGTTGACAATTAAATTTTTTAAATTAATTAAAGTATGCAGGTTCGAACACTTGACGGTCAGAAAATTTTTAAAAATAAAATTTTAAATTTAAAAACACTTTAAAACTGATTTAAATTGTTAAAAATGAGAAATTTTTGGAATTTGAATTTAAATAAAAAAAAAATAAATAAAAATATTGAAAATGTGCTGAACAAATAATTTAAAATATTTTTTTAAATTAATATTTTTTATACATTTTAAACAAATTAAATAATAGCGAATTAAAAATTTTTTTTAATTTTGACATTAAAAGTCAAAAAAAATTAAAATTAGGGAAAGAGGAGGCAGAAAAGATGTTTTATTAAATTTGCGGACATAACTTTCGGACAACTAGACTTTCAAATAATTAGAGCTATTTTACAAAAATCCGCAAATTTAAAAAATCTTTCCTATATAATCTATTGACCTTGTCATAAAATTAAAATAAAAATCAAACAAAAAAAACAAGAAAAAGGGAAATAGGCTCTGGTATAGGCTAATAACGCGCGCGACGACGTTTTCAAAAGAAAGTCATTGACTTATAAACTTCTCGGTAGGATTCATAAACTATACCAGAACCAAAAAGTACTAGGAGGACTGTCTAAAGCAAATAAGAGAGGGTGTAAGTCTTAAAAAAAAATAAATTTTTTTTAAATTAATATTGAGCGTCATTAAAATAAGGAGAAGGGGAAAGATTGCCTTCTTTCTTCCTTTTTAAATTTAAATTAGTTTAAAAAACCTTTAATATTTCAAGGCTTTTCTTGATGTAATTGAATTATAAATTCTTCCAATTTTTCTTGAATAAAACGAACTTGTGCTTAAAAATAATTTTAATTTTAGGAAAAAATTAATAAAAAAAACCCAATTCTTCAGCCAATTCAACTTGTCTACCAGTCAAATATTGCTTCTTTTTTTCATTATCTTGAGACCAGTCATTTAAAATTTCCTCAAAAAATTTAATTTTAATATTTAATTTAAAGGAAAATTTTTTGATGAACATATAATGAATCCATCCCGTAGGTTCAGGGAGTAAAGAAAAAGAGAACCCTTAGAAAAGGTGATGCTAACAGAAGAATTATTTTCTTCATTAATATTTTCATCGTCTATATCGGTGCTATTAAATGGATAATCTGAAATTTTTTTAAATGAAAAGTGGAAATAAAATAAAAATTTAAAAATATTTATAACTAAAAAATTATTTTTAAAAATTTTTTGGCTAAATTAAAAAGGAAAATGATAAGTTAAGAGGGGTCGCAGGTTCGAACCCGCTCGGTGCCCATATTTTTTGAAACATTTTTAAATTATTTTTAATGTTCAAAAAAGTTACAAAATGTAAGCTTAAGTTCAGATTTTGTCAAAAACAACAATTTAGACTTTTATAAAAATATTTTAAATTGTAGGCTAAATTAAAAATCAAAATTGTGTTAAGGGGGGTCGTGGGTTCGAACCCGCTCAGGGCCCATATTTTTTAAAACATTTTTAAATTATCAAAAACTCAAAAATAATTAAAACAAAGTTAGAAATAATATTAAACAATTAGAAAACAAACCTTCACTAGAATATGTTGTAAGATGTCCAGGTAGAAACGGATAAGAATAAGTCAATACATGAAATAGTAATAAAGCAAATAATGAGGTAGCTACATTGCAACGTTCATGAAGACTTAAAAAAATTTTTTTTAATTATTTAAGACTTGCTAAAAATATAAAGTGAGGTACTTCAAGCATTCTTATAAGTTCAAGGAAGAAAAAAATTCCGGGCCCTGGGCGGGTTCGAACCCACGACCCCCCAGGAACGGTCATAAAGGCTTATAAACGTTTGTAAAATTATTTTAAGAAATAGAAACCCACAGAAAATAAAATTGTTCGAACATTCTTATAAGCTAACGAAAGAAAAGGAAGAAAAAAATTCCCGTCCCCGAACGGGTTCGAACCTGCGACCCCCCTCTCCCCTCAAAAAATTAAGAAAATAAACATACAATCTATCAAATCTAAACATAATGAAGCCAACATAAATTAAAAACGCTAGAAGAGACATTATTGCTTGCTAAAAACAAAAAAAAATATTTTTAAAGGTTCAAAAAAACTAACCGCTGCAGAAAAATATTTGACAGATTCAGTACGTGTCCATGCAAATAAAACCATTGCTAAAGAAGCACCCAAACTGAAAAAAATTTTTTTTTAATTTTTTTATAAAAATGTCAAACGTTTCTAAATTTGTATTTATAAACATTTGTGTAAAACGAGTAAAATAACACAAAAACAATGCTCTCTTGTCAATTTTTGGTAAAGCTGGCTCATTACGATTAATTTGACTTCTCTGAAAAAAATAATAAAATTTAAAAAAAATTGTAAAAAAAATTTTAAAAACGTTTTAACAATTTCTAATAATATTTTTATAAATATTTATTCCAAAAAATCTGAATTAAAAAATTCCCGGCACCGAACAGGTTCGAACCTGCGACCCCAAAAATGCGTGTCCGGACAAAATATCGAATCGTTAAAATATGGAATAGGCTAAAAAAGGGTTAAAATCTCGAATCGGGTAAAAAGGGGTTAAAATCGCGAATAGGCTAAAAAGGGGTTAAAATATGGAATCGTTAAAATATGGAATGGTAAAAATGTCGACACGGCCAAAATTGGTCAAAATGTCGAATTTTTTAAAAATGGCGCCAAAACTAGAATCCGGACGGTACCGTAATACCGATGGTATTTTTCGGTATTCCGTGTCGGTTGTACGGTACGGAATGCCTTCCGATAAAATTTAAAAGCTGATCGGTGTTTTTCGGTATTCCATACCGTATACGGTAAGGTCAAACTTTAGGTCTTAACTAAAAACTAATGCACACCACTATAATTTTTCCATATCAGGATCGCGTTATGTTTTCCGGATCCGTACGATCATGCCGGACCGGATCCGGTGTCGATTATGCTTAATTTATCCGGTCCGGTTTTACTCCGTAAAATACACTGAACTCGGGCAGAAAAGATTGCGCCGGACTACGACTTATCAATCAACTTATCATCAATAAGTTGATAAGTTGATAAAATTATCAATAATCAATGTATGGCACTCATCTGACCCTTTTTTAAAAGAATTCGACATTTTGACCGATTTTGGCCGTGTCGACATTTTTACCATTCCATATTTTAACGATTCCATATTTTAACCCTTTTTTACCCGATTCGATATTTTAACGTTTCCATATTTTAACGATTCGGTATTTTAACCCCTTTTTAGCCTTTTCGCGATTTTAACCATTCCATATTTTAACGATTCCATATTTTGTACCGGAGCCCAAAAATGTGGTTTGTTGGAAAAAATAATATAAATAAAATTAAAATCTAGGTTAAATAAATTAAAAAAACGTTTTAATAAAGTCTAAAAATGTTTTTATAAATATTTATTCCAAAAAATTTGAGTTAAAAAATTCCCGGCCCCAAACGGGTTCGAACCTGCGACCCCCTCCCCCAAATAAGTTTTGGCCATTTGCGATTAAATTAAAAATTTACACAAAAAACAAACCGAACTCATTACTCCAGCATAAACTTCACGGAAATAGGCAAAAATACAGAAAGCATTAACTGCATTCATTATACAAGCCATTAATGCTGGGGCAGTGTACATTGAAAGCATTAAACCAGAAATAAAAATATTTGGGCCAGGATAACCAATTGGTGTAAAAAGAAGTTGAAAAGCTTAAAAATAAAATAAAAATGGAAAAAATTCAAAGAAAATTGAATTTTTAAACAATTATTTGAAATTTAGAAAGAATAAAAAAAATTCCGGCCCCAAGCGGGGTCGAACCCGCAACCCCCAAAATGAGATTTTTTGGAAAAAAATAATAAAATTAATTGGTAAAAATTTAAAAAACGTTTTAATAATGTCCAAAAATATTTTTATAAATATTTATGCCAAAAAATCCGAGTTAAAAAATTCCGGGACCCGAGCGGGTTCGAACCCACGACCCCCCAAACAATCATTTTTAAAAGCCAAATACCCACAAACAAAAGACAGAAAATAAAAGCAGAATAAAAACAAAACTAAACCTGGCCCCATAGTCATGCCCAAAGCCACACCACCAGTTACCAACGCAATAGCACGTGAACGATCCCGTTGGGTGCTGGCACTAGAGGCATATGCTTTCAACAGACTTATGTTACCTTTAAAAAATTTTTTTTCTCAAAATCAAGAAATATATTTTAAATTTAATAACAGAATCGAAAAAGTCGAAAAAAATTTTTAGAAAAATTTAAAAAAATACTTGAGCCAATCCCCGTCACAAAACGTCCAATAAGTAGCGCATATTTACGCTCTTCAATAGGGAATAAATGCACACACAAATACAAGGCATTTCCCAAAAATGCAAGAAAAATGCCAATATACAATAAATGACGAATCTAAATTTAAAAAAAATTAAAAAAAATTTTAAAAGGAAAAAAACCTTTTTTAGTCTATTAGATAAATAACCAACAATAGGGGAAGCAATCATTTGACCAAGTGAATAACTAGCAACAATATACCCGTAAAAATTTTCTGAGGCGGAAGAATCCATCTGTAAAAATATGTTTTTTTAATTTATTAAAAATATTTGGAAAAATAAAGTGAGTTGGAAAAATACGGTTGAAATTATCCCACTTAACCACAAATAAAAAAATAATTTAAAGAAAAGAAATTCCTCCATGGGATTCCATGGGACTTCCCTCCACGGGATTCGAACCCTATAATTTAAATAAAAAATCCTCTTGAAAACAACATCAGTAACCACTTAACCACAAAACCACTTAAAAAGCCTACATATTTAAGGGTGTTAAATAAACAAAGAAAATTGGTTCCACTAACATTACATTTTAAATATATAATTCACGATAAAACATGAGTTATCCCACTTAACCACAGAAGCATCTAATTGACTCAACCCTATTTAAACAATCAAATAAACATCCAAAAATAAATTTACTCCAAAAAAGATTCGAACCCAATACCTTCAGTCTAACCCTCAAAAACAGGTGAATTTAACCCACTTAACCAAAAGCGCAATTACCGAGAACTTGTTAACCTAGTGGAATATTGAAATAGAACCCCTTGAAAATTAATTTAAAAATTAAAAATTTTAAAACAAACAATTTGTAAATATTGCCGCATAGAAGAAAAATAAAGAGAAAATTGCACAGCAGAACAAAAAGTCAAAAATGTACAAATATATAAAGAACGCCAATCAGAATGTTGAGAAGAATCGATGGAAGAATTAATTGAAGAATTTGTAGGTGTTGGAATTATTGTTGTTGTTGGTAGTGGTGAAGGATTTAAATATTTTTTGAATGATTTTTGCTTAAAAAATAAAAAATTTTTTAAAAAATTTTTAAATTTTATTTTTAATGTCAAAAATGTCAAAAAAATTTTTTTTATAAAATTTATGTCATTGGGGAAATCTTCCAAAAAAAATTTTTGGAGGTCTTAAAGTGTCTAAAATATTTCTAAAAATTTTTCAGAATTTTTTAAAATATTAAAAACCCCAAAATCAGTCAAAAGGACTCGAACCATACACCTAAAAGTCGATAAAATCAAACCAACTACCGACTTAACCACAAATAACATTAAATAGAGAATGACCCAAAAAATAAAAAAAATCTTGAAAAATTAATTAAAAAAACAATACCGATTGATTTCTATCCAATAATGGAGAAGAAGCATTTAAATTATTATCCATTTCTGTTGGCCTTTTCGTTGTATTAGGTTGAAAATCAATCTAAAAATTTAAAAAATAATTGAAAAAATCGAATTAAATTTAAAAATAAAAATGGGATCAAATTTCACTTTGGGATCAAATGTCACTCTTACTCTACAACCGACAAACAAATAAAAATTTAAAAATAAACCTGATAGAATTAATAAATCGAAAGAAAAGTAAAGGAAAAAAATTAAAAAATTAAAAGGTAAAGGTAAAAATCTGAGTCAATTTAATCAAAAAATGCCAATTTTCGAAGGTTCTTCGCCTTAACATTTTTTCCAAGTTACCCAAAATTTAGTTCTAAACGGTTTTTAATAGCCAATTTCAAGCTCTATCGAATGATACCAAAAGAATTTTGAAAAGTTGACTCATTCAAAAGTTGTGGGGGTAAAAGTGAAGACGGTCACGGACCCTGTTGTTCAGGGGGAAAAAATTTTTTGATTCAAAAAATAAAATAGAAATGGACTAGGAAAAAAGAAAAATAAACAAAAAAAATCCTAAAATGTCCCTAAAAATAATTTCCCTTAAAACAAATTATTTTTCTCGAAAAAATGAATAAAATACAAAGACAAATTGTTAAAAAAAGGAATTTTATCAAATTAAAGGAAAAATTATTAATAAATTTTTACATTAATTTTATCAATAATTTGTAATAAAAATAAGGAAAATAATTATAATTTAGTATGGAATTATTTTGAAACCCCAAAACTGATTAGAGATCAGGAAATTAGAGAAATTATTTCTCACCGTTGCCTAACTTACCAGATCGGACACTTTTAGGCTTAAAATTTTTTTTCGTTTAATCCAATTTCCCGTCGACCTGTCTGACCGTCGTGAGTATCGGTGGTGCCTAAAGCCTTACTCTAACCCCCTACCCAGACTCAAAAATAAATTTAAAAAATAAAAAAACAACTAACCTTATCTTCCCTTAAATTGCCCTCATTTTCATTCTTCACCATTTTCTCATTTTTCCCATTTGTTTTGTCTGTCTTGTTCAAAAGTTTATTATCATCCTCCGCTTTATTAGAAATAGAAGAGGAAGAAGACTCTTCATTTAATGATGAAATAGAATTATTGTCGTTGTTGTCATCTTTTTCCGTCGATTTTAGATGTGTGGTGTCCATTTTATTTGACTTTTTTAAACTAAAACCCTAAAAATGAGGCTAAAAAATTTTTTTAGATAAATAAGTGGCAGAAAAACATAGAAAAATAAATTAGGGTAATATTCAATTTCGTTCCCCCCTCCTTTTTTCCATCCTCAAAGTATTAAAAAATGGTCAGTCTGACTTAAGTTATAGAACTCGTCGAGCTGAGTCAAATGACACCAAAATCAAAAAAATCCGACTTGATTTGACCGAAATACAGACCCCTGAAAATTGAACAACCATAGGGGCGAAAAACCAAAAGGACGAAAAAGTATACGAATGATAGCTCATTCGAAAGAGCTCGACGAGCTGAGTCGAATGACACCGAAATCGACGTAATCAGACGAGTTTTGACAAAGTTATGACATAAGGTTGCCGACTCCGGTAATTGAACAACCCTCTGTGGTTGTTCAATTTTCAGGGGTCTGTTTTTCGGTCAAATCAAGTCGGATTTTTTTGATTTTGGTGTCATTCGACTCAGCTCGACGAGCTCTTTCGAATGAGCTATCATTTGGGTAAACTTTTTTTATTTCGAAAAATCACCCCCATGGTTGTTCAATTTTCAGGGGTCTGTATTTCGGTCAAATCAAGTCGGATTTTTTTGATTTTGGTGTCATTCGACTCAGCTCGACGAGCTCTTTCGAATGAGCTATCATTCGTATACTTTTTCGTCCTTTTGGTTTTTCGCCCCTATGGTTGTTCAATTTTCAGGGGTCTGTATTTCGGTCAAATCAATTGATTTTGGTGTCATTCGACTCAGCTCGTCGAGTTCTATAACTTAAGTCAGACTGACCATTTTTTAATACTTTGAGGATGGAAAAAAGGAGGGGGGAACGAAATTGAATATTACCTAAATTAGAATAAGAATTTAAAAGAAAAAAGAATGAAAAACCCCAAAGGGGTTCGAACCCCGACCCCCTTCCGATGTTGTAGTCAAAAAGACACGCACTTAGCCACACCAATCATATTTTTAAGAACAACTAGGTTAGTGGAGGAGTAGAGAAAAAATATAAAAAGAGGAATTTAGGACAAAATAAAATTAAAACCCCGACGTTGTTCGAACCCTACCCCCACCTCCCTGTAGTCTAAAACACATCCACTTAGCCAAACCCACTCTATTTCTTAATAATTTTAGGAAACGTTGGAAAATGAGATCTTTAAATTTTTAAGAAATAAAATTCAAAGTACATATTTAAATCAACTAGTTTTAGCTTTAAAATTAGCAAGAAAAAACGCTTATTGTTTGTTCAGTAAAATAATCCTTTCAATTTTAGCTTTCGCAATTTTTGCTAAAAAAATTAGAGAAGAATAGCTTCAACTTAAAAAAATATTGATTAAAAAAGAGGCTAAAGTTTGAAGATTAAAGAAGAGAAAATGAAGAAAAAAATTATGAAATTAAGGAAAAATCACGGAAAATCAAGGAGTTTAATTATTTTTAAACCAAAAAAGTACACAAAGACGGAACGCCAAAAATTATTTAAAAATTTGAAATTTTCTTAAAAGGCTGTAACAAAGAAAGAAATTTTTTCGCCGTTCAATTTTGGCAAAAATAACACATTTCTTTTAATTTTGTATTATTAAGAAGGAAATTTCATTTTTGTATTAATCAGAAAATTATTAAAATAAGGTTAGAGAGAAAGCTTACGAACACAAATTCAATAAAAAAATTAAAAATAAAATTTAAAAAATTTAAAAATTATTTTTAAAATTAAAGATATATGAAGGTAAAATTCCGTCATATCACCCGGAAACCGATTCGGACAAATGATATGTCATTCGAAAGATCTCGCCGAGCTGAGTCGAACGGCACCAAAATTAGCTGGGGGACTCACCTATGGGCCGAGATATTGGTCCTCGAAAATCGAAAAACCATAGGGGGGACCAAGCACTTTTTTGGGGTAAAAAATTCGAATATGCAAATAATAGCTCATTCGAAAGAGCTCGTCGAGCTGAGTCGAATGACACCAAAATCAACGAAAACTTACTTGATTTGACAAAGTTATGACAGTTTGTTTTAGCTCCGTACCTATGGTCTCCGTTGAAATTTTACTGCTGCGGAGAAAGCCAGGCATACCCACCTCATCGATGATAGGAATAGGATTAAGTTACTAGCCCAGAACCCAGCGACCGTAGACTCCCCGCGAGGCGCGTGCCGCAAAACTCCGCGCGAAGCGCGGAGTTTTGCACAAGCGCCTCGCCGACGCCCCATAGGTTTATGTTGACCATTTTGAACCTGTTTATCTTGGCTCAGAATCAAGATCTCGAGCTGATTTTGATGTCATTCGACTCAGCTCGACGAGCTCTTTCGAATAAGCTATTATTTGCATATTCGAATTTTTTACCCCAAAAAAGTGCTTGGTCCCCCCTATGGTTTTTCGATTTTCGAGGACCAATATCTCGGCCCATAGGTGAGTCCCCCAGCTAATTTTGGTGCCGTTCGACTCAGCTCGGCGAGATCTTTCGAATGACATATCATTTGTCCGAATCGGTTTCCGGGTGATATGACGGAATTTTTCCTATATGAATAATAAAAGAATTAATAAATCCCTATTTATAAAATAAAAGAAATAAAAAAATATGACGAAACAGTTGGTAAGCAGTTAAGCTTCAATATAAAAAAAGCGTTACTAAGAGGAAATAATTTTTTAAAAAAAGAGGAGCAAAGAAAATGTTTAGGAAAAAAAGGTTAGAGAGAAAGCTTGCGAAAAAGTCAAAAAAAATATTTTGAAAAAATTTGCGGATTTTTAAAAATTGCGGATGTCCGCAAATTAACTTGCGGACAAAAAAATTTTTTTCCAAGATATAATCAAATAAAAAACTTAAAACACAAAACAACCTTTATTTGTATCTTCACATTTTTAACAATATTTTAATAATTTTTAGAGAAACTTTATATTTTTTATTAGCCAGTAACTAATTTCTCTTGAATCGATAATTGGGTCTTTGCCAAATTCGCCAATAAGGAAACCATCAAATAATCACGCAAAGAATGCTTTGAAAGACTTTCGAGACGAGCTGGAGGTAATTGAGTATTTGCCAATTCAACAATCTGTGGGGGAAAATAAAGGATTATAAAAATGCTGAAAAAAGTATCAGAAATTTTGTCTGCCTTTTGAGTAGAAAATTCTAACCCGAAAAGTGACATATGGAAAAAGTTGTGGACAAAATTGACAAAACCCCTTAACTAACTTTGTCCGCAAATTTTTTGCGGACGATCAAATTTATTTTCGAAAATTGTGATTAAAATTTTGTCCGCAAATCCAAAAAAACATTTAAAAAATGAAAAAAACCTCCATCAATTTTCTCCCAACTTCAGGATTAGGATTTTCCTCTTTTCCATTTAACACATTTTTAACATAACGCATAATACGCTCTAACCAGGTCAAAATATTTTCTGTACATTCTAATAATTGTTCCTGTTCATCTCCCAATTCAATTTCACGACGTTCCGAGTCTATTCCTCTCTAAAAAATTTTTTATAAAAATTTAAAAAATATTTTCTCCAAAAATGATGGAATTAAGCAAAATATGCACTCTTGGTTAAGTGCAAGTGTGCTAGGTTTGCAACTAAAGGGGTGCAGGGTTCGACCCCGCTCGGGGAAAATTGATTAATTTAAGGCTTTTTTAGGTTATTAAAAATTGTAAAAACTAAAATACTTAAAATAAAATTTTAAAAATAATTTTTTAATAATAAAAAACCGTAATAAAATTAAGAGCAACAGCCTCTCCCAAAAAAGCATCCATTTCCACATTTAGAGGGCAAAAAGCACCATCACGCCTTAAAATTTTTTTTTATTTTTTAATTAAAAAATAAAAATAATCAGACATAGTAAAAGCTTTAACAGGCAAACGATTAGCTGTTGAACCAGAAAAAGACAAATTCATAGTAAGCAAAATAACAGGTGGAAGTTCTTTTTTAGTTGCTTCACGAGCCATTAACTTGAAAAAAATAAAAAATTAAATAAATTTCTATTTAAAAAAGACAATAGGACAAAAAAAAATGAGGACAAAATTTTGAAAAAAAGCTATCACAAGTAATCGCAAATAAAGTTTCGCAATTTTCACCCACCCTAAAAAACGTACCCAAGGAGGGAGAAGAATGCCCCACCCCAGTCCCATCGAAATCCTTTTCTGCTCCCTAAAATGGAAAATAAAATTTTTTGGGAAATAATTATTAAATGAAAAATTAATTTTCGCTAGCAGTACAAGTCCGTAATTATTACCATAAATACAAAATTCCGCAAGGATATGTCCAAGGAGAGCTATGTAATAGGGCCAAACCGCCCTTACTTTTCGTTGAGAAAAATAATGAAAAATTTTAGGAAAATAAAAAAAGTGCAAAATCTTCGCTTGCGGAAAAGTCCGTAATTACTATCCGCAAATAAAATTTTTTTATTTTCAAAGAAAAATGTTATCAAAAAAGGAAGGAACAATGAAGATAAAGACTCGCAAGAAAATAGCTTTTAAAAAATAGAAAAAATATTTAACCTGGCTATAATATGTATTGAAATGAAAACACGAATCAGGCAAATCTGGAACAGTAAAGAACCTAAAGAAGAGAAAATTTTTTTCTCAAAAAAAATTTTTTTTTTGAGAAAAAAAATTTTCAAACGAACCATCCAACAATTTGTTCTGTAGGAGAAGAACGTTTACACATTTGCCACATTGAACGATTAAAATTATCATTAATTTCAGGATTGTCTATTACAGCATCAGAAAATGGAATAGCGTAACAATTGGTTGCCTGTATTTTTAATGAAAAATTTTCAAAAATAGAAAAATTTGAAAGAAAATTTTGAAAGAAATTGTTAAAGTTTTCCTTTCCTAAATCCAAAAAATTAAAAAAAGAACATGTTTAGACCCGGAAATCCTTTTAATTAAAAGACCATCCGAACTGAATATTAGAGATGGCCTACAACCCCCATAAAGTCTTCAAGGACGGGGATATCGGGATATAATAAGTCGCTGACAGGGGATGCTCCAAAGACAGTGGATGCTCCAAAGTAGATTCTGTCATCGTCTTTCCCGAACAAAAAACAGTTCTAAATGGCACAACAAAACAGTTCAAAAACCCCTTGTTAGTGAAAGGAAAGAACCCCTCATTAGTCCCCTCACCCTCATTAGAAAGGCACCTCACCCTCATTAGTATTTTGACCAAGAATTTATCGAAAATTTGGACAACCAAAAAACGAAAAAATTAAACCAAACCACCCTCAAATTAAGAAAAATTTAAAATTAAAAAAAAACCTGAACAACATTTTTCTCATAAAATCCAAGTAAAGTTCCCAAAGCACGACTTTCCACTCTCTCTTGGCGTTGGGCAGACATTGCAGTTGTTGAAACAGTCTTGCCAATATTTGAAGAAGATTTGCGTTCATAAGCATCAATGATAGACATATAAACAACTGGATGAACTTTAACAGTTAGATCAATTGAAGGAGCCATTTTTCGTAAAATTAATTTTTAATATCTGAAAAAAATTTTTTTTTAATCAAATACTCATGAATTTCCTCATTTTTAACAATTAAAAAAATTTTATGGGTAATTTCGGCGCAGTCCAACAAGGCGCTAAGCACGCCAAAACATTTTGCGCCGAAACATTTAAAAAATTATTTAAGTAAATTTGGTGGTTAAGTGGGTTCGTTGACAATTAATTTTTTTAAATTAATTAAAGTATGCAAGTTCGAATACTTGCCGGTTAGAAAATTTTTTTGAATAAAATTTTAAATTTAAAAATAATTTAAAAATAATTTAAATTGTTAAAAATGAGAAATTTTTTTAATTTAAAATTAACAAAAAAAAAATTAATAAATAATATAAAAATATTAAAAAATGCGTTGAACAAATAATTTAAAATATTTTTTAAAAATTAATTAATATTTTTTTATACATTCTAAACAAATTAAATAATAGCGAATTAAAATTTTTTGAAATTTTTGTCATTAAAAGTCAAAAAAAAATTAAAATTAGGGAAAGAGGAAGGCGAGAGGAAAAAAAAGAAGATTTTACTAAATTTGCGGACAAAAAATTTTTTTGCGGACGGAAAAATTACGAACAATTTTCTTAATATTTTAAATACAACAAACAACTAGACATGGATCATATTAAAATATAAGATTTAAAAAATTAGAGCTATTTTACTAAAATCCGCAAATTTAAAAAAATCTTTCCTCGAATAATCTATTGACCTTTGTCATAAAATTAAGTTTAAAAATCAAACAAAAAAAACAAGAAAAAGGGAAAGTTAAAAAAGGTTTTGGTACAGGTTAATAGTCCAATAAAGCTTTATGAGTCCAATCAAAAGTTTACTAGTTCGATCGAAGTCTTAATGCGTTATCAAGTTTGAGAACAAAAAACTTTTTTCGGACAAAATTTATTTTCTAATATTCTTATATATTTTTTATATATTTAATAGGTAAAATTAACAATCAACCAAGAATACCAGAACCAGGAATAAAATACTAGGGGGATTGTCTATAAATTGTCCTAGGATTTGTCATAAAACTTCATAGGATTAACAAGGTCTCAAGCTATTGACTGGTCCAGTTCTTCAACCAATTGTCATGAAATTGGATTATAAAACTGTACCAGAACCAAAAAATACTAGGGGACTATCTAAAGCAAATAAGAGAGGAGTCTTTAAAAAAATTTTAAATTAATATTGAGCGTCATTAAAATAAGGAGAGGGGGAAAGATGGCCTCTTTAAATTAAAATTAGTTTTAAAAAACCTTTAATATTTCAAGGCTTTTCTTGATGTAATTGAATTATAAATTCTTCCAATTTTTCTTGAATAAACCGAACTTGTGCTTAAAAATAAAAATTTTTTTAGAAAAAAATTAGAAAAAAACCCAATTCTTCAGCCAATTCAACTTGTCTACCAGTCAAATATTGCTTCTTTTTCTCGTTATCTTGAGACCAGTCATTTAAAATTTCCTTAAAAAATTTTAATTTATATACATATAATTTAAAGCAAATTTTTGCTAAACGCATAATGATAATCCATCCCCCGTAAGTTCTGTTAGTAAAGAATAAAGAGAACCCTAAGAAAAGGTGACGCTAAAAATTTAGTATGTATAAATAAAATTTATTGAGCATTCTGAAATTTTTTTGAAATTCTTTAGTTTTAGGAATTTTTTTGGGAAATTCAGAGGCATCGGCCACAACTCCCAAAATTGCGGGCAGTGACTAGAAATTTAAAAATAAAAATACGACAATTATGAATAGAGCTTCAAATTCTTAAATTAATTTAGAATTATTGAAAGGAATGTTGCTACAAAAAAATTTTCTTTTTTACTTAAATTGCGGAAAGCCCTTATTTTGGAGGACTGCCCGCAAGACACAAAAATTTATGTTGATAAAAACCAATTTTTTTTTGAAATAAAAAATTTTTAAAATAAAATTAAAAAAATTTCTTCAAAACAAACCTTAACTTCTTTTTCCAATCTTTTTTGTTCCGTATTAACAACTTGTTGCCTCAAAGCATTACAACTTAATTCAAGCATTCGATTAATTCTATAGAAAAAAACAACAGCCTGGCAATCCAAATCTGAATCCAAACGAATTCCTTGTTTGTAATTTTGATAAAAACTTAGACAGTCACGGCTAGCCTTTTTAATAAAAATTTCAAAAAATTTTAATTCCAAAAAAACCTGTAATAATTTCTCCAAAAAATGCTGTCTAAAAACAAGCCTCCATTGTTGTCTAATTTGTTCTTGTGTAACTTCTGCTGTCAAAACATTTTTTGCATCTAAATTACGACGTACTACAGTCAAGTCATCATCAAGTAATGATTGCTTATGGTCCTATAAATAATAAATTTGATTTTCTTTTTTTTCATTGAAAAGTCCGCGAGTCACAAAATTTGAGCAGTCAAAAAGGAGTTCCTATAAGTCCCCTATATAGGAGTCCCTATAAAACAGGAATGTCTCAGGTGAAGAAAAAATTCAAGTCGGGTTATGTTTTCTGAAGTTTTTCGGATCGAGTTTTGCGCCGAAAAAAGTCCGAGGTTCGGGTCAGGTCAACTAGGGTGTTAGAAAGAAAAAAACCCTAAAACGAGTCTTTAGAGACCGGATAAATAAATATACGTGAATAAAATTTGCGCTAAAAGCTATTTTTCTTTTAAATTCTCTAAGAATTATTTTTCCTCAACAAAAACTTACAGGATTCGCAGAAAGAATAGAAAATAATTCATCCTGTATTGCCTTATTTATTTGTTGTTCTGGCGTAGGTGAACTCCAAGAAATCCAACCAGAAATGCCTGAAGGACCTCTTGCTGCTAAAAATTTAAAAATTTCCAAAAATATTTTTTAATCCCTTACAATCCAAAGTTTTCCTCAATTCCTCCAAACGGTCAGAACATGCTTTTTGCATAAATTCACAGGATTGTTCCCATGCCCGTCTGTCTGGGACGACTTGATCTGCTACAGAATTGAGTTGAATTACACGCTAGAAAAAAAATTTTTTTTAGAAAATTTTAACCCAAAAATTTTTTAAAAAAACCAAGTAATCAAGTGCTTTAGGCTCCCATTTATGCTGTGAAAGTGCTGTTTCAACCAAAGCATTTTTTAAAGAAGTTAATAATTCGCCTGATTTTTTGTGGTCTCTTTGCTGCTTTTTTGCTGTATGACTGCTTATTGTTCCACTACCTTTTTCTACTTGACGGCGAAATATTTGAGAGAGTGTTTCCCAGCCGACCTAGAAAAAATTTCTTTTTAGAAAATTGAAATAAAGTATCCTCAGAGGGGAAAGTTACAGGAATTCACAATTACGTTAATCCCTTGGAACTCACAAGAGCATAACCTAAGTCGGAATTCGAAGAGTATGTGGAAAAATTAGTCGATCAATCTTGGCCAATATTTTCCTTTTCCTCAAGTACAGGAAGCGGAGGGCTCCACCGCTACTATCAGCCTCAAAAGGCCAACGGCTCTTGCCAGACCCCTCTTGCCTCTCTTGCCAGACCCCTCTTGCCAGGAGGTCTACAATTGGGTGGTAGAAGGTCTACAACTCTTGGTCTACAATTCATTAACCCCAAGCTTTTAAACTTGTAAGAAGCTAAAATTGACTAACCCACCTTTCCATAATTCAAATTAAAAAAACCTGGACAGATTTATGAGCCAATTCCTTCTCTGCCCAATGTTTCAATTTAATATCAATAAGAGTATTAAAAGATCCAGCATTATCTACAGCTGAGGCAGGCATTAATATTTGATCAAAAACTTGATGTGCTATAGCATTCCAAAGGTTTGTTCTAAGTAATTGCTCCCATTCTGTGGCTGAAACAAGCGAAAGAGTAACAATTTCGTCCAAAACTTCTCCTCTGGCCTGAAAAAGAATGAAGTAAGTTGGTTTCTAAGGACATTTTGTCGGATTTTAAGTAAGTATACATAGAAAAGGCGTAGCCATGGGGGAGGGGGGGGCTACAGGGCCCCATAAAAACGACCTCCTGGCTACAGCCTTGATACAAAACAAAAATTGCATTAGGAATCTATCCGGCATAAAAATAAATGACAAATTTCTAAAGTTAGAACTACCGATAAAATTTTAATTCGCATTTTAGGAATCAGGAACCCAACCGACTATTGTCTGGGCAGAACAGTCATATCCCTCTACCCAAAATCTATTCTAAATTTGGATCTCTTTCCTATTTTTTTGGTCCCCTCCAAAATCCTATTCATTAAAAAATTAGCCTTCTCTTTAAAATTTTATGAAACACAAACCTTCTCAAATAACTCGTCTCGTGTCAAATCCCTTTGATGTGTAAATGTATTGCGCCATTCAGTCTCCAAATTAAAACGGCTAGCCCTAAACGCATCCGCTTGAGCCTCAATCGATTCGCGTACCATACGCCAAAAACAATCAGCTACCGCCATTGACATATTTCTTGTTGTCATTTGTGTAGCTTTTAATATACCATCTCTAAAAAAGTATTAAAAAGTAGATGAAGAAAAAAAAGGAAATTTGGATGACAATGATGTTCTCCTTCCAGACTAGTAAATAAATCAAAAATCAAAAAGATCAGTCGTCGGTGGGATGACTGAACGATTAAGAACCCTTTACATGGGAGAGCTCTAGATCAAGTACCATTCAATTTGGTTATTTCTAGGATTTGTTCGGCCGCTTTACTATGAAATACCACAACCGATTGATTGTTTTCATATAGTGGATGTCCACAAAAGTCGACCCTTAAAGCCTAGGAACGACAGAATAAAATTCAAATTCCCACAAGTAACAATCAAATTTTTCCACAAAAGTCGATCTCTAAAGTATCGGAACAACATTTTGGGATCAAGGTTCAAATTCCCACTAGTATCAGTCAAATTTTTCAAGTTGAAAATCCCAAACCTTTCATTACTCACAAATTATTGTTAATTTTAAAAGAAACCTGAATAATTTAGAATTTGCAAAAAATTCTTCCTCATAAGAACGAATATCACCAATACTCGATTCTTTTGTTCCAGTACCTGTTACAACAGCAAAATAGCCCAAAGCCTTCATTGGGAAGAGTTTTCCCTCCAATATTTTTTTGATTCGATTTGGGTTATTTAAATTCTTTTCTGCCAAGTCAACCTGAAAAAAATCAAATGAAATTTTCATTTTAAAATTAAAAAAAAAGGAAAACCTTTGTTAATACCAAAATTGTTCGTTGTCCAGTTGGGTCAATACTGCTAACCAAGTCAGTGACATTGCTACGTTCAGCATCTACAGAACCATCTTAAAATTTATTCTTTTTTAAATTTAATTTTATTACTATAAATTAAAAAAAAAAACAAAAAAATTAAACTCTCATCTATGCGCGACATATTTAGAAAAGAGTCGAACTAAAGCAGTCAAGGACAGGGACAACCTTTATTATAGCGCCTAATAGCGGGTCGGCAAAACCAACGCCAATCCATGAATACCTTGATATTTTAAGTTAAACCAATGTCAACGTTAGGCATATGTTAGGTAATGGATTTTTATTCCCACATAATAATCTACACAGATTGAGTTTCCGCTGTAGACCGTTAGCTGATTTCTAGGAACTTATTGTTAGTTTTTTGTACTAGATGCTTTATTAAGGAGAATTGAGGACTAGAAAAAAATGTCGCAGACAAACAAGACTATTACCAATTTACAAAAAATTTCCAAAAAAAATCAAAAAATGCTTTAGTCAAAAAAAAAGAGAATTGAGGAATAGTAAAAAAATAACGCCCAGACAGACAAGACTATTACTTAAATTTTTTAGATTCGAAAAGAACCTTGAATACACAAAATTATAGCATTCGGATTTTCCATGTGTTGTTTACACATTGTAAATATATCTTCCTTTGTTCCACTAGCCATATCTGTTGTTACTGTTGAAATAACACCAGGCAAATCAACTAATACCATCCTTGGAAGTGAAGGGCCTTTAAAAATTTTTTTTTTAATTTTTAAAAAATCATAAAAAAACCTTTAACAGTCAAAGAAATAACTTCATTGCTCACAGTTCTTCCACCCTCCACAGAATTTAACATTCTTAATTCAATTTCATTGCGTAATTGTTGAAGGTCTGAAGGATTGGTTAAGTCAAATTCGCGATTGCTATCACGGAATTGGGCGATGTGGTAGGGACCCTCGCTGAGGGTGACCTTGAAAAAGATACAAAATTAAGAATAAAAGGAAGCAAAAGTAATCTTTGCGGTGTCATAGTTAGGACATTATTTGCGCCAATTTCGAATGCCACATAAAAATGCGAAAAAAACCGGCCAAATAAGTTCATTCAATCCAACAATAAGTTTGACACCGACCCAAAAGTTGGCCAGTACCTTCTCCCTTATATGGATTCGGCGTGCACAAGTAGTGGGTTTCCACTCTTTTTCCCACTCATTAATAAGAAATCCCACGAAAACCATGGGTAGTCAGAAACAATAAAATTAAAAAAAATCCCCCAAATCCACGAAAAATTTTTAAAAAATTAAAAAAAAATTCCTTTTAAAAACAAGAAAAAACCTTAACAGGAGCTCTAGTCATCATTTCACCAGAACCTCGAGGAAATATTCTAGCTTGTGCAATCATTTCTAAAACTGACGTTTTACCGGCAGATTGATCACCAACAACAACAACTCTAGGAAGATTATCTGCCGTTCCATAAGAAGAATCATATTCAATAAGAATATCGAGCATATCGGAATATAGTTCGATAAGAGAACGCTGAAAAATTTGAGTGAATTTAAAAAAAAAATAAAAATATTGAATTATAAAAGTTATAAAAAGACGAAAAGGACCATTACCCAAGTTAAAAAAATTTAAATAATTAAACGTAGTCGAGAACGTTACCCCTACACCAAGTAACCTTCGAACAGAAAATAAAAAAAGTTGGGTACTTAATTATGAAGATTGGAAGTAGTTAACAGAGGTGGGTCGGAATTCCGATTTCAGACGTTTTTTTCTTCCGATTTCCGAAAAATCTTGGATTTCCATTTTTTAGCTAATTCCGATTTCCGTCTCTTCCAATTTCCGACACCTGACTGTTCCGGCACATCTCTGGTAGTTAATAAGGAGAAATAAGCTAGAAAAGCACTATTAACAGATCTAAAGCCTAAACCCCTGTCTTCCTCCTCTCAACCAAAAATTTTCAAAATATAAAAATAATTTAAACAACCTTAATTTTCTTTTGTCTTTTCAACTCTCCCGCATCTTTCAGTAATATTCTCTGTTTCAAAACTTTATTTTCCTTTTCAAGAAGTTCAAGTTCTCTTTGATATTGAAGCTATTAAAGAGGGGAAATTTAAAAAGATTTTTGCTTCAAAAATTAAAAAAAAAGTATTAAACCTGAGTTTTAAGTAAATCATCTTGCAATTTTTGTATTCTTTCTGTTTCAGTCATCTAAAAATTAAAAAAATTTTTTAAAGGGATTAAATTTATAATAATTTTGAGCTTATACCACCCTTTAAAATTTTCTCCTAATCTGCAAACACAAAAACAGCCTAAAATATAGAATAGGCCTGAAATGTCAAGAAAAATTTTCTGGAAAGGAAATTAAAGTGAAGATCAAACAGACAGGATCCGGGCAATTTTTTAAATTAAACTAGGGGAAATATTTTGGAGATGCAAAAAATTCCGAATTTGGGACACGGAGTTCGGGAGGGTTAGAGCCATAACTAGTGGAAGAAAATGTCACAAGATTCTAAATAAATTTTTTAAAAATAAACCTCAGACATTTTTGCATCTTCCTCAGCATCGATAACCTCGGCCTTGGAGAATTTTGATTTTATACGGGAGAGGAGAGAACTGCCACCCCCACCAGCGCTGCTGTCGTTTCCTGGAACGTCTAAAAGATTTATTTTTAATTTCACGATAAATAAAGTTCTTTTATGAAAAGACAACAGATTTAACTTTTCGAGGACACTCTCCAAGTCCTCGAAAAGTTAAATTATAAACTTTACCCACTCAAAATAATTACTTTTAGAATTTAGCAAAAAATATCAAAAATTTCATAATAATAAGGAAACCTTGCAGAATTCCCCCAAAATTCTAGAAAAAACCCCAAAAAATTAAATTTAAAACCGTTCTGCGTTGACGCCTCAAACGACGAGTCCATCCGTTCACTCGCCCCACTTGTAAAGTCAATCGAAACACCTGATACGTTTGCCAAAATGTAGGGAGGTGCAAAAACAGACCAAAGAAGACCTTCTCCTTTATGCTCATTCAATTGCCAAAGACGCTCCAACTCTTGCCGAAAATTTAAACCCTTAAATTTCGGGCTAAATTTGTCAAAAGTTGAGGCAATGTGCTCATATTTGGCCCAAGCAGGGAAATCTGGCAACGATTTTTTGAGATCATCTATCCACTGAAAAAAAATTTTTAAAGCAAAAAAAAAGAAAGAAAATCAAACGTTTGCAGTAGTTATACCACCAGCAGCAGCTCCTCCAATTAACCAATAACGCAACTTTAAGGCATGTCTAATCAAGGCTGCCATAATTTTCCACAGACAATAAATGAAAAAAATTTTCTAAAATTTTTTCAGTCTAAAATAGAAGAAAATTCAACCAAAAAAAGCAGAAAAATTTTCAAGGAGGGACACGCCCAAAACGGCGCGCGACCATAACGGCGCACAGCCAAAACTTGCTTCAAGTTGTCCGAATCTTACCAAATTTAGTATTAAACGATTCCTCTCATCGAGATAAAGAGATTGGTACCAAAATTGTCAAGGGCCAGAAATTTTCCACCAAGTTAAGGCTTTGCGCCGTTAAGCCCGCGCCGTTTTGGGCTGTACGCGTTTAAGAATGCCCCACTTAATCGCGAGATTTTCAAGTATATCCAAGTAGTCCCCAAGGTTTTCCTGTTCTACCTAGATTCCTTAAAATGATTGAAATCACAGTCAATGACCGATTGGGTAAGAAAGTGCGCGTGAAATGTAAGTCAAAATTTTTCAACTTAAAAAAAAATTTTTTTCTAGGCAATGCTACAGATAAAATTGAAGATCTTAAAAAACTTATAGCACTACAAACTGGAACAAGGCAAGCTGTAAATTTCTCTTTTCTCTCTAAAAAATCCAATTTTAGAGCAGACAAGATCGTTCTCAAAAAGTGGAACATTATTTACAAGGACAATATTTCTCTACAAGATTACGAAATACATGACGGATTTAATTTTGAGTTGTATTATCAATGATTTTTTCCTCTCTTAAAAATGTTCTGAATTTAATTAATAAATCCGTCTTTTTCTCTAACATTCTCCTTTTTACACGCTATCTTATCCGGCTATCGCTATTGTCCACTTAATCGCAAGTAAAAAATTTTTGGAAAATCAGCCCTTTGCAGATGTCGATGGTGGCGTTGATAATGCAAATCAACATCAATGTAAACCTATTTTCAAGAATCAAAACATGAAAAGTATTAAATTGGTATGCAAACAACCTATTCGAAAAAAGTGCTACACAAATTTTGAAATAAAATTTTTATTAAAAACTCTTCCTAAACAAAAACAATTTTAAATATTTTGAGAAATAATTAAGAGGTCACAATTTGAGATAATCAATGTATATTTTTTACATAATTTAAATTATAAGCAAATATACTTAAAATCAAAGGGGCCCAAGCCGTAAATCTTCTCGGTACGTGGCTTCTTTTCAATCTTCATCGACATTTTAAAGTCAATCTCCATCTTCAAATTTTTTCTTTTGAGATTTTTCTGTTCACCTTCCTGATGTGGCACATGAAGATTCAACTCGTACTCAACTTTTTTACTGTCAATTTGAGGGAGTCTGATGGCAAATTTCTTCATATTGCTCAAAATCTCCCAAATTCGTGATTCGTCAATCGAACCGTTAAATGAGTTTCGGTGAATACTAAAAATAGTAGATTTGTGAATATGAAATGAATAGACTATTTGCAAAATTTTTCAATAAGAATGGGGTCTTTGCTATTATCTGTGTCAACTTTACTAACTAGATAGTGTTATGTATAAAAATTGGGAGAACTTCCGAAAAAGACTAATTTTGTAATTTGTGATTGAGCTAGAACTCAATCAAAAGGACTGAGTTCGTCAATCTTAGTCGAATATGAATGGACAGTGTTGCTAAGTTTCTTAAGTTTCATAATAGAAAATTCAACAATGGACACAGATAACAGGATTCGATACAGGGATACCGAAAATCAAATATTAAGAATCAACAATTTTCGATTTTTACCCAAAAAATCCCAATTTCGGAGGCGAGAATTTAAAATTTCCTAAAAAAAAACTCTAGAAACAGAAAAATTAAGATAAAACATACGTGTCCGCATCTCCGTTAACAAGTTGGGCCCATTCCAAAATGAATTCATCTTCGGTTGTGGCAGCAGCAAACAAAAGCAAATATCGTGACGCATTGTGAGTCTCAATAAAAATCCCATATTCCTTGTAGTAATGCTTCAAAGCACATGAATAGGCTCGATATATCTAAAAAAACATTTTAAAAAATCAAAATCAATTCAAACTAATTCGGAAGCCAGCACTTCGTTTTTCCCCTTTTTACTTGTCAAGCATTTTTTCGCATCGCTGATACATTCAAATGCATTTTTGTAAATTTTCTGAAAATTAAACAAATTTGTTTTGTGAAAACCAACAATAAAAAACCTTTTCAAGCGCGTATTCAATCTCAAAACGACGAAGCAATTGGAAAGGCACGGGCTGCTTACCACCAACAGTTGAAGAACCTACAAGATCACGAGCCGTGCTGATTAACTAAAGTATTGCATTTTTATAATAATCTTAAAAAATTAAAATTATACAGAATGAATGGCTTTTGAATCATCTTCGGTATCTACATCCAAATTGACTCCATTTTCACGAAGAATCTAAAATTTAAAATTGTAGAAATTGAAAATTTAGAAACTTGAGAGACTCCGAGATGGGCCCGACGGACGAAACTTTCCAACGCAACATAATCCTCTAAACGAGAAAAATCAGCATATCCAGACATGATTTGTGGATGTTTGCCATCCAATTCAAGTGTCATCCTTAAAAATTTATTTTTTTAATTATCTAAAAAATAATTTAACTTTTCCAAATTTGCTTGGGAAAATTCACCGCTTTGCAATTCACTTTTAGTAAAGCCAAATAATTCAACTAAAAAACATTAGACTTAAAAATGGAAGCAAAAATAAACCTTTATCAACATTCGGATGGGAAGAAAGTGCCTTATGCGCAGATTCGAAGCCAGGGACCACATTTACAACACCAGAAGGAAAACCAGCCTTCAATTAGAAAAAATAAATTTTAAAATGAATTTAGAAAATTAACCTTTTTAATTAAATTTGCTACATATAAAGCGGTTAAAGGTGCTTGAGGATTTAAGATGAAAGTGTTACCCTCTACCAAAGCCGGTCCTAATTTCATTGCTTCATTAAGCACAGGAAATTTTGGAGAGATGATGTGGCCTATTAATTGGAATTAGTTAGATTTAAAAAAATTTCAAAATGTCTAAAATCAAAAAACCAACCAATAACACCTTCCGCCTCGTTCCGCATATTGTGAAAATTGTCCATTCCAAAAGTTGCCTTCTTATTTGCACAAAAAGCATAATAATTATACATGGCAATCGAAATAACTAAATTTAAGAAATGGAAAATCAATTTCGAACTAAGGACAATACTTTAAACCATGGTGTAACCCTACGGAGCGGAGACAGGTATACGGAAACTGGAGACAACAAAACCCCGCCGGGTGTCATGGAGACGGGAACTCAGGGATTTAGAAAAACCCTCTGGTAGGCTACCTGTTCAAGTGAAACTGATTTACCCTGGTCGGGGGTGACCCCCACTTTAAACAAAAAGAAAATTGAAAATAAGAAACCTAAATAACGAGGCTCACAAGGCTTTCCATTGTCAATTGTTTGCAAACAAAACAGTTGAAAAGCATCTCTTTCAATTAAGGAAGCCAGTTTATCAAGTAAATGTCCGCGATCAGCAAAATCCATACGCCGCCATTCAGAGCCAAACTTATTAGCATCACAGGCTGCCTAAAAGATTTTTTTGAAAATTTTGAACGAACGCATTAGAGTTCAAAAAACTCAAAAGCAGTCAAATAAAATCATTAAACACCAACAGGAATCGAACCCAGAACCCCAAAATTCCCAACTTCAGTTCATTTCAGAATTAAGGAATTTTTTTTACATTTATCATTAAATCTATACAAACATATGTGAGCTTAAACAACTCAAAAATAGCCAACTAACCAACTTGACCACCAACCGGATTCGAACCCGGACCCCTATAAACTCTTATACTAGAACACAACCACTACACCACAAACACAACTAACGATCCTTAAACTAAATAAACGCCAGCAATAACCAACCTTAACTGCCAAGTCAATGTCTGCTGTCCCACCCTCCTGGACTTCAGCAAATTTTGTTTGAGTCACAGGATTGTACATAGAAAAGGTTCTTCCAAGCTGCGAATTTCGCCATTGATTGTTGATAAATAACTGAATTTTGTTTTAGATTAAAAAAAATTCCTTAGAAAAAAACCTTAGTGAACTTAGGCTTATCGTCCATAGCCGTAGTCTTAACAATAGCAGGCAGTTTAATTGTCGACGTGATTCCACGAGACGCCAACAGTAACTTTCGAACATTCTTTGCTACAATTCTAACCATTTCTAGAAACAATTTAATTTTTTGTTTAACAGTTTATTTACTGAAAATTAATATTTTAGGAAAGAATACATAACTGTTTACTAAATACAAGCTTATAAGAGAAGCCTTAAATCAAAAACAAAGAGTACAAGCAAAATACTAAAAAAATTAAACCCTATATGAACAGATTAGGTCAGTTAAAACTACTAGTTAATTCTTAGTCAAACTTTTAAATGTACAAAATCAATCCAACACAAACTTAGAAATGAATGAGAAAAAAAACATTTCCATCGCTTTTATAATACTTTTAAAAAACCCCATCTATTCGCGGACCAAATAATCGATAATTATTGGCGAAATGTTTAAAAATATTTAAAAATGACATTTTGTCCCAATTCTTCCACATAATCGCAGAAAAACAGCAAAGGGCGATTTTCTTTTGATCAACTAATTCGAAAAGTTTTCATATCATTCGAAAGGTAACAAGATGCTACATCTTTTTCATAATTGGTCCGATATGATTCGAACATTCCAAAAAATTTTACATCAGGAAAACTGATTTTTTCCGTTTAAAACATGGTTTTTCACTTATAACTTTTTGTAGAATGCTAATATTGTATCAGTCCAGTTGTGAAAAGATGCAGAATTTCGAGATCTTTCGAAAGATTCATATAAATTTTTAATAATATTGATAATAGAAAAATTTATGGCCCAAAAACTGCCATCATAGAACGGTCATCTCTTTATCCATCTAATAAAATAGCGTTGGAAAAGATGAGAGACATTAGAGAAAAAGGGGAAATTGGAAATTTTTATGAAACCGTTTAGTTAGGATTTTTATTTATTTTTCATTTTATTTGGGTGAATCATCTTAATGTTTTGTCATAATTCAAACGTGTTAGGGAACATTTTGGTTAAAACTTTGAGGTTTTAGGGCGATTTACTAGCGATTTTGCTTTCAAATGATGGTTCAGAAGCTGTCTGGTCCAGGCACACTTGCGAGGTTTGAAGGCGGGATCAGTCCTAGGCTTCTGATTGATTAATTTGAATGACCTGAGGGCTGTCGGGGAAAAGAGTTTAGTCTCCTTTTGCCTTCTCTTATTTCTTTCTTGATTAAAAGTTCTCGATCCAGCTTAGGCCTGCTTGGTCAAAACCTCCAATGTTTAACGCTTTCCATTGCTGGATATAAAATCCTTAACTATCCCTTTTCCTCTATGATTAATTTAACTTTATTTAATTATTTAAAGAGGTCTTTTAAACAACCATAAAAAGGGTGTTTTTCTTCTATTCCCGCGTTGTTTGGGCTAGAATATTCCTCTTCTGTTTAAAAGACCCCTTTAAACTTTAAATTCTTTTTTAGATCTTTTAGACAATTTTATTTAAAAAATAAAAAAAATATTATTTTATTATGGTTCGTTATATGCAAACGTCTAGACGTGGAACCAAGCGAAATTCTAAAGAAGCAGCAAAATCCGAGTCGAAACGTTCAAGAAAGTCAAAGGCGGTTATTGATGAATCCAACTCTTCCTCTCAGGATTGGAGTGTGAATACTTCGAACATCCACATCAATCAACTTCCTTCACATGTTTTGGTTTGTTAAATAGGCTTTAAGATTTTTAAAAATCTGGGGGTTCTTGTAGCCGCCAATATTGGTGCTGACCCAATTTCGGGAATGGGCGTTTTCTTGTCAGCTTTCCGTATTTTTTAAAGCTTTTTCGATTTGCCTTGTTATGTCCGCAGTAGAGATCGGTATTTTTGAAAAGCCTGGGCTGGGTTCTGGGTTTGTTTTATTAACTTGGGCCGGATCCTGGACCTCTAGTCCAGTAAAAACCCAAGAAGATTAAAAATACCTGGGCCTGGACTCTGGGTACAGAAAAGCCCAGGCTGTGTTCCAGACCCAGGCCGATCTTTAGTCCACTCTGAAAGAATAAAAATTACCCATATTCGAGTCAGATGGAGTCACATTCGATTGTGCTCATGTCCAGGCCCGTAGCCAGGGGGGGGGGGGGGGGTAGGGGGGGAATTCCCTCCCCCCCCCCCCGAAATGGGAAAAAGGGAAAATTTTGGGGAAGGGCTGGGGCAAAAAAAGTGAATTTTTTTGGCCTACGGCCTTCGAAATTTTCAAAATTTTCGCCTGCGGCGCTAAAAATGGAAGAAATCTGGCTTCTTGAGGTCCAAAATTCAAAAAATTTTCGCCTGCGGCGCTGAAAATCAAAATTTTGGCGCCTGCGGCGCCGAAAAAGTGGATTTTTTTGGCCTACGGCCTTCTAAAATTCTTAAAATTTTCGCCTGCGGCGCTGAAAATAAAAATTTTTGGCGCCTTCGGCGCCAAAAATTTGGCGCAAAAAAATTTTCCCCCCTTGGCCCCCCCCCCCCCCCCCCGAAAAAAATCCTGGCTACGGGCCTGCTCATGTCAGGTTTGAGCCCCTTCCATGATGGTCCTATTCCAATCCAATGAAATGCTAATATTGTTGGTTTAGGATATCCAGACCCGGGATAACCTTTTACCATTAAATTTTCGGCAGGTTATAGGTTTTGGATACCCGGATACTGGTCCCATGAGCCGCCAACCTTTAAAAATGGTCAGCAAAATGAAGGACCCTTCAAAATCCCCAAAGTTTCAAAAAATTTTTTCAAAAAACATTTCAGGGCAAAATCTTTTCAAATTTGAATACAATTGATCATCTTCGAATCGAAAAGATTTGTAGACATTGGAGGCAAATTGCTATTTCCTATAGTTGGGACAATTATGAAATGATATCTTATTCGCAAGTTTTTCAAGACTGTCCAGCTTCAAAGGTTACAATGTGTATGAAGGTTACCAATCGACACGTAAATTTTTTAAAAAATTTTTTACTCTTGCCTTATATCATTCCTTTGAATAAAATTTTGGGCATTTTATAGATTTGCGGACTTTTTTACGGATACTTTTTTGCGGACAAGTAGTTGAGAATCTTTCTCCCTTTTCTCACTTTTGGTTTTGATATCCAAGACAATACCCTATTTTAAAAGTAAAAAAAGTGGGGAAACAATGGTGAAGGCTTATGTTCAAAAAAATCAGCGAAAATCCGGAACTTTTCTTTTACATGTCCCAAAAATTGTCTTCATTTTCATAATGTACTTTAGTAGAATTTTGATAACTTTAGGGTATCTTCTTATTTTTTGTCAACATCTAGCTTTAATTAAATAACCTTCTACAATTTTGTATTGTTTTTCAAGTTCTGTCCGCAAATTTCTCAAAAACTTTTGCGGACAAAAAATTTTGTGCGGACCAAACTTGCGGACTTTTTTCCTCTATCATTTTATCTTTTTTTAGATTCAAATTATTATGAAACGTGCTCGTCATCATTTAAAGGTTATCGATTTGGTTGGTTTTCGTCTTGATCCAAAATTAAATTATTCAATTTGCTCATCTTTAAAAATTGTTCCAAGTGTGCATACTTTATATTTTGACTATATGCAATTGACAAATTCTTCTCTTTCTTTAATTGGACGTCATTTACCGAAACTTAAACATTTATCTTTTCGGAATTGTTTTAAGGTTTTTTTGGAATTTTTTGATTAAAATATTTTTTTGCGGACAAAAAATTTTTGCGGACAAAACTTGCGGACAAAAATTTTTTTAAATTTTTAGCACACAAATATGGAGAAAGGTCTTACCAAGCTTTTTTCATCTTGCCAATCTTTGGAGTCTTTAAATGTTAGCGAGAATGAAATACTTAAAGGAGATTGTTTTGAAGAGTTACCAAAGACGATTAAAAAGCTGAATATTTCTTGGTATATTTTTTTTAATTTTTTTGCTTTTTAAATGCATTCTATTGGGAGACCCACGAGGATTAGGATTTGCAGATATATAGAGAGTTCATTTTTTTTGGAGTTTTCCTTTATTTGGACCATAACCATTGTCTTTCCATTTTTGAAGGTTGGGCCAGAGATGGGACGAGGTGTCCTAAACCTCTAATAGTACCAGCATGACGGGCCCTTATTCTTTTTTTCGATCCGAAATTGGAAAACCTGTTTAAATTTTGATTAAACTCCGATCCAAAATACGACTCGATTTTTTGTTTTCAATCAGTCCCATTCCTGTCATGGGCTTTGGTAAACAGTAAAATTAATCTTTCTGTTAGGTCTGTCGTTTTTTTAGAAGAATCTTTGGATAGCCTTAACAGAATTGAAAAAATCCTCGTTTCTTCAGTTTAATTCCTAATTGACACCCCCTACTTTTTACTTTTTTTTAATTTTATTTTTTTTCATTTTTGCAGTTGTTTTCGTTTAAAATCTGCTGCAGTTAGTGGAATTCAAGCAAATTGTACAAATTTAGAAACTTTAATTATGGATCAAGTAGATACTATACAAACACAACAAATGAATAATATTTTTATGGCTTTAAAAAAGTTTGACTTTTTTTTTATTTTTAAAAATTTTTTCTTTTAAGCTTAACTGTGCTTCATTTTTCTGAATGTTATGGAACTGGTCTAATTTTTTTTTTAATTTTTTTAAATTAAAAATTTTTTATTTTCTTTTCCCCAATCTTTCTTTTTGGGTTTAAAATCAGAGAGATGTCACAGGGGGTACCCTAAACCTCCAATAAATCTTTCCGATTCGAACCCCAACCCCATCTTTTATTTTTCTCCTAAGGAAGCTCTTACCCTATTTCTTTCATTTCTATTCATTTTTGCGATCCGAAAAATGATCTCAATTGACATTTTTGTTTTAATAAAATGGAGTAAGATTTTCAGAATGGGAAAAAACTTTTAAAATCCCGTTGATTTTTTTATTTAAAAAAATTTTTGTTTTTCAGAATTTTATGAAGGTCAACCTAATTTAACTGCGTTAAGCAATCTTACCCATTTACGCGAAATGCATGTTAGTGACAATTTGTTAATTAATAATGATGTTCTTCGAGCTATTGGTTTTTTTTTGAAATTTTTTTAGAAGGGAAAAAATTTTTCTTTTTAGGCCAAGGCTGTCGTGCTTTGCAACTTTTAAATTTGTCAATGTCTAATCGTGCGGTTACTGATACGGGTTTACGCCATTTGGCAGCATTAAGTTCGCTTAATGAATTACGCTTAACTGGACATAGAGCTTTGACTGATGAAACTCTCATTGAAATTGCTAATCAGGGAAAGTTGAAGGTAAGGGAAAACATGTTTTTTTCGAATTCTGATTTTTGTTTGGGGTGTTTTCTGGTTTTTATTTTGTTCGTTTTAAATTCTGGTTTTTGTCGGTTATTTGTTTTGTTTTTTGAAAGTTTTGTGTTTTTATTAAAAATTCTGATTTTTATGTTGTTTTTAAATTCTGATTTTTGTTTGGTGTTTATTTGTTTTTATTAAATTCTGATTTTGTTTGGAGTGTTTTGTTTTATTTGTTTTCCAATATTCTGGTTTGTTTAAATATTCTGTTTATCTGTGTTTTTATTTGTTTTTATTAAGTTCTGATTTTATTTAATTCTGATTTTTGTTTTAATTTTATGTTTTTCTTAAATTCTGATTTTTGTTTGGTTTGTTTTTTTAATATTCTGATTTTGTGTATGTTTTTAAAAAATTCTGGTTTATGTAGGGATGTTTATTTTTTTGTGTTTTTATTTGTTTTTATTAAATTCTGATTTTAATTTTTTTCTTCTTTAAGATTCTTGGACTAGGTAAATGCATTAACATAAGCAACATGTCTGTTATTATGGTTATTAGAAACTGCAAGGTGAACAAAAAAATTTTTTTTTGATTTTTAAAATTTTTTTAAAGGAATTGAAAACACTTGATGTTTCCTACTGTCCAAATGTTACACAAGTTATATTTAAAGAATTGGACAAACAAATGTTAATTCGTTATGGACGTTCAAATCCATCAACAAATTCCAATAATGACGTCAAAAAATTCAATTTATTAATTTCACGTTCTGGGGCTCATGGCTGTATTCCACAAAAATATTCTCCTTGGATTAAAATTGTTGATCATTATGAAAGTGATGCAAGTGGAAGTGGTGGGGGTGGTGGGCCTTTGGGTATTGGGAATTTAACTCCAGGAATGTTGGTTGCTCGGTGAGAAATTTTTCTTTTCAAAAAAAATTTTTTTAGGATTTTTTTACTTGAGATTAGCTTAGAAATGGCCAGGGTTACATGGAAACTTGAAATCTAAATTTTTTGACCCGATATCCGAACTCTCTTTTTTCAATTTGGACATATCCCTGGTCCAATTTAGGTGTCTCAGAAGCTTTTGACGTTCCAAGAAAAATTGTATGAGTCCATGAGATTCCCTTAAAGCTTCTAGTACAGCCTGTCCAAGTCCGTAAAATTTTCCATGCTTTAAGACCATGAGCCTTCCAACTCTTCAAAAATTATTTTTTTTTTAATTTTTCAGTATTTTGCATCTTCCACACGCTCTTATAAGAGAACTTCACCCGGTTTAAAACAAGATTTTTTATTTAAAAGAAAAAAAAGAAGCTTTCTCTCTCTCTAAAGAATATATTTGTTTAAAAAGTGCATTATTATAAGCACAAAAATATTTTTAATAAATAAAAAATTTGAGCTGAAAAACAATTTTTGAAAAAATAAATTTTAAAAATTAAAAAAATTTCTAAATTTAGCTCTGATTTTAAAACAAAAATTTTATTTATTTCTCTTTTCTAAATTGTGCAGTCGAAACTTCATCATAAAACATACACACCCAATACCCCTAGATTACCTTTATTTTTTAGATGGGTTTTTAAAAGTTTGTGGGAAGAGTTGGGTCGGAATTCCGATTTCCAACTTTTTTCCTTCTGATTTCCGAAAAAAAATTTTGATTTCCGAGTTCCGACTTTTGAGCCAGTTCCGATTTCCGGCTCTTCCGATTTCCGACACCTCTGACTGTTCCGACCCGCCTCTGCCATTGGGTGAGCATACACTGCGGTGCATATGTTTATGCACACTTGTTTTTTGTTCATAAGTTTATGCACACTTATTCAAAAAATAAGTTCTAAATAGCAATCGAAAGCTCTATTTGTATCTCAATTGACATGTTTCTGCATTTTTCGAAATTCTGATATTTTCGAAAAATTTTCGACCGGTCTAACAGGTACTACATTTTCAACTTTTCGGAAAAATTTTTTTGAAGTCTGTAAAAAATATATGTGATTCTTCTCCAGATTCTACATACAATACAAAAAATTCATCCAAATCGGTCGAGATTTGACCGAGTTATGAATTTTTGAAAATCGAAAAAACACCATATTTTTGCCGTTTTTCGTCAAAAAATCGCGTTTTTTCGATTTTCAAAAAATCATATCTCTGGACCGAAAAAAGATATTTCTAAGCGGTTTTGTGATAAATACTCACAAAAATATGCTTTATCAAATGGGCTTGTTAAATTTTTTCCGAAAAATTTTTCCGAGGATATGGGATTTGGTATATCCGGTAGATCCGGATTATCTCGGCCAATTTTCATTTTCATGGAAAATGCAGAAACATGTCAACTGAGATACAAATAGAGCTTTCGATTGCTATATAGAACGTATTTTTTGAATGTGTGCATAAACTTATGAACAAAAAACAAGTGTGCATAATCATATGCACCGCAGTGTATACCCTTCTCTCAATTTTTAATAGACATTCAATCCCACTGGGCAGAGGAAAAAAATCTCACTGGCCTGAATTTTTATTAGACACCTCTCATTACGGGGTAAAAAATTATAATTTTTTCTAAATGAGGTCCGACTATACACAATTATTATCTACACAAAAATTGTAAACATAAAAAAATCTTGTCGACATAAACATTCAAAAACATTTTTTTTTGATTTTAAATTTTATTTTTGTTAGTTTTGATTTGTTTTTTTTTTCACCTAGTTTTATATTTTTCGCTTTTTATTTTATTAAAAATGTTTATTAATGACGTTTAAATTTTATTTTAAAGTTTAAATATATTTAATGTTTTAATTAAATTCTGATTTGTTTTTAGGTGTTTTAAAGTTGTTCTGATTTTTATTTGGTATGTTTTTGTCAGTTATGTTGATGTTTTGATTAACTTCTGGTTATTATGTTGCTGAATGTTTTGTTGTTATAAGAGTGTTCTGATTTCGTGTTATTCTGATTTGATGTTTTATTTGGTTTAAATTAATTCTGATTTTGGTGGTGTTTTTCTGATGCTCAATGTTTTTATTATATTCTGATTTGTTTTCAAATGTTTTGTTTATTTTTAGTTGTTCTGACTTAATGTTTTTGGAATATTCTGATTTTTGTTAATGTTTGTTCTTCCGTTTATTTGTTTCTTATGCTCATTTAATGTTTTTATTAAATTCTGATTTGTTTTTAACTGTTTGCTTGTGGAATATTCTGACTTAATGTTTGTATTACTCAAGTCTTTTAACAATCACAACAATTTATTTTACAATCACAACGATACAAACAAACACATATTGAATGCTACAAATATAGGTTTTAGGGGGAAACAAATACAATACAACAAAACATACTATACAACAATAATTATATAGGTATAGAGGCGATATAGGAAAATAGGTACAAATATATTTTTGAGGGAAAACAACAACAACAACAATTATTATTTTGAACTTTCTCTTCAACAATCACACATCTTTTTTTTCTTCTCTGGAACACTTGAAGCTTCTTTTATTGTCCTCTCATCATTCCTGCTGGCTGCTCTTCGACTTGTCCCCCTCCTCCATTTTCGAGTTGGTCTCCATCATCGAATTCGCAGTGGTCGCCACTTTCGACTTCTCCCCCATCTTCGACTTCTCCTCCACCTTGGCCTCCTCCGATTTCCCGCCCATCTTCGAATGTTCCGCGGCCTCCATCTTCGATTTGCCCTCCTCCATCTTTGAAGTCTCCGTGGCTCCCATCAGTGAATTCGCTGTAGTCGTGTCCTTCTCCCGATCAGCCTAAAAATATAAATTAAAATTTTTTTTTGAAAAAATTAAAGGGTTTTACCGGATGACGATCAGAGTCCGTGCTCAGGCCAACTGAACAGTAAGGTGGAAGAGGCATTTGACGCGGCCCCAACTTTTGTGCTTTCTTCGCATGTTTGATCACTTCCGGATTGATGTCCTAAAAGCAAAAAAATTATTTTTATTTAATAAAAAATATTCCTTACTTCATAGTCCTTGGTGGATTCAAGGTAGTCGTCGATGACAGCCTCCATCTCCTTCTTGTAAGCCTGTTCTTTTTTTCGCGCCTCCATCTCTTCCTTTTTTTCCTTCTCCCTCTGTCTTCTTTTCTGGTCTTCTAGCTTCCCTTCTTCGTATTTGTAGTACTTGTGAACGAGGCAACATGTTGAGACTATAAAGCAGCAGGTAAGACTTGGAATGAGGATGAGGACGATGAGCGGACTTGGATCATTCACTTTAGTGTAGACGAAGAAGACTCCGAGTGCAATTAATGCGAAGATGGTGATGTTTATTGCATGAAGCATTAGACAAGTTATGCCGCAGAATCGAGTGGTCCTCTTTTCACAGCAGAAAACCATTATTAAACAAAAGCAGGAAAACATTATGCCGGCAGGAAATCCACCACGTGCAACAGCAAACCAAAAGTCATTGCTCCGATATATAGGTTTTTCCGTTGTTGTCGTAGTCGTTTCCGTCGTCGTTACAGCAGCCGTAGTTGATGTGGAGGTCGTTGAAGTGGTCTTAGTGGTGGTAGTTGGCGGTTGTGTTGTTGTCGTTGTGGTAGTGGTCGTTGTTGGATCGCCGACAGACAAAAGTTTGTAGTGGTCCTTGTCCTGAATAAAAAGGAAATTTTTGAAAGAATTTTACAAGAGTTCAAATTCCTTACGAATTCAATGAAGAGTTCTGTACAATTTGGACCATCAGGTTTTTCCGTCGTGATTTCGCCTTTGATGTGCTTTCGAGATGCGTTCTGTGGAAGCATGTAAAAGACAAGCAGATGATCAAATCCTGGAGCTGGACTCGTCCCATTGATTTTCCAAGTCAAAGGTCGGGCAATGCCTTTTCCTTGAGGAACGCAGTATGGATGGGTTTTTGGATCATCGTCTGGATTATAACCTTCCTTTTCCAATTTATCCATATAGAACCCGCCTTGTTCTGTTATCGTCAGCTCAAATTCATTAACTTTTTGACTCCATCTTGTCATTTTTTCGCCAACTAAAATTTAAATAATCAAGACAATTAAAAGGTTTATTTTGTCTTACTTGGATGGGTGTGAGCGAAAATATAATAGCTGTCGTCGTCGTCGTCAATGAAGCATTTGTTCCAAGCAACCTCGAGAGAAGTCCAAGGCATGCAAAGTCGTTCATCTCCACCGCATCTATCGAGCCTTCTGCAAGTCCCATTGAGCCGACGTTTCTTGAATTGCGTGATGTTTTCCTTAGTTGTACTGTAGCTGTAGGCGAAGGGAAGACTAAAAAGAATTAAAATATTCAAGCTATGCATGAACTAACGTATTATCACTAGCACCATCAAAAGTATTTGTTGCACTTGAACACTTTTTTAGGCAGTCTGCAGTTTTGTTTTTCACTCCAGCCTTGAACTTGATCTTGTTCGAATGACTGGTGAACAGGTCCACAGCGCATCCGTTGTTCTTTATGTTCTTTCCGTTTTCCCTCTTGTAGTAGAGCACACTGAAAAGAATGAAAATTGTTTCAAAGATGCAAAAAGCATGTCGAAACTTACATGCTTCCTTCATTGATTTTAACATCACAGGACTCAGAACGATTTGTGTATTTGACAAGAAGGGAGTCGTCTCCTGCTCCGACAGCCTCGGAATAATCAGCGAGCGTGACATGACCATCCTTCAGAGTGTGCTTGAAGAATCCAATACGATCATCCCCACTCTCACTGTTGACCTGTCCAACCAGCACAAAAACGAAGAGAGTCGAAGCAAAGAACATCGGCAAGATGGTGGTAGCCGAACGTGGAGTTGTTGATGGCGCCTTTTTCGTTCCAGATCCGTCGTCGAACCAGAAGAGCATGACGCCTTGATGCTTTGTTGTTTGTAGAGAAAGTGTCGTTTGAAGAATTTGTTTTGAAGAAGAAATTTGTCGGCTGGTGTAGAAAGAAGAAAATAAAAGGGCTTTTATAGTACATATTTTAAAGTTGTCTTTATACAAAACTTTTTTTTCGAAACGAAAATACCGTAACCCTATTTTTGAAGAAAACTTCTTCATTCTATTGAGAAGCTTAATAAAATTTCTCATAAAAAACTTTTATTTTAATCTCAATATTTTCTTTAACCTTTTCAAAAGTCACAATAAATGTACAAATGTATGTAAAAAAACTGGCCGTAGCAATCACAACAACAGAAAAAACTGAGGGGAAATATAAAAATTTGCTTCTTAAAAAGTTAAACAATTAAGAGAAAAATATACATATCCTATTGTCTCTAATAGAATCCCATCTTCACTAGAAGCCCATGCCCCAATAGAAGTCCATGCCAGCCCACCCAATGAGGGGTATCGAAAAATAAAAGCCCAGGGCTTGTATTAGAGACAATACGGTAATTGTTTTAAAGAATATATAAATTTTGATTAAAAATTTATTTTATATGAAAAGATGGCCATAAATTTTTTTCTAAAACTGAGGAGGGTGTTTTGAAGTAGAAGAAATAATATAGAGTAATATAAATTTATATTTATTTTTTTATTTAAAGAGGAGAGTAAGGTTGGCGGATATCCGGCTCTGAAAAAAGGCTGGGATATCCGGAAATTTTCGGTTCGGATGCCGGATATCCGAAGATTTCAAACTATCCGCCAACCTTTAGAGGAGAGAGGGAGACAGAGTTTGAAATTAATGAATGAGCTTTTTTTCTTTCTTTGGACAATATTAAAAAAATAAATTTTTATTTTTGAAAAAATGAACAGTCCATGAGAAAACATCCAAGAGGAGTTTTTGAAAAAAAGTCAAAGAATGTCATTTACGTTCAATGCTTTTTCAAACACACATTTTTTACATGCATCTTCAAAAACTGTTCATAGGATCAAAATATTATTATTACTTTTATTAGTGATGCCCTAATCAATAACTTTTTTGGCAATCACAAAGAAAAATCCCCCAAACAGGCATCAGTAATAATAAATAGAGACTGGACTGAGACGAGAGCTGTCAAAAAATCTCGATTATCATGATCGAGATCTTCGTGAAGATTTTTAAGAAATTTTAAGATTTAAAAGAATTTTTAAGCCCTTTCAGTCCAACCTCTAATAATAATAATTAATTATGTTCCCCTTCTTTCATAAACGTCAAAATATCTTTTTTTGTTATTATACCCAATAACCTTCCATTATTTGTTACAAGCTAAAAAATTTAAAAAATTATTTTTTGATATAGAAATTTTATAAACTTACAGTTCCACGTAATCCCAATTTTCTAAACATATCAATTACTGTTTCCATTGGTGTTTGATCAGCAACAGTCATAGGGGCCTATAAAAATATATTTCTTTGATGTTTGAGTTTAATTCTGGTTTTTAAAATGTTTAAATTTAATTCTGATTGGGTTAGGCTGGTTATTTGTTTTTAATTTTAAAATTCTGATTTTCTTTAATGTTTGCAATTAATTCTGATTTTAATGTTCGAATTTAATTCTGATTTTATCAAAAAGAAAAATAAACGTTCATGTATTTTAGTAGATTCTGATTTTATGTTTTTTGTAGGTTCTAATTTTTAAAATGTTCAAATTTAGTTCTGGTTTTTGTGTTAGGCTGTTTATTTGTTTTTAATTTTTGTTTTTATAAAATTTTGATTTTTGTTTAATGTTTGAAATTAATTCTGGTTTTGTGTCGGGCTTGTTGTGCTTTTAACATTTAAAATTCTGATTTTCTTTTAATGTTTAAATTTAATTCTGATTTTATCAAAACGGAAGCAACAATTATTCTGTTTTAGGTAAATTCTGATTCTCTTTAATGTTCAAATTTAATTCTGGTTTTCTTTTAATGTTCGAATTTAATTCTGATTTTATTTATTTTCTTACCACATCCATAATATGATTTATATACAACGGTGCTGGAGACCCCGGTAATTGTTCTGATATTTCAGAATTTTCTTCTTCTACTCTCTCATTGTTTTCTCTCCTTCTTCTTCTTCTTTGTTCATCAACAACAATAATATTATCAAATGTTTCTGGTTGTTGTTGTTGAGAATTTATATTTCTATTACTATTTATATTATTTATATTATCACAATTTGTTGTTGTTGTTGTAAAATATACAGGAGAATTTGTTGTTATATATGGCATGGTTTTACGTGCATTTTTTAATACTTGACCAAGATCCATTCTAAATTTTTTTTAAAAATATTTTTAAAAAAATTAAAATTTTGGAGAATTAAAATTAATTCAGGGGGTGATAGGGGGGACCACTTACTGTCACATAAAATTTTGTCTTTTGGTCCCATTCGATAGAACACCATCACATATATTGCCAAGAAGGTCGCTTTCTTTTAAAATGAGGTTTAAGAAAGTTATAGTGTTCGAGGATCCGGATATTTTGAGAATACCCAGGATTCGTCCAATCATGCACAAGCCCTTATTCAGGAGGCTTGTGCATAAGTTTACCCGAACTATTAAGTATCCAAACTCTCGAACTTCATCTTTAGATAATTAAGGTACGTCTCATTCAAGCCTTTAGCCAGGGATAAATGGGTATAATTACCCCTATTTCTCTCCCGGAATCTCTTTTTCTCCAGGAAAAAAATATTTCCTGGCTACATGAGTAACCTATTTATAAAGTACAATATTTTACAGATCCAAAGGGTTTAATTTTAGGTTTTTTTACCCAAAAGGTCCAAATTTAGGGTTTTAAAAAATAAAATAAAAATTTTTTTATAATTTCCCCCCAAAACAACAACAAACCTTGTACAAAATCCAACAACTAACATTTGATTAACATCATTAACTACAGGAAAACCATTACAATTAGATTCCCTCAAAACAGTTTCTAATTCTCCAACAGACATTCCATTTTGTTCAATAACACGCATTTCATTACTTGGACGCATTACTTGGGCGGCAACTGTTGAATATGGATATTCTCCTTTATTGTCAAGAAATGGATATCCATTCAATTCTATATGAGCATCATATATTCCCTTTAAATTGAATTATGTTTTTTTCTAATATGAGAGATTTGGAAGGATTTAGGAAATTTTTTTGTTAATATCGAAGGTAGGAAAAAATTCAAAAAATTAAAAAAAATTTCAAGGGGCTTCCAAAAATTTTTTTAAATATTTTTCAATTAATTTTTTAAATGTATGGGAGAGCTGGTAAAAATTAAAAATAATTTATAAATAAAGGAGAGCTTGTGAGAACTTCAAAAATTCAAATAAAATTTAAAAAAATTAAAAACCGTTTTATAAATAGCATCTCCAACCCATTTTGCAAACATTACTGCTGCCATTGTTGGTACAATAAATTCTAGACTACCAGTCAATTCAAACATTATAACAACCAATGAGACTGTCATTCTTAATTAAATTTACTTAATAGATTTTTAAAAGAAATTACAAGACTCCCATACATCCCCTTCCTCGATCTATAACTATCAATAAGCCGGCTATTACAGAGCCCATAACTTAAATAGGACAACTTCTTAAAAATAAGACAATTTGACATGGTTCAATGCAGAAGTCAAACAGTGCCAAATGATACTTAAGGCGCCTTGATACGCCATTTTAACGTTTAGCTATAGGTTATAGACCAGAGTTGTCATAGGTTCACCGAAATCCAATCCGAAATTTTTTTTTAAAAAACCCAATCCGGCTTCTTCTCAACCAGCGATTTCCCTGTTGGACTGGCCCGCTCAAGGTTTCTCTGCCCCAATCCCTTCTCAAAAATCACCGGATATTGTTAAAACTATTATTAGACCAGACCCAAATAGTTAGACTATTCAAAAAATATTTCAAAAAAAAACCTAGTAACTCCTCCCAGAACAGCAGCAGCCCCCACCATTGCATACAAACCAGGCATAACACAATCCCTTCCAATTCTACACATCCACAAATCACTTTTTGGGTATTGTTGTTGTAAAGCATAAGTTAACCCTTCTACTTTAATTCCTAAAAGACGTCCAGCAATTGCCCCCATTGCTAAACTTGGAACAAATAAGCCTGAAGGAACTTTTACACCAAAAGTAAAAATTGTAAAAAGTAATTTTGCAAATAAAGCCATAACAAGTTGAAATATTGCTGTCTTAAAAAAATTAAATTAAAAAAAAATTTTTTTAAATATGAAAATAAAATTTTAAACAAAAAATTAAAGAGAAATGAAGGAGAAAATTTATAAATAAAAACTAGCCAAAGTTGTTCCTGTGGTGTAGTGGGAAAAAATTTTTCCTTAATAAAGAAAGTGAGCAAAGTTCGATACCTAATGTTAGTAAACGAATTAAAAATAAAATTAATTTACCCCAAAAACAGAAAAAAATTAAAAATAAAGGACCGGATTTCTGAATAAAATTAGTCAATTTTTGAAACTGTGGTGTAGTGGGATAAAAAAAATTTTTATCCAAAAAATTAGGCAAGGTTCGATACTCATCGATGGAAAATGAATTAAAAATAAATTTAGTTTGATATAAAATTATTTTAAAAATTTTGTAGAGTAAAACAAAATATTTTATGATTTTTAGAAGACCCCCCCCCATATTTAAAAATAAAATTAAAAAAACCTGTAATCCACTCCCCAAATCTCCTGTATGATAATTATCATCAACTTTATCCACAACTTGTCCAAAAGTAAAATTTCTATTATAATCACACAAATTTTGTCCATAATCTTCTGGTCCGCAACGATCAAAGAGCTGTAGAAAAAAATTTTTTTTGAAAAAATTAAAAAAAATTCTCAAAAATTTTAAAATCCTTAAAAAATTGAAAAAAAATATCGAAAAGGTTTCTGAAAAATTTCTAAAAAAATTTCAACAATTTTTCAAAAATATTTCCAAAAAAAAATTTTCAAATTTTTTTAAAAATTAGAAAATTTTTTTTCAAAAAAATTTCTAAAATTTTCAAAACTTAGAAAAAAATCTTTAAAAATTTCTGAAAATTGAAAAAAAATCGAAAAAGGTTTCTGAAAAATTTTCAACAATTTTTCAAACCCTCAAGAAATTTCAAAAAAAATTTTTCAAAGAAAACCTGTTTAATCAAAGAACTAGCACTTTTGCGTGTATACGGATTAAAAAAAGACAAAGCTCCAGTTACTGCAGAGACAATCAAAACTTCATATATCGGATTTTGCCCTAACCATTGAGTATTTTTACGATAAGCACACCATTTTATATTTGACCTGGAAAAAAAATTTTTTAAATAAAAAAAGTTTAAAAAACCATATAAATAAACTTCCAAGAAGACCTCCAAATATACCCAATGCTGCAAAAGGAATTAATTCCATAAATGTCCAACGCATAGAATAGTCAACGTGGAATAAAGAAGTCTAATAAAAAAAATTTAATTTTGTTGGAAAATATTTTAAAATTAAAAGAAAAAAATTTTGGGGGGAAAGAGAAGGAAAGGAGGTAAACAAAGCCAAAACATTACATAAAACTGAAAAAAATTCAGAATGGTAAAAATATAAAATAGAAAGAGACCCTTAAAGACAAAATTATATAATTTAATTAGTGTCGGTTTGGAAGCGAAAAACAGAGAAATCAAAATATTTTTCAAAAAAAAAGACAAAATATTTCCAATATGGACAAAAAGGAAATAAAAATTTCAACATTTCCCAGAATTACCCAACTATGTATACCAGGCCTGGGGATATCTGAAACCATGACTTTAAGGCACGAACCTCGTTTTCCTTCCTAACTAACCCGACAGGAAATCAGATAATTTCTCAACCGTGACATCCCTGAACCATAAACAAATAAAAAAAATAGAAAACCTGATCACTTCCAAACGGATTAACAAAGCGCAAAACAACTCCAGCAACAAGAGCACAAAAGAAGGAGCGCCACATAGTTTTTAAAGGAAAATAATAACTTGCTTCTTCAAGACTAAAAAATTCCCAAAAAAAATTTCAAAAAAATCCTTTAGAAAACCTAAACATAACCCCGCCAATTGGAGCACCAAAAGCAACAGAAACACCGGCAGCTGCAGAAGCACTCAATATTTCACGTTTTTTAGCTTCATTTCTTCCATATTTTGGGAAGAGGTAGGAGAATATATTGCCTATACAACAGGCTAAATGAACCATTGGTCCTTCTTTGCCAAGGCTTAGGCCTGTGAAAAAAATTTTTTTAAGAGTTTTGTGACTGACAAAATTTTTTATAAGGTGTCTAGGCTTGAACTCTCTGGTTGATTTGTTGACATGGACTAGAGCTTACATTAACAATTAGGCCTTAAGTTGGACCTCCTCCCAGTCACAGAAAAATACAAGGGGATCAAAAATGCCTGGCTCTGAGTTCTGAATACTTTTTGTTGCCTATAGTTGGAATTTGGAGTAAAGTTGGAATTTGGAGTAAGAGTCAGAAAACCCAACAGCCATATAGAAAGCTCGAAAAATGCCACGAATCTAAAATTTGAACCAGACCTATCTATAAAAGAGAAATTACTTCTCTATAAGTAAAGTCAAAAAAAAGGCATAAAATTTATGTTTTAAAGCTAGAAAATAAAGGGGAAAATCAGCAAGATAAGCCCAAAGGAAATGCATTTTTTAATTTTTGAAGGTAGGAGGAATCCGTAAAATAAGTTCTTTCCAAGCATCTCCAGGTTCAGATTTTATAAGAAAAATAAATCCAAAAAATTTAAAAAAAACCTGAAGCAGAAGCCAAAATTAACCCAACAGATTTAATTATAAACGTCCATTTGCCCAAATAGCCACGTATTATAAAACCAGAAAGTATACATTTAATTTCTGGTATACCAGAGCCACAAGCATATGGGGCAAATGTTTTAACCAAAGTTACAGCCAATCCAGCGAGGGCAACTAAAAAATAAAAAATGTAGCAAAATAGTCAATTTTCTGTTTTGGGACGAAATGTCCAATTTTTTTAAATTTAAAATTAAAAAAATTTTTTAAATCCAAACCTGCCCATGAGACAAAGAAAATAAAATCGAGCGAATGGTAAAGCCAGTCACGATGTCCACGATCACTAGAAAGGAAAACTTCAGGCCAGGAACGCCAATTGAGACAGTCGTTGTCCTTTAAAAATTAAAAAAATTTTTTTTTAATTTTTAAAATTTTTCTTAAAAAAATTTTTTCCTCTTAAAATTGTCAAAAGAAAAATTTATTAGACAAATCCCAAACTTTGCAACCCTTTTAAATTTTAATAAAACTAAAAGTTAAAGAAAAGACAGCAAAATCGCTTCCTTTTCTTCTTTTAAAGGGCAAAAATAATTAAAAGAATAAAAGTGAAAAATAAAAAAATGAAAATTGAATGGAATCAATGATTAATTAATTCAAAAAATATTTTTTTAAAAATTTAAAAAAGGGTTGGACTTTAATTAAAAATTAAATTTATTTTTATTCTTTAAAAAAAGCAAAAAAATTGGCTCTCTTCTAAAAGAGTGTTAACACCACAAATGACGAGAAAAAAATTCTTTAAGAATTTTAAAGCCTACATTTTCATCTTTTTTCATTTTTTAATGATGTTGGTGACTGGTTAATTAGAACAATGTAGCGGTACAACTCCTCAAAATTCCCCATCCGACCCGAAAAAGTTGAAAATAATCACCAACAAATTTAGAGGAAAATTAAAAAATGGGGGCTAACGAAAGTCCAAAATTCCACCCAAAAATCATTTTTTTCATTTTCAAAAGGACAAAGTTAAGAATATTGGCGACTGATTAATTTTTAGAATGTAGCGACTCACATCTTTAACTAAGATTCCCCAACCGAGCCGATAAAGTCGAAAATAAACCGGGTCACCAACTTTGAAGTAAAATAAAAAAATGGGGGCAAGCAAAAGTCGAAATTCCCCAAAAAAATTTTTTTCCCAATTTTTCATAAAAAATTTTTAAAAAAGAAAAACCTTGAAAGCGCTATCATTCGCAGCCCAACAGCAATGTTCTCTATCCAACCAAAATCTGTCTGCACAAATTCCATCCTTCAAATCACTCATCCATCTAGCCCCAATATCAATAACCCCAGCAATTGCCCCAGCAGCCATTCCAACCAACAAAACACAAATCCACCCACTCCCAGCATCCCAAATTGTTAAAATTGAACCAAAAGGAAAGTCTTTTCTTCGATAAGCACGAATACATTTGTGTCGTAAACGGTCTCTAGCCAAATCTCGAGGCCAATCTATTGTGTGAAAATCGCCGTATTTGCTGTACATTTTAGCTTTTTCTTTCTTAAAAAAATTTTTTTTTTAATTTTATAGTAAAGCAGCTGGGTTATAGCTATTTTTCTCCTTCAGCTAGTGCAAAAGGCTATTTGGCGGCTGGAAGCGAACCAGGGTCTTCAGTAGACCAGACTGATGTGTTAGCCATTACACCACGCCGCCTATTGAACAGCCTTAGGAAATAAATAGCTATATGCTTTACAATATGGACAAAATACAAGTTCGAAACCTCTCTATAAGATACACCCAATATTAGCCACCCCTCTATTTAATAGACGCTTGTTAAATTTTTAGTTTACTATTGGGTAGGAGAACAACTGCCCAGGCAATATCCCCCCCCCCCCCCCCAATTTAAAATACAACTTAAAATAAGTCAGAACCTCCCTATAAGAGACACTCAATATTAGAGACACCTCTATTTAAAGGACGTTCTTTAAATTTGGTTGGTCACTAAATAGGAGGGGGAAGCTTCCTAAGGCGAATACCCTCAATTTAAGCTACAAGTCGAAATTTGCCTATAAGATACTGGGGGGGGGGGGGGGGGGGGATATATTGCCTGGACAGCCCCCCTGATGAACATATAAACAAGAAACAAATATAAGATCAACGCTTCGTTAGAACACCTCAATTTAAGGAAAACCCTCTATTTAAGAGACATTCTTTAAAATTTGGTTGGCAAGTGGGGAAGGCTGTCTAAGCGATTCCTTCCAAGTTAAGCTACCCCACGTTACAAGGGACGAATTTTTCAGCCCCAAAAGGAGTATCTTATAGTGAGATTGACTGTATTTTAAAGAAATTCTTGAAATTATTAAAAACGAAAATCGAGAGAGAATAAAAAAAATATGAAACTATAAATGTTGAATAATAATAAAAAATATAAATTGTGTATCATCACAAAATGATGAACATATAAACAAGAAACAAAAAATAAAGAAAAGTAAAACGCGGAATTCCTAAACATTTAATGTTGTTCTTTGGCCAACAGAGAAAGAAAATTAGGCAATTTGGAAGTTTGGGACAAAATGTCATTTTTAAATATTTTAAACATTTCGCCAATAATCTGCGATTATTTGGCTTGCGAATACTCGGGGCTAGTCCAAAATTATTTTAGAAGTGTCCGGCAAGATAATTTTTTTCGTTACCGGAAACTAATCCGGGTAATAGTTCGGATGGTATACCCCACTCATTTTTCCTGCCTAAAAGTAATAAAAATGGTCAGTCTGTTATCAGATTATAGAACCCGTCGAGCTGTGTCGAATGACACCAAAATCAACCCCCGGTCTTAACTTTGGGCCGAGATACAGACAGAAACCCTGCGCAAGGCAAAGGGTTTTGCACAAGCGCTCCCCAACGTAAAAGGATTACTTTATGTCATAACTTTGTCAAATCTTCTTCAATTACGTTGATTTTGGTGTCATTCGACACAGCTCGACGGGTTCTATAATCTGATAACAGACTGACCATTTTTTTATATTTTGAGGAAGGAAAAAGGATGGGGTATACCATCCGAACTATTACCCTAATCCGGTGTGATCGAACCTAGTAATTTTGTTGGTGTGTTTATATCCTCTTAAGGTACTTTTCGGTTTTGCCACACCCCATATATTCGCAGGATATTATTTCTATTTCTCCTTAATTCTTACAGAAAGGTCAGTCTTCTTCCTTCCTTAACTTCACATTGGAAAGAAAAATTAATCATTTCTTTGTTAATGTCTCTCTTTTAACATGCCACAGAGAAAATTGAGTGAAATCGAGGAAGAAAGAAGACTGACTTTTCTGAAAAAATTAAGGAAAAATAGAAATAATATCCTGCGAATATATGGGAGGGGTGTGGCAAAACTGAAAAGTACCCATCTTGTTTTCTTATTAATCATTTTAACAGGCCTAATTTATTTCTTCCAATGATTTTTTCAAAAAAATTGACTCCTGGTTTGCTAATTAATTTGCCGTTGTATTCGTCAAGACGGCCAATAAGCTTTGCTCTTTCACAAAAGTAAATTTAAAGTCAAATTACTTGGATTTATATTTTCTGTTTAGACAACAAGAAATCAAGAAAAATGCATCAAAATTGGCCAAAGAAGTTCTGCAAAGTGTATCGCTTTATGATAGAACGAAGGAATTTCCAGTGGATATGATAAAAAAGGCACAATCGAGTGGATTGATGAACTCACTGATTCCCAAAGAATACGGTTTCTATTTTTTTATTTAACAGACAAATATTGGAATCTAGGACAGATAAGGAGTGTTGACGCTCCTTTTTTTAGATTTTTTTCAGCGAATGGACTCGCTCTTTTATTTATTTATTTTAGGTACCCCATTTATTCGCAATTCCTATTGTTAGCTTGTGAATAAATGTGGGGTGACCGGCAAAATCGTATTTGCGGATCCCGCATGCGGGAGTAACTTTTAAAAACCCACGCGGATTTCCCTCAAAATCCGCGTGGGTTTTGCGGGATACCTCTTTTAACTAATAAATACTATGACTCGAATTGCACGGAGAATGAAAAACAGAACAAAACCAATTGAATTTTTAGGCGGACAGGGACTGGATGTATTAAGCCATGCCCTTATCAGCGAAGCTATTGGTTATGAATGCACTAGTATGGGATTTGCTATATTAGGAAACGATCTCGCTACGATTCCAATAATTAATGCTGGAAGTGATGAGATTAAAAAGAAATTTTTGAGGAGGCTGATTGAAGAGCCCGTTTTAGCGGTTTTTTAAAATTTTTTAAAAGTTAAAAGGTACTTTTCCGTTATGACGTAACCCCCTAAATTAATGTTCAAAATGTCATATAGGGTAGAAAAAGGTGCTGAGTCGAACGGTACCACTCTTTTTTCACGAAGATGCCTGTGGACCGAGATATAGGGCTCGAAATGGTCAAAAACCATATGGGGGAGTGCGCCTCGCCTGCGCCACATAGGTTTACGTTGACCATTTTGAGCTTGTTAATCTCGTCTCAAAATCAAGATTCCGAGCTGATTTTGGTGTCGTCTGACTCAGCTCGAGGAGCTCTTTCAAATGAGCTATCATTCAAAAAATGCAATTTTTCACCCCAAAATTTATCTTACTCCCTCCTATGGTTTTTGACCATTTCGAGCCCTATATCTCGGTCCACAGACATCTCCGTGAAAAAAGAGTGACCGTTCGATTCAGCACCTTTTTCTAACCTATATATGACATTTTGAACATTAATTTAGGGGGTTACGTCATAACGGAAAAGTACCAGTTAAAAAATGGCTCTATCTTAGGACATGCGTCCCATGAAAGTATATGCGTCCCATCAACAAAAAATTGGATTTTTCTTGGTTTTGCAAAGTTGAGGTATGGTTTCAAAGCATTTCTTCATGTTCGGGATCTACGCCCACTGGGTCTGGGACCGTTCCTTACCCTATACCTCGAAATTTCTGAAAGTTAAAATCGTTTTCTGAAATTTTTAAAAATTGGCTATAACTGTCAGAAATTTCGAGGGATAGGGTAAGGACCGGTTCCAGACCCAGTAGACATAGATCCCGAACATGAAAAAATGTTTTGGACCCATACCCCTACCTTTCAACACCAAGAAAAATCCAATTTTTTGTTGATGGGACGCATATACTTTCATGGGACGCATAAAAGTTCATAGACGCATGTCCTAAGATAGAGCCTAAAAAAGTTCTTTCTTTCTAGTCATATTGTCTGTCAGAATATGATGTTGGCCAAAATGTTTCACGGCTTAAAACAAAGACAGTAATGGAAGATGATGAATGGGAGACTCGAACAGAGGCAGTCAAGAAAGGTGGTGAATGGGTGGTCAGTTTTTTAGTATCCTTTCCCTTCTAAAATTTTTTAAAGATTAAAGGCTCAGAATTTTGGGTTGTTACTGGTGGAGTTGCTTCTATGTTCATTGTTTTAGCACGTACTGAGCTTAATCTTAATGCTCCAATCGAAGAATCATTTACCGCTTTTGTTGTTGATGGAAATTCCAAAGGTCTGTCTCGTGGAAAAAAGGTTTTTTTTATAATTTTTTTGGATTTTTCGATATTTTTTGTTCATAGAGAATGGATCAACGCTGTATTAATGCTCAAAGAATTACTTTTCGGGATGTTGTTGTTCCCTCGACAAATATTATTGGAAATCTTGGCGAAGGAATGAAAATCGCAAGGATGACATTTGACAAAATTGGACCAGCTAAATCTGCATTTGCAATTGGACTTGCTTCTAGAGCTTTGGATGAAACTAAAAATTGTTCAATCGAAGGGAAGGCTAAGACTGATCCCAATGTAATTTTTACGTATTTTAGTGAGGCTTGTTCACATTTTCATGTTCTAACTTTGTTTACTCGTGAATATGTTTGGAGTTCGAGTCATTTTTTTCGGGTCTCATTTTTTCGGGCCGGCCCGTCCGAGTCTTTTTCGGGCCAAAATTCGATGCTCGACTCGATCTTTCGGACCGGACCCCAAACCCTACTCGAGAAGACAAGTTCATCTGAATTCCTTTCACGTGCCTAATTGTAAAATACTCTACATACCTACTCGATTAATTCCCCTGGGGAATTTTTTCAACCCATCAGCATGGGGAATTATTCAAGGAAGGGGAATTATTCGAGTTTTAAATTGAACCTGTAGTAGGGTATTTGGGGGAGGGGAATTATTTCCTAACTCATCCGTAGCAGGGGGAATTATTCGAGAGAGAGAGGAATTAATCGAGTAAATACGGCATTTAATTTTAACTTGAAATAATTCAGAGTTCTTTCTCACAACAGCTTCAATCTCTTTCCTTTTCCCTTGATGATTTGGCATTTAACTTGGAGCATTCGCGTAAGCTTACTCATAGAGCTGCTCAGGCATTTGATTATGATGCTTCACTTATTGTTAGTAAGCGGATCTTTGGAAATTCTCAAAATGATAGAATCTTTGCCGATGCTGCTCTAGAGGTATTGCGAGATTATTTTTCTCAAATTTTTTGTTTTCTCACTATTAATTTTAAATTTTAGATTTTTCAAAAGAATGGATTTAATAAACATTTTGATATTTTGAAGACTGAGCGAAACATTCACTTTGTATGATACATTTTACATGGGAGCAGGAGTGTACCGTGAGCCCAATATACCGCCGAGCTATAACTTTGTTCAAAATTGTCGAATCCGTGGCGCCCTAGTATGGTTCGATGCGTCTCGACCAGCTGAATCGAACCATATCAGGGCGCCACGGATTCGACAATTCTGAACAAAGTTATAGCTCGGCGGTAAATTCGGCTCGCGGTACATCGGGGTGTACCCATTTTACATATATATATTTTTTGATTAAATTTTCTTTTCGAATTCCTCATTTCTTTGAGTTTTTAGGAAAGGAGGCCCTCCTTTTTTTACATTTATTTTCAAAATTTGCCAAGAATTTTTTATTCAATGCTTTTTCAGATTTTTCATTATTTTGATGAATTTTTTCCTCTTTTTCTTCTCCTTCCCTCTCGGGGTTATTTTAAAATTCACAATAATTTTAGTTATTCCACAAGTCTCATTGTAAACTGGAGGATGGATCAAATGTTTGTAAAGTGGCTTCTCCTGCTATGTTTCCATTTAGACGTCTGGACAGAAATTTATCTATGTATAGGTGTGAAAAGGTATTTGTTTATATTGTTCAATATTTTAATGGTTTAATTATAGACAGGACCAGTTCGAGAATTTCTTAGCCTTGAAAAATTCTCAAAAATTTCCACCTGCGGCGCTAATTAGTAGAGCTGTCCGAGACCGAAATTTTTCCAAGACTCAAGACCCAAGACAAACTCCAAGACTCAAGACCAAAAACAATACAAGACTCGAGACAATTTTTAGGTCCCATAGGTCAAATTTTTGCTTTATTTTTTGTTATTTTGACACGATCACAGTCAACTTCAGTACAATCACTTATAATTTCGAAAAATCTACGCGAAATTCAAAGAATTTTGGAGAATTTATCCAGGTAGAAAATCAATGAGATATATTATTTCAGAGGATTTGGGTGGATTAAGGGGATATTAATGATATCAAAGGGTTAAGCTAAAATTTTGGCGACACCCAACGTTAGCCCTCTTCAAAATCGACCCTCTGGCTACGCCCTTGGATTACGGAGGATATTGAGGTTTAAAGGGAAAGTTAAGTGGATTAAGAGGGATCAAAAGGAATATTATGAAGTTGGGGGGCCTGGGTGATTGAGTGATGGTGGCTGCTGATATCTATCCTCTATTTTATCCCTATCTTTTCGCGCCGCTGGCGAAAATTTTTACAATTTTGGAGGAATTTTAAGCCAAAAATTTTCTCATCCCATTTTGAAAATTTTGGAAGGACAAGAAGCTAGAATTCTTCCTTTCCAGCGCCGCAGGCGACATTTTTGGGAATTATGAAGGCCAAGAAGCCAAAAATCTTCCTTTTCCTGCGCCGCAGGCAAAAATTTTGAGAATTTTGGAATCCCGAGGCCAAAAAAATTCACTTTTTCAGCGCCGCAGGCGAAAATTTTTTGAATTTGGAGCTCAAGAAGCCAGATTTCTTCCATTTTCTGCGCAGCAGGCGAAAATTTTGAGGATTTGGATGGCCAAGCACTTTGTCCAAAAAGGCCAAAAAACCAAGACCAAAAAATAAAACCAAGACAAGACCAAGACAAACACCCCAAGACCAAGACCGAAAAAAACCAAAAAAAGTCTTGGTTCCAAGACCAAGAGTCTCGGACAGCTCTACTAATTAGATGCGCTAATTTATTTCCCATTCTAACACAAAAAGCCAATATTTGAAAAATATAAAAAATCGTAGAAATTTGTCAAAATGTGGCAAAAAAGTGGCAATGCTAAAAAAAGGAGCGAAGGGGTTAAAAACGGGAAAATACCCCTGAAAAGAGGTAAAGGGACATCCTGGCATGGATTAAGAATGGATTTTGAGGCCCTCCCCTATACAGGAACCTCATGCCTGGGACCTAACCCCTATGAGTAAAGCAGTCATGCTCTGCTTTATTATATTAGGTCTCAATTATCCCTCTTAATATGCCCTAATACCATATTAAATATTAACCTTTGACTTTCCACTGGAGTTTTTGTTTCTTGTGATTCAGATCTAATAGACTCTTAAACAAGTCAAATACTTATTTTAATTTGTAGGTTCAAAAAAAGATTTATAGAACTCCTTTCGAGCTTATCAAGGATGCAAAAGGCTACATGCGGGTTGGAAACAGCATACAAGCTAGAGAGAAGGTGGTGTTTCTATATCTTAGTTTCGATATTCTTGTTATTTTTAAGGCGTATGCTTGCTATTCCAGCACTATTAAACACTTATATAAACATTTTAATTTGGCTATAGACACTCATAATGCTACAAAATTTCTGGCTAGAATTGCTTGCACTTGTCAACGAGGTTTTGATTGTTTTGGTTCGGTCATCGCTTCCGCTGATGAGTACGTATTTCTTAATTTAGTGATGTCTGTGAAATTTTCTTGGTTAAAAATTTAACTTTTAGTTAGGCTGTTAACATTATTTAACACTATATAACACTTAACACCCGGCTGGGTGCAATTGGAAAAAAATTTCCACAAACGCAATTTTTATCTTAAAATCCGCAAACGCAACAAGTCAAAAAAACACTCAATCTGAGGATATAAGGGGTAATCCGAGAATATAAGGTGATTGGAGATATTAAAGGTGGTATATTGATTCAAAGTATATCAGTGATTTGAGAAATATCAAGGATTAGTGAGTTGATTCTTTTTTCAGTGCCGCAGGCGAAAATTTTTGAAATTTTGGAAGAAATTTTGGAATACCAAGGAGTAAAATTTCCCTATTTATGGTACTAGAAATCTGGAAAAAATTGCGTAAAAATCTTAAAAATCCGCAAACGCAATTCGTAAATCAGAAAAACACGTAATCCGCAATTACGCCCAGTCTTGGTTACCACTCAGTTATTTCTTATAGTAGAACTGTTTAATTAAAAGTTTATATTCACTTCCATTTTCACACATTTTTTTCATTTTTAGTATGCACTCGGACCACTTTGAAGTTTTTTATGGATCTGATGAATTAGAAGAAATGATTGACGACATCGAAAGATTTAGTTACAAATTTCAATTAATAGACAAACAAAAGGTGAAGGAGAAATTGCAACAGTACTTACCTGAGAAAAAGTGGGAGAAGAAATCTTCTAAGATCGAAGAACACGACATTACGATTAAACTGAAACACAAACCTTTGCCGCATTATATCTCTGGAGCGGGACCATTCCATTATTACTATAAATGCTGTTAAGTACCGAATCTCAACAATTGTGGGTACTTTGAGATTGTCTCTTGCACTCATCCCTGCTGTCAATCATTTTTTTCCTTCAAACATTACAGATAAAAGGCAAGTATTAGGAATGAAAAATAGACGGCAACAGCAAAAATTCATTTATAATTAAAGAAATTTGATCATTCCGAAGCAGGAAAAATAAAAAAACAAGAAAATTAATTTGAGAATCAAATAGGTGTAGGGGGGGGGGGAATATTAATAAAGTACCCAATAGTGTATTTATATTTTTGTTTGACTTTTAAATTTATTTTTGTTTTACCTCAATTCTCGATAAAAAATTATTTTTTTTTATTTTAACATTAGCATTGGACAAAATCTTTAATGTTTTGATTATTGATATTATTATCAAGAGATTGTCTGCAATAACACCACCTTCGTCCAAAATAGACACCGCTCTTCAAGAGCTATATGTTTGCGATTAAGTCATACATATTTCCGAAAATCAAAATTATAATAAAGATTTCTTTTTTTTTTTGTTTATAACGGTAGAACACGTCTGAAATTTTCTTCGATTCAGACAATTTTTTTCGATTTACATGAGAATTAAATTGGTTGTGTACTTTTCTTCATTCTCTTCTAGCTATTTTTTATATAATTTTTTTTTTTGCTTCCAAAAAATAATCCGAAGGATAGCTGAATTCCGTACATCGCGCAATGAATAGAAAAAATAAAAAAAATTAAGCAAATACGCCGAAAATTATAAAAACTTTAAAAAAATATTTTACAGTGCATGCAGCAAAAATGTATTCTTTTGGCTTTTTATAGGGTATATTACATATCAGAATATTAAATAAACTTTAATTCAGAATTTAATAAAATCAGAATTATATAAATAAACTTGAAGAGCAATAATTTTTAAATAAACTTAAATTCGATATTTAAGGGAAAAATCAGAATTTTTGTTTAAATTAAACTTGTTTGACAAACTGTAAAAAATAAACTTGAAAATCAGAATTAAACATAAATAAACTTATTTGAACATTAAAAAATCAGAATTTACAATTATAGAAAGAAATCAGAATTTTTTTAAAACTTGTTTTACAAACATTAAAAAATAAATTCTGAAAATCAGAATTTTTATCAGAATTTATTTAAAACATGTTTTAGGTGTTTTGTTTCAGGTTTTTTGTTTCAGGTTTTTTGTTTCAGGTTATTACTAGCTACTAAGCATTGTCCAACGGTCAATTGCTTATCTTCGTATTTTTTTTAAATTTAATTCAAAAAAAATTAAAATAATCTTTTTATTTTATCTTCCCTATATTTTTCCACGTATTTACTATTTTATTTATTTTTTTTATTAAAAAAATAATTTTTTTATTTCGCCCACTCCCCTCTCCCTATACACAACCGGGGCTCTTATGTTTGTTATTTTATTTTTTTTTAATTTTTTTTATTTAGGCATTCCAGTTCTTTTTCTTTAAAAACACCATTCTGCACCTTTCTCTCATATTTTTATTTGCTCTTTGGTTTCTTGTATTTTTTTAAAAAACTACTAAAATACTCGCAGGAATTTTTCTGTCAGTGTTTGATGGCTGGCGAATCCAATTTTATTCTCCCTAGATTTTTTTAAATTTTTTTATTACTAAAATATTTATTTTTTTTGAAAATTGGTTTAAAAATAATTAGGTATTTTACTGCAGAAATTTTTGCTTCAAGTTTAATTATCATAAAAATTCTGATTCCAAGTTTATTTAGTATCTGCAAAAATTCTGATTTATTAATTCAAGTTTATTTTATTCCAAGTTTAATTTTTGTAAATTCTGATTTTTAAATTTCTAAAATTCTGATTTAAAGTTTTAATATATTTATTTGTAAAAATTCTGATTTTCAAGTTTATTTTTTAATTCTGAAAAAGTTTATTTATTTATTCTTTTATTCTGATTTTTAATAATTCAAGTTTATTTTTTTCAAGCTTTGAAAATTCTGATTTTGAATTTTCTAAAATTCTGATTTCAAGTTTTAACATAATAAAATAACTAAGTTTTTTTATTTCGAGACTGAAAAATAAATATATAAAATTGTAGACAAAGTAAATGGGACAGAGAAATAGGACAGAAGGCAACAAAAACAATCAAATAAAAAAAAATATTTAAAAAAACTTAAAAATAGCTGAGTTGGCGCCGAGCGAAAGACAATTACTAAAATAAAAAAAATTTCGAATAAAAAAAATTTTTTTAGTAAAAATGGACATTTAAGTCTTGTTATTAAATCATTAATTAATTTTAAATTATTTTTAATGCTACAAAAGTTTGTTTAATAAAAAAATTCTGATTCTAAGTTTATTTATTAAAATAATTTCTGATTTTAAAGTTTATTTTTTTATTATTCTCATAATTCTGATTTTTAATAAAAATTCTGATTTTAAGTTTCTTTTTTATTTCAAGTTTATTTTCAAGTTTTAATTAAAATCAGAATTTTTTAAATTAAAAATTCTGATTTTAATTAAAAGAAATTCTGATTTCAAGTTTTATTTTCTGCTTCAAGTTTTTAATTAAAATCAGAATTTCTTTAATTAAAAATTCTGATTAAATAAATACTCTAATATTCCCTCCCTCTCTCCGTCAATCTGTTTGTGTACTACAAAGAGAAGACTTCTCCCGCTACCAGCCGCCTATTTTTTGTATTGTTTTTTATTCACAGCTATTTTTTGCATTAAAAGGGGCGAGCAACTGACAGAAAATAAAAGAGAAAAAAAAAATTAGAGAAAATGCGGGGAATAAAAAAAATTGTGTGGAATTAGGGACAGTAGAGTCTGAGAAAGTTGGAAAAATCAGAATTTCTGGTCCAAGAAATTTTTAAATTATCGGTGGGGGCATTGAATACGGTAATTATTCTTGCCTTCATTTTAAGGGTCTTTAGAGTCTGGAGTCATATTTTTAATAAAAAAATTTTTATACTCTAATGTCCCCTCTTGTCAAGTGAGTAGAATGGATGATGGAAAAAATAAAAAAATTCGGAAAAAAAATTATTGGGGTGAAATAAAAAAAATAAATGGCGAAGACGGTTGGACGATGACTTTTTTTTGTATACTTAGAGCTGTGGGGGAAGGAGGCGGTCACGAGCTAGTAAAAGTGCAAAATCAGTTTGTGTCTACTCCTTCCGACTGTCCGTTTTATTATTATTTTTATATCTTCTGTTTATTTTATTTTAATAATTCTGATTTAAAAATCAGAATTTAAATAATTAAACTTTAAAATAAACTTGAAAATAAACTTGAACAAATTTAAATCAGAATTTAAATAAACTTGAAATCAGAATTTTATAAAAATTCAGAATTTACATAAATAAACTTGGCAGACCATAAATCAGAATTAATACAAATTCAAAAACTTGAAAATCAGAATTTTGCAAATAAACTTGAAAATAAATCAGAATTATTTAAAGTTTTATACTACCAGAAATTAAACTTAAAAATCAGAATTTCTATTAAATAAAAGTTTGAAATAATTCTGATTTTTAAGTTTATTTATTTTTCTATTCAGATAAATCAGAATTATTAAAAATAAACTTGAAACCAGAATTCTATTGTTTATTTTGCTTCTACATTTTGCTTCAGAAAATTAAAAGTACATTATTTCGCCTCAATTTTTTCCTTACCAATAAAATAAAAAAAAATTTTTTTTATTCCAATAAAAAATTACTTGACTAGTCGACAAGTCAATTATTTTTTTGTTTTATTTTTTTTATTTTCATGGGTGGATATATTATTTGAGTCACTCTTTGACTGGCACCCATTTGCTTCAAACAAAACAACGCGACCCTGGCGTTCAGGCAAAAAATTGAAATAAAAAAAAATAAAAAAAAATTATTATTATATTTATTTTTGAGTAACGGAAATTTATTTTTAAGTGAGAAGGGGGTAAGGTAATTTTATTTATTTTTATTTATTTAATAATTTATTTTTACTTTATTTGGAATATTTAATAAAACAATAATTCTGGTTTCAAGTTTATTCTTGTTTCAAGTTTATTTAATAAAAATTCTGATTTTAAAAATAAGTTTATTTTCTGGTATAATTAATTCAAGTTTATTTCTTATATTCTGATTTTAAAGTTTAATTTTTTTCTTCTAAAATTCTGATTTTAAGTTCTGATTTTTTATTTCAAGTTTATTTATTTCATGTTTTAATTAAAATCAGAATTTCTTTTGATTAAAAATTCTGGTTTCAAGTTTAATATATTCTAAATTCTGGTTTAAAGTTTGTTTATTAGAAATTCTGATTTTAAAAGAATTCAAGTTCATTTCAAGTTTCTAATCTTAAGTTTCTGATCTCATGTTTCAAGTTTATTTCTTTTACAAATTGTAATTGGTCTTCAAATATTTTTAATATTATTCTGATTTCAGGTTTATTTTCAACTGCTTGTTTTTACAAATTGTAATTTTATTTGTAATTGTATTTTTTCCCTTAAATTTCGAAATTTATTTTTAATTATTTTTTAAACTTTTTTTTTCTCAATCACACTATACAATATTTATTTTTTTATTAAAAAAATCATTTCTAAACAAAAATTTTCTTTACTCCTCCATTCAATCATTTATTCTTCTCTCAACACATCTCTTACATTTTTACCATTTTTTGCTTTATTTTTTGTATTTTCCCCCATTTTCTTTCTTTCTATTCGTCATAGGCTCGTAAAAATAAAAAAAATTTTTTTTATAAAAAAACTTTTTTTTGTTACTCACTGTTTGCCGTCGCTCATTTTTGCTCTTTTTAAATATAAACAAGAATTGTAATTTATAAGAGTACTATAGTTATAAATATAGCAACATCCCTTTTTATTTCACAGTAAAATTTAAGGTTCCACAAAGATCAGAATTAAATAAAAACATTTCCAAGAATTTAATTAAATCAGAATTAAATTCGAACATCTATCATAATTTAACTTTCTACAAACATCAGAATTAATTTCAAACATTCAACAAAAATCAGAATTAAATTAAAACATATCAAACAAAACTTACGGAAAAATCAGAATTTTATCCGAACATCTATCATAATTAAACTTTCCGTAAAAACAAAAAAAAAACACAAAAATTAAAACAAATAAAAACCAGAATTTTAAACAAACAACGATCAGAAGTTCAAATAAACAAAATCAGAATTTAATTCAAACACAATCAGAATTTTAAACAAACTTCTCAATTAATTAAACAAACATTTAAGGTTATTTTAAACTCAGAAAAATGTCAGAAAAACAACAACAATCTAATAATACTAAAAACATTTCCAACATATCACGTCGCCGTAAATCACCACAAATACAATCATCAACATCATCATCACAAATTGAACAACAACAATCTACGCCTAGTCCACCATTAAATGAACAATCCCCTCAATTATTAATTGGAAACAACAACAATAATGTGGACCAACAACAGAGGTGATTTTTAATTTTGTTTAGCTTTTTTTTTTTAATTTTTTTAAATTTTTGGATGATGACATACACTTACCTCATTCATAAAAATAAAGATTTTTTATGGATTTAATTGTTAATCCTAACTTTTCTTTTTTTATCCGTTAAAGTACATTAGTCAAAAAAGTTATAATTACTTTTTCTGTTTTTTTTTAAATTCTGATTTATGATGTTTATTTTTAATTCTGGTTTAGAATTTAATTTAATTCAAGTTTATTACATAATTACTCATGTTGTTTATTTAGAATTCTGATTTAAATTTTATTAATGTTTATTTAAAATTCTGATTTTAAATTAAAGTTTATTTAATGTTTATCTAAAATTCTGATTTCAAAATTCTGATTTTAAATTCAGGTTAATTAAATAAACTTGAATTAATAATCAGAATTTTAAACGAACATTGAATAAACTATGTTCATTTAAAATTCTGATTAATTAATGTTTTTTTTCAATGTTCAGATCTCAACTTCACCTTTCCGGGATGCGAACAGCTTCCTCTTTAGCAGAATGGCAACTACAGGCAGTTCTTTACCGTGCTCGACTTACCCAATATTTTGATGTGTTTATTTCACAAGGTGGTGATGATATTGACCAAATAATGCAATGTGACGAAACCGAATTTCTTGAGATTATGTCTTTGGTTGGAATGGCTTCCAAGCCTCTCCATGTTCGCCGCCTACAGAGAACTTTAAGCGAATTTTCTGTTAATCGAGCACAATTTCTGATTACTACTGTTCCCTTTATTGGTATAATTTTAATTTTCTCTTATTAAAAATCCTTTCAAAATTTAAGGTCTTCCCCCAATAGATTTCCCTAGCACTTCATCATCCACAGATAATTTAACGGCAGCTTTACAATTTTTAGTTCCTGGCTATCTCCCTTCTACTGGCCAACTTGATTTAGCGGCAACACTAACTCAACAACAACTTAACAACCAACAAACTCCTTTTATTGACCCAGACTTTCTTTTTCCGTTAAATCCAACCCCTCCACTAAGTTGTCCGGTAACTACAAGTTTTCAGCAAAATAGTGGTAAGAATTATTGGTGGAGGTCAAAATCAGAATTTAAATAAAACAATGCTGAATTAAATCAGAATTCAAACTAAACATGAGTATGAAATCAGAATTAAAATAAAACATCAATTTAGTAAATACGATCAGAATTTATTTTAAACATGAATGAAACCAGAATTTAAATAAAACAATTTTTAAAAATCAGAATTAAATAAAAACAAAGTTTAATTAAATCAGAACTTAATTTAATTAGAAACAAACTTGAAAATCAGAATTTATCTATTAAAACTTGAAATTAATTTAAATCAGAAATTAACCAGAATTTAAATAAAACCTGTATTAAAAATCAGAATTTAAATTAAACATGAATATAAAATCAGAATTATTCCCAACAATTATTTTTAATTAAAAATTATTTTAGCAACAACATCCTCATTTCCTCCCTCATTTTCATTATCACAACATATTTTGCTTAGCCTTGTAAATCCAACAACAACTTCCAGCATTTTAAATCAACAACCTTTATTTTTTGATAATTTTAATAAAAGGGCTAGAATGTCATTTTCACCCCCTCCTAATACACCCCCATCTTCTGGGAGTGTTTTATTATTTGTTAAGGAAGCAAAAGAAGAACCAGAGCAAATTAATTGTAATGAGGAGGAGAATACAACAATAATACAAAATCAGAGTAATAAATTTAATAAAATCAGAATTTTAAATAAACATGAAGCTGAATAAAACCAGAATTTAAACAAAACATAAGTTAAAAAATCAGAATTTAAATTAAACATGAAATTAAATTAAAGCAGAATTTAATTAAAACATGAATTAAAAATCAGAATCTAAATTAAACATGGAATAGAATAAAACCAGAATTTAATTAAAACATGTTTTATTAAATCAGAATTAAATAAAAACAAAGTTTAATTAAATCAGAACTAATCTAAGCAAATCAGAATTTTTTAAAATCAGAATTTACATAAACAAAATCAGAATTTTTTAAAATCAGAATTTACATAAACAAAATCAGAATTTTTTAAAATCAGAATTTACATAAACAAAATCAGAATTTTTTAAAATCAGAATTTACATAAACAAAATCAGAATTTTTTAAAATCAGAATTTACATAAACAAAATCAGAATTTTTTAAAATCAGAATTTACATAAACAAAATCAGAATTTTTTAAAATCAGAATTTACATAAACAAAATCAGAATTTTTTAAAATCAGAATTTACATAAACAAAATCAGAATTTTTTAAAATCAGAATTTACATAAACAAAATCAGAATTTTTTAAAATCAGAATTTACATAAACAAAATCAGAATTTTTTAAAATCAGAATTTACATAAACAAAATCAGAATTTTTTAAAATCAGAATTTACATAAACAAAATCAGAATTTTTTAAAATCAGAATTTACATAAACAAAATCAGAATTTTTTAAAATCAGAATTTACATAAACAAAATCAGAATTTTTTAAAATCAGAATTTACATAAACAAAATCAGAATTTTTTAAAATCAGAATTTACATAAACAAAATCAGAATTTTTTAAAATCAGAATTTACATAAACAAAATCAGAATTTTTTAAAATCAGAATTTACATAAACAAAATCAGAATTTTTTAAAATCAGAATTTACATAAACAAAATCAGAATTTTTTAAAATCAGAATTTACATAAACAAAATCAGAATTTTTTAAAATCAGAATTTACATAAACAAAATCAGAATTTTTTAAAATCAGAATTTACATAAACAAAATCAGAATTTTTTAAAATCAGAATTTACATAAACAAAATCAGAATTTTTTAAAATCAGAATTTACATAAACAAAATCAGAATTTTTTAAAATCAGAATTTACATAAACAAAATTTTTTAAAATCAGAATTTACATAAACAAAATCAGAATTTTTTAAAATCAGAATTTACATAAACAAAATCAGAATTTTTTAAAATCAGAATTTACATAAACAAAATCAGAATTTTTTAAAATCAGAATTTACATAAACAAAATCAGAATTTTTTAAAATCAGAATTTACATAAACAAAATTTTTTAAAATCAGAATTTACATAAACAAAATCAGAATTTTTTAAAATCAGAATTTACATAAACAAAATCAGAATTTTTTAAAATCAGAATTTACATAAACAAAATCAGAATTTTTTAAAATCAGAATTTACATAAACAAAATCAGAATTTATTAAAAACCAGAATTTAATTAAAACATCAATTATTTTCCAGTATTCCCCCCACCTTCTTATTCCACTTGTTCCTCACCTACTTCCAACGACCGTTTAAACGAAAACGAACTGCATCGTCTGTCTCAGTTGGCAAATGAATTAATTAATTTATTACCCCCAAAATTAGAACCAAAAAAGCGTTTGGAAAGGTAAAAAAATTTTTTTTTATTTTTTAATTAAAAATATTTTTCAGAAGCCTATTGGAGGCTCTAGCATTGCCACAAGACGACCCTCTACGTGTTGAACATTTTCGCCTTTTCTCAAGATTCTATGGGCGTTTTGATGCCAAACGCCGTTCAGACAGGACCTTAACTAGACATGAAAGTGTAGTTAATGAAGCGGCTGCTCAATTATGTTTATTAAGGCCCGATTTGCTCACAAGAAGAGATCAACTCTTTCCGCTAGCGAGAAAAGTAAAAAATAATTATAGTCAAAACCTCTTTATAATATACCCCCAATACTAGGCATACCTCTATTTAAGCGACATCTTTTTAAATTTGATTGGCCCATGGATAGAGGAGATGCCTAAACGAATACCCCTAATTTAATAGACTCCTCATTATAAGCTACAACTTTTACATTCCCTTAAAACTCATTTTTTAGTTAGCCCGAATGTTTGAAACGCCCACTGGAAACAGTTTCTCCTCGTTTTTAAATTCATGTACAAATAATTCGAGTACATCGCCAGAACATTCTCCAACAGAGTTTTCTGGGGAAGACAATGAGGGTAGAGAAGAAAAATATAAAAGGGAGCAAGTAGAAGAAGATGAAGAAGAGGAAGAATTGAAGGAAGAGGAGGAAGAGATCAAGAAAATTGAAGAAAAGAAGGGAATTGGGCAAATGTGAAATCTGACCATTTTTAAATTTGACCATTTCGAATTCTGACCGTTTTTAAATTTGGACATTTTTGAATTTGACCATTTTGAAAATTTTACATTATGTAATTTATTAACAAACAAATATTTTAAAATTTTCTATAGTTGCGATTTTTCAATTTTTTTTTTAAATTTTCCGAATCCCTATTAATCCATTTTTGTTGTTCCATTCTTCATTGAATGCTGCTCTTCAGTTGGTTTTTTGGCCTTTTCCCGGTTAAATTTCTTCCCACCTCCACGAATATAAGAGTGATAGAAAAAGTTGCCAAAAAGTGCAACATAACTAATTTCCATTAAAAGACAGTACAAATAAGAGGTGACAGCTTTAAATAAAAGAATATTTTTAAAGGAGAATTTAAAAAATTGTTGTGTCCGCACTTGCAGAAAGAATATAAATGAAAATAAATAACCCAGCATCGGGTTGGATGGTGGCACAGTCGGTTGTGCTTCGGTCTGGGCTCATTCCATGATGGTTCAATTCCATCTCCCATTCAATGAATTTTTCCACAGCATGAACTCGTATGCAATAAAAATTATTTTAATGGAGAGGGTAGGAGTAGCAATCTATCGCGGCCCCAACCGCTACTGACGCAACTCCAAAATTTTATCAAAATTTAAAGGTTGGGGTGTACCCGGATTATGCGAAATAACGTCAAATTTCAAAAGCGAGTAGTGGGGTGAGGGGCAAAACAACGTCCGACAAAAATATGGTTTGGGACCCGGTACGGTCCAAAAGATCGAGTCGGAAATATAATTTTGACCCGAAAAAGACTCGATCGGTCCGGTCCGATTCGAATACCCCAACCCTAACACCTGATATAACTACTGAAATGACCAAAGAATTTTTACAAAAATTTTTTACAAAAAATTTTTCTCGTTACTCGTATCAACACGCAATCCATTAACCATTCTAATACCAGCATGTGCCAATATAGCCAAAGTTATAAGGAATTGGGTTATTTGTGCAGACGTTAAGCACTGTGCAAACCATGCCGGAAGTCTTATTTTGCAAGCAGCTAGGAAATAGTAGGAATACATTACTGCATGGACTGAAAAGTTGAGCCAGACAATCCTTCAATATTTTTCTTTCAAAAAATTTTTTCCCCAAAAATTTACCAGGAATTAAAGGCCGTGTTGTCTACGTAAGACATTAGTCCATAATTGAGTGTGGCTACGTGGTGGTACCAATGCTGGAAATTTTTTAGAATTTTTCTAAAATTCAAATTTTTGGGTTACCAAGAAGATGAGGGGACGTTTACGCAGCACAATAAATATTGTATCGCCAAGTTCAGCAAATTTTGAGATACAGAACCTTTAAATTATGGAGGCTATATAACTTTGATTTCCTGATACTCTAATGACGCATTTTAGAAGATTGTCACTTTGAGACTCTAATAGACTCTAATGACCATTTAATAAGGATGTTGGGACTCTACTAGACAACCCTTCAATTGTGAAAGGAAAATCCTGAGACCGGGATGAAACCGGGAGGGAATTCCTGGTTTTCCCGGTCCGGGTCCCTCCCGATCAGACATGCACGAAACTCCAAAATTTTTTCAGACGAAACGAAACGAAACAAAATTTTTTAAAAATCGTTTCGTTAACGAAACGAGACGAAACAGTATAAATTTAGCGAAACGAAACGAAACAAAACGAAACATTGTAATTTTCAAAAAAATTTAAGAAAAACGGTTTTATTTTTTTAATTATTCTATTTTAAGCACGTTAATATGCCAGTCATGGCCTATATATAATCTTTTAGCTTTGTGCCAAATCCCCTGATATACCTCTAGTCAGTCAGATTTTTTGTTGATTAACAACGTTCATGATTAGGGTTGGCAAAATGGACCGACTCGGATTTGGCCCGAAAAAGACTCGTACTGGCGCGACTCGAAAACGGCAACCCTATTCATGATCATTGGCATCTTTCGTTTCTCGTTTATTGAAATTGAAATTTTAAATTCAATTCTCTTGCGCCCGACCCTGAATGGCAAGAGCTCGACCCTGAATGCCCGACCCTGAATGACCTGAACGCCCGACCCTGAATGGCAAGACCCTTTCTATATGCCTAATCTGGCATGGAATTCGAACTTTGCATATTAAGAAACATAAAATTAAACGGGAAATTCTAAAAAATATAGTAAATTATGAGCTGTAGGCGCTTAAAATCCAGATTTCTGCGCCGCAGGCAAAAATTTTTTAAAATTTTCATCACCAAAGTGGAATTTTTTTAATTTTTTGGCTAAGTTTTGGCCTGAAAAATAGGTAATGTTTCGTTAACGAAACACAGGTGTTTCGTTAACGAAACGAAACGAAACAAATTAAAAAGTGTTTCGTCACGAAACGAGACGAAACAGAAAAAAACATAACGAAACTAACGAAACAACGAAACGAAACGTTTCGTGCATGTCTGCTCCCGATCAACTTTCAGAACCCGTTTCCCTGTTCCAGGACTCGGTTGTTTCAAAATTCCAGTCTCTAATTTCAGAGACTCGAAGAAACAATTTAAGACTCTAATAACTTTCTAACAACGTTTTAGACTCTAATAACCCTTTTAGACTCTAATAACCATTTTCGGACTCTAGTGACGATGTTGAGACTCTAGTGACCAAAATTCTAAAAAAATTTAAAAATAACCAAAAAGTCCAAAGACCAACTGTTCCATCGAAAAAGCTTCCAATTTTTGTGTAAGACGCAACTAAACCATCTCCAAAGAAAATTTCACGAATGAGTCCATAACTAGTCACAATAGAACCCAAGATACTGTAAAAAAGTTTATTTTTAATTTATCAAGTTTTAATTATTTAAGTAGGCGTTGTTGACCTAGGCTGCTTCTAGGCTTTATAACTATTTAATAAATAGTCAGATTTGGATGTTTTTGGTATCATTCGATAGAGAATTAAATTTGCTACAAAATAGGGCTAAAACAAAAAATTCAAGTTTAAGTTTTAAAAAAGTCAACGTCAAAAAACTGTCGAAAAAGTCCTTCCAAAGGGTGGAGGAAGGTTCATTTCAGAATTTATTACTTTTCAACGGATTTATCATTAAAGACTATTTCGATATCATTCGATAGAGGATTAAATTTGCTACAAATTAGGCATAAAAAGAAATTTTTAGATTGAATTTAAAAATAAGTTGAGGTCGAAAAACATACAAATGTCTTTACTTTATGTCTAAAATGACTTTGTATTTTTTGACAATAAATTTTTTTGTTAATTTATTAAAAATTAAATTTTTATTCAATTTTGTAGAGAATTTAATTCTCTATCGAATGGTATAAAAATAATTTCTAGAAGGTTAAATGTTCGGGAGTTATAATTTAAAAACTGAACTAAGGTCGTCATTCTAGATGAGTTTAAAAATTAATTTTAAATTACATCTATTTTCAAGATTTAATTTTTAATTTTTTTCCAACCTAAATAACGCCAACCAAGCATTCCATAATTGCAGACTAAGTGATATTTGTAAAGGTTTGCGTTCCTTCATAAACCATTGAATGCCGAATATGGCAATCACGTAAAGTGTAGCTACCCAAATACCCTTAAGAATTTATTTGTCTCTATTAAAAAATATTTTTTTGGGAATTTTCTGGGTTTTTAAGTTATTTTAAAAAATTTTTTAAATTTCAAAAATTTCAGAAAATTTTCAGAAAATTTCTAAAAAAATTTTTAAAAAATTTTTCAAAAATTTTTAAAAATTTCCAAAAAAAAATTTTTTCTTCAACTTACCGCCCACTGAACAGATTCCGTGTAAACTTTAGCAGCTTGAAAATCAAAAGGTTGGCTTAGTGAAACGGAAAGGAATGACGGAGGTGAAAGGGAGTTTGAAGAGGTCGCAGTGGACATTTAAGTGTGACAAAAATAAAAAAATAAAATTAAAAATTAATTTTTACAAAATTAACCAAAAAATAAATAAAATAAATTTGAAACACAAAAATATTTAAATGAACAAATAATGGGGAGAGTGGTTCGATTGTTTTTTATCTTAATAAAAATTATTAAAGAGGTAATAAGCCTGCTGATATGGGGTGACAATTATTTCTATTTATTTTAATAACTTTAATAAATTTAAAAAATAAAAAGAATTATTTGGGGGTAAATTCTGAATTATAACAAACTTGTTCTGATTTTATTTTTAAAGGGAATTTCCGGAAAACACACAAAACACACTTTCATTTTTCCGGAGAACACACACTTTTATTTTTCCGGAAAACATTATTTACAATTTTCCGGAAAACACACTTTTATTTTTCCGGAAAACACACTTTATTTCTGAGAGTTTCCGGAAAACACACATTTTTATTTTTCCGGAAAACTTTATTTACAATTTTTCCGGAAAGTTTTATTTAAAACTTTTCAGAACAATTTATTTGTCCTTTTCCGGAGAGAGATTTACTATTTTCCGGAAAAGTTGTAGTCAAGGTTGTGCGCCATGGCGTTTGGCGTTTTTGGCGTTTTGAAAAATTTTAAAATTTGAAAAAGTTTGTGTTCTGGTTAAAAAAATTTTTGCGCCCACCCCAAATTGTGTTATAATTCTAAGCAGTTTGATGTAAATTATAATTGAAAATTGTAAAAAAAATTTAATTATTGCTGAAATTACAATTTCAAACTGTGAATTGCCGTATAATGATTTTATAAATGTGATTGAACACTAAAAATTTTTATTTTTAAATTTCAAAATTAAAATTTGAGAGGTAGATTTAAGGATGACAAATCTCGAATAATTTTACAAGAAAATTAATTAAAAAACAAGTCTTTAAAAATTAAAAATTTTTAAAAATTAATTAATCAATTTTGTTCTCTCTCAGCTGTTCATCGTCGCACATCAGCAACATTTTTAAATAAAAAGAAAAATAAATATATAAAATCATCTTTATTTTTGAAAATTAAAATTATTGCAAAATTTAATAAATTTCCTCAAAAATCAGAAAATTATTGAAAATTACAACTCTTTTGTTGTAATTGTAAATTGTGCTTTATTTGTGTTTTATTAAATAAATTGAATTAAAAACAAATATTTGTTTTTGTTTGTTATTTTTCCGGAAAACATTTTTCTGATTGTTTCTCAGTTAAATTCTGGTTTGTTTATTTGAATTTCTGATATTTAAAGTTTGTTTAAAATTCTGGTTTTTATTTGTTTTATAATAGTTTTCTGTTTTTTGTTTTTCCGGAAAATTTAATTAGATAAATGTTCGGATTTAATTCTGATGTTTCCGTAAGCTTTGTTGCGATATGTTTTAATTTAATTCTGATTTTTGTGGAATGTTTGGAATTAATTCTGATGTTTGTGGAAAGTTTAATTATAATTAGAGCTCGGAGAAACTTTCCGGAAACAATCAGAATTTAATCCGAACATTCCACAAAAATCAGAATTAAATTAAAACATCTACAACAAAATTCTGGAATATATGTTCGGATTTAATTCTGATTTATTTTACTCAATTCTTGTAAATGTTTGGATTAAATTCTGATGTTTCCGGAAAATTTTATTATGATACATGTTCGAATTTATTTCTGATATTTCCAGAATTTTGTTATAGATGTTTTTATTTAATTATGATTTTTGTGGAATGTTCGGATTTAATTCTGATTGTTTCCGGAAAGTTTACTCGTTCTTTTTCTTGAAACATTTATTTGTTCTTTCCGAAAAATATTATAAATTATTCCAACTTTTCCGGAAAAATATTAAATAATTAATATTTCTATTTTATGTCAACCTAAAATATACATATACCCATCAATTTATTTATACTCAAACTACAAAATAATTCACTTTTTACGCTTTTAGTGAGGTCATCTACAAGTCAGTCCCGCATACATGACCGGCTCTTTTTATACTAATTTTGCTCATCCTCCCAAAAACTTTTAAAAAATATATTTCTTATACTGCCTCTATCTACTCGAGACTCTAATGACCCAAATTAAAATTTCACGACTTTACTGAATTCTAAATTAAATCAGGGGGCTCAAATGGCTAAAAAGGATCGGTACATCTCAATTGAGTCCCGGCTCAACTGAGTCCCGGACCCTATAACCTATGAGGGGATGGTCACTTTTTTGCTCTTGGTACCATTGGATAGGGCATTAAATAAGCTATAATATACCAAAAAATCAAAATTCCTGACCGACTGGTAAAAAAGTTTTTAGATTATAACTTTTTTTACATATCAATCGAAAATTTTGATTTTTTGATATATTGTAGTTATCTAATGCTCTATCTAATGGTACCAAAAACATTAAAAATTATCAACCCGTACTTGAGTTATAGGGCCGGGACTCAATTGAACTGCTCCGAAAAAGGATTTTGCGACTCAGAGACTCTAAAGGGTAGAAATGTTAGTGAGACTCTATTGCCCCTTTTTGTTTTTAAGAGTCTGACGCCCTTAATTTAATTTTTATTGCATTACTCAATTCTTTATTTTAACGAATTTTTGTTTAAAAGCATTATTTTCTTTTTTTTCTATTTTCACTTATCGGCATTTCCCTCTTTATAAATAAAAACAAGCCTTGGTGTTAATTTCATTAATCCATTTGCGACTCAGTTTTGCCTCTCTAAAGCTTTTTTGCTGTGGCTATATTTTTGCATGTTTTTTTATTTATTTTTACGTTTGGCTATTTTTTTGAGAGAATTTTTTTGAGAATTTTTTTTGAGAATTTTTTTTGTTTTTAATACCCTCTTAATACCTTGTTAAGTCAAAGATCATAACGTCTTTAAGGCTTATAATTTTTTTGAAAAATCTGCTTTCCTGGTAACTTTTTATGTTTTTCGATAGAGCAGAGTTTGGGCTACTAAATAATATTAAACTTGTTTTTCCAACTTTTACAAGTTGATAAAATTAAATTAAAAAACAGACACTAAGTAAAATTCTTGAAATTTGAGGTAGTTCTATTTGAGAACCCACAACTTTTTTTAGAATTGATATATTCTTTCAATTTTTATTTTCTTAATAGAAGAGAGTTCGGACTATAAAATGATACTAGTTCAGTTTCTGTAGCTTTTGAGTACAGAAACTGAACAAATTGACATCCTTTGCTTTTATAAAGCTTTAAATTTCACAAAGTTATGGTCAAAGAACTGCACCCATTACCTCTTTCTCTCCCAAAATTTTTCAACAGAAAATTCACTGAACCCCCCTTAAATAAATATGCCTGCACCAAAACATCCTTTATTAAATAGCCACATCTCCAGCCAAGAAACCAACCGGACACCCTAATATAGCCAGAAGCTACTAGCACCTCGCGTGTGTTTGTTGTTTCCCCCATTTCCGCCTATCCTTTTATTTTCTTCCCCTTTCAGCTCTCTTCCAATGAGGACTAAAAAATGAGAGAGAAAAGAGAGAAGGGGGCACCCAAATCTAATTTTTTCGGTAACCAACCCATTTTCACCCAAAACAAAAAGAAAAAGGTTCTCAAATTGACAATTCCTCAATTACACAAAATTTACCCTTTAAAACCTGACCAATCTCCTTTTTTTCTTTGAAAAATTGTTTTGGAGTAATTTTGGGGGAGAAAAAATATTTCTTCCATTCTAGGACAAGATTATAAATATTTTTTAAAATTAAATATAGGAAGAAATATTGTTTTGGCATTAATTTGGCATTGTGTTATTTTTGGCGTTAAAATGAATTTTTCAGTACACCTCAGTTCCGACTCAACTGAATTCCGGACCCTATAACTTATGAAGGGATGGTCACTTTTTTTTGCTTTTGGTACCAATGGATAGGGCATTAAATAGGCTACAATATACCAAAAAATCAAAATTCCTGACCAACTGGTAAAAAAGTTATGATCGATAAAGTGCCGGAAAATTAGATTTTTTTGAAAAAGTTAGTTTTTAGATCATAACTTTTTTATCAATCGAAAATTTTGATTTTTTGGTATATTGTAGTCCATCTAATGCTCTATCAAATGGTACCAAAAACATTAAAAATTATCAACCCATACTTGAGTTATAGGGCCGGAACTCAGTTGAACTGCTCCGTGAATCTTTTTGGGAATAAGTCATTTTGGCATTAAAAAAATTTTTTGGCGTTGTGATATTTTTAAAATTTTTTATCAATAACTGACTAAAAACTATTAATTATTTTTTCTTATCCTCATTTTTACTCAAAAATTTTCCTATATTTAATATTGACCCAATAAAAAAAGATGCTTTCCCCAAAAACATTTTTTTCTTCAAGACATCCAGCAGAAGAAGGGGAGACTGTTCTCCCCACTCATTTCACTAATTTTAATGAGACCCACATATATTCCAGCCTTATATTATTCTTTTTTTAGTCTTTTAGTGCCAACCCTCTAGGGGGGAAAGGACAGCGCGCGCCACGCCAAATTACCGCCAACCAACTGTCTGAAATAAATGAATAAAAAAACAATTCTTTTATGAGCTTATCTTTTTTTATATTTTTCGGAGAAATTTTTTGGGAACTAGAAAAAATATTTTTTGTTCTAGGCAGACTCTAAAGACCCCTAATTTTAAGAAATTATAAATATCATATTTTTGTGACCCTTTTTTGCGAGGAGAGGCTGACATTAAGGTCCCTGACTCAATTAAGGTCTCTGACCCAATTTGATAATCTCAGACTTTTATAGCCCTTTTGGACCATTATTAAGTCCCATATTCTAAAGGCCTAGACTCTTATGGCCACATTTGAATCATTTCAGTCTCATGACCCTTCCGACCTAAAATACAAACTTACGACGCTAAAGACCTTATTTAAATCAACTCAGACTCTTATGTACCTCTCTAGCTAAAATTCAAATCCCAGACTTTAAAGCCCCCAAAAATCTATCCCTAGACTCTAAAACCCTATCTGCCATATGTCAGACTCTTATGACTCTTCTAAACTAAAATACGCGTTTACGACTCTAGAGACACCATTTAAGTCCTCTCAGACTTTTGTGGACCTGTTTACCTCAAATTTAAATCTCAGACTCTAAAGCCCCCCAAAATATATCCCTCGAAAATACAAAAGAAAAGCGCAGCTATTTTACCACTTTTTTTAACTTTAAAAGGGGGAAATGCACAAAACTCTTGTCTAAATAAAAAAAAATTTGGTTGCCCCAACTACGTTAAAAAAGAGGGTTATTTTACTTTTATTAATTAGCCGTTTAAATAAAAAAATATTGTTTTTATTGTTATTTCCTCAACAAAATTTTCCCTTTATTTTGTCTTTAAAATTGTATAAAAAAGGAAATGCGCGAGGGAGGGAGGAAAGAAAAAGTTTTTTTACTTAAATATCTAAGGTTGTGTCACTAAGGCAAAACTTGGGTAAAAAAAGAAAAAATTTTTCTTTTTTTCTGTTATTTTAGCACGATATTATTATACTTGAAATTTTGTTAAAGTGCAAATTTGTTTTTAAAAATATAGACGAAATCTCCTTATAAATTACTCTCAATAATAGGTACACCTCTATTTAAGAGACAGCTGAATGGGAGAATATACCTTCTATTTAAAAACACCTCATTATAGGGTGTGACTAGTGCTACGGTCAAAATCTCTCTAGAAGACAGGGTGCCCGAAACAGATTTTAAAAAGCGAAACACGAAACTCGCATATCCCTGCTATAAGATACACCCAATAATAGGTAGACCTCTATTTAAAAAACATTTTTTAATTTGGTTGACGACAGAATAAGGAGCTGTTTAGGAGATGCCACCAAAACCTCATTCTAAGGCATTATAAGATACCTCCAATACAAGATACACCTCTATTTAAGAGACGTCTTTTTAAATTTGTTTTACCATATATTTGGAATCTTAATAGACATACCCCCAATTTAAATCCCTAATTATAAGGCATGATTTTTCTAGACGTAAAGGGGCATCTTATATGTCAGACGACTCTTTTAGACAACTTATATTTTAATCCATATCTCCCTAAATATTCCAAATGTTATGACCCCGCTTACGTAGAGGAGCTAACAAATACGTTTATCGCACACAGAAATACAAAGTAGATGAAGGTAGGAAGGAAGAGCTAAAACTGGGAGAGAACTAACTGATGGCTGGGCTTTTATACTAATCACTCTAAGGGCTGACGCCCATACACAACACCTCCCCCCTTGAAAAAAAAGGTTCGGCTTCACTTAAAGCCGAAGCTTTACAATATACTCACACTTTTACAATATACTCACACTTTGCCAGCCAAACAAACAAACAAAAATACATAAAAAATTTTTTTGGGGGAATAAGGACAATGGGAACAAAAATAAATACATACAACTTTACAAAAAAATACAACAACAATATTATCACAATTATATTATATGTGGCTCATCTACATCTCCATATTATTATCGTCTTCAGCGTCCTTCATCATTGACTTGTTCCCAACGTTGTCCTTCATCTTTGATTTGATCTTCTTTGAGCTGGCCTCACTGCTAACACTCGATAAAGTTACACTACTATCACTCACTATTTTCTCTTCACTCATATTCATCTTTTTGATGTCTTCATTGAGCAACTTCTTTTTATTACTCCACTCATCAAGACGGATTTCTTTATATGACCTGGACACAATACTCTTCAACACTTGCACTTTGATTTTCCAGCCATTTTCCGTCTTTCGCAATACTTCACCTTTGAGCCACTCAATTTTTCCACTTCGTTTATTGGTATTCTTCACTTTCACTTTTGTCCCGTTCGGGAACGCATTCTTTTGTATCTTGAATGGTGCCTTCTTTTTACTCCACTTTTGGTACTTTGGCTTTTGGTTCCGATCTGACACTTCTTTCAATCCAGGCAATCCCAAGATACACACTTCACTATTCACTACATGGAACTCCATAAAGACATCTTTGTCTTTCACTCTCACTTTGCTTTTGAACTTTCCTTCAATTTCCACTTTGTTGTCACCCAACCCCACTCCACTGTAATTCACTTTTTCAATTTTGGGCTGGCCAATACTATTCCACACTTCTTTATTGACAACATTTATTTGCGATGCAGTATCGACAATCATTTCAATATTCACTTCTCCAAACTTCACTCGTTGTTTAATCCACTCTTCTTTTTCTACACTTTGCAATGGATCGAAGATATCCAGAATTGCGCAATATGGAGCACCTGAATGATGGTTATTACCATTATTCCACTGCCGTTTAGGCTGATACTGCTTATCATTCAAAAACTTACAATGCATACGCCAGTGACCAAAACGTCCACAATGACTACACTTTTTCTCAATAACATTTTGCTGATACTTGACGTTTGGTTTGGACCACTGTTTTTTGCACTCACTTCCAATTTCACTTTCACTCTTTTCAAAACATTTCACTTTTTGCACTGTGTTGACTTCAGGCACTTCATTCTTCACTTCACTCATTTTCTCTTTTACAAGATACAGTGCCTCACTTTTATTGGCCATATATGCCCGACACTCTTCAATAATTTCCTTCAATGTCATTGCCTGTCCTTTTTCACTTTTATTTTCAACACTTTTCATTGCCACTTGTCGCACTGCCATTGCATCACTTGGCATACCTGAAATAAAAATCAGGATTTTCAACTCCTCAATCGACAATGCCATTTCGGCTCGCTCACATTGAGCATTCACTACATTCCCAAACTCGACAATGTCTTGAAGGGCACTACACTTAACATTTAAGGCCTCGAACCTTTTCAACAATTTAGACCTATGGTCACTAAACTCTTTCACTAATTCACTACAGAGTTCGTCAAACTTCATTTCACTCAACTTGGTTGGCAGCATTTTCCTTTCAATTTGGGCATACTCTTCTGGCCCCAATTTACTCAACAACAATCTCACTTTAGAGGATTCTGGCAGGGTTTTACCCTCCACCTCAAAATAGGACCGATGCCTGCCCAACCATGACTCAAAGGTCATACCACTCGTCAAATCAAAAACGAACTCACCAATCATCCCAACTAATTTGCTGTACAATTCGGTGTCGTTCCACTCACTCGGCTTCAAGAGCCTCACTAACATTTTCTCAAAGTGCTCTTGCTGAGCCTTCAACAATTTCTCCACTGTTTTTGCATCCATTTTGCACTCACTAAAAAATAATTTTTTATCACTACACTTTTACTAAACACTACAATTTCACTAACCTTTTCGGTTTCACTACACTACAATTGTCCACACAGATTTTCTTTTTCTGAACTGCACACAGCTTACGTTGACGACACACAGCTTACGTTGACGAGCACTCACTGAAGTTGACGAACTGACTACTGGTTCTTTTTGAACACGACCGCGCCACTTGTTATGACCCCGCTTACGTAGAGGAGCTAACAAATACGTTTATCGCACACAGAAATACAAAGTAGATGAAGGTAGGAAGGAAGAGCTAAAACTGGGAGAGAACTAACTGATGGCTGGGCTTTTATACTAATCACTCTAAGGGCTGACGCCCATACACAACACCAAAAACTCCAAATATCCCATCATTAGCATGGCTTAGATTAATGCAGACCTGCTCATGAATACTGATTTTAGTATCCGTATCCAGATATCTACGGCGGATACAGGCGGATATCCGCAGGAATCTTGATATTAGCTGTATCCATATCCGTATCCTGAGCAGGTCTGGTTTAATATGACTCCAATGAAAAATATAATATGTATCACACATTTTCTTCTATTAAAAAATTTTTCTTACGACTTAATTTTTCAAATTTTTTAAGTACCGTTCATTACCGCGCAGGTGTTTCTCTCTCACACCTTTTTATTAATTTCCCTTCCAAACTTATTTTGCACTTTTTTTATTTAATAATTATAGACTGCCAAGTTTTCTCACAGCAAAATAAGGAGAAATGAAAAGCTGGAAATTATTTTTAAGAGAAATTGGCATTTTGACAGTTTGCCAACGTTTGCGTTACTGGGGGGCATTTGAGTCTCAGAATATTCCCGCCTCAAGCATTTTTGTCATACTCTTACGGTTATTTCTGTATATACAGTAGAATCTCTCAGTTACAACTCCCATTCCTTATATTACTCTCCTTCAAGTGTCACTCAATTCGAACTCGGGGGACGTATTTTAGCCTGATTTGACTTAGAGTTGTACCCCGAATCCTGAGGGCACGTTTTTCGGGGGGCGTTAGAGGATTACTGACAATAAATTGTGAGTGCTATTCTGTCAGTCATCCTCAAACGCTCCCCGAAAAACGTGCCCTCAGGATTCGGGTACAACTCTAATTTTACTCCGTCTCAACGACTATTTCCTTCTGACATCAGCAAAATTCAGCCCGAGGGGTGTCGTTATAGAGGGATTAGACTGTCGTGAAAACAGAATAAGATCAGTAAACCTCAGCCCAATATGTTCTTACATTACTCTTCTTCAAACTTCATTTAATTAGGATTTTAAGGGCGTGTTTCAGTCTGAACGTGTTTAAAGGGATTAGACTGTCATAACGAAAGATTCCAGAGGATCGTAACGGAAGTATTCTATTTTACTAGAATTTTTTCAAATTTTCATGGCCTTCAGACCCTCTTGCTCTTTTAGCCTTCACTGAGGGTCCCTAAATTTATTATTGTTCTGTTAGCTGATGCCAAACAAAGATGAATCTTCTGAATAAAAAAACAACAAAAAATAAATTTGAAAAAAAGGTGAATTAGGTATTCTCCGTGGTGATGACATTTTCGCTGTCTTGACAGAAGCGAATAATTAAAAGATTTGTTATTGCTCGAGAGAATACTAAATTCGCCTAAATTTTAATAAAATTCTCAACAACGTTAAAATTAAAAAGACAATTTTGCTTCAAAAAGGGTTACGGTATTTTCGTTTCGAAAAATAGTTTTAGAATAAACGACAACTTTAAAATACTATAAAAGCCTTTATTTTCTTCTTTCTTCACCAGCCAACAAATTTCTTCTTCAAAACAAATTCTTCAAACGACACTTTCTCTACAAACAACGACATAGCATCAAGGCGGCATGCTCTTCTGTTTCGACGACGGATCTGGAACGAAAAAGGCTTCAACAGCAACTCTACGTTCGGCTACCACCATCTTGCAGATGTTCTTTGCTTCGACTCTCTTCGTTTTTGTGCTGGTTGGGCAGGTCAACAGTGAAAAGGAGTACAATGGCCCTATTGGATTCTTCAACCACACTTTGAAGGATGGTCGTGTCACGCTTGATGAAAATTCTGTGAAGGTCAGAGAAGGAGACGTCTTCAACCTTACAAAGTACACGAATCATTCTGGGTCCTGTGATGTTGAAATCAAGAACGGAAACATGTGAGCTGCATTCTTTTTGGATTTTTTAAACAATTTTGATTTGTTTCAGTGTGCTCTACTACAAGAGGGAAAACGGAAAGAACATAAAGAACGATGGCTGCACTGTGGATCTGCTCACAAATCATTCAAACAAAATCAATTTCAAGACTGGAGTGAAGATAGAACCTGAGGACTGCCTAAAAAAGTGTTCAAGGCAAGAGTTCCTTTTTGATGGTGCCAGTGATAATACGTTAGTGTATTTCCTACATAATTTGACAATCTTATTTCTTTTTAGCCTTCCCTTCGCCTACAGCCCAATGACAGAGAATAACATCACGAGACTCAAGACGCGTCGACCATCTGAAGGAAAAAAGGGAGATTGCAGAAAATTCAAAGCGTGTAGCACAATGTACAACTTTGCATGCCATGGACTTCTCTCGAGATTGCTTGGAACAAATGCATCTGGAAAGGCGATGATCATATTTTTGCTCACATCCATCCAAGTGAGACAATAATCTTTTAATTGTCTTAATAATTTATTTTTCAGTTGGCGAGAAACTGACAGTATGGACTATAAAGGATCTCAATGGCTTTAAAGAGTTTGGTCTGAAGATAGAGGAGGGCGGCTTCTCCATGGATTTGAAAGGAGTAAAGGAGGAGGAGGGGAAGTATAATCTAACCGATCCAGAACAAGAACATCCATACTGCGTTCTTGAAGGAGAAGGCTTTATCAAACCTTCGAATTGGGAAATTATTGGGAAGAATCCTGCTCCAGAACATGATCATTTGCTTGTCTTCTACATGCTTCCACAGAGCGCATCTCGAAAGCACATTGATGGCAATGTCAATGTTGATCCTCCTGATGGTCCAAAATGTGAAGAACTCTACATTGAATTTGTAAGGAATTTGAACTCTCTTGTAAAATCCTTTCAAAAAACTTTTTATTCAGGACATGCAGAACTACACTCTTTTGTCTGTCCGCGATCTACCCACCACTACCACCACCACCACTACAACAACTACACCACCGCCAACGACCACCACTTCAACGGCCACCACATCAACACCAACTACTGTAAAAACGACGGAAACAGCAACGACTGAAAAGCCTAAACCTCAGGATTCTCTCTTTGGGCCTACAGTCATCTTTATCGGAATTTTTGTTGGAATTATTGTTATTGTCTTTGGTGGAGCTATGGTCATCTTTCTCTTCATGAAGGTAGTTTGTGATTACGGAGTGATTGTAGAGTATTTCTTTTTCTTTTCAGGCTAAGAAAAATAGGGCAAAATGGGAGGACGATGATAATTCGAAGATTACATCGGAAAAATCAAAGATGGGGGAGAAGTCAAAAATGGAGGAGGACAAAGCAATGATGGAGGCCACGGCAAAGATGGAGGAGGGCAAGTCGAAGATGGGGGAGAAGTCGAAAATGGCGACCACTGCGAATTCGATGATGGAGACCAACTCGAAAATGGAGGAGGAGGACAAGTCGAAGAGCAGCCAGCAGGAATGATGAGAGGACAATAAAAGAAGCTATAAGTGTTCCAGAGAAGAAAAAAGATGTGTGATTGTTGAAGAGAAAGTTCAAAATAATAATTGTTGTTGTTGTTTTCCCTCAAAAATATATTTGTACCTATTTTCCTACATTGCCCTTGTACCTATATAATTACCCAAACATTTTGTTGTTTGTTTGTTTGTATTGTTGTGATTGTTAAATAAATTGTTGTGTTTGTAGAAAAGACTTGAGTTTTATTCGATTTTGTATCTTTTCTGATCATTTAAAACAATTTAAAAATGTTTAAAAAAATAAAGGCACTGAGCGGGGTCGAACCCGCGACCTCCTCGAAAACATCTTTAATTTCCGCTTAAATTTATTTTTCGTAGGATTTTAAACCATTAAAAAGTGGAATTTTTATTTCTTGTTACTTCTTTGCTTATTAAAAACAGTTTTTTAACTTTAAAAAAATTCCGGGCCTCGAGCTGGGTCGACCTACGACCCCCTTTTGATCCTTCATCCCTCTTTTTAAAAAGTTTTAAGTGGTGTTTTTGATAAAATCTGAACAGAAATATACATTTTTGTAATTTTGGTCATAAAAACAATTTTCAACATCTTAAAGAATTCCGGGCCCCGAGCGGTGTCGAACCCGAGACCCTCTCAAATTTAATCCAACATCCCTCTTTCTATCTCTGATTTTTTCACCTTTTTTATTTTTTCTTTCCCAACATTTTCACCATTATTATTTTCCATCAATCTTGTCCTCTCATTAATTATTTTATTTTTTATTTCTACTTCATTTTTTAATTTAATACATTTTTTAATTTAATATTACTCGAATCGAAGGAAAAAAAGAAAGTTGTGTTCCAAAATATGGCCTAGATATCGTCATTTTTCCAGCTTATAGACAATAGAGTAAATACGATACAAAAATAGTTTAGCAAAAGTTTATCCACCGGGCAGGATTGCTAGGCGCGTTCGCTCACCACATACAGTAGCACTACCATTAAGCTACTGGGGCTTCGACTAAAACTTTTTCTGTTCGAAAAAGTTTTGGTATAAAAGCCGACTTTGAAATACTATAAAAGCCCTTTATTTTCGTCATTCTACACCAATCAACATAATTTCTTCCTCACAGCAAGTCTTCAAACGTCACTACAAACAACAACAAAGCATCAAGGCGCCATGTTCTTCTGTTTCGACGATGGATCTGGAACGAAAAAGGCTTCGACAACTCCACGTTCGGCTACCAGCATCTTGCCGATGTTCTTTGCTTCGACTCTCTTCATTTTTATGCTGGTTGGACAGGTCAACAGTGAAAAGGAGTACAATGGCCCTATTGGATTCTTCAACCACACTTTGAAGGATGGTCATGTCACGCTTGATGAAAATTCTGTGAAGGTCAGAGAAGGAGACGTCTTCAACCTTACAAAGTACACGAATCATTCTGGGTCCTGTGATGTTGAAATCAAGAACGGAAGCATGTAAGTTTCTTCATGCTTTTTTTGCATCTCTGAAACAAACTTCATTCGTTTCAGTGTGCTCTACTACAAGAGGGAAAACGGAAAGAACATAAAGAACGATGGCTGCACTGTGGATCTGCTTACCAATCATTCAAACATGATCAATTTTAGGACTGGAGTGAAGATCAAACCTGAGGACTGCCTAAAAAATTGTTCAAGGCAAGAATTCCCTTTTGATGGTGCCAGCGCAAATCTGTTAGTTTTTGATTTTTCACTAGTCTAACAATCTATTTTAATTTATTTTTAGCCTTCCATTCGTCTACAGTTTAACAGAGAATATCACGAAACTTAAGAAAAGGCAGCTCTCTGAAGGAAATGATACGCATTGCTTAAAGTTCAAAGCGTGTGGCAACAATGAACAACTTTGCATGCCATGGACTTCTCTCGAGATTGCTTGGAACAAATGCATCTGGAAAGGCGATGATCATATTTTTGCTCACATCCATCCAAGTGAGCAATAAAAATCTTAATTATTTTTATCATTTATATTTTTTAGTTGGCGAGAAACTTGCTCAATGGACTATAAAGGATCTCAATGGTTCTGAAAAATTTGGTCTGACGATAGAGGAGGGCGGCTTCTCCATGGATTTGAAAGGAGTAAAGGAGGAGGAGGGGAAGTATAACCTAACTGATCAAAAACGGCAACATCCATACTGCGTTCCTAAAGGAAGAGGCTTTGTCAAACCTTCGAATTGGGAAATTATTGGGAAGAATCCTGCTCCAGAACATGATCATTTGCTTGTCTTCTACATGCTTCCACAGAGCGCATCTCGAAAGCACATTGATGGCAATGTCAATGTTGATCCTCCTGATGGTCCAAAATGTGAAGAACTCTACATTGAATTTGTAAGGAATTTGAACTCTCTTGTAAAATCCTTTCAAAAAACTTTTTATTCAGGACATGCAGAACTACACTCTTTTGTCTGTCCGCGATCCACCCACCACTACCACCACCACCACTACAACGACTACAACACAACCGCCAACTACCACCACTACAACCAGTTCAACGACCACCACATCAACACCGGCTGCTGTAAAGACGACAGAAAGGACGACGACAACAACAAAAAAACCTAAACATCGGAGCGATGACTTTTGGTTGGCTGCTTCATTTGGTGGATTATTTGCCTTCATAATGCTTTCCTGCTTTTGTTGTATAATGACCACGTCCTGCTGTGAGAAGAAGACCAATTTCTGCAACAAAACTTGTATAATGCTTCATGCAATAAACATCACCATCTTCACATTAATTGGACTCGGAGTCTTCTTCGTCTACACTATAGTGGATAATCCAAGTCCACTCATCGTCTTCATCCTCATTCTAAGTCTTACTTGCAGCTGTATAGTCTCGACATGTTGCATCGTTCACAAGTACTACAAATACGAAGAAAAGAAGTTAGACGACAAGGAAAGACGAAGGAGGGAGAAAGAAAAAAAGAAAGAAGAGGAAGAAAGGATCAAAAACAAAAAATATCAGAAGGAGTTGGAAGCTGTCATCGATGATTATATCGAATCCACCAAGGATTTCGAAGTAAGGAATATTTTTTATTAAATAAAAATAATTTTTTCTTCCTTTTAGGACATCAACCCTGAAGTGATCAAACATGCGAAGAAAGCTCAAAACCTACGGCCGCGTCAAATGCCTCTTCCACCTTACTGTTCAGTTGGTCTGAGCACGGATTCGGATCGACATCCGGTAAAACCCCTGAATTTTTTTAAAAACTTAATTGATATTTTTAGGTTGATCGGGAGAAGGACACGACTACAGCGAATTCACTGATGGGAGCCACGGAGACTTCAAAGATGGAGGAGGGCAAATCGAAGATGGAGGCCGCGGAACATTCGAAGATGGGCGGGAAATCGGAGGAGGCAAAGGTGGAGGAGAAATCGAAGATGGAGGAGAGCAAAGCAAAGATGGAGGAAAAGTCGAAGATGGGGGAGAAATCGAAAATGGCTACCACTGCGAATTCGATGATGGAGACCAACTCGAAAATGGAGGGGGAGGACAAGTCGAAGAGCAGCCAGCAGGAATGATGAGAGGACAATAAAAGAAGCTTCAAGTGTTCCAGAGAAGAAAAAATATGTGTGATTGTTGAAGAGAAAATTCAAAATAATAATTGTTGTTTTCCCTCAAAAATATATTTGTACCTATTTTCCTATATTGCCCTTCTATAATTACCCAAACATTTTGTTGTATAGTATTTGTTTCCCCCTAAAACCTATATTTGTAGCATTCAATATATATTGTTTGTTTGTATTGTTGTGATTGTAAAATAAATTGTTTTAGTAGAAAAGTCTTGAATAATACAAACATTAAGTTAGAATGTTCCATAAACACATTAAAACATCAAAATCTGAACTGAAAATATCAAAACACTTGAAAACAAATCAGAATTTAATAAAAACATGAGATACAACAACCAGTCAAAAATCAGAATTTCCTCAAAATCAGAACTAATTTGAAACATGCAGAAAATCATAATTTAAACAAACAAAATCAGAACATTTGTTGTAATTATATTGAAAAAAAACTATAGGAGACTAACTCCACGAAACGTTCCGTCTCAGGCCTTATTTTTCCTTGTATTTGTTCTCGTAATTTTACTTACTTGCCTAATTCATTTTTTGTATTCTTACTAGAGGTCGGCGCGGAATAGGATTTAAAATACTATAAAAGCCTTTTATTTTCTTCTTTCTACACCAGCCGACAAATTTCTTCTTCTAAAAAAAATTCTTCAAACGACACTTTCTCTACAAACAACAACAAGACATCAGGGCGTCATGCTCTTCTGGTTCGACGACGGATCCGGAACAAGAAAGGCTTCGACAACTCTGCGTTCGGCTACCACCATCTTGCCGATGTTCTTTGCTTCGACTCTCTTCGTTTTTGTGCTGCTTGGACAGGTCAACAGTGAGGGGGAGTACAATGGCCGTATTGGATTCTTCAACCACACTCTGAAGGATGGTCAAGTCACACTCAACTATTCTTCCGTTGCTGTCGAAAAAGGAGACGACCACAAGCTTGCTAAGTACACGAAGCTTTCTGGGTCCTGTGATGTTGAAATCAAGGGAAGCGGAAACATGTGAGTTTCTACAAAAATTTTAAATTTTTTGAAATAATTTCCATTCGTTTCAGTGTGCTCCACTACAGGAAAAACGGAGAGAAGAACATAAAGGGCGAAGGCTGCACTGTGGATCTGCTCACCAAGCATTCGAACATGATCAAGTTCAGGACTGGAGTGGAGCTCAATGATAAGAATGGTACATGCCTAGAAAGGTGTTCAGTACTTCATATCCTTTTTGATGATGCCAGTGCAAATCTGTTAGTTTTTCGTTCCCTACATAGTTTGACAATCTATTAGTTAATTTCAGGCTTCCCTTCGCCTACAGCTACAGTACAACTAAGCATAATATCACGAAACTTGAGAACGGTCCGCTCAAAGGAAATAAGGACGATTGCAGACATTTCGAAATGTGTGGAGAAGATGAACAACTTTGCATGCCTTGGACTTCTCTCGAGGTGGCTTGGAACAGATGCATCAAGGACGACGAAAATCCTCGTATCTTTGCTCACACCCATCCAAGTAAACCGAATAAATCCTTTAATTGTTTTGATCATTTAAATTTTTAGTTGGCGAAAAAGCGGCAAAATGGAATCGACCAAATGTCAATGAATTTGAGCTGACAATAACAGAAGAAGGCGGGTTCTATATGGATGAAGAATCGGACAATGTAAAATATGATCCCGACGATGAAAAAAAAGAAAACCATCCATACTGCCTTCCTAAAGGAAAAGGCATTGCCAAACCTTTGACTTGGAAAATCAATGGGATGAGTCCGGCTCAAGGATATGATCGTCTGCTTGTCTTCTACATGCTTCCACAGAGAGCTGCGCGAATTTACGACAACGGGTTAATCGACAAAGACAAATCTCCTGATGGTCCAAATTGTACAGAACTCTACATTGAATTTGTAAGGAATTTTAAATTTTCCCTTGTAAAATCCTTTCAAAAAATTTTCTGTTTATTCAGGACAAGGACCACTACAAACTTTTGTCTGTCCGCGATCCAACAACTACGACGACCACCACCACACCTACGACTACAACAACACCGCCAACTACCACCACCACATCAACAACGACGACTTCCGTAAAAACCACACAAACGACAACAACAACGACTGAAAAGCCTAAACCTCAGGATTCTCTCTTTGGGCCTACAGTCATTTTTATTGGAATTTTTGTTGGAATTATTGTTATCATCTCTTGTGGAGCTATGGGCATCTTTCTCTTCATGAAGGTAGTTTGTGATTACGGAGTGATTGTAGAGTATTTCTTTTTCTTTTCAGGCTAAGAAAAATAGGGCAAAATGGGAGGACGATGATAATTCGAAGATCACATCGGAAAAATCAAAAATGGGGGAAAAATCAAAGATGGAGGAGGACAAAGCAAAGATTGAGGCCAAGGCAAAGATGGAGGAAAAGTCGAAGATGGGGGAGAAATCGAAAATGGCGACCACTGCGAATTCGATGATGGAGACCAACTCGAAAATGGAGGAGGACAAGTCGAAGAGCAGCCAGCAGGAATGATGAGAGGACAATAAAAGAAGCTATAAGTGTTCCAGAGAAGAAAAAAGATGTGTGATTTTTGAAGAGAAAGTTCAAAATAATAATTGTTGTTGTTGTTTTCCCTCAAAAATATATTTGTACCTATTTTCCTATATTGCCTTTATACCTATATAATTACCCAAACATTTTGTTGTATAGTATTTGTAATGTTCAATATATATTGTTTGTTTGTATTGTTGTAATTGTTAAATAAATTGTTGTGTTTGTAGAAACGACTTGATAGAGAGAAAACATTAACAAAGATCAGAATATTCTAAAAACATTTAAATAAGACCGAAAAAATCAGAATTTAATCAAAACATTGGAGAAAACAAGTCAAAAAATCAGAAATTCCTCTATAAAATCAGAATTTATCAAAAACAAAAAATCAGAACAGTATTAAAACAACAAAAACATTTAAAAATAAATCAGAATTTAATCAAAACATTAAATAAACATTGGAGAAGTTTAAACAAAACAAACAAATCAGAATTTCCTCTCACTATTTTTTTTGATTAACCCAAACAAAACAAAAAAATCAGAACATCTTCAAAACAACATAAACATCTAAAAACAAATCAGAATTTAACCAAAACATTAAATAAACATCAGAAAAGTTTAAATAAAACAAATAAATCAGAATTTCCTCTCATCAAGGTAATGTTTTTGTTGTTTAATTTAGCACAAACAAAAAAAATCAGAACACTATTAAAACAACAAAAACATTTAGCATAATTAACAAAATAAAACCATAATTTAATCAAAACATCAAAAATTTTCATTAAAACAAATAAAATAAATTTAAAATAAAATGTTTTGCGCATGTTTTACTTCTTAGAATTAAACACTCAATTCTTTCCTCAAAATTTGATAAGCAATTCTCTCACGGAAATAGGGAATGTGTTCCTGAGTAAATGTAATAGGCGCTCTACGCGATGCAAATTCCGCAAACAAACAAGAAAATACTCCACAATCAGAAATATTTCTTTGAGGAGGAATATTCTTAAAAAATAAAAAAAAAATTTTTTTTAGCTATAAATTGGAATATACTTTAGCGTACCCCCTTTATAAAGAACGTATCAAAGTACTCTAATTATCTATTAGAGATCGAGCTGGACCTGGACCAAGGCCTGGGTTTTTCCTGTACCCAGAGTCCAGGTCCAGGCATTTTTTGACCTTCCTTGGGTTTTCCTGGGCCTGGGTTTTTCCTGGACTACGGGCCCAGGATCCAGTCCAGGTCAATAAATCAAACCCAGAGTCCAGGCTTTTCAAAAATCTCGATCTCTATTATCTATCTTTGTTAAAATAATTATTATATGGGTTTGTGGCACGGAAATTAAAAATAAATGGTACAACTTTGGCTCGAGATACAGGGCTCGAAATGGTCAAAAATCATAGGGGGAATAGGCTGATTTTTGAGGTTAAAAATTCGATTATGCAAATAATAGAGCATTTGAAAGGAGTCCTCGAGCTGACTAGAAAGAGCTGGGTACGCTAAAGTATAGCCAGAAATTGAAAAGAAAAGAAACCCTCAAAAAATTAAATTGCCATCCATTCATGTCCAAAGGAATTTGTCTTTTCTCCATAGATTCGTTAATTAGATATTCTCTAGAAAAAGATTTTTGCATTAAATTTAAAAAAAATTTAAGAACAAAACTGTAACAATTCCAAACATTCAAAATTGTCTTGGTGCAAAGAATCGTAATAATCCATTTTGCGTTCTTCCAAATCAATAACCTTTAAAAAAACAAATTTTTTTGAAAAACAAAACTTAAGAAAGTCTTAGATTTAGTCTTACAATTAGAGGCTCCTGGACAATCGGTCAGTGATGATATAAAGTGATTAAAAGTGATGATATAAAGAGATAAAAATCCACTGATATCTCTCCAAATCTAATGAACTCCATCCTAATCCTCCCTAACAAATTAATATCTCTTTAATCCTCCCAAACCCGTGATATCGGCCTTAATCCCAATAAATTCCTCTATATCTCTTTTAAACCCCTAAAATCCCTTTTTAAATACTCCTATCTGTTTATATCCCATCTTTAGTCCTTTTATATCACTTTTTATCCCTTTACATCATCAATTTTAATCACTTTTTATCAATACTGACCGATTGTCCACTGACGCATTGTCCGGACACGCAATTAGATTTGAATATACTCTCAATTTATATTTTTTTTAATCTGATTGGCTATTGGATCGAATTTGTTCCTTAAGCGATACACCCAATTTTTTAGACACACTTCACACTATTACACCACGTTTAAGAGACTTTTTCTCGCCCCTAATATGTATAAGATACAGCTCATTATAAGCTACACTTTTTCAGTCCTCATTGTAAGCTACACCTCACTATAAGAGACAATTTTTATTGCCCTCACCCCAACTTTACGCTAATTATAAGATAAAGACAAACCTACACCTCTTTAAAAGATACAATTAATCTAACCCCCAATTTACTCTAAATTTAAGATACACTCATTATAAGATAGAATTTTTCAATCCTAAAGGAGGTATGAATACAAGAATGTCGTGCGCAGAGAAAAAAAGCTGGGTAAGGTTTTGGATCGAATTTTCATAAATTTTTTCTTCAAATCGAGTTTCGGATAACCCGTAATCTCTCTTATCCAAAATTGAGATTTAAATTAAAATTTTTTAAATTAAATTTAATTAAAAAAATTTTTTTTTACCACCAAACACCAATGAATAGATAAATGTATCGGAACAATAATTATTTGATTTTCAAAAATATCCATATTTTTAGTCCAACGCTTAACCCGGTCATAACCATTTGAAGATAAAGTTGAATAAAAGAAAGAATTGAAAGCATAAACCTTTGAAAAAAATTTTTTAGAAAAGCTAAAAAAATACCTTTTTAATTTTTACCTTGGGTAAATCATTATTATTATTGCTTCTATCAACAATTAAACTAGCATAAATGTTGATAACTGAAAAAAGAGAGAAAAAATTTTTAATTTTTCTGAGAAAAAAAAATTTTTTTAAGGAAAATTTAATTAATTAAATTTAAAAATATTAAAGTTAAATTTTTCTGAGGTTTCTGAAAAAACCTCAGAAAGGTTTCCGAAATTCTGAGGGTTCTGAGATTTTTTCAAAAGAAAAAAAATTTTTTTTTTGAGGATTATTTTTTGGAAGCCATTATTTATTTAATAAATTCAGTCAAAGTTTTTAAATTTAAAGAAAAAAGAAGGCATTTTTGCGGACAATCTTTGTGGACATTATAAAAAAATATAATTTAAATTAGGAAATAAATCCGCAAAAGTTGTCCGCATTTTTCTCTAAAAAATTTTTTTCCTACAACCCTACAAGTGTTTGCGAATAATTATTAAATAAGAAAAAATCCGCAAAATCTGTCCGCTTCTTTTCAAAAAAATTTTCTTTCAACCTTACAAGTCTTTACCGATATCTAGTAAATTTTAAAAAAATCCGCAAAATTTGTCCGCAAAAATATTTTTCTCTCAATTTTTTTCTTATCAATTTGAAAAATATGTTTCTTTCAAACCTTCATCATTCAACCATTCATTCCAAAAAATTGTCATAAAATCTTTTCTGTTCAATTCAAAACCAGAATTTTTAACAATTATTTGGTCATTTAATTTGGTATTGTAAATAATAATTGACATAGATCTTAAAGCATTATATGACAAATCTGAAAAAAAATTTTTTTTTTTGAAAAAAAAATTTTCAAAAAAAACCTCTATAGCCTCTCGGTTTTGGCTTTTTAGTTAATGGCCATAAAATAAAGGCAAAGAAAGTTGGCCAGACAAGAAAATAGATTATATAACCATAAAAATACATTGATTTTAATGGCTAGAAATTGAAAAAAAAATTTTATTTTTGAAATTTAAAAGAGTCAACTCCCACTATAAGAGACTCCCTTTTCTAAGGCTGAAAAATGAATTGTGCCCTATAATGAAATGTTTCTTAAATAGAGGGTGTAGCTTATTTTTAGATAAATCCCCTATTGTGTAGTGGTGTTATTCACTCAAATTTTACAGAATGTCTCTTAAATAGAGGTGTTTCTAATATTGGGTGTATACAGGAGTGGATTTCAGGGGATATGTAGAATAAGGGTGGCCAAAATTTTGGCGTTTCGAACACAAAATTTTCCCCTTCCCCTAGATAACCCTTGATATCTAATATTAAGAGGTGTTTATATAGAGGGGTTTTAAATTTTAAAAAACCAACAGTAATCCAAATTTCCTTTTTAACAAGTCCAAAAGTCAAAAAAGCAAAAGCCATAGAAACACAAATATTTAAACGTCCAAATAACCAACAAAGAGGTTTTGCCCACCAAAGATTAATTAAATGACGAAATTGGGGAGGGCCAAAAGCAATAAATGTATATAACTTTAAAAAATTAAATTTTTAAATAAAATTTAAAAGGTAAATAAATTTTAGAAAATTAATCCGCAAAATTTGTCCGCAAAAAAAATTTTGTCCGCAAAATTTTTGCGGACAAAATTTGTCCGCATTTGTCCGCAAAAATTAATATGCAGAAAAAGTCTACTCCTTTACAAGTATCCAAATTTTAATTTCTTCAATAAAAATTTAATCAAATAATTTATTTAAAATTTTAACAAAAAAACCTGTTCTTGTGCCACCATACACATAAATTCAAAAGCAAATAACATAAAATAACCCAAATGATATCCATGCCATACCGCCAAATATAAAAGTGTAATTAAATGGCTATAATATTTATTGCCTAGCCATTTAAGCCTTTTGAATATATGGCTGGAAATTTTGAAAAAAATTAATTAGGTTGAAAATAAATTTTTTGGGGGGATGAGACATTTGATCCCAAAAAGGACATTTGATCCAAAATGTCAAAAAACTAAGGTAAGCCCAAAAAAGTCCGCAAATATCTTCGAAAAATTTTTTGAGAAAAGAGTTATGAGCAAAAATAAGAAAAAAATAGATGAGAGACATTTGATCCCACATGACAAAAAAATAAGGTAAGCTAAAAAAAGTCCGCAAATATTGTCCGCAATTATTTTGAAAAAGATTTTTTTGAAAAAAAATTCATTTTTAATTCTTACCTACGTCCCTTTACCATGCCCTCTTCCAAAAAATGAAAAAAATTTTTTTGTCAAAATAATTATCCCCCCCCCTCCCAAAAAATTCAAAATTTTGAAAACCCAACTTTTTAGCAAATTCATTAGTACAACAATTAAAAGAGTCAATAACCGATTGAAAATCACTTCCCAATTCCCATTTAAAAATATTAATATTTCTAGTTCCATTCCATTTATCATCCCCATTTAAATCTTTTCCATTATAAGAAATTCCACTCAAAATTGAACTTCCCTCTGTTAAAAGCCAAGCAACACAATAACGATACATTGTTGATTTAAACCAAATTGTATTCCAAACTATTTTCCAAAATAATGGAAGCGACTTGAAAATTAATAGAAAATTATTTAAAAATCAAAAACCATTTTTAGAATACCCACTTGGGAGAGAAAAAAATTGTTTCAGAGGTGTCATTATCGGCTATGCAGTTCCCCACTCCAGTGGCCAACCATAATAAAAAATTATCTTAAATTGATTTTCGGCGTCGAAGGCGGCCGTAGCCCCCCAACCCCATCTGCCTACAGGTCTGACATAGGGAGTACCTAATATTGAAGGTTACCTTATAGAGGTTGGACTAATTAAAAATTAAAAAAAAAATACCAAAAATTCAGGAGAATTAAAATAACTGTCAGGCACCCAAACAGTCCCCCATTTATACAAAACAGCAAAAAATACACCAACAACAAAACGTTGAAGACTTGCCATTATACTTTAAATGAATTAAATTAAAGAAGATTAATTTTAAAAAAAGTCCGCAAGTTTTATCCGCAAACTAATATTTGCGGACAATTGAATATTTGCGAATAAAACTTGCGAATATTTTTGTTACATATTTTGGGCATTTTGAACCTTCTTCTAATTATAAGAGAAAATGTCCGCGTCTTTTTCTGCAAATTTTTAATTTGTCCGCAAAAATAGTCCGCAAGTCTTACCCGCAAACTATGCATATTGTTCGGATTTTTGTTGCGGGTTTTTATACTTATTATTGGACCTCTTGGACGTCACTTAATTACTTAAGAAAATGTCCGCAAGTTTTATCCGCAAATCTTAAAATAAAAAAATCCTCAAAAAACCTGGATTGCCTAACTTCATTCCTTTCTTTATCCAAATAATCCCCCTTAACAAATTCTCTAAAACGTTTCAAAGAGAAATGAGGGCCAGTAAGCGTTCCACTAAAACAAAAAGCAAAAGCTGCAATTTCCAATAAATTTGGTTTGTCCGTTATAGCTGTTTTTGATTGTTGCTAAATATTAAAAAAATTTTTAATAGTTGTTTGTGGGACCCTTTTATTTCGGTCTATTCATGTGCAGTCTGATCTCAATAGGACGTCACAGTCGAAATCGAAAGGAGCTGAGTGAGCCGTGATATGAGGGGGGCTGTTAAAAAATGATTCCGCCAAGTTGTATAAATTTGGAAACAAGGGAAATGAGTGAATAAGGGAACATAAGCAGAACTACAAGTTATTTTCTAACAAGGAACCCTTACGAGCTATGACCAAAAATTTTCAAATTAAACTTACACCATCGTAGTATGTTTAATTTAAAATTTTAGGTCATAGATCGGAAGGTTCAAAACCTGCAAAAGAATTCAAAAACCCCCCCCCCTCAAAAAACCTGTAAATGTCCATCATATACATCCATAACTAAAGCAGTCATTTTTAAAGTCAAAATACAAAAAGGTGTAGTCCATGTAATATCATAAGTTGAAGATTCCACAAACCAAATACCAATTAATAAATGCCCCTTTTTAAAGAAAAAAAATTAAAAAAAATTTTTTCAAAAAAAAAAATACTAAAAAGAAAATATGTGCAGCAGCAACAGAGAGAGCTGTTCCAGGAATTAAATTGACAATTAAATAGGCAATAATTATCGAAAAAATTGTGTGGATGATGGCTACACCTGTAAATTAAAAATTATTTAGAAGAATTTAAAATTTTTTGAAAATCCGCAAATTTTGTCCACAAATATAAAAATGTGAGCAAAATTTGTAAAAAAAATTAGATTTCTGTAGAATAGAAATATTTGCAAATAAAACTTGCGGATTTATGCTACTAGCCTCAATAAAAACATAAATTCACTTGCATAAAAAATTTTAAAAAATGCCCATTTGGGTCAAAAATGTCAAATTTATTAAATTTTCGTCATTAAAATTAAATAAAAATCCAAAAATTTCCCCTCAAAATTTCAAAAAAAACCAACCACAAAAAAACAAATAAAGCAGCACACCAGTAACCACAAAAAATGCATGTTGAAATCTTTCAGGTAATTTATAAATAAATGTTCGGTAAATAATAGCTAAAGGATAACAAGCCAAAATTGCAACAAGTAAACGCAAAGCATCCTCCTCTGAACCAATTATTTGAGATAGATAATCCGTAAAAGTGGCCATTTTTAATGTTTTACATAGTTTTTCTAAAGAACAAAAAATTAAAAAAAAATTGGAAGAAGTGAAAATGCAAGTAAATTTAAATGATCATTCCATTATTCTCAAAAGGGGACACGCCCAAGTAGACGCGCGGCCATAACGGCGCACAGCATCTTAAAATAGGCAGAGGCTGTTACTCGCCTTTCAGTGCTGTTTCAGCACTATGGTTTCAGTGCCAGGATTTCAGTGCCAGGGTTTCAGTGTGTGCTCTATTTAAGTGAATATGAATTGTATGCAATTATTAAAATGGAATGTTAATCATTTTATTTAACATTTAAAGGCATTTTAAATGAAAATAAATTTTTTCAAAATAGGTTTTTCCCTTTATTTTTCATTTTCTAAATTTAGTTACAAACCCATGTGTAACTTTTATAAAACATGTGAAAAAACGATAAATTTGGTTTTAAAACAAAGATAAGACTTTGTTTAACGATTTAGTTAAGATAAAATTTTTTTTTCTAAGTTTTTTTTTCGAGATAAAGCTTCTCGAAGTTGCAACCTCCAAATCTTTAGAAAATAGCACGCGAAAGAAATAGTGGGGAAAAGAAAAAGATACTGTATTTTTATTTTTTCAGTGCCACTGAAACGGCTTAAAGTAACAGGTTAAGATGCTGTGACGGCGCAAAGCCATAACTTGCTGAAAAATTTGTGACCCTTATCAATTTTGGTATCAATCTCTTTAGCTCGACGAGAGGAATCGTTTAATACTAAATTTGGTAAGATTCGGAAATCTTGAAGCGAGTTATGGCTTTGCGCCGTTATGGCCGCGCGCCTACTTGGGCTGTACTCTATTCTGCGGTTAAGGACGATTCAGTATCGCCGATTCAGTATAGCCGATTCAGTATCGCCGATTCAGTATCCGCCGATTCAGTATATGGCCATAACTTTCCTGATATTCGACCGATTCGAATAATTCTCATATCATTCGAAAGGTCTCGTGATTCGACATCTTTTTCATAATTGGCCCGATCAGATCTGATGATCACAAAAAAAGTTACAGCGTGAAAACCGATTTTTTATGCCTGTGACGTCGTTTATCAGTGATAACTTTTTGTAGAGTGATCAGATCAGGTCAGTCCAATTATAAAAAGATGCAGCACCCCAAGGCCTATCAAATCATATATAATAATTCCCACAATATTGATCGAGCAAAAAGTTATGGCCAAAAAGCTCGAATACTGAATCGGCCAATACTGAATCGGCGATACTGAATTGGCGATACTGAATCGGCGATACTGAATCGTCCCCTACCCCTATTCTGAAAGAAAACAGAATTTTTCTCTCTCCAATTCTCTTTTCTATTTTTCTTTCTCTAATTATAACTGTGTCTAGTTTTTTGTTAAATTATGTGATTCTTCAAAATATCTAACTTTCGTTTTGCCCAACAGAACAAATTCAGACATTTCGTCTCAATATTCTCTCCCTTTTTAAATTTATTAACCTCCCTTTTTCCTAATTTGAGAGATAACCTTGAAAATCATAAAGCATGTAATCCTTCTTGCAGAATACCTCATTATTATGAGGATTATATTTTTTCCCGCTTAATATGTGTGCTAAATCCGGGTCAAAAATAGAGGAATTTTTTTAATTTTTAGGGCATTATAAAAGCTTAAACGCTGGAAGCTTAATTTAGTTACCGTAAATACTCCAATTAAAGCCCGGCTCTATTAGAAGCCCATATCTAAAATACAAGTCCACCCAAGGGGGCCCATCGAAAAATAAACGTCCATTCCCTAATAGAAGCCCATATCTAATACAAGCCCACCCAAATTGACACTGAAAAATAGACGCCCAGGGCCTTAATTAGAGCATCTACGGTAATTTATCATTTTAAGTATGTCGTGTTTGTTTAATTACTTCCTTATTGGAGCTCTGCTCTTCTCTATGCCTATTTTCTCTATGGCTAATTTGCCTGATAGTTCTGCAACTCAAACTATGGAGTGAGTTTCTTTTCTTTTTACAATTCAAAATTCATTTTTCTCGCAGTTATTCTCATTTTGAAGAATCTGATATGTTGCTAGACAAGGACGATGAATGGCTTCATTATTTGTTATATTCGGCTAGCTTCATGATTGGGTAATTATTAAAGATTGAAATGGTTATAGGCTGAGGCCGCCTTAGACTTTTATTGTGTCTGGATTTTCTTACTAACCACAGACTCAGATTCGGCCCAGAACAATGGATTTCAGAAATTAGTCCAAGGCCAATTAGAGTGGGGCCTGGGACAAGGCTCGGATTGTTCCTGTACCCTAAACCCAGGCATTTTTGGGATTAATAGACTTTTAGTATGTCTTAATTTTTCCCCAAACTTCAAGGCATTGGATTTCAAAAATTTTTCCAAGCCCAACTAGGGAGGAGGGTTTGGGTCAATGGAGGAGGGTTTGGGTCAAAATCTACTAGGATCTTAGTGGGTCTGAATATTTTATGAATCACAGACCCAGATTCGGCCCAGTGCAGTGGATTTCAAAAATTAATTTAAGCCCAGACCCAAATTTAAAAGAATCAATAAATCTTCAAAATAATTTTTAAAAGCTCTTTCATAATTTGGGCAATTGTGCGTTTTTGTTTGGTCGTTCCGCGTTATAAGAAAATTCAACAAATGGAGCAATACTATAAATTGCTCAAGAACGAGTACAAAAGTGAGCGTGAATTGATGTCTGGTCAAAAAGAAATTGTGGTATCGGCTGAGGAAAAAAGTGAAAGGGTGAGGGAAATTTTTAAAAATTTTTGAAAATTTTTTTTTAAGTCAGTACTTGCTACTACCAGCGATCTCAGCAGAAATTACAGTGATATTCCAAGTTCTCTCAAATCTGACAAACCAAAAATTAAAAAGGAACCTGTGGTCGCCGAGACGAATAAATCGGTACGTCTTCGACCTAAACTGCATACAACGGATAAAGGTTAGTAAAAAAAGTTTTTTTAGTGGCTTGAACCTAAATTATTCTAAAACAGGGAGAACTTTTTTGAAATTATTTTCCCTTCATTAAGGGGTGGTTATTCCAATGACTTCTTTTTAAAACGTCTGTGGAGGGGTTTTAGGAGGGAGGAAGCAGGCACGAGGATTTGTTCGGAGTCTGGGGCAAGGCACTAAGGGCGTAGAAAGCAGGGTGATTTCATTGTATTTTTTTCTCTCTTCCCCCATCTCGAAGTGGGGGCTTCAGCCCTCCACTACTATACTCTTACAAGGCACTGATAACGATTGCGCAGGTTAGTTCGTTGCCCGATGGCTACTCTTACTCCACTTCTAATAAGCCATTAAAAATGTTTAGGGCAGCTATTTTTATTTTTAAACGCTTTACGCAAAAAAAAACATTTTATTTTTAAAGGCCCAATTCTCGTCTCTGATAGCAGCAATTATGAAGAAATTGGAAATGTTCATGTTGATGATATTTATTCTGCTCCTCAACAGCCTTCTGTTCCAGAAAATCTTCCAATACTTTCTCCACCCACTAAATCTATTAAATCTGCAAAGCTTTTTAGTGACGAAATGGAAGATGCTGTGCCTTTCAATACTGTCCCGTTGTCGATGTTGAGTGATGCTGGTAGAGGTCTTAAATTACAACAAACTGCTGCCCAACTGGAAGAGGATCAAACTCCGTTTATTGTTGAAACGAAGGAAAAGGCTACTGAAGGTTTAATAAAAAATAAAATAAAGAGGGTTTGGGGTAATTTATGGGGACATAGAGGGCAAGGGCGTAGCCAGGGGGGGGCTTCTGGAGCTAAAGCCCCCCCCCCCCCCCCCGAAATCGACCCCCTGGCTACGTCCTTGCTAGAGGGGGGAATGATTCTCAGTCAGGGGGAGATGGCGCCACGGAAGAGGGGTCTCAAATTCAATGATCCTCTGGGGTGAAACAGGGGTCGGTCGGAAATGATGACTATCAAAAATCGGAAATTTTCTCATAATTTTGGAACCAGAAATCGAAAAAAACGGAGGAGATAGTGATTCCGACTGATCTTTGGGGTGGAGTAGAACCGTAAGGACTTCAAAAGAAATTCATGACCTTGAATCCTAACCGAGGTTTGGTGTTTAAGCAAAATTCTGGGCCTTTAAAGAATAGACTCTTCAAGTTCCAACAGTTAGACCCACGGTTCCGCTCCATAAAAAATTTACTGAAACCGCCCAACAATCTTTATGCCTCTATGTGGGGGCATAAGATCTTTTAACTTAATTTTTTCTTAGAAAGCACTGAAGAAGAAAAAGGTTCGACAGAAGGAGGAACAAGTTCAACAACAGAACATGATAAGGAAGAAAATGAAGAAGATCAGATTTATAAGACTTGAAGTTGTTTAGAATTGAGGTTTAATTGTGTTATTGTTCTTATGGGTATATTTATTTTTTCTGTGTTTTATACATAAAATAATAGGTAAAAATATTTTAAGTTAAAAATTTTTTCTTTTTATTTTTAGAAATTCAATTTAATTTTTGAGATTTTTGGTCAATCAAAAAAAGATTGATTGCTTTATATGAGTTCATTTCTTATTTCGTCTTTTTTTTGAAAAAAAGGTGTAGGGTAAATTAGGGTGTACTTACTTATTTTCCCCCTCATTTCCTTTCCTTTTCCCCCTCATTTCCTTCGTGCCCGCTCAAAGAATAGATGAATCAAAGGATAGATACGGCTAAAATCGATCAAAGGATAGACGCGGCCAAAAGCTGCTAAAGGATAGATAAGGCAAAAAACGATTAAAGGATAGATGCATCAAAGGATAGATGCGCCAAAGGATAGATAGGGGTAGAATCCATTAAAGTATAGACACGTCTAAAATTGGGTAAAACATAGATAAAGTTTGGAGTCCAGTTGAGTACCAACTGTTGAGTGCCTGATCTTTGTTTGTTTTTTTCAGATCTTTGTTTTGATTTCATGTTTCTGTTCTGATTTTTATTTTATTTGTACTTTAGTATATTTGCGGAAAAAAGTTTTTGCCGCTGCGGATGAAGCCGGGCATGTCGAGCGGAACGACGGCCGCCGCTTTGCTACGGTCGCCGCGAGCGAAGCGAGCACGACCGCAGCGAAGCACGGCCATCGTGAAGCGAAAACCATGCCCGGCCTACCCTCCGTAGCAGCACAAAAACAGTTTTTCCAGCGAAGATTCAGATTATTAAACATTTTTGTCCAGACTCAAACGACCTATTCAGCTGTCTATCCTTTGATCGCTTTTGGCCGTATCTATCCTTTAGTGCATCTATCCTTTGATGCATCTATCCTTTGATAGTTTTTGGCCGTATCTATCCTTTAGCGCATCTATCCTTTAATTCATCTATCCTTTGTAGGGGAGCCATTTCCTTTCCTTTTCCCCCTCATTTCTTTTCCTTTTCCCCCTCGGCTACCCTACAACTCATCGAATCCTTAACTCATCGAATCCTCAACTCATCGAATCGGCCAAAAACACTCAACTCATCGAATCCTTAACTCATCGAATCCTCAACTCATCGAATCGGCCAAAAACACTCAACTCATCGAATCCTTAACTCATCGAATCCTCAACTCATCGAATCGGCCAAAAACGATCAACTCATCGAATTTTTCCAAAAGGGGACGTTTGAGTCCCCGTGTTTATTTTTTAGATTTTTTATTGTTTTGTTTATTTTTTTTGTTTTCTTCTGGGGTTTCAACTAATTTTGTTAATTAGTTGATCGGGCACTCATCTAAGTTTATCCGGCCAGTGAAAACATTATCAGAACATTATCTCATTCCTGAAAACATTATCTCATTCCTAATAAATTATGCTGGAGATTTTACCGGGTAAAACCGGACCAAATTAGTCCAGTAGACCCCGATTATGCCCAAAAGCCCTTTTTCCTAGCCTCCATAGCAGCAAAAAATTTTTTCAACGAAGATTCAGTTAGCCCTTTCGGGAGAAAAATAAAAACAGGGGACTCAAACGTCCCTTTTTGGAAAAATTCGATGAGTTGAGCGTTTTTGGCCGATTCGATGAGTTGAGGATTCGATGAGTTAAGGATTCGATGAGTTGAGTGTTTTTGGCCGATTCGATGAGTTAAGGAATTTTAGCCGATTCGATGAGTTGAGCGTTTTTGGTCGATTCGATGAGTTAAGGATTCGATGAGTTGAGCGGGCACGTCCCCCTCATTTCCTTTCTTTTTCTTTTTTTTTAAGCGAATATTTTTTTTTTGTTGAGTATATTGATTTATTATTTAGAAAAAAATTTTTCTTATCATTCGACTTATCATTTTTTTATTTTGCAAGTGGGTCACTTGTCTATCCATATCGTTTTATTGCAAAATAATTTTTTCATTCAGTTAATTTTTGATTAATGTCTGCAGAAAAACCTCACTTATAAATACACCCTTGAGAATAAAAATTTCGTCGCTTATAATGAGATGTCGCTTAAATAGAGGGTATATGTTAGACAGTTCCCCAACTCACAATCAGTTGGCTACCAAATTTTTAAAAAATGTCTCTAAAATAGAGGCGTACCCAGTATTGGGAGTATCTTATAGAGAGATTTCTGGAAAATTTTGGGTGTAACTTATAATGAGATGTCTTGAATAGAGGGTATTATCCCCCCCCCCCCCCCCAATGGCCAACCAAAAATTTTTTTAAAAAATCTTTTAAATAGAGGTGTGCCTAATATTGGGCGTATATTGTAGAGAGGGTCTAAGATTGGGGTTTACCTTATAATGGGGTGTCTCTTAAATAGAGGGTATCCCTTCCCTTTGGCCAACCAAAAATTTTAAAGAGCGTATATTACATAGAGGTGTGCCTAATATTGAGAGTATATTATAGTGAGGGTTCCAAGGAAATTGAGGGTGTACCTTATAATGGGGTGTTTCTTAAATTGAGGGTGTATTTATAAGTGAGGTCCGGCATATTTTTAATTTTTTTTCAGAAGTCATTGAAAAATGACTATAAATTATTTATCTCAAATAATTGGTTCAGAAGAGGATGCTTTGCGTTTACTTGTTGCAATTTTGGCTTGTTATCCTTTAGCTATTATTTACCGAACATTTATTTATAAATTACCCGAAAGATTTCAACATGCATTTTTTGTGGTTACTGGTATTTTGCTTTATTTGTTTTTTTGTGGTTTGTTTTTTTTAATTTTTTGGAGGGGAATTTTGGGATTTATTTTAATTTTATTGAGGAGAATTTAATGAATTGGACATTTTTGACCCAAATGGGCATTTTTATTAATATTTTTTATTTGGTGGATTTTTGGGGGTCTTTGAATTTTTTATAGAAATTCTTAGAATTTATTATTTTGAATTTTTTAAGAATAAGGGATTTTTTTAGGAAAAACTGTTTTTACATTTTTGACCCAAATGAGCCCTTTTTAAAAAATTTTTTGCCTTTAAGTAATTTATTCTTTTATTTATCATTGGTAACATAAATCCGCAAGTTTTGTCCGCAAATATTTTAATTTTTGGATAAGAATATTTTTTTCAAAATTTTGCACACATTTTTTTAATTTGCGGACAAAATTTGCGGATTTTTAAAAAATTTTAAATTCTAAACAATTTTTATTTTAAAGGTGTAGCCATCATCCACACAATTTTTTCAATAATTATTGCCTATTTAATTGTCAATTTAATTCCTGGAACTGCTCTTTCTGTTGCTGCTGCACATATTTTCTTTTTAGTATTTTTTTGAAATTTTTTTTAATTTTTTTCCTTAAAAAAGGGGCATTTATTAATTGGTATTTGGTTTGTGGAATCTTCAACTTATGACATTACATGGACTACACCTTTTTGTATTTTGACGTTAAAAATGACTGCTTTAGTTATGGATGTATATGATGGACATTTACAGGTTTTTGGGGGTTTTTTGAATTTCAAATTGGGTATAGTCTGTTTATAGGCTCTTTTTATCTTTCATTTTATTCCCTATTCCCTTGCTTTCAAATTTTCTTGCTTCTAAATTTTTTGAATTTTTTTGGAATTTAAAAATATTTTTTTTCGCTGTCCAAGCTTGAAGGAACGTTTAATTCTTTTGTATTATGCCCTAACATTTTTGCGGACAAATTGGGATTTTTGAACTTTCGAAAGCCCTATTTTCTTTTTATTTCCCTCTACCCTCAAAATTAATTCCATTTTTGGTTGATTCAGTTGTCAGAGGTAACATGGGATTTGTCAGGGGTAAAATTGGGGTAGCATTTTTTACACTGGGATTTATAGCTATTAACTCCGTTTTTCTGCATTAATTTCTCACAAAAAATTTTTTCTGACATAAAACGCCAAAAATTAATACCAATCGGATCACTTATTTTTTTATTAAGAAAATTTTTTTAGAAAAAATCAGAGCAGCAACAATCAAAAACAGCAATAACGGACAAACCAAATTTGTTGGAAATTGCAGCTTTTGTTTTCTTCTTTAGTGGAACGCTTACTGGCCCTCATTTTTCTTTAAAACGCTTTAGAGAATTTGTTAAGGGGGATTATTTGGATAAAGAAAGGAATGAAGTTAGGCAATCCAGGTTTTTTTCAAATTTTTTAAAATTTTAATATTTGCGGACAAATAAAAATTTGCGGATAAAAGTTGCGGACATTTTTTCGTCTTATAATTAAAATTTAAAGTATAATGGCAAGTCTTCAACGTTTTGTTGTTGGTGTATTTTTTGCTGTTTTGTATAAATGGGGGACTGTTTGGGTGCCTGACAGTTATTTTAATTCTCCAGAATTTTTGGTATAAAATTTTTTTATTAGTTGAGACCTCACTATAAGGTAACCTCCAATATTAGGTACTCCCTCTATTAGGCCCATAGCCAGGGTGCCTTCAGCGTCAAAAATCAATTTAAGATTTTTTATTCTTGCTGGGCATTGGAGTGGGGACATCTCATTATAGTACGTGCCAGGGTAGTTAAGTCTACCCCCCCCCCCCCCCCGAAATAGTGAGAAGGAAAAAATTTGAGTAGGAGAGTGAGCAAAAAGTGAAATTTTTTCAATCCCCCCCCCCTCTCCTCCCTGAAATTCGACCCCCTGGCTTCGCCTTTGTTATAGGATACAATTTTCACTCCCAATTTATCTTATAATGAGGATATCTAATTTTTAAATAATTTTCAAAAATAATTTCAAGTCCCTTCCATTATTTTGGAAAATAGTTTGGAATACAATTTGGTTTAAATCAACAATGTATCGTTATTGTGTTGCTTGGCTTTTAACAGAGGGAAGTTCAATTTTGAGTGGAATTTCTTATAATGGAAAAGATTTAAATGGGGATGATAAATGGAATGGAACTAGAAATATTAATATTATTAAATGGGAATTGGGAAGTGATTTTCAATCGGTTATTGACTCTTTTAATTGTTGTACTAATGAATTTGCTAAAAAGTTGGGTTTTCAAATTTTATTTGGGGGGAAGGGGAGGTGTAGGTAAGAGGGAAATAATTTTTCTGTCAAAATTTTTTTTATTTATGGGAGATGGCAAGAGTACGTTAATATCCACAATTACCTGAATTTTGGAAAAAAACTTTTCCAAAACATTTGCGGACAAAACTTGCGGACTTTTTCTTAAGAAATTGAGTAAGTCCAATAGGTCCAAAAATAAGTATAAAAATCCGCAACTTTTGTCCGCAACAAAAATCCGCAAAAATGTGAATATATTTGCGGACAAAACTTGCGGACATTTTTTAAAATTTTTTCTTTAATTAATTTAATTTTTAAAGTATAATGGCAAGTCTTCAACGTTTTGTTGTTGGTGTATTTTTTGCTGTTTTGTATAAATGGGGGACTGTTTGGGTGCCTGACAGTTATTTTAATTCTCCAGAATTTTTGGTATAAAAATTTTTGTTTTTTAATAGTTTAGACCTCATTATAAGGTAACCTCCAATATTAGGTACTCCCTATATATGGCCCATAGGCAGATGGGCTTGGGGGGCTAAGATACTTTTTTAATTATGGTTGGCCTGGCCTAGCCGATAATGACACCTCTGAAACAATTTTTCCACTCCCAAGTGGTTATCCTATTACAAGCCACCTCGAATGTCAAAAATCATGTTATTGTTCTTTTGGGATCAAATGTCTCATCCCCCATTAATCCATTTTTAAAATATTTTTGTTGTGCTAATGAACTAATTTTAAAATAATTTCCAAAAATTTTCAAGTCGCTTCCATTATTTTGGAAAATAGTTTGGAATACAATTTGGTTTAAATCAACAATGTATCGTTATTGTGTTGCTTGGCTTTTAACAGAGGGAAGTTCAATTTTGTGTGGAATTTCTTATAATGGAAAAGATTTAAATGGGGATGATAAATGGAATGGAACTAGAAATATTAATATTATTAAATGGGAATTGGGAAGTGATTTTCAATCGGTTATTGACTCTTTTAATTGTTGTACTAATGAATTTGCTAAAAAGTTGGGTTTTCAAATTTTATTTGGGGGGAAGGGGAGGTGTAGGTAAGAGGGAAATAATTTTTCTGTCAAAATTTTTTTTATTTATGGGAGATGGCAAGAGTACGTTAATATCCACAATTACCTGAATTTTGGAAAAAAACTTTTCCAAAACATTTGCGGACAAAACTTGCGGACTTTTTTAACTAGCATTATTTTTTCTGATTTTTTGAATCAAATGTCTCTCACCTTTTTAACCCATACCGTGACATTTTTATAGCCACCTCGAATGCCAAAAAAATCATGTCTGACTTTTTTTTGATATTGTTTTTGGATTAATTTTGGGATCAAATGTCCCCTCCCCCCAAAAATTTATTTTCAATCTAATTTTTTTTCAAAATTTCCAGCCATATATTCAAACGACTTAAATGGCTAGGCAATAAATATTATAGCCATTTAATTACACTTTTATATTTGGCTGTTTGGCATGGATATCATTTGGGTTATTTTATGTTATTTGCTTTTGAATTTATGTGTATGGTGGCACAAGAACAGGTTTTTTTGTTAATTTTAAATAGATTATTTGATTAAATTTTTATTGGAAAAAATTAAAATTTGGGTATTTGTAAAGGAGTAGATTTTTTCTGCATATTAATTTTTGCGGACAAATTTTGTCCGCAAAAATTTTGCGGATCAAGTTTGTGGACAAAATTTTTTTGCGGACTTTTTTTGCGGATTAATTTTTTAAATTTATTTACCTTTTAAATTTTATTTAAAAATTAAAATTATTTCTTTTAAAGTTATATACATTTATTGCTTTTGGCCCTCCCCAATTTCGTCATTTAATTAATCTTTGGTGGGCAAAACCTCTTTGTTGGTTATTTGGACGTTTAAATATTTGTGTTTCTATGGCTTTTGCTTTTTTGACTTTTGGACTTGTTAAAAAGGAAATTTGGATTACTGTTGGTTTTTTTAAGTTTAAAACCTCTATATAAGACACCCTCAATATTATATACACCTCTATCTAAGAGACGCTCTTTAGAAATTTGGGTGTCAAATAGGGAGAGATACCCCCAATTTAAGAGACACCCCCATTAGGTACACCATTCTATAGAAACCTCTTTCTAATAACCCTCAATATTAGATACACCTCTATTTAAGCTACGTTTTTTTAAATGTGGACTACTGAGTGGTGGAGTTATTTTAGGAGGATATTTCCTCAGTTTAATATACCCCTCATTATACTGCAGAGCTGGGTCGAAATTCCGATTTCAGACGTTTTTTCCTTCCGATTTCCAAAAAAAGTTTGATTTCCGAGTTCCAAGTTCCGACTTTTGAGCCAGTTCCGATTTCCGGCTCTTCCGATTTCCGGTACCTCTGACTGTTCCGACCCACCTCTGCTATAAGGGACACTTTATTTTCGGCCTTAAAAGGGAGTCTCTTATAGTGAGAGTTGCCTCTATTTTAAATTAAAAAAATAGATTTTTTTAATTTTTTAGCCATTAAAATCAATGTATTTTTATGGTTATATAATTTATTTTATTGTCTGGCCAACTTTCTTTACCTTTGTATTGCGCCCATTAATTAAAAAACCAAAAATTTTAAAAGAAGAACAAAATGGTGTTATAATTAATAGGGACAGCCAAAACATGCAAATGCATGTTTTGTATGCGGATATGCCTTGAAGTGGGAAGCCCAAAAATGGTGTTTTTACATAGGTACGAGCACTTTAGGACCCGGTTCTTAATGCATATATTTGCATATTTCGACCATTTCGTGCATATTTGCATATTTGTGCATATTTTGGCAAAATTTGCATATTTTGGTCCATATTTAGGCATTTTTTGTAAAATTTTGCCAAAAATTGACCAAAATTTTGAAATTTTTTGGTCAAAAAAATTTTTTTATAAAAATTTTTTGAAAAAATATTTTCGAAAATTTTTGGGGGAAAATTTTTTTCCCGAAAATTTTTGCAGAAATTTTAAATATATTAAATCCTTTAGAAGTGTTCATAAAATGTAAAATTAAAGGCTAAATTAGTGTTTTTAAATTAAAATATTGATTTTTAAAGCATATTTTAACTATTTTTTGGTGCATATTTCACTGCATATTTTGGCAAATTTTGCATATTTTGATGCATATTTTGGGCTTTTTCGCTGCATATATATGCGCATATTTGGCAATTTTCCGTGCATATTTTGGCTGTCCCTAATAATTAAAAATTCTCCTGTTGCTACACAGATTAATGAAGAAAAGAAGGAAAAATGAAAAAAATTGGTGGTAGATTTTAAAATATTTTTTAAAATGCATTAAAAAATTTATATTATTAAAAAATATGTCGGCAAGAAAATAAAAGAGGAAATTGGAAGGGATTGCTTCAATTCAATTTTTTCAACAAGGATTATGTAGTTTCCTCAGATGTCCATTTCGTCAGTAATATGGTTGCCAAAATGGACTAACTCGGACCGAAAGACTCGAAAACGGCAACCCCTAAATTGACTCGTAACGGCACGACCCGATAAAAATAAGCCCGAAAACTCGAAAACGGCAATCCTATTCAGTAAGACGCCCTTTTTAAATACAAAAATGTAGATGATTACTGACATAGTTTTCTTTCCTCCGATATCATTTTTAATTTCTAAAATGGAGATAACTCAGGATCTAGAATGATTAAGGAGGATATTAGGAAATTTTGACGGATATCAGGGATTTGAGTGTACCCTCTAAAGTATCCTTTTCTGCCGACATAATCGAATCTCTTTAAATCAAAAATTTAAATTTAAAAAAAAAGTTAAATTGAGGTTGCTATGCTACAACACAATGTGAAATCGATCAAAAAATCAAAAAAATTCCGCAAAAAATTTTGCGGATTTTTTTTTGACTTGCGGATTTTCTGCAAATTATTTTTGTTTGCGTATAGCTTTAAAAACCTTAATTTTATATTATAAATTTTGACTTTTATGTTGATATACATACATATTTTTAGTCATTTTTAAAATATGGTAAAATTTATTATATAAGGTAGAAAATTTTTTTTAAACAAATTGTTTTTTTTTAACATTAACCCTTACAAAGGAGACTATATTGGGTGTCCGTGGGTCTTCGGGATGAAATTCTGTAGACAGGTAGATTTTCGTGAAATTTTCACCATTTCCGCTATATGGGAATGTGGACAGATATAAGCTTCCCAGAGGTTTCTTTTCCTCATAATTTCTTTTAAATACCAGTCTACAAAATTTCACCTCAAAGTGCCACGGACACCCCTCTTTTTCGTTAGATTTTAAAAAAATTTGTGAAAAAAATGCTTTTATGCCAAGAAATGTGTTTAAAATACTGTATAGCTAAATAAAATAAAAATTATGTACAATGTCGGTATCCAAGTTTCAATTTTACCTTCAAAATTTTAATTTTGAAGGTAAAATTCAATTCATCCCTCAAAAAATCTTTTTTCCTTTTAACGTTCCCAGATTTTTGTGTTCGGGGGACCTATGGTTAGTTAGTTTTTGTGAGTATATCTTTTAGCTTCAAATAGCCGAGACACCGACATGTACATATCACATCTTTTAACACTTTTTAGTTTTGATGAGGGTATTTATCTAAAATCTAAGAGGAATGGTTTACTTGGAGACCCAAATCAGTGATGTGCGCGTAAAAATTTTCAAAACTCAAGACCAAAAAAAAAACTCCAGGAAAAGTTTCAAGTCCAAAAAAATCCTGGACGTCCTGGACACTTCAGGGGCCTATGCAAATCAGATCATATCTCAGATATGACGTGTCATATTTGTGACTAGAGTCCGACATTTGGTCAATGATGGTCAGTTAGTGGGTTAAATGTCGGACTCTAGTCACAAATATGACACGTCATATCTGAGATATGATCTAATTTGCAGAGGCCCCAGGGGACTAAGTCTTGGACATCTCTACGAAATACTCTCTGGAAACTAAATATTAGTAATGTTTCTAATTACGTGTTCTAAACGACAAAATATCACATTTGTTACAGTATTCTTTAGAAAATATTTTTGACTACCGTAAATTCTCTAAAATAGCCCCCCCTTTTGAAATAAGCCCTCTCTAGAGGTCGATCGAAAAAAAGCCCCGTGGATTATTTTAGAGGATTTACGGTATTTTAGTTTCCAGAGGGCATTTTTTCAGTTCCCACCCAAAAATAAATATAAAAAAATGAAAAATAGAGCCCAATTTTACGTTAAATAAAATAATCTTCTTTAGTCTTTTCGGTTTTCCCTTTTTCAATTCTCATCCAAAATTTTTTAAAAAAAAATTCATTTTCTTCCAAGGCGAATTACTTTCTCTTCACTACTGCCACTTGACTTGCTTGTAAGTTTACCCATCAATTTACTAAAGCCTTTCCCCAATTTAGCTATCCCTTTACCCAACTTCTTCTTCCTTTTAGGGCTTTCATGCATCGGCATATAACTCGAAGTTGCTGGTATTTCTGGTGTAAAGTATGGGGTTACATTCCCATAAGTTTCTTCTTCTATATGTCCTTTTAAAGAATTAATTATTGCTTCAGCATGTATCTTGTTGTACACTGGTGTAACAGCAGTTTTCTATGAATAGATAATTTAAAGAAAATTACCGAAGGAACATTTTTTGATTTTTCCTATAAGATGATTTTCCAAAGAATGCCCAGGATAAGTGGTGTACCTCAGAAATGCGAGGGACATCCTGTGGGATTCCATCGCGAAACAGGATCCCACATCGAAAAAGGACCCTACATCGTCCACAGGATAGAGACGGAGGTGAGCGAGGATCTCACAGGGGAGTTACTCACGATATTTGTATATTTTTGGGATTAACTCAGCAGGATCCTTCCCGTTGGGTCTTCATCTGGTATACATGTATATCAGATATTGGATATCAGATTTGAAGTTTGTTTTGAGAAGAACAATCGATATCTCAATAAACGAGCTTTTTGAACCCTTGTTTAATCTCCATGTTTAGCAGAGCTTAGCGATTTTTTGATAGAAAAATTTTAATTTACTTCAAATAGCTTTTTTGCATCCTCATCGTTGACCATTTTTCTGAGCTTCATAAAATATTTTTGACAAAGTTTTTTTACTTTTACAACACTTGTTTTCTGTTTGAAATAATGCTTTATTCCAAAACATATTTTAACGATATCAGATACAAAGCTCGCATATCTATTAAGGTTTTCCTTGTCCCCTTGTGTAATCAATGCTCCCATAGATTCTCTATTTTCTTTAAAATATTTAATTTTATTCTTCATCAACTCAAACAGTTCATCATCTCCTTCTTGAGGTTCCCCATATACAATTTCCTCATGATTACTTAAATATTCAATCATTGCGTTAACAGTATCATCTTCATAAACTACGGGTTTCTATAATTATTAGAATAATTAAAAACACCTGAAGCAAACTTGAAAATTTTTACTTATAGGACCCATGCTCCTTTTCGAACGATATGTCGTTCAAAAAAGCTTGCTGAACTGAATGAACAACTGTCCCCGGTAGGTAGGGTTGGGGGTTTTGAGTTGGGCCGACGTTCGAGTCTTTTTTTCCAAAATTCAAGGCCAGGTTCGATCTTTCGAACCGAACCGGTAGGGATAAATATAACCCTACTATAAATGTAACCCTACCGGTAGGGATCAGGGCTGGGCGAAATCTAAAAATAAAAAGCGAAACTTTTCGGAATGCGGAATGCGAAACTTTTCGCGCTAAGAAAAGTGAAAAATGCGAAACGCGAAATGTGAAATTAGCCCAGCCCTGTTAGGGATTGTCCTCATTCCTAGAGGACAACTTATGGACCACCCACGTTCCCATAATAAAGAACACCGCAACCCCGTCCCCATAAAATCAGCCACCTCCTGAGAGATATATTCGAACTCGTGTTCTTTTTCAATTACTTTTTTGAATTTTTTACAAAGTTTTTCAGTTGATTTTTTTGATTTTTGTTTTTTGAAATAATGATTTTTATGGATACAAATTTTGTAGATATTATATGCCATTAATAAATCATTTTGAATGGGTTCATGATTCTTATAAAGTAAATTTTCTAACAAAATATTTTTTATTTTAAAAAAATATTCAATTTTTATCTCCAACAACTCAGACAGTATTTCTTCCAAATCTCTGTCATTATCTGAAAAATTTAAATTTTTCAAATCTTAAAGAGACCTAAAAGAATTACATATATTGGGTGGAATTTGGAATCAAATTTAGCCTGTTTCCAAAGTTTTAGGTTATATTCTGACCTTCATTCGCCGGAATAAGGAGATAATATTCCCTGGGTCTTTGCAAACTTGGCATGATATATAATTAGTAGAGTTGGGGTTTTCGAATCGAGCCAACGTTCGAGTCATTTTACGGGTCTTGTATTTCGAATCGAGCTGTTTCGAGTCATTTTGTCGGGCCAAAATTCGATGCCCGAATCGAGCTTTCGAATCGAACCGGGCCTCCAACCCTAAAAATTCGTTATGCCATTTTCGAATCGGGCAGACGGTCGAGGCACTTTCATTTTTTTCGAGTCGTGTATTTATCGAATCGGGCTGTTAGATTCACTTTCGGGTCAAATATCCTAGACCCGACTCAATCTTTCGGTCCGAGTCTTTCCATTTTGGCAACCTTACTATGGAAGGCTCGATTGTACGTGAAAACGCATTTCCTACAACATTTCTCAGATTATGGGGCATCTTGTCAAAATCAGTCGGGAACATATGGTTCTACGACATATGACAGGATCAGAGTTTCCCGAGACCTTATCTCGGTAAACCTTATCTACTCAATCTACTTATTGAGTAGATAAGGTATATCCTTAAAATCCCATTATACTCTCAGGCCAAAAAATTGTTTTTTTTGGTTAACCTTCCGCAGTTACTCCTTCTGATATTTGAAAATAGCCGAGTAAATTTGTATTCTCATCATCTCCTTCCTCTTCTTGTTCTTCTTCTATTTCACGATACCCACCAGAACCTCCTGATCCATTACATTTAATCACCAAAAACAATGTAAAAATTAATATTTTGACCAATTTAGATCGAAATTTTGAACGCATATTTTAGCGCTTTTCGTCGCTTTTTAAGCCCCAAACTTGGCTAAATTAAATATTTTAAATTATTTAAAAATTTTTTTTTGAAAATTGATTTAATAATTAATTAAATTTAATGGCATTGAGAGGGGAGAAGATTATAATTTTAAATGGGCTGTCCTCGACTCCCTCCTTACCCTGTCAGGGGCATGGAATCGATAATAAAATTTATTTAAAGACCTTCGACAATTGCCTTCACTATTTCTGATAAATAAACAAGACACCTGCCTGACAAGACACTTGATTCTCTCCTTCACCTGTCAGTCTCTCTCCTTCTCCTGTCAGTCTCTTTCCTCTTCCTGTCAGGGGAATGGAATCGATAAAAAAATTTTTTTTCTGGGAAGCAAACACGACAGCTGCCTGACAAGGCACTTGCTTGATTCTCTCCCCCTGTCAGTCTCTCTCCCTCTCCTGTCAGGGGCATGGAATCGATAAAATTTTTAAGACCTTCGACAGCCCTTCACTATTCCTATTAAGCAAACAAGACAGCTGCCTGACAAGGCACTTGCTTGATTTGACTCTCAATTTTCTCTCTCTCTCTCCCTCTTACTTGACAGCTTGACAGACTCACAGCAGACTAGCGCAGGCAAAAGAGAGGATGTTTCCTCCCATGTTTCTTTGTTTCATAATCTCATGTTTCAGCAAAGGTTTAGAATAAATATACAAATATTTTTAAATTCAATATTTACTTTTCGGGTAATATGTATTGTTTAAAAATTCGTTAAAAAATCCGTGTTAACTGCCCAAAATTAGAGCTGTCTAAAACCACAAAATTTTCAAGGCTCTAAAAAGCTCTCTAAAAAGTCCAGAGCAGCGTCGAAATAAAAAAATCTTTGAAAATCAGAAATCGAAATTTAGACGCAGCTCTGGTCCCGAGCCCAGACTAAAAACAAGTTTTGGACAGCTCTACAAAATATTCTCTGGAAACTATTAGTCATGGCTCTAAGTACTCGTTCTAAAGTCGAAAGGCTCTTAATAAACGACAAAATATCACATTTGTTACAGTATTTGTTTGGAAAATATTTTTGACTATTTTAGTTTCCTGAGGGTATTTTTTCAGTTCCCACTCAAAAATAAAATTTAAAAAAATGAAAAATAGGGGCCAATGTATCGTTAAATAAAATAATCTTTTTTTAGTCTTTTTTCTTTACTCATCAAAAATTTTTTTAAAAAATTCATTTTCTTCCAAAATTTTCTTCCAATATGCATAATTCTCCTTTCCTTCCACCACCACTAGTGGTTACTTGAAGACCCTTTCTTCCTACCAAACCAACTCATTATGCCTTTACTTTTTTTCTTTTCTTGATGTTGTTCACCCATTGGCATAACTACGGTTGCAGATGTTGCTGGTGTGAACGGGCTAACATAATTTTCCCCAGAAGTTTCTTTTTCTTCTATATGACTTTCTAACTCATTAATCATTGCTTCAACATCCTTCTTCCTGTACCTGGTAGTAATTTCAGGTGTCTATAATTGGAACATTGAAAGAAACATTTTTTGATTTCTCCTATACATAGGTCCATAGTCAAATTATGCCCTCAATAATTGGTTTACCCAACAAACCTTAACAAAGGAGAGTGCCTGGGGTGTCCGCGGGACTTCGGATGAAATTTGTTGGACAGGTAGAACATACCCTACTTTACCCTAAAATTTAGGGGGCTTATAACTCGGTCCCCGGTGACATTTAGCGGAAATGATGGTAGTGTATACTAAAGTAGGGTATGTTCTAACTGTCCATCAACTTTCATCCCGAAGTCCCGCGGACACCGCAGGCACTCCCCTTTGTAAGCGTAAAGGCAAGTGACATTCTGTAGGATCCCGTCAAGACTGTGGGATCCCGTCGTTATTCGGATTTATGGAGTAATGGAGACAAGAATTAATCTTGCTTTGAGAGGCGGGATTTATATTTAGAAAAATCACTATCTCAGTAAACCGAGCTTTTTGAACGCTCACTGTGACTCTTTATTTTGACAAAGCTTAGTGGTTTTTTTCTAATACAAAATTTTTAATTTTACATTAAATATATCCTGTCCATTAGTTTCACTGATCATTTGATTGAGCTCTTCAAAAAAATCTTCACAAAGTTTTTTGACAGCTTTTCTCTCCCGTTGGAAATAATGCTTTATACCATAACAAATTCGGATTAGATCGAATACAAATTTATTTTTGTCATTAACACTTTCATAATTTTGTTGCGCAATCAAAACTTTTATCAAATTTTTTGTTTTTGAAAAATAATTAATTTTATTTTTCATCAATTCAATCAGTTTTTTGTCTAAATCCTCTGTTTGTGCAAATTGCCCATAATCAATTATCTCATGTTGATTTAAGGCATTGAACATTGCTATAGCATTATTTTCGTTGTACTGTTCACCAACATTAACTTCCTATAATTATTGGAATAATTGCTCCTAATAGCATGCCCTTAATATCAAACTTAGACTACGGACTCAACTGCTCCCCGATCCCTTTTCCGGGACCATCTCCCATCCTATAGCTTGTCGGTACACCTGTCCCGGACCCTATAACTTATGAATGGATGGTCACTTTTTTTGCTCTTGGTATCATTGGATAGGGTATTAAATAGGCTCGGATAGCTTGTGGCTCACCCACCATCCCAGTCCACACCTCTACCAGCACCCCATGAAAACAGCTACCTGAAAAGTATCTCCAAACTTTTCTTTAAATTTTTTTACGAATTTTGTTTTTTTACCAAGTTCTTTTTCCATAGTTTTTTTATTTTTATTGAAATAATGCTTTATATTGGTACAAATTTTGTAGACGTTATAAAACATGAGTAAATCATTCTGAATGGGTCCAGCAGCTTGGGTAGTTTGCATCATTGTTGTTAAAAAATCTGCTTTTTCGAAGAAATATTCAATTTTTCCCTTTATCAACTCAAACAATTCTTTATCTAAATCTCTGTGTTCTTGATGAGGTGTAAATTCTGAAAAATTTAAATGTGAAAACGTTAATGAACCACAAATGAATTAAAAAAAAGTTGGGGGCAAAATTATAACCTCAATTTGCCTAAGCGATAAACCCAGAAGGTAAAGACCCAGGAGGTCGATTCTAAAAGGTTAAATAAAATTTTTGGCTGATAAAGAAGGATTTGGGCGGATTAAGGCGGATTTGTGGGCATTAAGGAGGATATCGCCGGATTTGGGCGGATTAAGACGGATTTATTGGGATTAAGGGGGATTAAGAGACATAGGACGGAGATACTCTAGTTGCAACTGTCGGATAATGCAAAAGGAAGCAGGCAAACATATTCTTGAGAATGAGTTTGTGGGCATTAAGGAGGATTAAGATGGATTTTTATCCGTCAAAAATTTGTATTTGACCTTTTGTGTCTTTTGACCTCCTTATGAGTTTTGACCTTCTGGGGTGGACCCTCGCCGAAATAAGGAGTTCTGGGATTTCCCCTAGCTCAATAACCAAAGCAGCCTTGATTGTGCGTGAAAACTTGTTTCCCACAACATTCCTTCCATTATGCGGCATCTTGTCTAAACCAGTCGGGGATCTATATTTCCAAGACATATGACAGGACCAGAGTTTACCGACACATGGCTAATGTGCTTATATAAACTAATTAATGAGTAGATAGGGTATGGCCATAAAATTCTTATTAAACTCTAATGCCAAAAATTGTTTTTTGGCTAACCTTCCACAGGTACTCCTTCTGATACTTCAAAAAAGCCGCCAAGTAAGTTTGTATTCACATCATCATCTCCTTCCTCTCCTTGTACTTCTTCTATTTCACCATACCAACCAGAACCTCCTGATCCATTACATTTAATCACCAAAAACAATATAAAAATTAATACACTGACCAATTTTGGTCGAAATTTTGAAAGCATATTGAAGCGGTTCTAGCTTCTTTTTAAGCTTCAAAATTAGCTAAAATATTTTTAAATTATTTCAGAATTTATTTTTGAAGATTGATTTAATACTTATAAATGCCGTATTTACTCTACTGAATATCTTAGGTATTTATTGCTTCTATTAGTTCCTAACTTCTCTAGCCTGGTCAGATCTAACCCTGGACAAACCCCAAATCCGGCTTACAAAATTTTCCGGACCCGGCGAGCTGGACCGGATCCCGGATCCGGTTTGCAATTAGAGACGGAACGTATCCGGCCGGATTTTTCCGGATTAATCCGGTCCGGTTTTAATCCGGAGATCACGGACTCCGGAAAAATCCGGCCGGATCCGGTGCCGGTCACTAGTTTCTACCCCTCGTTGAAGGGTATAATTAACATAGCGGTCGTAATTAATTGAGAGAGGGTAATTAATAGAACATATATGGTAATTTAATTTTTTAAATATTTTTAAAATTAATTTAAGTATGCTATTGACTGGGGGGAGTAGACTATGATTTTTATACTACCTCGTTCTCCTGTAAGTGGCATGGAATCGATATAAAATGTCCTCCACACTCCTATTAGGCATACAAGGCACAAGACACTCGATTGATTTGCCGCGCAATTTCCGATCTTTTTAGTGTTCAGTACATTTCCTCATTCCAATTCTTACCAGACTACGTACATACTACTTGTATAAAATTTATTAAGAATAGCCTGACGATACGTGGCCTGATCGTTGACAGAATTGCCTCTCCGATTCTCAGTCCGGGTTTCAGTCTCTCGGTCCGAGTCTCGGTCTCTCGGTCCGGGTCCCAGTCTCTCGGTCCGAGTCTCGGTCTCTCGATCCGGGTCCCAGTCTCTCGGTCCGAGTCTCGGTCTCTCGGTCCGAGTTGATTCCCGGTCTCGGCTTTTTTTCAATCCCGAACATCAGCGCATTCTTAATAAATTTTATACTTGTAGTATGTACGTAGTCTGGTAAGAATTGGAATGAGGAAATGTACTGAACACTAAAAAGAGCGGAAATTGCGTGGCAAATCAATCGAGTGTCTTGTGCCTTGTATGCCTAATAGGAGTGTGGAGGACATTTTATATCGATTCCATGCCACATACAGGCGAACGAGGTAGTATAAAAATCAGTGTCTACTCCCCCTAGTCAATAGCATATTTCTCCTCCTTAAATTAATTTTGAAAATCTTTTAAAAAATTATATTACCGTATATGTTCTGTTAATTACCCTCTCTCAAGTAATTACGACCGCTATGTTAATTATACCCTTCAACGAGGGATAGAAACTAGTTACCGGCAACTGATCCGGCCGGATTTTTCTGAAGTCCGTGATCTCCAGATTAAAACCGGACCGGATTAATCTGGAAAAATCCGGCCGGATACGTTCCGTCTCTAATTGCAAATCCGGCCCGGATACGTTCCGTCTCTAATTGCAAATCCGGCCCGGATACGTTCCGTCTCTAATGGCAAATCCGGATCCGGTCCAGCTCGCCGGGTCCGGCAAATTTTGTACGCCGGATTTGGGATTTGACCAGAGTTAGATTTGACCAGGTTAGAGAAGTTAGGAACTAATAGAAGCAATAAATACCTAGGATAATTATTAGATGTAAGTCTCGAATCGATCTTCAATTCCAATCTTCAGTACTCCACAAATCCAATGGGAAGACAAAGGGAAGTATACTGTTGGGTTAATCCCAAAAATATAAAAATCTGCATTAGATCCCCTGAAGAATCCGTCGCACATTCTCATGTGCTTGAAATTTACTTAGATAAGACAATTATTAGGGACATATTTTGGACAATAGTTTTAAAGGAAATCAAAAAAACTTTTTTTATTTATAGAACCCCAAGGTTACAAAGGTGTACAACAAGGAGGATGTTATAGCAATGATTAAAGCTTTAAATGACCATCGAGAAGAAACTTCTGGAGAAAATTATGTTAGCCCGTTTGCACCAGCAACAGCGGCAACCTCGAGTGTTGGGTATCCCGATGATTGGGTATCCCCGATGATTGGGTATCATGAAAAGAAGAAAGGTTGGGGTATTGAGGCAATAGTTAAACTTACACGAGGCGTAAACAAATGGATGAAGAAAATCAAAGAGAAGAAAAGTGGAAGCCGAGAGAAGGGGGAAACTATTCATCTCGGAAGAGAGTGAATTAAATTTTGAGAGAAAAAGGACTGAAAAAGAGAAACGAAGAGGATTAAAAAGAGATTATTATTTATCGTAACATTGACCCCTATTTTTTACAGTACGTAAACATTTTTAGTCAAACCCCCTACCAACACAAAACTAAAAAAGTGAGAAAAGACGTGAAATGTAAACGTCGGTGTCCTGGCTATTTACCGTATTTACTCGATTAATTCCCCTGGGGAATTATTTTTTCAACCCATCCGTGGCATGGGGAATTATTCAATGGAGATGTCAAAATTATTCGAGTTTGGAAATTTCAACGTGTAGTAGGGTATTTGGGTGAGGGGGATTATTGTTTCAACTCATCCGTAGCAGGGGGGATTATTCGAGAGAGGGGAATTATTCGAGTAAATACGGTAAGTTAACAGACATTCCCAAACTAACTAAATCACAGGTCCTGAGCTCAAAAAATCATACAAAACACCATAGCTAAGTCGAACTCCAAGAAAAAGATTTTTTGGAAAACAAATTAAATATGGCCGGCCAAATTGAATTTTGCCGGTAAAATTGAAACTAGGATGCCGACATTGTACATAGTTTTTTATTTATTAACTAGTATTTTAAAACACATTTCTTGGCATAAAAAGTTTTTTTTATGGATTTAATATTTTTTAAATCTAGCAAAGTAGAGGGAGGGGGTGTCCGTGGAATTTTGGGATTAAATTTTGGTATTTAAAAGAAAATATATGAGGAAATGAAAGCTTTGGGGGCTTATATCTAAGTCCATATTACCCCATAGCGGATTAAGGATAATCTACCTGTTTACAGAATTTCATCCCGAAGACCCACGGACACCCATATTCCGAAGACCCTTTTTTTCATCATTGTAAGGGTTACTGGTAAAATATACAATTTGTTCAGAAAAAGTAATACCTATACATATGATAATTTGGCAAAAGTCCAGCTTGCTATCTATATGTCTGCAAAAAGCATTTCTGCAAAAACTAACACAATTTTTGGCTTTAGGGAAAACATCGGTACCGAACTTGTATCAAAAGATCCAAAATATGATTGTTGTGTTCACACTTGCAGAAAGAACATAAATGAAAATAAATAACCCATCATCGGGTTGGTTGGTTGGGCTTCGGTCTGGGCTCATTCCGTGATGGTTCAATTCCATCTCCATCCAATGAATTTTTTCCACAGAAAATACCTGTAGTTACTTGAGAGAAATACTGATTGAGAATGCTGATTGTACGATACCTGTAGTTACGAGAATTATCGTCCCTGTACGTTTTTGGGTTCGCGGTAGACAAAACAATGCCGAACACTAGTTCTTACATCGATTTTCTAGTTATGAATTTTTATTGGATTTTCATTAGTTAAAACATTTGGTAATAGTTTGGAATTCGCCCCCCCCCTTTCCTTTCTTCTTTTTCTAAGTTTTTTTTCATTTTATGGCAAATTATATTTCATTCGAAAGAGCTCTTCAAGCTGAGTCGAATGACGTTAAGAACAACGAAATCTGACTAAGTGAACAAAGTTGTGACCGTTTATTTTATCCCCTTGCATTGACACAAAAAGTTTGCCTAAACTAGGATTTGACTTCATAATTTTGGTAAGATTGATCAGACCTGGCTAATCATAGTATCATTCGACCACGCTCGAAGAGCTCTTTCGAATGATATATGATAAATTATGTATCAAACAAAAAAGCTCACAATGGTCAGTGAAACAGTGAAAAAAGGGGGGGGGGCGAATTCCAAACTATTACCAAACATTTCCTGATAATCTTTTTTGAGTTTTATATTTTTTAAAATTATTTCTAATAAAATTATTACAACAACTACATAGTAGGTATATTGTTTACATGTAACTCTTAGATTTTTAAACAAAAAATATTAAAAATATGAAAAAAACTTTTATGCCGAAAAAATGAAATTTAAAATACTAGCTAACAAATAATAAAATAATTACCGTATTGTCTCTAATAGAAGCCCGTCTCTAATAGAAGCCCATACCCTACTAGAAGCCCACTCAATAAGGGGTATTAAAAATAGACTCCCAGGGCTTGTATTAGAGACAATACGGTATGTACTATACGTTTACTCTACCCCATTTTCTGTCTTCCTTAGGGTGTACATAAAGGTCAATTTCTTCAACAATTTATATAGAGGTTGGTACCAGATAGGCACTATTATATCAAAACAAAAGTACTTGTTCTGCACAAAAACCATGCCAATCTATGTCACATATCACCAGCTTCTGCAATCAAAACTCATGCTAACGTTAGATGTGTGTACCCCTCAGTACCACATAGATACTGTCCAGTGACACACGCACAATACCAGACCATAAGTTCTAATAAGCAGAGCTGTGTATTTATCGCCATTGAAGATCATTTGCCTCAATGGCATTCTATTCTTTAATGTCTCTAATTTGAATATGCCTTAGGGAAATAGAGTGAAATCGAAGAATGAAGAAATTTACCCTTTATGTACAACTTCAAAGTAAAAACTCTACAAATCACATCTCTTAACACAGGGCTCTCATTCGTACTTTATTTGAAAGTACAGTACTTTAAAATCGACCTCCGTACTTACAAAATTGAATTTGTACTTTATTGAAAGTATGTACTTTAAAATCAACATTTTAGATTGAAAATGAAATTGGGGAAGGGATTGGGCAAAAAAGTGAATTTTTTTGGCCTACGGCATTCGAAATTCTCAAAATTTTCGCCTGCGGCGCTGAAAAAGCCAGAAATCTGGCTTCTTGGGCTCCAAATTTCAAAAAATTTTCGCCTGCGATGCTGAAAAAGGAAGAAATCTGGCTTCTTGGGCTCCAAATTTCAAAAAAATTTCGCCTGCGGTGCTGAAAAAGTGAATTTTTTTGCCTACGGCCTTCTAAAATTTTAAAAATTTTCGCCTGCGGCGCTAAAAATGGAAATAATCTGGCTTCTTGAGCTCTAAAATTCTCAAAATTTTCGCCTGCGGCGCTGAAAAATGACGAAAGAAAGTGGCTTGTTTGAGGTTGACTGTCAGGGCTTTATTTCTTGTGTCAGCGAATTTTGACATGTCATGCATTGAAATGCACAAAATGCTCAGTGTAAACAAGAAATTATTAGAAAAGATTCATTTAGGAGAGAAATATAGAAATTTAAGCACGAATAAATATGTATTTTCTAATTTAATTTTGAGTGTACTTTAAATGTGGAAATTTTGTCCCTATGTACTTTAAAATCAAGATTTTTGTACTTTTGATTGGTATTTTGTCGATGAGAGCCCTGAGTTAAGTCTTAACACCTTCAAGTTTGTTTGGGGGAGGGTATTTATACCATAAAATCTAACAAAAAAAGTTTTGCTTACTGTTAACAAAAATAATTTTTAGCCGGGATAAAGACAGAATTTTTCGTCAATTTCCTATCTCGCTCTCATAATCTCTCGAGAATTACTCAATTCTCATAATCCCTCGAGGTTTAGTTGAAATTTACAGACTTTCCTTAATCCCTTTTTTAAATCCTGTCTTTACTTTATGGGCAATAATAAATTGCCAAAAATATCATTTAAAAAATTAATAAATGTTGTCCAAAATGAGAAGTGTTTAACACTTAAAAATGATTTCACCCCAAGACAAAAACCGAAAAACCCCAAGAAAAAATTTGAGCCAGAATTCAAGACCATGTCTTTAGCAGCTCTACAAAATACCCTCTGGAAACTAGAGTAATTCTGATAAGTACTGGTTCTAATGTCTATCTCTTTAGAGTCAGTAAGAGTCTATAAGAGTGTCCCTTCTCTCTCCTACCACATTTCTTTTATAAGAAATTATAGTCTCTTAATTTATAGGCTCTCAATACTTTACAGAATTTGTAAAGTATTTCCGAATATTCTAATTTCCAGAGGGCATTTGTTCAGTTCCCACTAGGTTGGACACAAATGTTTGACCAAACCGGAACCGGCAATAACCGAAAATCTGACTGCGGCTCTATAAAAGCCCTGGTACCGGTTAATAGAGGGTTGTGTCCAATCCTTTTTTCCCACCGAAAAAATAAAAAAAAAATGAAGAATAGGGGCCTATGTATGTTACGTTAAATAATAATCTTTTTTAAATCCGGTTCGTTGTCTCTTTCTTCGTTTTTTTTCATTCAAAACCTTCAAAAATTCAGTTTCTTCCAAGGTGAATAGTTTTCCCCTTCTCTCCACTGCCACTGCTCTTCCCCCCTTTGATTCTGTTCGCCCATTTCTTTGCGCCTTTTGCAAGTTTAGCTATTGCTCCAAAACTCAAACCTTTTTTCTTTTCATGATATTCAGTCACTGGCAAATACTCGCTCGATGTTGCGGCTGTTTCTGCTGCAAAAATTGGGTCTTCATAGTTTACTTCGGAACTTCCTTTTCCTTCATGGCTATTTAAAGCATTAATCATTGCTATAGCTTCCTCCTTGTTATACACATTAGTAACTTGAGGTTTCTATAAATGTAATAAAATAAAATATGCCAGCAACATTTTTCGATAACTTATAGTCCAAAGTAGTGGGGAGTTAATCCCGATTTTCTTTTATTTTTTCGATTACCCTTGCGGGATCTTTCTCTTTGGGGGTGGAAGGATCTTTCCTTCTCAATAAAATATTCAAGCCCCTTTGGGATTGCTCCAACATACTTGGAATTTGCTTCTTAAAGGAATTTTGAACTAGATTAACGGGACTAGGCAAATCCGATTTTTACCTCTCTCTTTACAGCGCCTAGCATGAAAGGAAATTAGATTTAGAACATCCAATTGAGATACCAGGTCGATAATTAGAAAAGTCTTTTTATTCCATTAACCGAGCTTTTTAAACGCTCTCAGTGCCCTTATGATTAGCAAAGCTGGTGGTATTTTACCTTGAATGAATCTTTTAATCTAGTATCTCTGACAAATTTTTCCCAGCTTTCAATAAACTCTTTGCAAATTTTTTTCGCATCTTTTTCCTTTTTTTGAAAATAACGTTTTACATCTTTACAAATTTTGTAGACATTATATGAAGCGTTCAAATCATCTCTAACATCACCATAATTTTCTACCCTAACTTTTGCTTCTAAAGTGTTTTTTATGGTACCGAAATATTCAATTTTCTCTTTCATAAGCTTTATCAGTTCCCTCTCTAAATCGCCTTCTGCTGGTTGTGTTGTACCTTTGTTGGAAGAACAAAAAATTAAAATTTTAAATAATTTTAAGGGAAACCCGCATGTTCCCAAAGTTTGTGCCTTTAGAGTTTGTGTCGTGTGTGGCTATGTATATCTGCTTTAGGGACACGCCCAAGTAGGCGCGCGACCAGTTAGGCGCAAAGCCATAACTAGCTGGAAAATTTCTGGACCTCAACAATTTTGGTACCAATCTCTTTAGCTCAATGAGAGGAATCGTAATTTGATAAGATTCGGAAATTGATAAGATTCGCAAGTTACGGCTTTGCGCCTACTTGGCCGTGCGCCTACTTGAGCTGTACCCTCTCCTTTATTATTGGATAAAGGATTTAACACCAACTAGTGTGTTTGTGTAAAGAGAATTGCCTATGGGCCTGGACAATCCTGAAGTTATTCCTAGGCAGTCTAATAATACTCCCTTGCCAATATTCCTGTTCTCTTTGGACATGGTTTCAGCATGAATTCGGCATTATGCTTTGGGAGAAACTGGTGGATGATTTTCCTAATCTGGCTTTAGATTAGGAAATGCCCTTATAATCTATGCCCGTATAATCCTCATTATAGGCTCAGGCTAGAATTATTTTTTCTGGCCAACCTCCATGTACGCCCTCATAAGGTTCTTCCACAATTTCACTATAACCTCCTGATCCTTTACATTTAATCACCAAAAATGATATAAAAATTGATACAATGACCAATTTTGGTTGAACTTTTAAAAGCATATTTTAGCGCTTTTCGCTTCCCTTTAAGCTTCAAAAATTAGCTAAAATAATTTAAAAATTATTAAAAAAATTTTTAAATAAATAATTTAATTCACTATTCTTATTCAATTAAAAAATTGAAAAAAAATTTAAAAAATTAGAAGGGATGGGGAGGACTGTCAACATGAGTGAGTGACTGAATATAATTTACAAGGGCCCTCCTCTTACGATGCCCTCCCTCCTACACTTCTCTCCTCCTCTGTTTGTCAAGGTCTTGGCAGGGTCTTACCAAGGCCTATCCATTACCTTCTCCTCTTCTTGACAGGCTGCAATCGATATAGAAAAATGGCAATTATAAAGTAAATGGCATATGTTAAGTTTTTTGAAGTGTCGAGAGCGCCCTTCCCCTTCCCTTCCCCTCTTCCTGTCCCGCCGCGCACTCAATAAACAACCTGACTGTCGATGTGTAAGTCAGTCTTATATTCTCGCGCCTCCACAACTTATCGTATTTTCTAGATTAACTCCCTGGGGAATTAATATTCTAGGGAGGGAAACTATTCGGGTTTTGAAATTTGAAGGTTTGGTAGGGTATTGAGGGTGGGTAATTATTGTTTCAACTAGGGTAGCAACCCGACCCAGAAAAGAGACTTTCTCAGAAAACTAGTCAACTAAGTCAACCCCGACCCCGAACCCCGACATGCCTTCCCCGGCAAACCCCGATCCCCGACACACCCGCCCCAAAGTGTCGGGTGGCTACCCTAGTTTCAACCCATCCCTGAGATGAGGAATTAATCAAGATTCCTATTAGATCATAAAAATCAACATCAATTTAATCATTCTGGGAAATTGAACCTCTGTAAAAATTTTCTACCTGGAAAAATCAATCCCGCGGGACCCCGTCCTGTACAAAATGTTGAAAAAAATCCCGTTCTGGGATCACGGGAATGCGATTTTACCGACCTCAAACGTAAACCTGTGAGACTATCTCAGAAAACTTTTAAAGAGACTTAGAAAGAGTCAACAGAGTCATTAGCATTTCGATTTGTCGTTTAAAAAATAGAAAATTTTGGAAAAATTTTTATCAAAAATAGAAAGGTAAAATACATAGAGAGGTACAATTTTTAAAAATACAAAAAGTAAATACATGTTTTTAGGGTAATTTTATGTGTTAGGGTAATTTTAAAAAATGTTTAAAAAATTTTTTCGGTTTCTCTGTTAGGTTCATCGACAGAAAATTTCAGCAAAACACAAAGTTTACTGTTCAGAATACCTTCTGGAAACTTTTAGTTATGCTTAAAGAGCTAGTTCTAAAATTGATAGACTCTTATTATGCCAAAATATCTCATTTGTTACTGTATGGTTAAGCAAAATTTTTGATCATTTAGTTTCCAGAAAGTCCTCTTTCAGTTCCAAACCAATAAAAAAATGAAAAATACCGCATTTTCTCTATTAGAATGCCATGGCATTCTATTTTCCAATCACTTTCCAGGGTGGCATTCTATTTAGAGATCGGTAAAATCGCATTTGCAGGATCCTGTATCAGGATTGGGTTTAAAATTTCGAACAGGACAGGATCCTGCAGGATTAATCCTGAAAATCCAGGAATCCTGAAAACTGAAAAAAGGCAGGATTTCGGACAGGATCCTGAAAAATCCTGTTCAGGATTCTGTCCTGTGCCGATCTCTAATTCTATTAGAGATCGGCATTCTAATAGAGAAAATACGTTATGTGTTAATTTAAAAATAAGAATAGTTTTTAATTTTTACAGCTTTCTTCCTTCTTCTCACCCAAAACATTTAAAAAAAATTTCTTTCAAAATGAATAGTCTTCCCTCTCCTTCCTTCCACCATTAGTGCTTACTTGCGACCCTTCTTACCAAACCAACCCTTGATGCCTTTACCTTTTTTCTTTTCTTCACGATGTTCATGCGTATATGCACCATATGTTGATGTTTCTTGTGTAAAAACTGGGGTATAATCCGTTACTTCAAAATTCCTTTCAGTATGGCTACTTAAAGTTCTAATCATTTGTTGAGCATCGTCATAGTTATACTTTTTTTCAACTTTAGGTGCCTATAATTATTTGAATGATTCAAAATACTTGAAGCAAAATTGTGAAGATTTTAGCCTAAATTCTTAGGTTTATCCTAGGTTACTTTCTTCTCTCGATTAATAACGCTTTCTATTGAGAGATTAAAGCAATAATTACTCAGGATAGTCAGTTAATTCGGAAATGCTTGTTTATTAGGGATATTGAGGAGTTCAAAAAAGCAGAGTCTCCGGAAATTTTCTCGACTAGGGAACGACCGAAAGTCTCGAACATCTTATTGTTTATCTGAGTTACATGACTTGCAGACTCATTTCCTTGTCGGAACCTTTACAAGTCACATATGTATGTATTAGAAGAACAGTTGGTGGCTAACTGCAACCACCTCCCCTTGAAAACATTTACCTGATAATATTCCCCGAATTCTTCTTCAAACGTTTTTACGAATTTCTTATCGTTTTTGCAAAGTTTCTCTACAGAATTTTTTTTATTTTTGAAATAATGCTCTATATTGCTGCAAATTATGTAGATATTAATCGAAAATTTTAAATTATCCCAAGTTTCAGTATTTATGAGCGCAGGATCCAATTTCCCCAACATTGATTGCTCATAATCTTTTACTCTAAAGAAATATTTAATTTTTCTCTCCATCAAATTAAACAGTTGTTCATCTAAATCCATGTTTCCTTGACTAGTTGAACCTTTTACGAAGGAAAAAATTTTTTTTGATTATGAAAATTTTAAAGAAACACATTAGAATTACAAATTTTGGAGGCTTTAGCCGTCGGGCAGGAGCTCTACCTGCGACAACGCTAATAGAGTTCGCTTGACCTCGCTTACAACTATGTAGGTGCTCTACTGAGGTACAGAGGAAACGACTATTTCCTTCTTTTCTTCGCCCAAAATTTAAGAATATTAATTTTTGAAAGTGTGTTTATCATATTAGGAAGGTTATGACCAATCTTTCCGAGTTTTGGAACCGGTTCCCTATGCCCCTGTTTCAACAAAAAAGCCAAGAGTGTTCTGGCCCTCCTTCACATTTTCTGGCCCGCCTTCCCTGTTTGGTCTTGCTTAGAGATCGGGCAAATAGGCGAAATCAAATAGGTATGTCTCCTAGTTCCGGAGCTGGTTCTTACGTCTCTATTCATTACAAGGGGACTAACAAAAGGGCCAAAAGTGTGCTAAGAGAATTTTTGTTCACCTTCAAATGTTGGTGTTGGTCCTTCTCCTAGTTGATGATAGCTAAAATCGCTATAATTTCCCCAATCATCCCAACCTGATCCTTTACATTTAATCGCCAAAAATGAAATAAAAATTAATACAATGACCAATTTTGGTTGAACTTTTAAAGGCATATTGAAGCGCTTTTTAGCTTCTTTTTGAGCTTTAAAGAATAGGGTAGGTGAGTGCCGCCAGTTTAGAATGGAGAATGGAAGAAGCCGAGCCAGACCTAGCCCTCTGAGTGGCTGTATATCAAAGCTCCAAAGCGAAAACCCCCCAAGAAAGGCCTTGATTAGGACCGGTAAAATTCAAAGTTGGCGGCACTCACATAATTCCAACCGTCTAAAAATAGCGGCAAATTAAAATTTAGGGAAGGGAGAGAAAATTTTAGTTCAATTTTCTTCTTTTAAATTTTATTTTAAAAGCTTTTTTTTAATTAATCGAAGGAGTGATAAAGAAAGGAAGACTGTTGACGAGGTTAAGTAAAATAGATTAATTTATATGGTCTCTCGACGACGTCTCTCGACGATAGCTCTCTCATTGTTGTCTGAAGCATACGACCGCTAAAAAATTTTTTAAAGCTTGGCAATTCCCTCCACTTCCTGGTTGGGAAGTAACATTGCCAAGAAGGTAGAGAATCGTCTAAAGATTTTTATTGAAAACGTGGCTCTAACGGCATGGGAGAATATGTCGACTGCCCATATGTAATGTAAAGCATATAGCTATTTATTTCCTGAGGCGGTGCAGTAAACGGTGTGCTGTAACGGATAACCTTCAGTCCGTCAGATGCTGGCTCGCACCTAGCCGCCGAATAATCTTTTGCACTTTAGCTGAAGGAGAAATGGATATAGATAGCCTCGTTCATCGGTCAAAAGAAACACAGAGACCAAAAAATGTCTTATTCCGTAAAGGTCGTTAAATCGAGATTCGACTATATTTACTAGCAAAAAGTGGTTGCTTATTTTTAATGTTTATTAGAATATTAAGGATTCTTTTGGAACAAGCTATCATTTTGGCTAGTAATACCGTATGTATGTATGAAGGATCATGCCGACAAAAAACCAAAATTCCCGATTTTTCGGGAATCGGGACGGTTGGATCTCTGTTATGTGTACATATCCTGATTGTTTTTTGTATTTATTAAAAACTTTTTATAAAAATCCTTAACATTTCTTGTCTGTTGCACGTAGAATTTTTTTTTAATTTTGGCATGTAGCCTAGAGAGAGACCAGACGATAAAGGCAAAAATCCATGCCGCATGTTCATATGAAATCACGCGCACATGCGTCTAATAGTGAGGGGGGATAAAAACAATGGGAATATAGGCGAGAAAAGTCAACGAGAGTCAACGCGCAAGACACAAAGCGACTTTTCTGTTGCCACAACATAATAGGGAATTGATAAGAGTAGGGAAGAGAGGGGATGAAGAGAGAAGGGAGGGTGGGGGGGGTATAAGGTGAAGGGAGGGAGGTGTCTTTCAAGGAGATGGAGGAAGGTAAAGAGAGGGTCTTTCTAAGGGGGTCTCTGTGTGTGAGGGGTCTCTGTCTCTCCCTTTGTCTCTCTCTTTATTTCTCTCTCTGGTCTCTCTCTCTCTAAGGGTGAGGGAAAGCTAAAAGGGTTTATCTTCTCTAATTGATAGCAGGTGAAGAAAATAGAATTTTTTGTATAGAGAAGAGGAATTGAAAAATAGTGTGGTAAATGGAAGAGAGAGGTAGAATGGAGGGAGAAGAGGGAAGAGCGTCTCCCATCTTTGTAGAAGGGTATTCCGGTAGTGGTAAAGTCCGTTTCGTTCCCATAATTCTTCAAAAATTCCGTCACTTTTTCTTATCAACCCAAAAATTTTTTCAATTTTTCGCGATTTTTGGAAAGATATTTTTGAAGTAAATTTTTTATTTACAAGGAAAATTATGCGGCTCAAACTGGTCAAAACCCCTAAGGGGGATTTTCCTTATCTTTTTTTTTGAATTTGGTCAATTTTAGGTCAACCAAGTTAATTTCTGGGGCAAAAGAATTACATATGCAAACATATACATATAACTCCCTATCTCCCGTTAATATTTCTTCTACGTCAGTAGGGGTTACACCACAAGGTACCGCAAGCCCAAGATACCGCAGAGCTATAAATTCATTCAAAGTAATCGAATCCGGGACGTCCTGGCATGGTTCGGTGCATCTCGACGAGCTGAGTTGAACTATACCAGAGCGTTCCGGATTCGAAGTTATAGCTCTGAGGTACCTTGGGCTTGGGCTTCTGGCCTGCTCCGGTCAATAAGTCCCAAAGGGTCGTATTAACGAAATTCTACTGCATATACAAGTGAATCAATCAGATCCGTTTCAAAGAAATTTTTATAGTTTACCTTATAACGCTTGGAAAATCTTCAAAAAATTTTAAAATTATAAAAAAAACTTTTTATGCGAAGAAGAAAAGTAGGAGAGTTATAATTAAATGAAATGTTATATAACAAGGTGCCATTTTATAAGGGGTAAAATAAATAAAATTAACAAATTTTAGGTTTTTTAGTTTTTTTAATGGAAAAGATTTGTCTTAAAAAGATTTGTCCACCTATAGACCAAGACCGAAAACCCCAAAAAAATGTATAGCCAAAATTGAAAACCAATTCTTGTATAGCTTTACAAAATACTTTCTGGAAACTAGTGATGTTCGGGTATCCCGACTCCCGACACCCGACTCGGGAAATTTCCCGAGTTTTTGGCCTCCCGATCCCGACCCCGACTCCCGATGGCAATTCCCGACTAAGTCGGGAAATTTTTACACCCCTAAGAATGGCTTTTTCTGGTAAAATTTTATTTTTGAAGGGAAAAAATAAAGAGAAAAAATAAAAAAAGGGAAAATAAAATATTTAATTTTTTTCCCTGACAACTATTGTTGAGAGGTGGTCGAGTGGTTAAGTTGAGTGCCTAAGTTACTTTGGTTGGTCTAGGTTCGAATCCGGGTTTGGAGTATTTTATTTAAATAATTTTTCCATCCAAAAATAAATGGTTTTTAACATTTATTTTGATATTAAAATTTTACAATTATTTTTTTCTATATTATAAACGTCAAAAAACTGTAGAAAAATTAATTTAGTCATGAATTTTCAAAAATTTTCGCCTGCGGCGCAGAAAATCGAAGAAATCATTACAAATTTTTCTAAATTTTGCTTGCAGCGCAGAAAATAAAGAATATCAGAGCTCTTAGCCTTGCAAAATTCTCAAAATTTTCGCCTGCGGCGCTGAAAAATGAAGAAATATGCCTTCTTGGCCATCCAAAATTACAAAATTTTTGCCTGCGGCGCTGAGGGAGGAAAAATTTGTCTTCTTGGTCTTCCAAATTTAAAAAATTTTCGCCTGCGGCGCAGAAAAAGGATGAATCTAGCTCCTTGTTTTTCCAATTCTCAAAATTTTCGCCCCCGGCGTTGAAAATGGAAGAAATTTTACAGCTTGGCCTCAAAAATTCTCAAAAATTTCGCCTGCGGCGCTAATAAGGAAGATGTCTGGCCTCTTGACCTTCCAAAATTCTCATAATTTTCCCTTGCAATGCAAAAAACCGGAATTTTTGGCGCCGAAGGCGCCAAAAATTTTTTTATTGTAAATTCCCGACTCCCGATCCCGACTCCCGAGGTCATTTCCCGACCCGACTCCCGTTTCCCGATTCCCGAGTTTTTTCTTCTCCCGAACATCACTACTGGAAACTAAAATAATCACTGGTTCTATAGCAGGGGTGTGCCAGTTTCGCGTTTCGCAGATTTTCGTGTTTCGCCTTTCGCGAAGTTTCGCGTTATTAGACGTTTGCGTTTCGCTTTTTAAAATCTGTTTTGGCACACCTCTGTTCTATAGTCCACCGTATTTATTCTAATATAACGACAGTCTCTAATACAAAGGCAGTCTCTATTCTAACGACAGTCTCTAATAAAACGACACCCCAGAAGAGGGTTGAAAATTAAAACGACATGTGTTATATTAAAACAAATACGGTATAATAGGCTCTTAAAATAGACATGTCCTGATTACAGGATTTCAAGGAAAGTATTTTTGACTATTTTAGTTTCTGAAGGTATTTTTCCACTTTTTACCCAAAAAATAAGATAATAGAAAATAAAGTCCCCCTATGTTACGCTCAATAATGAGCGCTCAATAATAAGCTCAATAATGAGCCTTTTCCGTCTTTCTTCCTTTTTCTTTTTCCTCCAAACCATTTAAAAAATTCAATTTCCTCCAAGATGAATAGTTCCCCCTTTCTTTCTACCTCCTGTAGTAGTAGCACTTCTCGCAAACGTTGGCATATCCAACCTGCTCTTCATTTGTTCCCTAAAACTCCAGCTTCTTGCCTTTTCACGTCCAAGAGGCTTTAGAGCACTCGATGACGCTTGTGGATCTTCTCTCATAAATGGGTTAACAAAATCTTTTTCTTCTATATGTTCATTCAAATCTTTAATCATTTTTTCAACATCCTCCTTGTTGTAAATTCTCTTGTCTTTATCTTTCGCTTTCTATAATTTTTATTTTTAATACTTCTCTTGAAAAATTTTTGATTGTAGGGCCCAATCCAGGCATGATTATAGGGCCAATTCAGGCATGCCTCTAGTAGAGACCCCCGAAATACACCGCCGGTCTAGTGGATAGGTGAAAAATAGACTGATATTTTACATATCAAATCAACAATGGTATGCCTTATTTTGGCCCTACTCCAGTTTATGCGTTCAATCGACTTTTATGCGTCCAATCAAAAGAAAATTAGATTTTTCTTAGTATTGCAAAGTTGGGGCATGGTTCCAAAACATTTCTTCATGTTCGGGACCTACGCCCACTGGGTCTGGGACCGTTCTAAACCATATTCCTCGAAATTTCGGAAAGTTATAGCCAATTTTTAAAAATTTCGCAAAAACAATTGTAACTTTCCGAAATTTCGAGGGATAGGGTAATGAACGGTCCCAGACCTAGTGGGCGTAGGTCCCGAACATGAAGAAATGTTTTGGAACCATACCCCAACTTTGAAATAATAAAAAAATCTAATTGTTTTTTGATTGGACGCATAAACTATCATTGGACGCATAAAAGTTCATTTGTTGTGTCCGCACTCGCAGAAAGAATATAAATGAAAATAAACAACCCAGCATCGGGTTGGATGGTGGCACAGTCGGTTGTGCTTCGGTTTGGGCCCTTTCCGTGATGGTTCAATTCCATCTCCCATCCACGACATGACACATTGGACGCATAAAAGTTCATTGGACGCATAAACTAGACCAGCGCCAAAAATTTTTTATTTTACATCAAACATTTCCTGTCCATCAGTTTCTTTGATCATTTGATTGAGCTCTTCAAAAAAATCTTTACAAAGTTCTTTGACAGCTGTTATTTCCCGTTGAAAATAATGCTTTATGCTATAACAAATTTGGATTAGATCGAATAAAAATTTATTTTTCTTGTTAAAATTTTCGTGATTCCGTTGTGCAATCAAAACTTTTATCAAATTTTTTGTTTTTGAAAAATATTTAATTTTCCTTTCCATCAATGTTATCAGTTCGTTGTCTAAATCCTCTGTTTGTGCAAGTTGCCCATAATCACCTTCCACATGTTGAGTTAAGGCATTGAACATTGCTATAGCATCATTTTTGTTGTAGTGCTCATCAACACGAGGTTCCTTTAATTATTGGAATAATTTAAGGGCCATGCTCCTAATAGCATGCTCCCTTTATATCAAAGTTAGACCAAAATTAGATGAGTAATCAAATCCTTACTGTTACGACCCCGCTTACGTAGAGGACTATAACAGGTACTTTATCACACGAACGAAATACAATGAAGATTGTGGCAGGAAGAATGGACAGGTGAAGAGACTCGAGAATTAACTAATGGCTGGCTTTTATAGTAAACACTTTTAGGGCTGACGCCCATACACAACACTTACGGGTTTTGAGAAGTTCCGGTTTAATCGGAACTCCTTACAATACGCCCGTTTGATGGATAGTTGATATAATATCCTAGCCCTTTTTAACAGGCAACCCACTCCTGAAGGCTTTCTCGTAAAATATTAGGGAGATAACCGGCCAACTTTTGGTCTGTGTGAAAGCGTAGATTGAATGTATTACCCTTTAAAATTTGTTAAAAACTAAAAATTTTTTGAGTACCTTAGATTCTGCTATATTATAAATATGATACATTTTTCCAAATTCTTTTACAAAACTCCTCTTTGATATACCAATCACTTCGTCGGAACTCTTTTTTTTGACAAGATTCATTTTCTTACCAAGACTTTTACCAATTTTTTGTAAGAGAGACTTTTCTTTACCATTACAAAGTAACTTAACATCCTCTTCTAATTCGGTAAAATAATGTTTTATATCCTTACAAATTCTGTAGATTTTATAAGAGATGAGTAAATCCTTCTGAATCTTTTCTTGAGCCTTGTTACGTAAATCTACTTCCAAAACATTTTTTATGATTAAGAAGTATTTAATTTTTCTCTCCATCAAACCATACAATTCGTAATTTAACCCTCCGTCTTCGTGATGACTTGAACCTTTTGTTAAAATAAAATTTTTGATTAAAGAAAAATGTAGGAGCAGGTCCGGAACCAGTTCTGGGAAAGGTGCCCTCAAGTTGCTCTCCTTCCTAACAAAAAGAGAGAGAGAGTTTGTCATCGCCAGGGAAACTCTCACAAGCGTAACAGTGAGAGTCTTTAACATAGTTAGGAAATTTTTACTTAGCCTTTTGCGCCTGTGGTTCAAAAAACAAAAGGTTGTTGGATAGGCTGTAGTTCAGTAAGAGTGGCGCGAGGCCGAGGTTCTCACGCATTCTCAAATCTCGGTCTCGGTGTTCGACCGATTCTTGATCTCGGTCCTCGTCAAGAACCTCGCCGAGGACCTCCTAATCCTCCCAAATCCCTCGCTATCTCCTAAAACCCTCTACTATAGGATAACATCAGTTAACACAATGTTTGTACAACATCGACCTCTGCCATAAACCAACAAAATGCCCAAAAATTCCCGTAGATTTTTGGGAATTACGTCGTTTTTTGGGTCGGAAATTCAAGATTTCCCAAAATCGGGAAGTTTCTATGTCAGTGCGATCCCTGCTTTACAACCACGTTCATTCTCGTTACCCAACAGAGCCAAGAGACCGCACCCTTAAAAGGACTTTTTTGGCCACCTGTAATCGTGCTCCCATATATAGGAGCTTCTTCTATTTCTTCTTCTTCTACTTCTTCTTCTTCTTCTATTTCACCAGGATAACCTCCCAGTTCAATTTCACTATAATAACCAGGACCGGATCCTTCACATTTAATCACCAAAAATAATATAAAAATTAATAAAATGACCAATTTTGGTCGAAATTTTGAAAGCATATCGAAGCGCTTTTTGCTTCTTTTTAAGCTTAAAATGTAGCTTAGAGAGTTAAATTTCCTTAAGTTAGACTTGTTTAATTCTAAATTTTAAATTAATTAAATTATGTAAAGAAATGAAGGGGAAGAGTTGATAGTAAATATAATTAGACATGTAAGGGCTGTCGACGATTCCCTCCCCTCCCTGTCAAGGCCAAGCATTCAATAAAAATTTACTTGTTTAAAATTCCCTTTTTCTTTTGAATGCGATGGGCAGGGCTGTTTCGAAATTTCGATTTATGAAGAATTTTAATTCGAAATTTCGATTTATGAAGAATTTCAATTCGAAATTTCGATTGATTTAGTTGTTTTATTAGCTGTGTTTGCTGGCTATTACCTTTCTTTTCTTTGTTTTTAGGGATTAAGCGATTCAAAGCTAACTTGAAAAGTTGTTAAGAACTAAGAGGAAACATGCTTTCAATGTCTAAACGTTCCTTGCAGACTGCAAAAATTCAAACCCAAGCAGTCCTCTTAAGAGCCATAGATTTTATAAGTGAAAGTAAAAAATGACCATTTTTAACTTGTTTGATAAAAAAATTTCTGGGTTTTAATATTTTTTCTAAATTTATAGGAAATGTCTTGCTTAGATTTTCTTAGATGGTTAGATCTTTTTAAATCGGTTTTAAGATAAGAATACCCCTTTTTAATTTATAGTTCGACAAAGTGAGTATGTTTACTCGGATTTTTTGAGATCGAACGAATCCGTGTGGGGACGAGTCCGATGAGGACAAATACGCGCTTTTGGCTCCCGGAGATTTGGGGAGTGGACATTTGGGGAGTGGACAATTGGGGAGTGGAAATTTGGGGAGTGAGCGGACATTTGGGGAGTGGACAATTGGGGAGTAGACATTTGGGTAGTAAGTATTAAAAAAATTTAAAAATAGATTTTTTGGCCAATAAAAATAATTTATACACAGTGAAGGTGTTTTTGTGGAGTTATAAAGGGTAAAATTCAATTCCCCCACTTTTTTCCTTGCTCAACGTATTAAAAAGTGGTCAGTCAATCTTAGGTTATAGAACTCGTCGAGCTTCGTCGAATGTCAAAGCTCCCACTGTATCGTTTTTAGCGCCGCAGGCAAAACGTTTAAGAATATTTGAAGGCTAAGAAGCTAGATTTCTTCCTTTTTCATCACCGCATGCGAAAATTTTGAGAATTTTGAGAGGTTAGTTAAACGCCGTCTAGAGTGACAGTATCCCGTTTATGCCGTTTATCTAAGACTATACCATTCCGTTTAATTTTACCAAAAAACCCATTTACCATATACCGATTATCGTTTAGCTAAACGGTTTTGTGCTACCCTAATTTCTAGTGAAACCATGACCCCCGACCGAAAAGTCAATCCCGACTCCGAACCTCGACATGCCTTTACCAGCAAACCCCGATCACCGACATACCAGCCCCCGAAGGGAGGTTGCTATCCTACTTTTATGGGTGTACTCAACCGGCTACAGACATCAAAATATCTTTAAAATCTTTGAAACTCCACAAAAACACCTTCACTAGTGTATAAATTATTTTTATTGTCCGAAAAATCTATTTTTAAATTTTTTTTAATACTTACTACCCAAATGTCTACTCCCCAATTGTCCACTCCCCAAATGTCCGCTCACTCCCCAAATTTCCACTCCCCAATTGTCCACTCCCCAAGTGTCCACTCCCCAAATTTCCGGACACGGCGCTTTTTGTCCAGTGGGATGGATCAGAGTGCCTATAAGCAAGGTTCCAAGAGCTAAACATTTTAAGAGAGGTTGGAACCTTAAAATTCAAAGTTGGATGCAACTAACCGTTGAAAAATACCAAAAAATTAAAAAAAAAATTCAAAAATAGGTGAAAAAATTAATTTCGTTTTATTTTAATTTATTTTAAAGGAGAGAAATAAAAGGACGTTGACATGAGTAAGTAAAATATACATTTACTGTCAAAAAGGCTCCGGTACAAAATATGGAATCGTTAAAATATGGAATGGTTAAAATCGCGAATAGGCTAAAAAGGGGTTAAAATACCGAATCGTTAAAATATGGAAACGTTAAAATATCGAATCGGGTAAAAAAGGGTTAAAATATGGAATCGTTAAAATATGGAATGGTAAAAATGTCGACACGGCCAAAATCGGTCAAAATGTCGAATTCTTTTAAAAAAGGGTCAGATGAGTGCCATACGTTGATTGTTGATAATTCTTATCAACTTATTGATGATAAGTTGATTGATAAGTCTCTTATGTCGTAGTCCGGCGCAATCTTTTCTGCCCGAGTTCATTGTATTTTACCGAGTAAAACCGGACCGGATAAATCAAGCATAATCGACCGGATCCGGTCCGGCATGATCGTACGGATCCGGAAAACATAACGCGATCCTGATATGGAAAAATTAGAGTGGTGTGCATTAGTTTTTAGTTAAGACCTAAAGTTTGACCTTACCGTATACGGTACGAAATACCAAAAAATACCGATTAGCTCTTAAATTTTATCGGTCGGCATTCCTTACCGTACTACCGACACGGAATACCGAAAAATACCGTCGGTATTACTGTACTGTCCGGATTCTAGTTTTGGCGCCATTTTTAAAAAAATTCGACATTTTGACCCATTTTGGCCGTGTCGACATTTTTACCATTCCATATTTTAACGATTCCATATTTTAACCCTTTTTTAGCCTATTCGATATTTTAACCATTCCATATTTTAACGATTCCACATTTTAACCCCTTTTTAGCCTATTCGCGATTTTAACCCATTTTTACCCGATTCGAGATTTTAACCCTTTTTTAGCCTATTCCATATTTTAACGATTCGATATTTTGTCCGGACACGGTCAAAAATCCCCTCCTCTCTCTCTAATGCTAAGTCACGCAATCGAGGGAGAGCTATTGTCGAGCGTAGGTAATGCTTATAAGAGCTGTCAACGATTCCCTCCTCTTCATGTCACCGATAACCTTCCCCTCTCCTCTCCTCTCCCCCTTCCTCTCCTCCTCTTCCCCTTCATGCCAGTCTTGCTATCGAGGGGAGGTTGTTGACGATAGTAAAATGCCCCTATCCTTAATCTTGTGGAGCTTTAACTATTCTCCCACCCATCCCCCCTTCTCCCATTTCTGTCAAAGTCATGCAATCAATAGGTAATCCGCAGCTTATTTTAAAAAATCCGCAAGTGAAAAACGCAATTTGTCCAGCCTCCTAGTCCTCCTACCAACTCCCGTTTCTCTTCACCCTACACTTTCATAGGTAAGATAGTTTTAGAGAAGGGATCGCTCGCCTCCTTTAACTTTTATACTTTTATATAATAAACAATTTTATGTTTTATACAATTTTAAAGATAAAATTTTACAAAGAAAATGCTTAAAAAGTTCGACAATTTAAAAAAATTCTGTACATAAGAGGGATCAGAGCTGCGCGAAAATTTCGTTTCATGGTTGCGGAAAGGAGTGACCAAGAGTATTCTTTAAGGGTTATTCTTCTCAAGGAAATGAAACGGAGAGTTCTCCTATTTTCCTCAAGCTAGGAAGAATTTAAAATTTCCGTGTAGCTCTTATCGGGAGATGTCTCGGGTTACTCGAAACCCGGAGATTTTTCAATCCGTTTTCTCGAGACATCCCTGTTATACTATAAAAAATTTCTCCAGTTTAAAATACAAATTTTTGGAGTCTCAAGGGTGTATATAAAATTTGCGGGTTCGGAGTCAAACAAATTGAATGGATAGGGGTTCAACTTTAGACTATATACAGTAGAGCCCGGCCTGGGTCTGGACTAACAAATAATGCCGCGGTTTTTCCTGGGCCTGAGTTTTTCCTGGACTACAGGCCCAGGATCCAGTTTAGGTCAAGAAATCAAACCCCAGAGTCCAGGAACAGGTCCAGGCTTTTCAAAATTTCCGGTCTCTACTATACATTCAGACCTCGATTTTACCTCCAAAAATACATACCCTCAATTTAAGATAAAATCTTTTCTAAGCAATACTCCCTCAAAAATTTCTTAGTATAAGAGATTTTTACACTTCCAAGGGTATTCATAAAATCGAGGTCTATCTCTATGTACATATTTTTCTCTCAACAAAAAATGACGTTAAAATTCGCTTTTTCCTCAAAAGGGTTTACATAAAAGGTTTAAACGAGAGAACGGACTGGAAGGGTCGTGAGCAGGGGTGGGCGCAAGAGACAATCTCAAAAAACGCAAGACGCAAAACGCAACGCAAGGCCAAAATTTAACGCAAATAACGCAAGACGCAAAACGCAAGAGCGCAAAAATAGGGAAAAAAATTTTTTAAATCAAGTATTAGTTATTTTTCAGTTAAAATAAAGTATTACTATAAGTCAGCGTTTCCTACTCGACTTTGTGATACATGTAAGTTGGATGGGTAATGATTTGAGTTATCCTGGATACAAGGGATTATGAACGATATCAGAGGATTTAAAGGGATAATTTGGAGGGATCAAGGAAATCATGGGATTATCGACGGATGTCGGGTGAGTTGGGAAGATAGCAAAGGATGAAGGCTATAAGTAGTTATGGATTGATATGGGGATAACGGGAGACCTGATCTCCAGATAATGCACCGTTATTCTTCAGAGCCGTTCCATGATGGAAAATTGATATTTAAATACTCTACTTTTAGCGCCGCAGGCAAAAATTTTAGGAATTTTGGAAGGCCATAAAGCCAGATTTCTTCCTTTTTTAGCGCCGCATGCGAAAATTTTCGGAATTTTGGAAAGCCAGAAAACAGATTTTTTCCAATTTTGCCCCCAGATTAGAAGATTAACGGGAAGAATTAATTTATTAATCTCTAGATATATTCATCATATCCTCTTAATCACTCGAAGACCTGTTTAATTCTGACAATCCATTAATATCTTCTCGAAATTGATAGATTCCCAGATATCCCTAGAAATCCCCGACTTAACCACTCCTGATCCTTCTTCATTTTCAGCGCCGCAGGCGAAAATTTTGTGAATTTTGGAAGGCCAGAAAGCCAGCTTTCTTCCTTTTTTAGCGCCGCAGGCGAAATTTTTCAGAATTTTGGAAGGTCAAGAAGCCAAATTTCTCCAATTTTGTCCTCAGATTGGTTATATTTTTTGCGTTAATTTCATCGAAAATAACGCAAAACGCAAAACGCAAAAAAAGGCCAAAATTTAACGCAAATAACGCAAAACGCAATGCGCCCACCCCTGGTCGTGAGTAAGGTTGGCTGTTACGGGTATCCGGAACCTAAAAACCTCGGGTATCCGGAAATTTTCGGTTCGGATACCGGTTCCGAATATCCGGAGATTTCCCAGGAATCATCATCCTTAGTCGTGAGTAGACAGTCAAAACCTCAAATAAAATGTGATTGGACGCATAAAGGTGCGATTAGATGTATGTACAATCTGGATAATAATCCGGAATACTGTACTTTACAAAGTCCCGATCTCTAGTTTAAACACTTCTTTTTAAATGTCAGTTAAATGTCAGTAAACATATCAGTATTTCTTTCATCTTTGTTCGAAGGAAGTTTTTTAAATTCGCTTCTATCTTTTTTATAGTTCGTTCCTCTATTTGAATTTAAGGTTTTTAAAACTCTCACAATTTTTAAGACGTTTTTAAACGGTTCGGTTAAAGTTCTCGTTTTGTTATTCGTTAATTTAGTTAACGATAAAAGTTCACTTTTTGATCTCTTCAAGTCTTTGTTTAATTTATTTTCTTTGACTTTTGTCTCTTTGTTCTCTTTAACATCTTCCTTAACCTCTCCTTTAACCTTTTCCTCTATTTTCTTTAAATATTTAAGGGTTTCTTCAGCAGCATTTGGTTCAAACCCTTCTTTATCTTCCACTTTCTAGTTTTAAATGGGGATTTTAAAATTAACTTATAAATAAGGTTTTAAATCTCTGCGGTAAAGAAAAAATGGAAAGAAACTAGGTTCTATTCCCTCATTTTTCCCCGTTTTTCTTTGGGGATGTCGGCTATAAACTCGTTTGCCGGAAAACATCTAGGTTATTTCCAGTTCAATTTTTAGGTCTCGGATGGTATGATAGACAAAATGACCATTTTGTAAAACGACCATTTGGAAAATCGATCATTTTCAAAAACGACCAATTGGAAAACGACCATTTGTAAAAACGACTAATTGGAAAAGCGACCAATTGGAAAATGGCCATATTTAAAATTGACCATTTTTAGAAATGATCATTTTGTAAAAAGGCTATATGAACAAACTACCTATGGAAAAGCCCCACTTGAAAGCATCCCTTTGGAAAAACACCATTCGGAAAAACGACCAACCACCTGTATAACAATAAAAACTTACGAAATTTAAATTATGGTCCAGTAACATTTTATCAAATGGCTTCTTAAATTCCTTATCCAAACACAACCCTAGCATATTTCCATTTAGACGTATAAAATAATGGCTTAAATTACTACAAATTCCTCTTATTTTCAACAAAACGCCAAAATTCAGTTTATCCAACATTTCATAATTTTCATCCCCCAATTTGTTTATGCTTTCAAATTCTTCGGCATTCAACTCGGTTTTGAACCAGTTTATTTTTTTCAACGTTTTTACTATTTTATTTTTGTTTTCAAAGAAAAAATTTATTTTTGCCTCAATAAATTCGAACAATTTTAGCTCTGGATTGTTTGGTTTTAATTTTAAAGGGTTGTAGACAACAATTTGTTTTTGATCTTCTGTGGGTTCTTTTGTTGGTTCTTCCTTATGTTCTTCTTCAATTTTTAAATTTTAGAGGGGTGCAATATTAAAAATTCGAGTAAGATTAAGGTACTTGGAGTAGGATTAGCGTTTCCTGGGAATCTTAGGATATTCGGATCTTCTGATATATGGATCCTTATCCGAACGGAATTTGGAATATCCGCCTTTCTGTTTTTGGATTAGAAATAAATTAGAAAAATAACTACCGTGTTTATTCCAAGTGAATAGCCGTCATCTATTTTTCAATACCCCCAAAAAGGGCCATTCAGATGGAGAGGAGAGGCCATGGAGAGGAGATGAGATGAAGAGGAGGCCATTGGAGAGGAGAGGGTGGAGAGGCCATTTAATTAGAATAAATACGTTAGTTTATACTATTGGAGAGACTGAACAGGGAGTGTCAGAAAACCCTACAACGATTCCCAACGACCTAGATTTTCTTCAAGATCTCGTCTCGGTCCGATCTCCAATTCCTAAAGTCTATAAAAAACTTGGAAATTTTGCCTACCATTCTGTCCATTTTCATTTCTGAATGATTGTAAAAGACTTTCGCCTTCTCCTTCTAACGCTTTACTTTTAACAAGTAAAATTAACAGAAAAAATAAAATGGCAACCATTTTTTCTTTAAATTTAGTTGTCGACATCGCGGCTTTCTTTTTCTTCTCGCGGATTTTTTTAAAGGATTCGTTCAATCCTTTAAATTAATAACGGCAAAAAATTTTTTATAACTTTAATTGAAGGAAAAATGAATGAAGGGAAAGCTATTTTGTGGAGGGAGGGAGAAGAGAAGAGGGCGTTAAAAAGGAGGTACCCCTAGACAATCCCTCTCCCTCCTCCTCTCCCTCCTCCATCAATCGATAAAAAGATTCTTCCCTCCTTTTCTTCTCTTGCTCTTTCTTTATCTTTTTCTCTGTAACTCGAAGACCCTCCCTGTTATTCCCTTGAATACCCCACACCTTCCCATTCAAATCCTTCCCTCTCTCCTTCAATCCCATGCCTTAAAAAGATTCCTCCCTCCCTCCTTCTCTTCACTGACTCTTTCTTTCTCTTTTTCTCTAACTCGAAGACCCTCACTCTTATTCACTCGAATACAACACACCTTCACCCTCAATTCAAATCCTTCCCTCCCTCCTTCAATCCCCTCTCTTAAAACGATTCATCCCTCCTTCTCATCTCCTGCTCTTTCTTTCTATTTTTCTCTAACTGGCCCTCCATGTTATTCCCTCTTATTCCCCCTTCCCTCCCTCCCTCAATTCAAGTCCTTCCCTCTCTCCTTCAATCCTCTGCTTAAAACACATGCCAAAAAATTCAATATTGTAGTCTGCCCCTAATTTGTAGTTTGGGCAATATGTTTAGACAATCACAAGATATCCAACCTGTTTTATGATTCTTTAAAAATCTCGTGAATGCCCTTTTCTGAATTAATTGTCTAGACCTTTCATTTTTTCTAGAAATAATTTAGAAACCGTCTGGAGTCGGTAACTGACAGCCTGCACTACAGAAAAGGCTTTCACTTCAATAATGCAATAATAACTCTCGTGCCTTTATCTATGTTTTCCAAAAATTTCAAAATTTTTGATAAATAATTTCGAAAATTGTGGGCAAAAATGTTGATTTTTTGAAGAATGCCTAATTTTTCGAGGTCTATCGACTATAACTTCAGAAACTTTTGATGAAAAATTCTAAAATTTCTGGAGGAGGTAGGCAAGGATGTTAAAGAAATTTGAGAAAATTTTTATGAAATTAAGTCACGCCTAAGTGCCACTTTTTTATTCTCGCGCCAAAACGGCACGGCGCCAAAACGTCCCCAACCCTCGGCTGTTTGTAACTCCTTTTAAAAATAAAATGTTTATTAAAGTCTTCAGCCCCGCATCAATATCCAGAAATCATTCAGAAACCGTCAGACGGCACTACAAAACAGACTCTCATTTTAATCAAGCTCTTTCAATTGTTGCTTGCCTTTGCTTCAGCTATTTTTTAATTTTATATCCCCAATTGTCTAACACTCCCAAATTTTATTTAGATACTGAGTATACCGTATTTCCTTTAATATAGTGGTCGGCCATTCTATTTTTCAATCATCCTCCAAGGGGTCACTCTATTAGAGGGGGTCATTCAACAGGAGAGTGACATTCTATTAGAGGAAATACGGTAAATACCCTTTGATACTGCGTATTTTAATAAACGTTTCACCTACTTCATTGGGTATATCTTATAATGAAGTCCGAGTCTATTAGGGAAACCCTTTTGTTTTTCTCCAATACAAAAAATTTATAAAAAAAAAGAAAAATTTTATCGATAAAAAATAAATTTAAAATAATAATCTTTTAAAATAAAAGAAATGTTCAATTTTTTGTTTTTCTTACAATGAAACGGAAGGGCATTCCATCTACGGACCAAAATACCTACTCATTTATAACGACAAAATGTCACAACAAGTAAAGGACGACAAAAGGTCACATTTTGATAGTCGACAAAATGACACATTGTTATATACGACAAAATGCCACCTCTTTATACAACAAAATGCCATATTTTTATATACGACAAAATGTCACATTTTGATATACGACAAAATGTCACATTTTTATTTACGACAAAATGTCACATTTTTATATACGACAAAATGTCACATAGCTATATACGACAAAATGACACATTGTTATATACGACAAAATGTCACATAGCTATATACGACAAAATGTCATCTAGTTACTTTGGAAGGTATTTTGTCTCTTCCGGAGGGTATTTTGGTCAATGAATGGATACACCACACCCTACACATATAAATGTTCTTTTTTTAAATCGTTCTTTCTTCTCAGTTTAAAACTTAAAACTCTTTGGATATGTAGTAGTGATCCAATGATTTATTTTTTGAGGTTCTGTTTTTAATATGCTTTTATCAACATTAAATCCATTATCCATAAGACTCGTCTTTTTATCCAAAGTCTTTCCTAATGATAAATAAGAGCCTTTAGCTTCTCCTTTAGGCTTTATTAAACTTGTTACTGCCCTTGTGACAATCGTCGCTTTTCTCCATAAATTTTCTAGGTTTGTTTTTGAACGTGTCTTTGTCCCGTTTAAAAGCCCATTTCTTTCTTCACTTCCCCCTTCAATGTTGTCCAACAAAATGAATAAAAAGAAGCATAAAATGACCAATTTTGGGAGAAATTTTGGTGACATTTTTCGGTTGTCTTAAAAAGGATTTTACACTGCAAAAAATGTAAAATCAAGCCTCGCTCTAATACACACCCTTGGAGTCGAAAAATCGTCGCTTATAACGAGAGGTATTTAAATTGGAGGTATCCGAAGGCAGCTACACCCCCGCCTAGAGGCTAATAAAAATATTTTAAAGAATTCTCGTATAGGGAGGGGTGTGTCTTAAGTGAGGTCCGACCAACTATTAAATTAACACTATCAAGGGGAATAACTACTCCCTACCCTCTACCTCATTAAGGGGAATAATTTTATTTGAAAATTCAAAAAAAAATTTTTTTTTATTTTTCTTGAAAAATTTTTTAATTTTAATTTTGCAGGCAATAAATGAAGAAAGAAAATTTTTTAACGAAGAGGTGTCTGTCTATATAAAGAGGTAGTCAATGCCCTGCGCTCGCTCTTAATAACTACCCTCCTATAAAGATGAGAGACGCTCTTCCCTCTTCGCCTACTCCCTCCCCTCTACCTCTCTCTTCCATTAAAAATTCCCCTTCTCTATACAAAAAATTTTATTTTCTTCACCTGCTATTAATTAAAGAAGATGGCAGACCCTATAGCTTCCCTCCCCTCTCCTTCCTTCCCGTCCCCCTTAGAAAGACAGACCCCTTTAGAGACACATCTTCACCTTCCTCCCCCTCCTAGGAAAGACACCCCCCTCCACCTCCCTTCACCTTCTACCCCCCCCCCCCCCTCCTCACTCCCTTCTCTCTTCATCCCCTTAGAAAGACACCCCTTCCCTCCCCTTCCTTCCCTCTCCCTTAGAAAGACAGAGCCCTCTTAGAGACACCTCTCTTCACCTTCCTCCTCCTCCTAGGAAAGACACCCCCTCCACCTCCTCCTCCCTTCACCTTCTACCCCCCCCCCCCATTCTCTCTTCATTCCCTCTCTTCCCCACTCATATCCCTTCACTATTATGTTGTGGCAACAGAAAAGTCGATTTGCGTCTTGCGACAGAAAATAACATTGAATGAGGAGAGAAAATTGCGTTGGCTTTTCTCGCCTATTTTCGATTGTTTTTATCCCCCCCCCCCCCCCTTCACTATTAGACGCGCTTGCGCGTGATTTTATTTGAACATGTGGCAATATGGATTTTTGCCTTTATCGACGGGTCTCTCTCCTGGCTACATGCCAAGATTTAAAAAATTCTATATGCAACAGCCAACAAATGTTAGGGATTTTTATACAAAGTTTTTAATAAATACAAAAAACAATCAGGATATGTACACAAATATACGGTATGCCATAGATGGTAGCTTCTTCCGAGAGAATTCTTAATATTTTAATAAACATTAGAAGAAGCGACCACTTTTTGCTAGTAAATACAATCGAATCCGATTTAACGAGCTTTTCGGAGTAAGGCATTTTCTTTAGTTCTTGACAAATGAATTGTGCTATAACCATTTCTCCTTCAGCTAGAGAGACATTAGAAGAAGGCGGCTGGGTGCGAGCCAGCAGTAACAGCAGAGGTGGATCGGAACAGTCAGAGGTGTCGGAAATCGTAACTAACTCAAAAGTCGGAACTCTGGTGGAGGAAGGAAAAAATCGTCAGAAATCGGAATTCCTACCCACCTCTGATCTACAGGACTGACATGTTATCCGTTACAGCACACCTCCTCCTGCTTAGCCTTAGGAATTAAATAGCTATATCCTTTACAATATGTATTTCTCATAGAGAAAAACTAAGGTGACATCTTTGGCAAAATGAAAATTCATCTCTAAAGAAAATTAATTGATAAAGTCTGCCATTAAAGGGAAACACCTTGTTTTATCAACCCTTTTTAAACTCTAAACGACAAAGAAATTTTTTAGAGATGCAATTTTAATTTTTTACAATTTTTTACAATTTTTACAAGATGGGTGGGGTCCGAACAGAAAGTTGGGGTCCGGACATTCTCTGTATTTCCGAATATCCGTGTCTCACTTGGGAAGAAGTTTTCAGAGAATTTTCCTAGTTTTTTTGAAAAAATTTTCTGACCCCCCCCCTCCTTCAAGACAACCCAACTAGTTAGTAGAGATGTCCAAGACCGAAAATTTTCCAAGACCAAGACTTCACCCCAAGACTTGACTTTGACTCAAGACCAAGATTCTTGGACATCTCCACTAGTTAGCACCACCCAACAAATAATTATCTTCTTCCTCGTTTGAACTCATTTTTAAATTTTTATCTTTGCTTCCATAAAGCCATTTTTTTCTTAATCCTGTTGTTACACGTCTAACTAAATTTCTAAATTTTTCATTAAGTGTTTGGTGTTTTTTGTCGAATGGTTTTGAATAAATTATTTTGTGAAATTCAGAATTTTCATCAATTAATGTATTTTCTTTTTCCTGTTAATTATTTAAATTTAAAAAATTATTTTGAAAATCAAAACGGTCAGACCATCAAAACGGTCAGAACAAAAATGAAAACTTTTAATTTTTGTTCATCTACATGCCCTTAGGATCACCTTTTTCATGTACATTTTCATTTGGAGCCCAATGTTGTGGATGGGGTAGGGTGGGGGATGCAGAACAGGGCTGTGCGCCAAAATTTTCTCGTGGAACGGCAAACGCCAATTTTTCAAATTTTTAAAACACGCCAAAAGTAAAATGCCAAAAAATCAGCCAGAAATGACGCTCAGCCCTGATGCAAAATAAAGAGTAGGAGAATAAGAAAGGTGTTTTCGAAGTCTCCTACTGTTATTCTGTCTATTCCAGTCACTGCCTTCCTTCAACCGTGTCAGGGCAGTTTTTCGAACGGACAAAACTTCGACCGACAAAACTTGCTAAAAGACCCCAAACTATTGAAAATTCATATTTTTCTCATTGGACGAAGTTATGATCATAAGAAGTTCTGTCTGGACGGAGTTTTGATAATTCGAAGTTTTGCCCCTCACGCCTTTAGCAGCAGACTAATAAATAAATTATAAGCTTACAAATGTGGTCTCAGCAGATTTAAGCATTTTATCAAATTTCTCAGTAAACTTCTCTATCGAACAAATATCCTTAGCAATTTCAATGTGTTCCTCAAAATAATTCTCCAAATCCCCACACATCTCTCTGATTTTTAAGAACGTTACAAATTCAAATTTTTCCAAATTTGCAACCGATTTCTTGACCGTTTTTAATTTTTTATTCTTTTCTTCGTCCTTTTGTCTACTTAAATATCCTTCAAAATCTGCAAATATTTGTGCATTTATGTGCCCAAATTTAATTTTTTTCAGTTCGTTTTTTAGACAATTTATGAGCATTTTTTTACATTTTATTTCTTTGTTTTTCTCAAATAATTTTAAAATGTTGTCACGCATATTTCCAAAAGTTGTAATCTCGGGATTCTCTGGTAGCAGAAATTTAACTGAATTTATATTTAATATTTTTTAAACATTGGACTAGGGTAGCTCCCCATACCCCGACGATTTTTTGGCAAAAACCCCGAAGGCACTACCCCGACCTTAAAAAGGTTTGAACATAAAATGGTCAAAATTATAAAATGGTCAGAACAAAAATGGAACTTTTAAAAATGGTCAACACAAAAAATGGTCAGGTCAGAAAATGGTCAGAAAAATGATTAGGACCAACATCGGTCTGTACAAAAAATTGTCAAAACAAAAATGTTTGGGTATAAAACAGGGCTGTGCGCCAAATTTTGCGAGGCGCGCCAAACCCCATTTTTTCAAATTTTTAAATCACGCCAAACACAAAACGCCAAAAATCTGCCAAAATGAACGCCAACACAAAACCAAACGACATGACGCACAACCCTTATATGAAATACAAAAAAACATGTCTTGCCTTCATCCTTTTTCTCTTCCTTAATTTCTCCAATTTCCTTGCTTCCTTTCGGTAAAAGACTCATTGTTTCTTTTTCAGCAGAATTATCAAATTGCTGACTATATGAAATATTGTTAGCCAATAAATAAGACAAAGTGAGTAATAAAAAGACCAATTTAGGTCTAAATTTTGTTAACATTTTTTAAACTTTGTGTTGGTGTAGTAGGAATAAAGCACCTAAAAGTTGTAAAGAAATGAGGAAGGAAAGGTTTATTTTTAAGTAAAGCCTGATTTAGCATTATCGAGGCCCTATTTTGGGCCATAACTTTTTTGATTCCTAACCGATTTAAATAAATATTATATCAATCGAAAGCTCTGGATGTGGGGATCATTTTAGCTAACTAGACTTATTTACTCCGATCGTCCTATAAAAAGTTATGTGTGAATAAGTACACGCAATCGTGAATTTTTATAATTATTCGGGTGTAACTTGACTTGTTATAGTCAGCCATAATTTGTAAAATTCTAGTCCAAAATTCTTAAATTTTTGGAGAACATAGATAAACATACGAGGGTTATTTTTGAAAAAAAAAGTAACTACCGTATTTGCTAAAATAATTACCCAGGGTAATTATTGTTTCAACATCTCGCTGAAGGGGGTAATTAAAAGAGAGGGGGTAATTAAAAGAGAGGGGGTAATTATTTGAGCTATTTTTAAAAAGGCAAATTATAACTATTTTTAAGTGGAGTAATTATTTTTTTCAGCCTCTCTGAAGGAGGTAATTAATAGGGAGGGGGTAACTATTTGAGAAAGGGACATTATTTCAGCATTTACGGTATTTCTAGCTAATTTAATTTTATCTGCCTCCGGTTTATACATTCAACTTAACGGCTTAGTCTCTTAAAGAAACTTCTCTTTCAACAATTAAAAATTTTAAAATTAAACAAAATTTTAAATAAAAAATTTTAATAGAGGAGAGAGAAAAATTAATTAAAGACTTTTTAAAGGGCAGAATAGACAATATTAATTGAAATGTCAATAGCTTCAATGTACAAACTACAATCACAAACTATCAGACATTTAAATAAAATTGTCAATGTCTATTAATTTTTTTAATCGATTTTAATAGAGGGGGAATTTAAATAAAATTTTTTAATAAAAGAAATTTAATTTATCCAACATTAACGTCAAGTCCAGTCCCAACACCTATTCCCCCTCCAGGCGGGCCTATATTAAAGCCTCCACCAAGTCCAAGGTTGAATAAGTTGCCGGGCATATTGCCCCCTCTCCATGAGGGTTGTTGATAGTATGAGGTACCTATGGTAGTATTTTTTGTGTTTTCGTTTCTCGTGTTTTTGTGTTTATAATGTTATGTTTTATGCTGTATTTTTGTTGTATTTTTAGTGTTTTTGTATTTTCGCGTTTCTGTATTTTTGTGTTTTTGTATTTTTAGTGTTTCTGTATTTTATGTATTTTGTGTTTATTGTTGTATTTTTGTGTTTTTCATGTTTTGTGTTTTTCGTGTTTTTTATATTTTTGTATTCTAATGTATTTTTTGTACTTTGTGTTTACTGTTGTATTTTGTATTTTTGTGTTTTTCTAGTTTTTGTTTTTGTATTTTATGTATTTTGTGTTTATTTTTGTATTTGTGTTTCTGTATTTTATGTGTTTTCTTTGTGTGTTTTTGTGTGTTTTTCAATATTTCTAACTTACCATAATATGGGTAATAATAACTTGGAGTTTGATAATAATATTGTTGATTATTTCCACAATATCCATAATTTGGGTATTCATATGGTTGGTAATTTTGGTAATAATAAGGATATTGTATTTGTTGTCTTTGATATACTGGGGATTCTACATATCCATTTTCAACAGCAGGCGGGCGAATGATTGAAGGTTGGAGGCTAATTAATTTATTTTTTATTTTAATTTAGAGTTGTACCCCGACCCCGTACCCCGAACCCCGACCCCGTTCCCGAACGATTTTTTCACGATTCTCCCCGACCCGAACCCCGCCCCGAAACATTTCGAAAACCCCGTACCCCGACCATAAAAGTTTCGGGGTTATCGGGGTTTTATACACCCAAAAAATGCCATTTTTGTGAGAATTTTAAGAGAAAAATTTTAAAAATTTCCTCACAATTTACTTTGCCTTTATTATTTTTGAAAGAAAAATGAATGAAATATCAAAATTTTCTTTCCTTCTTAATTAAGAGACTTGTGGTTGAGTGGCTTAGTTGTTGGTTTTAGCCTATATTTCCATTAATATAGGATTGGGTTCGGATCCAATAAGGAGAACTCTTTTGTTTTTATATTTCTTTACAAAAACAAATTATTAACGAGTTAAATTTTAATTTTAAAATATTAATTTTATTTTTAACTGATATCCCTTGAACGACCCTTAATCCTTCAAACCCCTTGTATCTCACCAGTAAGGGGTTCCCAACCATAACAGTTGGAAAACTAGCGAGGTCCTGTTAACGGGAATCAGAGATATAAAGGAATTTGTAGTATATCGAAGAATTAAGGAGTTATAAAGGGATTTAAAGGGATATAAGGTTTAGATTAAAATGGATTTGAAAGAATTACGTGAATTTAACGGAATTAACAAGGATTTCGTGGGAGATTTAAGGATTAATCGAAGATATCTCCTGATATCCGTCCAAATACCCTTATCCGCAATACTTCAATATTCTTATTAATCACTGATATCCCTTGAAACAACAAAAATCACTCCAGATCACCTTGCACCCCTAGATATACCATTTAATCCCTAAAAATCCCGCTTAATCCCTCCATATCCACTTATATCCCAAGTTATACACTTTAATCCCTTCAAATCCCCTCTAATTTCTCCAAATCCTACTTAATTTTTGAATAAATTAGCGAAAATATACCGAGATCTGATTATTTTTGAGCATTTTTTTCTCTAAAAATTTTTTCCCTAAAACCCCGTACCCCGACCCGAACCCCGGCCATATTTTGCTCCCCCGACCCGAACCCCGCCCCGAAACAATTGGAAAACCCCGTACCCCGACATACCCGCCCCCGAACGTTCGGGGTACAACCCTATTTTAATTAGAGGCCTAAATAGTCTCGATCTCTCTAGTCAATTACCCCTGCCTTCCAGTGGTCATTTCCTCCCCTCCCCAAAAAATAGACATTTCGTCACTTCCTTAGAATTACCATTTTGTCACTCCCCCATTTCGTCAATCCCCTATTTCGTCCCTCCCATAAAAATGCCCATTTTGTGGGGAAAACGAATGGCATAAAGTGATGTCATAAAGTGATCATTTCGTCACCTTAATCATTTTGTCCAATTCCAAAATGTTTAAATTTTAAAAAATTTACCCTTCATCAACAACTTGTTCTTCATCTTTTTCCTTATGTTGTACACTAGCCGTAGTTGTAGATTCAAACTTCTCCGTTTCGTTTTCATCCTTTTCAAGTATACGTTTTCGCTGTGCCAAATATTTTCCATAACGATCATTTACTTGTTTATCTTTTTTTAATTTTATTAGTGTTCTACATATCTCCCCCTTAGTTGTGAAATTATCTTGACCTAATAACGAGGTATGTATTAAATGGGTTCCCTCCAACAGGTATATAGCCTATTAATTACCCTCTCTCAAATACCCCATCTCTTTTAGTTACTCCGTCTAGCGAAAGGTTGAAACAATAATTACCCCCCTAAAAATAGCTACAATTAGCCTTCCTAAAATATAGCATCTATTAATTACTCTCTCTATAGAGAGGTTGAAACTTTAATTACCCAGAGTAATTAAAGTATATACGGTAAAGGGTATATTATAAAAGTTTTCTTTTCTACCATTTTCTTTTTCTTCACTATTTGTTGTATTTTTGCTTGTATTTTCTTTAATTTCTCTTTTAATTCTTTCCAAATTAATATTTAAATTTTGTGTAGAAGTTGATAAAGCTGATGGGATTTTAAATATGAAAATTGTCAAAAAATTAATTAAAATTAAAATGAATATTCGTAAAGTAGACATCTAAAAATTTTAACAATTTAAAAATTCGACGTTTTGAAAGGTTGGCATTTCGAAAATTAAAATTTCTGAATATGACAATAAATGCCCATCTCTAATAGAAGGGTCTCTCTAATAGAAGTGTCTCTCCAATAGTGTTCGGCAAATGGATTTTTTCAATACCAATAGTACCGAAAAGTATTGGTATTGAGCGAGTACCGAAAATTCCAAAATCTCATCAATACCGTACCAATACCAATAGTACCGAAAAGTATTGGTATTGAAAAGTATTGATGAAAAAATTTCGAGAGTACCGCGGTACTTCAATACTAACATAAAATGACATAATATCCAAAAATATAATTTTTTAAGCATTTTTAACATTAAATTTAAGCAATAAAAATGTTAGAATTAAATTTTAGAAGATGAGTGTGCTTTGTAACATTAATCTAGTTAAGGGATTTGAAGGATATCGTGGGATTATGAACGATTAAGGGGGCTAGAAGACCTACAAACTTTATATTAACACAGATTTTTATACTTTACTGGTTTAGTCATGGAATCTGAAAGAGTAAAAGGATTTGGAGGGATTAATGAGGATATCGTTGGATTAAGGTTGATATCATCATCCCAGTTATATCTCACCAAATCTTGTGATATCCCTGTTATTATCTCCTGATATCCTTCCAACTCTTTTCATTGAGTTGAAAGGATATCCTGATATCCCTACAAATCTTCTCATATACCCGTTATCCCTCAAATCTCCTGATATCACTCCAAATCTTCTCATATCCCTGTTATCCCACAAATATCCTGATATCCCCTTTAATCCCTCCAAATCCAATCTCCTAAAATCCATCATTTTCACCTTTATCTCCTTCAGATCCACTGATTAAATTAGGCCTTTATTGTGTAGGTCTTCAGGGTTTAGGTTAAAAGGTCTACTCTTAAATCCTTCAACACTTAAATCGGGGGATAAAAAGAGATTTTAGGGATGGTAGAAGATTTGAAGGGGAAGTTTTGAAATTTTTTACAATATTTATTACTTTTACTAGCAATATTTTACATTTTTTTCTTCAAATTTCCCAGTATTGAAAATTCGAGAGTACCGCGGTACTAGAAAATTGATCAATACAATACCAATACCAATAGTACCGAAAAGTATTGGTATTGAGCGAGTACCGAAAATTCCAAAATCTCATCAATACCGTACCAATACCAATAGTACCGAAAAGTATTGAGTCAATACTTTCGAGAGTACTGCGAGAGTATTGAACCGTGCCGAACACTACTCTCCAATAAAAGGGTCTCTCCAATAAAAGCCCCTCTCTAATACAAGGATCTCTCTAAAAAAGCCCCTCTCTAATATAAGGGTCTCTCCAATAAAAGCCCGTCTCTTGTAGAAGGGTCTCTCCATTAAAGCCCGTCTCTAATACAAGGATCTCTCTAATAGAAGAGTCTCTCTAATAAAAGCCCCTCTCTAATATAAGGGTCTCTCCAATAAAAGCCCAGGGTCTATCCAATAAAAACCCCCCTCTAATAGAAACCCATGCAAAATTATCTTCACCTTCGTCTTAAATATTTTTAAATAATTCGGGTTAAATAATATATTTTTTGTACAATTTATTGCGCAATTTAGTGAAAAAATTTATTTTTTTGCGTATATGTATATTTACTTTATTTTTTGACATTTTTTTATTTAAAAAGGATGAGAGATTACTATTTTTTATTTATTTTTTAATTGCTTCAATTAAAAGTTTAGGGAAAAATTCCTTTTATTTTTTTATTGTTTGTTGAAGTTTTAAGGAAAAGGTTTAAAAATGTTTAAAATAAAATTTAAAAAGATATTTTTTTAAATTAAAAAAAAAATATGGAGAATTTTGAGGGTAGATACAAACAATGGAAAAATTGGAAACTTTTTTTTGTAGTGTAGTGGTATAATTCTTGTCATGCTTCCGAAAGGAGCAAGGTTCGACACCAGGGCTGGGCGAAATCTAAAAATTAAAAGCGAAATGCAGAATGCGAAATTAGCCCAGCCCACATTTTACAGGTAATATTTTTTCGTTTGCCCAAATCTTGTATAAAACTGCAGAGATGGGATGATTTTTACATGTGGTGTATTGGTATCGTTCTTGACTTTTCCCATAGAGGGGCAAGGTTCGATACCTTTTGTGGGTAAAATATTTTTATATTTTTTCCGTTACCCTAACTTTATCTAAAAATATTTAAAAATTAAATAAAATAGTTTTTATTATTTTTACGATTACAGTAAGCAGTTAACAAATCTAGAGATACTGTAAATTCGAAATCTTTAATTTTTTAAGTTAATTTTGATTGATTTTAGACTTCTTTTTGAGGTTATAAAATTCAATCTTTTCTTTTTTAATTTTATTTTGTTTCATCATCCACAGTTGCAGCAATAATTCTTGAATCGAGAAAACGCCGTAGGAAGCTGGCAAAATTTCTAAAAATTGAAAAATTGTTTTATTTATTTTAGAGGGTGTTTAGTTGTTAATAAAGAAAGTCTGTGGTGTAGTGGTATACTCTCTAGTCCTCTCCTTAAAGGGTCTAGGGTTCGATGCCTTTTGGGGATAAATCGTTTTTTATTTGAAAAAAATTTTTTGCTTCTTCAAAAATCTTTTGTTATTTATAGTATATCGGTGGTGTATTGGTATCGTTCTTGATTTTTCACCTAGAGGGGGTCAGGGTTCGATACCTTTTGAAGGTATTTTATTTTTTTTCTTTGCCCAAATATTTTTTAAAGGTGAAAAAATTTTTTTTGCTTCTTCAAAAAAATTTCTTCTATTTTTAGTTTGTCGGTGGTGTATTGGTATCGTTCTTGATTTTCCTCCAAGGGGGGTTATGGTTCGATACCTTTCGATGGTATCTTATTTTTTCTTTGCCCTTATATTTTCTAAAGGTGAAAAATAATTTTTTGCTTCTTCAAAAAAATTATTTTCTATTTTTTAAAAATCATTTTTTATTTGAAAAATAATTTTTTTGCTTCTTCAAATTTTTTAAGTTTGTCCGTGGTGTATTGGTATCGTTTCTGATTTTCCACTAGAAGGGGTCAGGGTTCGATACCGTTCGATGGTATTTTATTTTTTCTTTGTCCAAATATTTTCTAAAGTTGAAAAATAATTTTTTTGCTTTCTCAAAATTTTTTTTCTATTTTTTAAAATCGTTTTTTAAATTAAAAAACGAAAATATAATTTATTTTCCATTTTTTCAATCCCCTACCTAATAGTATAATCAGGTCTAAACGCCATTAAATGTGTATATTTTGGAAGAATATCTTCTTTTTCGATTAAAATATTTTTTGGAAGAGCTATAACTTCTTCCCCGTTTTTATCAGTCCTTTGCTTAATTAAATTATTATTTATTTTTTGTAATTTTTGGTTTAATGGAAGTTCATCTTCTTTTAAATTAGTGTAGTCTTCTTCGCTGTCGTTATCGGGAGAGTCGAGTGAAGATTCTAAAAGAAAAATATTTTTTTAACGGGCATTTATCAGTTTTACTAAACAATAGCTCACAGCAGACTAGCGCAGGCAAAACAGAGGTCATAGCGGAAATGAAATTTTGGTTAAGTGGGTAAGAGCGCTGACTACAATATCGTCTTAAAATTGGGTCCAGGGTTCGAACCTTTTCACGTTCTGCCCCCTTAAATGACATTTGTTCGCTATGTTCCTTGTTAGTGTTGTGTAGCTCTCTCTTTATAGCCACCCGTTTTCAATTTTTACAAATTCAACCCAAAAATTGTCCCAATTATCTAGAGTCCTCTACAAATTTGTCACAAAGGTTGGGTATCTTTATTATTATCGGAGGGGTTCTAAAGTATCGAAAATCGGAACCTGCTGAAACTGGAAATGTGGAAGCCAAATTTAATTTAATGAAAATTATTTCATCCTACAAAGATCAGTGGGACCGGTCCGGCGCCGGGCACTACCTATAGCATCTGAGCGTTTCGGCGTTCGAAGCCCCATGGTGCTTAAAAGGTTGTTTTTATTCGACAGGCCCATGAGTTTAAATTTTTTGGATATCCAAGTAACAGTATAACCGAAGAATCAAACAATCTTACTTTCAATCTGTTCCAACAATTGTGCTATATTTTGTTCCCCTTCCTCCTTATCTTCTCTGCTAGTTAAAATAGCAGCAGCAATATTATCGTCTTCTGTGTTTGTCCAGGGTTTTTCTACTACAGATTTGTATCTAAAAGGAATTTTTCTGTAGAAAACGGATTGGCTTTGGGAAATTAATAATAATAAAATTAGTGTTGTTTGGAATAAAGACAAATTATTTTTTGAGGAAAATATTGGTGGCATTTATGAAGAGTGATTTTTTTTAATTCTAAAAATTTGGAAAAATTCTGATTTTTAAAAAAATTCTGAAATTTCGAAAATTCTGAAATTTAAAAAAATTCTGATTTTTAAAAAAAAATTCTGATTTTTAAAAAAAAATTCTGATTTTAAAAACAATTGTGATTTTAAAAATTCTGATTTTGAAAATTCTGATTTTATAAAAATTCTGATTTAAAAAATTCTGAAATTTAAAAAAATTCTGAAAAATTCAAAAATTCTGAAAAATTTTAAAAATTCTGATTTTTATGTAAGGCGTTACGGCGCGGCGGGTGTTTCGGCGCGGAGCCTTGTAAAACTGCCCAAAGTAAACTTTAAAAAGTAAAAATTTGTACTAATATATTACATACAATTATCTATCAACTCACAAAATTTTAGAATTTTTGGTTACGTATTTTTTAAATTCTGGTGGAAAATGTATATTACGATTTTATAGGGTTTATTACAAAAATGATGAAAAAAAATTTTTTTCCAAATTTTAGGAACAAAAATGATAATTTATGAGTTCCTCATAGTAAATAATAAAAGAATAAGCATTATATGTATGTACATAAATTTACATAATTAAATATAATTTATTTTTGCATTTTCGCCTCTTATAAAAGGCATATTAATTGTTTACGGTTATTAGCCTCTTTACAATTTTAATTATTTAATTAATATTTCCGTTTCCTGTTTAAAATTAAAACAAAAAAGAAAAATAATTAATTAATTGGGTAATTTTTGAACACAAATTTTTTGAAAATTATTTTATGCAAGTTTAATATTTAAATGAGCAATAATCGCGAAGGGTATTGGGCGTTGATGTCGTTTCGGCGCGAGTCCATAAAATTGCCAAACTTGAACCTATAGTAATAAAATTTGGCAGAAATGTCCTTAATAAGGTTCTCTAGCTTATCTAAAAATTTCAGAATTTTTGGTAAAATATTTCAGAGATTACGGCAGAAAATATTCCAAAAATAGAGGAAAATGAAAGAAAATTGCCCAAAATTCTGATTTTTTAACCAGAACTTCTGATTTTCGAAACCAAAAATTCTGAAATTTTTAGACATGTTAGATAAGCTTGTTGACTATGTCTCTACAAAATTTCAAGTCTCTAGGTCCATTTTTGGCAATTTTATAAGCTCGCGGCGAAGCAACATCGAGTACCCTCCATCACATGTTTTATCCGCATATTTTTACGTCACCAACAAAATAAAACTTTTTTAATAGACATTTTAATTTTGTAATATATATGTAGCTGGCAAAAAAATAAAAAAGAGAAAAAGCCATCTTATGTAGGTGTTAATTTTACATTTGAATGAATTTCAATTTTTAAAGGAAAGGGCAGAGGAGGAAAAGATATACGTATAATTTAAAGAAAAAAATATTTTTTTTTGTTATTTTGTATTTTTAAATTTTAAAAGAAATGTGTTGTCTTGGAAAAAAAAGGAAAAAATGGGCTTTTTTTAGTTTAAAATATTTTTGGAATTTTTTTTTATTTTTTAAATTATTTTCTTCTGGTCTGCACGCGATATTCACCTTTATTTTAGGCTATAATTAGGGGTATTAAATTCGTGCAGGGTAAATTTTTCCTAAGAAAAATTAAAAAAAATTTTTTATAGAAATTTTTTAAAGGTTTTTGTATTTAAATAAAAAATAGAATTTTTAAAAATTATTTTAAAGGAAAAAATAAAATTTGGGGAGAAATTATATAGGGGACGTTTCGGCGCAGCCGTTTAATGTGAAGTAGAGGTTACGTTTTGGTCCATAACTTTTTTATTATTTAACCATTCGAAATAATTTAAATTTCTTTCAAAAGCCCTAAATGTGCTGATCATTTTTCTTAAAGGAATTGATTTGATCTGATCAATCATAAAAAAGTTAGACTCTAAAAAGTATGAAAAATCATGATTTTTGTTGTTTATCCGCCTCTAACTTTTTTCTTGATGTAGCTATAGAAATGAAATTTGTCGGAATTAAATCCCCAGATTCAAAACTATCAAATGATATAAGATTTGTTTGGTTTGGTCGAAAATAAGAGAAGTTATGGTCAAAGAAATGCCTTCAACATCGGAGCAGTTCAACTGAGTCCCGGCTCAATTGAGTCCCGGCCCTATAACTCAAGTACGGGTTGATAATTTTTAATGTTCGTGGTATCATTGGATAGAGAATCAAAAGCTTTACAACATATCAAAAAATCAGAATTTTTGACCTATTGATAAAAAAGTTATGATATAAAAACTAACTTTTTCAAAAAAAATCGGATTTTTCGGCACTTTATCGATAATAACTTTTTTACCAGTCGGTCGGGAATTTTGATTTTTTTGGTATATTGTAGCCTATTTAATGCCCTATCCAATGGTATCAAGAGTAGCAAAAAGTGACCATCCCTTCATAAGTTATAGGGTCCGGGACTCAATTGAGTCGGGACTCAATTGAGTCCCGACTCAATTGAGGTGTACCGCTTCAACATGCAACTATGTAGTGGTGTAACTTCCTCTCCAATTTTATTTTTAAAAAATTTTGTTTAGAAAAAATAATCTTTTTTCTATTTTCAAACGTCAAAAAATGTGAAAAGAGAGTAGCAATTTAAAAAAAATAAATATGGGCCTATATTATTTTTTGTTGAACACTTTGGTAAACACATAATTATTAAACAAAAGAATAAATAAAAGATATCGCATTCTCAACAATAATTAATTTCTGATTTTATTCAATTTAATAATTCTGATTTTATTTTTCTGTTTTTAGTTTATTTTTAAATTCTGATTTTATGTTGAGGAAATTCTGATTTTTTAACTGTTTTATTTGTTTTCCCCTATGTTCGTTTAATGTTTTTATTAAATTCTGGTTTGTTTTTAATTATTCTGACAAACATGTTTTAATTAAATTCTGATTTTTTAATGTTCTGTTTTTCTGGTACATTCAATGTTTTTATTAACTTCTGATTTTTTAAATGTTTTGTTTTTCTGGTACATTCAATGTTTTTATTAACTTCTGATTTTTTAAATGTTTTGTTTTTCTGGTACATTTAATGTTTTTATTAAATTCTGATTTTTTAATTTTGACAAACATGTTTAAATTAAATTCTGATTTTTTAATGTTTTGTTTTTCTGAGATACTTTCAATGTTTTTATTAAATTCTGGCTTTTTTAAATGTTTTAATTGTTTTCAGTTGTTCTGATTTTTGATGTTTTTTGAATATTCTGATTTCTGTTAATGTTTTTCTCTCAAGTTATTACACGACTAATAGGCGCGGCCGAATAGGCGCGGGCGACTCAACGCCAAAAACATCCTGCGCCGAAAAAATAGCGCCTATTCGGCCACGCCTATTAGTCCTGCTCCGAAACAAAGATGGGAAAAAGACTATAAATTGATTTTATTTTTTTAAACTTTAGTACTTTTTCTCATTCACTCCTTATTCATTTTATCAATTTAAAAAGTATAATTGATTTAATAAATTCTTGGGTATGTTGCCTAACCGCTTAATTTTTTAAATTTTTTTATTAGATTTTTTAAATTAAAAATGCAACGAATTTTAAATAAAAATACCTGTAAATTATTAACTTCCTCGTCTATTCGCGGCTTTGCTTCAGCAGTTAAAATTCCGTCACCTAAACCTGTTTGGGAGGATGAACCGAAATTCACTCAGGTTTTCTAAAAAATTTTCAAAAAAAAATTTTCAAAAAAATTTTTTTTTCAAAAAATTTTCAGATTTTTATTAACAACGAATGGGTCAACTCAAAGAGTGGAAGAACCTTTCCGACCATCAATCCTGCGACCAAAACTAAAATTGCGGAAGTGCAAGAGGGGGATAAGGCTGATATTGATGCTGCTGTTAAGGTTAATTCTTTGGAATTTTTTGGTGCAAAATTTTCAAAATTTGTGTTTGTGGTGTAGTGGATGTGTGTCTGGTTTGACAACTTAGGGGGTCTCGGGTTCGAATCCTGCTGGGTGCTAACGATTTTATTTGACTGTTTTTGAGTTGTTTGGGTCAAATATGTTTCTTGAGTTTTTCAGAAAATTTTTTTTAATTTTCTGGACCCCTTTTCCGACCTTAATGCTGATTGTGAGTTGGTAATCTCCCCGTCATCCTTCTCCTCTTTCATTATTAAAAAAAATTTTTTTAGGCTGCCTGTGATGCCTTTAAATTGGGCTCTGAATGGCGCCGTATGGATGCTTCAGCCCGTGGACTTTTACTAAATAAATTAGCTTCCCTAATTGAAAGGGATGCTGTTGAGCTCGCTTCTTTGGAGACTTTGGATAATGGAAAGCCTTACAAGGACGCCTATTTAGGTTTTTAATTTCACTTTATTTTTTATGGCTTAAGTCGTCTTCGACCTGCGTCTAATGGAAGTGAGGTCCCTGTGAAGTGGAGGAGGTCTTCCTTCGGTGCCACTTTCTGCTCTGCAGTTCGTCTTCGGGCTGTTTCCCTCTCGGAGAATTTGAAAATTTTTATTGTGCACACTTTGAATCTTGCTACCTCCATTCTCCGTATATCAATCCTCTCCCTTGTAAGGCCCCATCCTAGTTTAAAGTCTCTCAATTTTTAGAAATTGCTTTTTATAAAAATTTTAATTCAGCTGACCTGCCTCTTTCAATTGCCGTTTATCGTTATTATGCTGGCTGGGCTGATAAAAACCATGGAAAGACAATACCTATAGGAGGAGACTATTTTTGCTATACACGTCATGAGCCTGTTGGAGTTGTTGGTTGGTGAAAAATTTTTTTTGAAAATCTTTTGAATAGTCGAGGAGTTGACATTTTGGAATTTATTTTCTTTTTTGACATTTTGAAATGATTTTAAAAATTTCAAAAATTTTTCAATTTAAAGGCCAAATCATCCCATGGAACTTCCCTCTTCTTATGCAAGCTTGGAAGTTAGCACCAGCCCTGGCTATGGGCAACACAGTTATCTTGAAGCCAGCTGAACAGACTCCGTTAACGGCTCTGTATGTTGCTAATTTAATTAAAGAGGTTAAATTTTCTTAATCAAATTTTAAAAAAATTTTCGATTTGAAGGCTGGTTTCCCTCCAGGAGTCGTTAATATTGTGCCTGGTTTTGGACCAACTGCTGGAAAGGCACTTGCTACACATCCTAAAGTGGATAAAGGTTAATTTTATTATAGGGTATTTTTGCTTGAAATGAATAAATTTTGGGAAAATAAACTTGAAGCAAAAATAAATAAATTTGTTTCAAGTTTGTTTTTAATTTGCTTCAAGTTTTTGCTTCAAGTTTTATTTTATTTATTTTTCCAAGTTTATTTTCTGCCCTTGTTTCAAGTTTATTTTTTGTTTACGATAGTTTAACAAGTAAACTTGAAGCATAAAAAAATTAAATTTAGCTTCAAGTTTGTTTCTTTTATTTATTTCAAGTTTATTTTTGATTCAAGTTTATTTATCTTTCTGTTTTATTCTTATATTTCCGATTTAAGTTTATTTTGAGTGTTTATTTGCTTCAAGTTTCTCTTTTTCCAATTTTATTTATTTTTTGCTTCAAATTTCTGTTTTAAGTTTATTTTTTATTTTCCCCTCCGTTTCAATTCTTGTTTTTACTTTTGCTTCAACTTTATTATTTTTATAGTTGCATTCACTGGCTCAACTGAGGTTGGACTACAAGTCAAGCGTGAATGTTCTGAAGCAAATTTGAAACGGTTAATTAAATTATTTATGTAAATAAGTAGAAACAAATTTTTAGAATAACTCTGGAGCTTGGAGGAAAGAGTCCAAATATAATCTTTTCTGATGCCGACATGCCTCTTGCGGTGGAACAGGCTGCTTTTGGACTCTTTTTCAATCAAGGCCAATGTTGTTGTGCTGGTTCGAGGACTTTTGTGGAATCAAAAATTTATGATGAATTTGTGGAACGTTCTAAGGTTTGCAAGTTTTTTGAGTTTTTATTTTGCTTTATGTTTAATTTTGAGGTTTTTTTGCTTTATGTTTTTTTATTTTTTGCTTTATATTTTTTGCTTATATTTCTTTTTTCATTTTGATTTTTTGCTTCCTATTTTATTTTTCTGTTTCGACTTATTTTCTGTTACTTTTTCGCTCCTTATATCTCATTGCTTCAACATTCTGTTTTTTTTCGCTATAACTTGTACTTTAAATGGTCAAAGCAAAAATTTTATGCTTCAAGTTTTTTTTATTTTTTGCTTCAAGTTTTCCTTTGCTTCAATTTTTTTCTTTTTTGCTTCAAGTTTATTCGAAGCAAAAATTTTTTGCTTCAAGTTTCTTTCCTTTGCATCAATTTTTACTTCAAGTCTTTTGAAGCTTTTTTGCTTCAAGTTTTTTCCTTTGCTTCGATTTTTACTTCAAGTTTTTTCTGAAGCAAAAAATTTTTTGTTTCAAGTTTTTTCCCTTTCTTGCTTCTATTTTTTCTTTTTTGCTACTAGTGTTTTTCCTTTTAATTTTTTTGCTTCAAATTTTTTTTCATTTTTTTGCTTCGTTTTTTTGAAGCAAAAATTTTTTTCTTTTTTGCTTCAATTTTTTTTCATTTTTTTTCTTCAAGTATTTTGAAGCAGAAATTTTTTGCTTTAAGTTTTTTCCCTTTCTTGCTTCGTTCTTTTTCATTTTTTTGCTTCAAGTTTTATTATTTTTTTGCTTCAAAGCCTAGTTTTTACTTCAAAAATTTAATTTTATTTATTTTTAAGATCCTCGCAGAGAGTCGTATTTTGGGCAACCCTTTCGACTTAAATGTCAATCACGGACCACAAATCGATGGTGATCAAGAAACAAAAATTCTTCGTCTAATTGAGCACGGCAAAAAAGAGGGTGCAAAATTGGTTACTGGAGGAGGAAAATTTGTTGGAAAACAAGCAAATAATGGTTATTATGTTCAACCAACAATATTTTCTGATGTTAAATCTGAAATGAAAATTGCCCAAGAAGAGGTTTTTTTGAATTTAAAAAACAAAAAAAATTTTTTTCAAAGATTTTTGGTCCAGTTATGTCAATCATTAAATTTGATGACCTCAAAGATTTGGTGGAAAAAGCAAATGAGACTTGCTATGGATTGGCTGCTGGTGTGGTTACTCGAGACATGGACAAAGCTTTGTATATAGCTAACAATATCAGAGCTGGAACTGTTTGGTTAGTTTTTTAATATTTTTTTTGATTCTCTTTAAGGGGGATTATTGAATTTTAGGGTTTTTGTTCTAAATCTACTTTCTTAAGTTTTTCTTCAGTTTTTGGATTTTTTCTTTTAATTCTTTTGAATCAGTTTTCTCTTTTTCAATTTTTGCTTCAGATTTGGAGGATTAAATTTCATTTTTCACTAACATTCCTAAAACTAATTTCTACGCTTTTAATCAATTTTTCTCCTTTAAAGGGTAAACTGCTACGACGTCTTCGACGCCGCTGCTCCATTTGGTGGATATAAAATGTCTGGAATTGGCCGGGAATTGGGTGAATATGGATTAGAGCCATATACAGAAGTAAAGACTGTGACTATTAAGGTTAGGATATTTTAGATTTTTTTGGAAGCTTTTTTAATTTTAAAGGTTTCTCAAAAGAATTCCTGAAGAGGATGACTTTGTTTACAAAGAATTCGGGTTTTTATATTTTGGCTCAAGTCTTGTAGACAATTTTATACTAATTTTGATTTTTAAATAAATATTGATAATTTATGCTTGACAAAAATTTTGTAATAGCGGTTGAAAATTTCCGCAATTTTTTTTTGTTTTGAATAATTTAATTTTAATCATTTCATTTTAAGGTAATAGATTGTCTTGATTTTTTTATCAAATTTTATAATGGACTCATCCAACTCCTCTGGTGCTTCGAGTAGTGATATTTTCATGCTTTCTGCATTATCGGTTGAAGATTTTGAAGAAGCAATAGATGAGCATGGACAAGGAGGCAACCAAATGATAAGGGTATAAATTAATGCGTAGATTCTAAATTTTAGTAATTGTGATTTAATTAAGATTGAGCTGCAGGGTGTCGTTGGTCGTATTGTAGTTTGGGATCAAGATCACTCCGAGTTCATTTCAGAGACTTTAATGGAGGAGTTCATTCATAATGGAATAATTGCTTTCAACAATCAACGCATACAAGAAAATGTAGATATTCGCCGTCCTTTATTTTATGAAAGGACAGTCGTTCTTTATGTAAATTTTTGATAGAAGATTATTTTTAATTGATAATTCAGGTCAATGTTCTGCTTCCGACTTGGGTAGTAAATGATGGAACAAATAATTGGATTAGAGTCGAGGTTAATTTTTAATGTCTAATGAATAGGTAAATAACTTTAATAGGCTTTTACCTGATACTAGGCGAAATTTGAATGATTTCAGTTTCTACTAGAAATTTTTTTCTAAAATCGTTTTTTGCTTTTCGATTTTCAAATAGTGTTCTTAGATTTGTTTTAAATTTCCCTGACTTTTGAGAAAAAATCTTTAACTTTTAGTATACCTACCGATCTGACTATGACATTCCTCAATATTAGAGAAGAGGATTGCAGATGATTTGATGGCCTTAATTAATTTTTGTTTTAAAATTTTTGACTGCTTATTTTATAAATTTTTGCTCAACATAAAAGAAAAATCTTTATTCGTGGCCTTATTTTATTGATAAATATTTTTGAATCTGATTTTTTAAATATTTATTAGATTTTGAATACAAAATTCCATTTATCTCCAAATATATATTTAGTTTGCTTTTAAATTTTATTTTAGATAATTACTAAATATAACTTTTTTATCATGAGTGATTCTTCTGGAAATTCAAGTAATGGGTTTGATATGCGTCTTTCCTCTTTAACTGTTGGTCAGTTCAAGCAGGCAGTAGAGGATTTTAGAGAAGGATCGCATATTAAAGATGTATAGATTAATAAAAAGTTTCTACATGTTTTTTACTAAATTAATTTTCAGGTGGTAATGGTTTGCAAGAGGCAGAATATATCAGGTATTTGGGATGAAAAGTTTTCAAAGGAGCCACTTCCCGTGAATAAATTTATGGAAGAGTTTTTGCGTGATGGGATAATTGCTTCTAATCGGCTTAAACGTGCTTGCAAGTTTCATCTAGTTACACCACTTATTCAAAATAGAACTGTCACCTTATATGTAAAATCTTTCTAGTTTTTTTTGTTATATTGATTTTTTAGGTTGGGATCAAAACTCCTCCACGTTTAAACCTTCCTTCTGGCGGCTTTATCGAATTGGTTGTTGAGGTAATTTCCAGTGTTTTTTTAAATAAATTTTTAAGTTTTTAGTATACTCTTCGCGACGACTTTAAAATACCTAAACATCTGGACCGTTGACTCTGTCGAAGTTTATGAGTTTTTTGACGAAAAAAGATTTTTTGGCAATATAAAAATATTTTTGGTTTTATTTTGTAAATAAATATTTTTATGTCAAATTTTATTCTTTTAAATCATTGCTGATTTTTGGTACAAAATTCCTCAAATTTTTGAATTTAAGTTAATTTCTAAACCTAAAATTATGAGTGGAATTTCACTCTGGACTTTCAAATAACAGTTGGATTCATTGAGCCACGGACCTCAAATTGATGGTGATCAAGGAATCAAAATTCTTCGACTAATCAAGCACAGACAAAAAAGAGGGCACAAAATTAGTTACTGGAGGAGGAAAAAATGGAAAAGAAGCAAATAATGGTTACTTTGTTCAACCAACAATATTTTCTGATGTAAAATCTGAAATGAAAATTGCTCAAGAAGAGGTTTTTTTGAATTTAAAAAAATTTTTCAAAAAATTTTTTCAAAGATTTTTGGTCCGTCGACTAAAACTAGAATTTCTGAAGTGCAGGAGGGGGATACGGCTGATATTGATGTTAAGGTTAATTTTTTGAGGGTGTTTAGTCAAAAATTTCGAAAATTTTGTTTGTGGTGTAGTGGATGTGTGTCTGATATGACAACTTAGGGGGTCTCGGGTTCGAGTCCTGTTGGGGGCCAACGATTTTATTTGACTGTTTTTGACTTGTTTTAGGTCGTTTCTTGGAGTTTTCAAAAAAAATTCTTTTAATTTTCTTGGCTTTTTATAAACTTATATTTATCAATTGGGTGCGAGCATTCTTTCAGTTCTTTTTTACCGTTGAATTAAAAATATAAATTTTAGGCAGCTTGTGATGCCTTCAAATTAGGCTTGGCGTCGGATGGATGCCTCAGCCCGTGGACATCTATTAAATAAATTGGCTTCTTTAATTGAGAGGGATGCTGTTGAGCTAGCTTCTTTGGAGACATTGGATAATGGAAAGCCTTACAAGGACGCCTATTTAGGTTTTCATTTTATTTTTTGGCTTAAGTTGTTTTTAACCTCCGTCTAATGGAGTGAGGTCCTTGTGAAACGGAGGAGGTCTTCCACCTTGGCTCCTTTTTTCCCTGCAGTTCGTCTCCGGGCTGTTTCCCCTCTGGAATTTGAAAATTTTTATTGTCCAGTTTGACAATACACTGTAAATCTTGCTACCTCCATTCTCCGTATATCTTTCCCCTCTCTTGTAAGGTCACATCCTAGTTTAAGGCCTTTCTCAACTTTTAAAATTTCTTTTTAAAAAATTTAATTCAGCTGACCTGCCTCTCTCAATTGCCGTTTATCGCTATTATGCTGGTTGGGCAGACAAAAACCATGGAAAGACAATACCTATAGGAGGCGATTATTTTTGTTATACACGTCATGAGCCTGTTGGAGTTGTTGGTAGGTGAAAATTTTTTTTGAAAATTTTTTGACCAGCATCGAGAAGTTGACATTTTGGAATTTTTTTAATTTTTCGACATTTTGAAATGATTTTTAAATTTTCAAAAATTTTTCAATTTACAGGCCAAATCATTCCGTGGAACTTCCCTCTGCTTATGCAAGCTTGGAAGTTAGCACCAGCCTTGGCAATGGGCAACACAGTTATTTTAAAACCAGCTGAACAAACTCCATTAACGGCTCTGTATGTTGCCAATTTGATTAAAGAGGTTAAATTTTTTAAATAAAATTTTTTTTTAATTTTTAATTTGAAGGCTGGTTTCCCTCCAGGAGTCGTTAATATAGTGCCTGGTTATGGACCAACAGCTGGAAAGGCACTTGCTACACATCCTAAAGTTGATAAAGGTTAATTTTATAATAGAATTTTTGCTTCAAATGAATAAATTGTGGGAAAATAAACTTGAAGCAAAAATAAATAAAGTTGTTTCAAGTTTATTAAAATTTGCTTCAAGTTTTATTTTATTTATTTTTCCAAGTTTATTTTCGCCCCCATTTCAAGTTTATTAAAATTTGCTTCAAGTTTTTGATTCAAGTTTATTTATCTTTCTGATTTGCTTTAAGTTTTATTTTTATGTTTATTTTTGTTTCCGATTTAAGTTTATTTCATGTTTGTGTTTAGTTGTTTCAAGTTTATTTTTCCACAATTATATTTATTTTTTGCTTCAAGTTTATTTTTTTTATTCCCCCCCCTCCTTGTTTCAATTCTTGTTTTTATTTCTGCTTCAACTTTAATATTTTTCTAGTTGCATTCACTGGCTCAACTGAGGTTGGACTACAAGTCAAGCGTGAATGTTCTGAAGCAAATTTGAAACGGTTAATTAAATTATTTATGTAAATAAGTAGAAACAAATTTTTAGAATAACTCTGGAGCTTGGAGGAAAGAGTCCAAATATAATCTTTTCTGATGCCGACATGCCTCTTGCGGTGGAACAGGCTGCTTTTGGACTCTTTTTCAATCAAGGCCAATGTTGTTGTGCTGGTTCGAGAACTTTTGTGGAATCTAAAATTTATGATGAATTTGTGGAACGTTCTAAGGTTTGCAAGTTTTTTGAGTTTTTATTTTGCTTTATGTTTAATTTTGAGGTTTTTTTGCTTTATGTTTTTTTATTTTTTGCTTTATATTTTTTGCTTATATTTCTTTTTTCATTTTGATTTTTTGCTTCCTATTTTATTTTTCTGTTTCGACTTATTTTCTGTTACTTTTTCGCTCCTTATATCTCATTGCTTCAACATTCTGTTTTTTTTCGCTATAACTTGTACTTTAAATGGTCAAAGCAAAAATTTTATGCTTCAAGTTTTTTTTATTTTTTGCTTCAAGTTTTCCTTTGCTTCAATTTTTTTCTTTTTTGCTTCAAGTTTATTCGAAGCAAAAATTTTTTGCTTCAAGTTTCTTTCCTTTGCATCAATTTTTACTTCAAGTCTTTTGAAGCTTTTTTGCTTCAAGTTTTTTCCTTTGCTTCGATTTTTACTTCAAGTTTTTTCTGAAGCAAAAAATTTTTTGTTTCAAGTTTTTTCCCTTTCTTGCTTCTATTTTTTCTTTTTTGCTACTAGTGTTTTTCCTTTTAATTTTTTTGCTTCAAATTTTTTTTCATTTTTTTGCTTCGTTTTTTTGAAGCAAAAATTTTTTTCTTTTTTGCTTCAATTTTTTTTCATTTTTTTTCTTCAAGTATTTTGAAGCAGAAATTTTTTGCTTTAAGTTTTTTCCCTTTCTTGCTTCGTTCTTTTTCATTTTTTTGCTTCAAGTTTTATTATTTTTTTGCTTCAAAGCCTAGTTTTTACTTCAAAAATTTAATTTTATTTATTTTTAAGATCCTCGCAGAGAGTCGTATTTTGGGCAACCCTTTCGACTTAAATGTCAATCACGGACCACAAATCGATGGTGATCAAGAAACAAAAATTCTTCGTCTAATTGAGCACGGCAAAAAAGAGGGTGCAAAATTGGTTACTGGAGGAGGAAAATTTGTTGGAAAACAAGCAAATAATGGTTATTATGTTCAACCAACAATATTTTCTGATGTTAAATCTGAAATGAAAATTGCCCAAGAAGAGGTTTTTTTGAATTTAAAAAACAAAAAAAATTTTTTTCAAAGATTTTTGGTCCAGTTATGTCAATCATTAAATTTGATGACCTCAAAGATTTGGTGGAAAAAGCAAATGAGACTTGCTATGGATTGGCTGCTGGTGTGGTTACTCGAGACATGGACAAAGCTTTGTATATAGCTAACAATATCAGAGCTGGAACTGTTTGGTTAGTTTTTTAATATTTTTTTTGATTCTCTTTAAGGGGGATTATTGAATTTTAGGGTTTTTGTTCTAAATCTACTTTCTTAAGTTTTTCTTCAGTTTTTGGATTTTTTCTTTTAATTCTTTTGAATCAGTTTTCTCTTTTTCAATTTTTGCTTCAGATTTGGAGGATTAAATTTCATTTTTCACTAACATTCCTAAAACTAATTTCTACGCTTTTAATCAATTTTTCTCCTTTAAAGGGTAAACTGCTACGACGTCTTCGACGCCGCTGCTCCATTTGGTGGATATAAAATGTCTGGAATTGGCCGGGAATTGGGTGAATATGGATTAGAGCCATATACAGAAGTAAAGACTGTGACTATTAAGGTTAGGATATTTTAGATTTTTTTGGAAGCTTTTTTAATTTTAAAGGTTTCTCAAAAGAATTCCTGAAGAGGATGACTTTGTTTACAAAGAATTCGGGTTTTTATATTTTGGCTCAAGTCTTGTAGACAATTTTATACTAATTTTGATTTTTAAATAAATATTGATAATTTATGCTTGACAAAAATTTTGTAATAGCGGTTGAAAATTTCCGCAATTTTTTTTTGTTTTGAATAATTTAATTTTAATCATTTCATTTTAAGGTAATAGATTGTCTTGATTTTTTTATCAAATTTTATAATGGACTCATCCAACTCCTCTGGTGCTTCGAGTAGTGATATTTTCATGCTTTCTGCATTATCGGTTGAAGATTTTGAAGAAGCAATAGATGAGCATGGACAAGGAGGCAACCAAATGATAAGGGTATAAATTAATGCGTAGATTCTAAATTTTAGTAATTGTGATTTAATTAAGATTGAGCTGCAGGGTGTCGTTGGTCGTATTGTAGTTTGGGATCAAGATCACTCCGAGTTCATTTCAGAGACTTTAATGGAGGAGTTCATTCATAATGGAATAATTGCTTTCAACAATCAACGCATACAAGAAAATGTAGATATTCGCCGTCCTTTATTTTATGAAAGGACAGTCGTTCTTTATGTAAATTTTTGATAGAAGATTATTTTTAATTGATAATTCAGGTCAATGTTCTGCTTCCGACTTGGGTAGTAAATGATGGAACAAATAATTGGATTAGAGTCGAGGTTAATTTTTAATGTCTAATGAATAGGTAAATAACTTTAATAGGCTTTTACCTGATACTAGGCGAAATTTGAATGATTTCAGTTTCTACTAGAAATTTTTTTCTAAAATCGTTTTTTGCTTTTCGATTTTCAAATAGTGTTCTTAGATTTGTTTTAAATTTCCCTGACTTTTGAGAAAAAATCTTTAACTTTTAGTATACCTACCGATCTGACTATGACATTCCTCAATATTAGAGAAGAGGATTGCAGATGATTTGATGGCCTTAATTAATTTTTGTTTTAAAATTTTTGACTGCTTATTTTATAAATTTTTGCTCAACATAAAAGAAAAATCTTTATTCGTGGCCTTATTTTATTGATAAATATTTTTGAATCTGATTTTTTAAATATTTATTAGATTTTGAATACAAAATTCCATTTATCTCCAAATATATATTTAGTTTGCTTTTAAATTTTATTTTAGATAATTACTAAATATAACTTTTTTATCATGAGTGATTCTTCTGGAAATTCAAGTAATGGGTTTGATATGCGTCTTTCCTCTTTAACTGTTGGTCAGTTCAAGCAGGCAGTAGAGGATTTTAGAGAAGGATCGCATATTAAAGATGTATAGATTAATAAAAAGTTTCTACATGTTTTTTACTAAATTAATTTTCAGGTGGTAATGGTTTGCAAGAGGCAGAATATATCAGGTATTTGGGATGAAAAGTTTTCAAAGGAGCCACTTCCCGTGAATAAATTTATGGAAGAGTTTTTGCGTGATGGGATAATTGCTTCTAATCGGCTTAAACGTGCTTGCAAGTTTCATCTAGTTACACCACTTATTCAAAATAGAACTGTCACCTTATATGTAAAATCTTTCTAGTTTTTTTTGTTATATTGATTTTTTAGGTTGGGATCAAAACTCCTCCACGTTTAAACCTTCCTTCTGGCGGCTTTATCGAATTGGTTGTTGAGGTAATTTCCATAATTATTTTAAATAAAATCTCAAATTTTTAGTATACACTTCGCGACGACTTTAAAATACCTAAACATCTAGACCGTTGATTTTGTTGAAGTTTATGGGTTTTTTGAAAAGATTTTTTGGCAATATAAAAATATTTTTGGTTTTATTTTGTAAATAAATATTTTTATGTCAAATTTTATTCTTTTAAATCATTGCTGATTTTTGGTCACAAAATTCCTCAAATTTTTGAATTTAAGTTAATTTCTAAACCTAAAATTATGAGTGGAATTTCACTCTGGACTTTCAAATAACAGTTGGATTCATTGAGCCACGGACCTCAAATTGATGGTGATCAAGAAATCAAAATTCTTCGACTAATCAAGCACAACAAAAAAGAGGGCACAAAATTAGTTACTGGAGGAGGAAAATTTGTTGGGAAAGAAGCAAATAATGGTTTCTTTGTTCAACCAACAATATTGTCTAATGTTAAATCTGAAATGAAGATTGCTCAAGAAGAGGTTTTCTTTTTGAATTAGAAAATTTTTGTTTAATTTTTTTTTCGAAGATTTTTGGTCCGTCGACTAAAACTGAGATTGCTCAAATGCAAGAAGTGGATAAGGCTGATATTGACGCTGATGTTAAGGTTAATTTTTTGAGGTTGTTTAATGCATTTACTTCTAAAGTTGTGTTTGTTGTGTAGTGGATATGTGTTTGGTTTGGGAGTTTAGGGGTCTCGGGTTCGAGTCCTGTTGGGTGTTAATGATTCTATTTGACTGTTTTAAGTTGTTTTGGGTCAAATATGTTTCTTGGATTTTCCAAAAAAATAAATTTTCTGGACCCTTTTCTTTATTACTCTACCAAGAAGCATTCTTGCAATTTCGGTTTTTCTACCTTTTAAATTTATAAATAAATTTCAGGCAGCTTGTGATGCCTTCAAATTGGGCTCTGAATGGCGGCGGATGGATGCTTCATCCCGTGGACATTTACTAAATAAATTGGCTTCTTTATTGAAATAGATGCTGTTGAGCTAGCTTCGTTGGAAACGTTGGATAATGGAAAGCCTTACAAGGACGCCTATTTAGGTTTTTTTGGTTAATGGGTTAGGGGCCTTTACTGGGTTAGGTGTCTTCTGTCATCGATTTTGGAAGATAAAAAATTTTTTTGCCCATAATTTATGAATAAATAATTTTAAATTTAATTTTATGTTTTTTTTATTTTTGATTTCGATCACAAAATTCAAATATCTTTAAATGAGTAATTTCCTTTGAATAAATTTTATTTTAGAAGGCTTCTAAACCTAAACTTTCCTCTTTTATCATGAGTCATTCTTCGGGAAATTCAAGTGGTGGACCTGTTATGCGTCTCTCTTCTTTAACTGTTGGTCAATTCTGGAAAGCAGTGGAGAATTTTAGAGAAGAATTGCATATTACAGATGTATAGATTATTGAGTAGATTCCACATTTTTAATTCCGATAAATTTTAAGATGTCAATGGATAGAAAGAGACGGGGGTTGATAATTATTTGGTATGAAAAGTATTCAAAGTTCCAACTCCCCATGAATGAATTTATGGAAGAATTTCTGCTTGAACGAACAATTGTTTTTAATCGGCGACAACGTGCTATACCACTTATTCAAAATAGAACGGTCACCTTACATGTAAAATCGTTGGGGGTTTTTTTGTACATTTATCTTTTAGGTCGGGGTCAGCTTTCCTGCATTTTTGGACTGTCCTGGTGGTCATATCAATTTGAAAGTTGAGGTTAATTTCCGTTACAAATTCCTTTACAAAATTTTTAATTTTTTAGTATACTCTTCGCGACGATTTTAAAATCCCCAACCGTCTAAGCCGCTGACTAGTTTTGTTGTATTTTATGGATTTTTTGACTAAAAAGATTTTTTGGCAATATAAAAATATTTTTGGTTTTAATTTTGTGAATAAATATATCTATGTCAAAATTTACTTTCAAAAATCAGTTCAGGATTTTGATCATAAAATTCCTTAAATTTTTGAACAAATTTAATTTTAGATAATTGCTAAACATAAAATTATGAGTGAAATTTCACTCTACACTTTCAAATAACTGTGATTTCATTGAGGTGATCAAGAAATCAAAATTCTTCGACTAATCGAGCACAGACAAAAAAGAGGGCACAAAATTAGTTACTGGAGGAGGAAAGTTTGTTGGAAAAGAAGCAAATAATGGTTATTTTGTTCAACCAACAATATTTTGTGATGTTAAATCTGAAATGAAAATTGCTCAAGAAGAGGTTTTTTTTAATTTAAAAAACGAAAAAAATTTTTTCAAAGATTTTTGGTCCGTCGACTAAAACTAAAATTGCTGAAGTGCAATATGGGGATAAGAATGATTTTGTTGTTGATGTTAAGGTTAATTTTTTGAGGGTGTTTAGTGCAAAAATTTCGAAAATTGTGCTTGTGGTGTGGTGCATGTGTGCTTGGTTTGGGGGTCTAGGGTTCGAATCCTTCAGGTGTTAATAATTTTATTTGGCTATTTTTAGGTTGTTTTAAGTCAAATATGTTTCTTGAGCGCTTCAAAAAATTTTTTTTTTAATTTTCTGGACCCTTTTCTAAATTATTTTACCAATGAGCAGGATTTTTTCAGTCCTGTTTTTTTACATTTTAAATTTAAAAATAAATTTCAGGCAGTTTGTGATGCCTTCAAATTGGGCTCAGAATGTCGACTAAAACCGTCGACTAAAACTAAAATTGCGAAAGTGCAAGAGGGGGATAGGGCTGATATTGACGCTGCTGTTAAGGTTAATTCTTGTGAGATTATTTACTGCAAAAATTTCGAAATTTGTGCTTGTGGTGTAGTGGATGTGTATTTGGTACGACAACTTAGGGGGTCTCGGGTTCGAGTCCTGTTGGGGGCTAACTATTTTATTTGACTGTTTTTGACTTGTTTTAGGTCAAATATGTTTCTTGTTTTTCAGAAAATTTTTTTAATTTTCTGGACCCCTTTTCCGACCTTAATGCTGATTGTGAGATGGTAATCTCCCCGTCATCCTTCTCCCCTTTTTTAATTAAATAAAAATTTTTTAGGCTGCCTGTGACGCCTTCAAATTGGGCTCAGAATGGCGTCGTATGGATGCTTCAGCCCGTGGACTTTTACTAAATAAATTGGCTTTTTTAATTGAGAGGGATGCTGTTGAGCTAGCTTCTTTGGAGACATTGGATAATGGAAAGCCTTACAAGGACGCCTATTTAGGTTTTTATTCTAATTTTTGGGTTAAGTTGTTTTCGACCTCCGTCTAATGGAAGTGAGGTCCTTGTGAGAGGAGGTCTTCAGCGACCTTTTTCTTTCCCGCCTTTCGTCTCCGGGCTGTTTCCCCTTGTAGAATGTGAAAAATTTTTATTGTGCAGTTTGACAACACACTATGACTTGTTTCGGGTCAAATATGTCCTTCTCACAAGGACCTCACGGAATAATTTCGGAATACTAAACAGACTTCGATTGGGCACGCGCCTCGCGGGGAGTCTACGGGCGCTGGGTCTGGGCTCGTAACTTAATTCTATTCCAATTATCGCTTTGATGGGCATGCCCGGCTTCCTCCGCAGCAGCAGGAACATCCACGGAAGCCATAGGTAAGGAGCTAAAACAAACGAGCATAACTTTGTCAAAACAAGTCGGATTTCGCTGATTTTGGTGTCATTCGACTCAGCTTGAAGAGCTAATATTTGCATATTCGAATTTTTCACCCCAAAAAAGTGCTTGGTCCCCCCTATGGTTTTCAATTTTTCGGGACCTATAACTCGGCACATAGTTACGTCCCAATCGATATTTTGATGTCATTCGACTCACAAGGGAACATTCCGAACTGTCAGTAAAAATTTCTAAATAAAAATTATACCATCGTGTAGAGCGTGGTCGAAAACGTATTATGGTTACTTTCTTTTTTGGCTTCGACCCCCATTTCGAAAAGTTATAGGGGTTCAAAGTTTCCTACTTTTAGAACGATTGAGTCGCCCTCACTTTTCTTATTATTTCTCTTCCTAAAGGGAAAAATGAGACTCCTTTTCTTTTTTATTTCTTTCCTCTTCTTTTCCTGTGCTGGTTAAAGAAAGAGAAAAAGAGGAGAGAAAAGGTAGGAAAAGAGGCATCTCTGCCCTCTCCTCTTTCCTTTTAATTGACATTAAATGCAAGGCAGAGACGCCTCTTTTCCTTTTCTTTTCTCTCCCCCTTTTCTCTTTCTCTAACTAATGTTGGAAAAGAAAAGGAAATGAAAAAAGGAGGATGGGAGTCTTATTTTTCTCTTATGGAGGAGAAAAATTTTCTTTAATAAAAGACTCAACCGTTCCAAAAGTAGGAAACTTTGAACCCCTATAACTTTTCGAAATGGGGGTCGGAGCCAAAAAAGAAAGTTACCATAGTACGTTTTCGACCACGCTCTACACGATGGTATAATTTTTATTTAGAAATTTTTACTGACAGTTCGGAATGTTCCCTTGTCAGCTCGCCGAGCTGAGTCGAATGACATATAATTTGTCCCAATCGGAGTCTGTTTAGTATTCCGAAATTATACCGGACCTCACTTCCATACCTCCATTCTCCGTATATCTTTTCCCTCTCTTGTAGGGTTCCCCCTCAATTTTTAGAAATTGCTTTTCTAAAAATTTTTAATTCAGCTGACCTGCCTCTCTCAATTGCCGTTTATCGCTATTATGCCGGTTGGGCAGACAAAAACCATGGGAAGACCATACCCATTGGAGGCGATTATTTTTGTTATACACGTCATGAGCCTGTTGGAGTTGTTGGTAGGTGAAAATTTTTTGACCAGCATTGAGAAGTTGACATTTTGGAATTTTTTTAATTTTTTGACATTTTGAAATGATTTTTAAATTTTCAAAAATTTTTCAATTTACAGGCCAAATCATTCCGTGGAACTTCCCTCTTCTCATGCAAGCTTGGAAATTAGCACCAGCCCTGGCTATGGGAAACACAGTCATTTTAAAGCCAGCTGAACAGACTCCATTGACGGCTCTGTATGTTGCTAATTTAATTAAAGAGGTTAAATTTTTTTCAATTAAATTAAAAAAAAATTTTTTTAATTTGAAGGCTGGTTTCCCTCCAGGAGTCGTTAATATAGTGCCTGGTTATGGACCTACTGCTGGAAAGGCACTTGCTACACACCCTAAAGTTGATAAAGGTTAATTTTTTTCTGTTTCAAAATGTATAAATTGTGGGGAAATAAACTTGAAGCAAAAATAAATAAAGTTGTTTCAAGTTTATTAAAATTTGCTTCAGGTTTTATTTTATTTATTTTTCCAAGTTTATTTTCGCCCCCATTTCAAGTTTATTAAAATTTGCTTCAAGTTTTTGATTCAAGTTTATTTTTTTGTTCACGGTAGTTGGGCATATTAACTTGAAGCAAAAATTAAACTTTTGCTTCAAGTTTGTTTTTTTATTTATTTCAAGATTATTTTTGATTCAAGTTTATTTATCTTTCTGTTTTGCTTTAAGTTTTATTTTTATGTTTATTTTTGTTTCCGATTTAAGTTTATTTCATGTTTGTGTTTAGTTGTTTCAAGTTTATTTTTCCACAATTATATTTATTTTTTGCTTCAAGTTTATTTTTTTATTCCCCCCCCCCCTCCTTGTTTCAATTCTTGTTTTTATTTCTGCTTCAATTTTAATATTTTTCTAGTTGCATTCACTGGCTCAACTGAGGTTGGACTACAAGTCAAGCGTGAATGTTCTGAAGCAAATTTGAAACGGTTAATTAAATTATTTATTTAAATAAGTAGAAACAAATTTTTAGAATAACTCTGGAGCTTGGAGGAAAGAGTCCAAATATAATCTTTTCTGATGCCGACATGCCTCTTGCTGTGGAACAGGCTGCTTTTGGACTCTTCTTCAATCAAGGACAATGTTGTTGTGCTGGTTCGAGAACTTTTGTGGAATCTAAAATTTATGATGAATTTGTGGAACGTTCTAAGGTTTGCATGTTTTTTGAGTTTTTATTTGCTTCAAGTTTAGTTTTTGAAGTTTTATCTTTTTGCTTCATGTTTTTTTATTTATTGCTTCATATTTTTATTTTTTTCATTTTGATCTTTTGCTTCCTATTTTATTTTTCTGTTTCGATTTATTTTTTCGCTCCTTATATCTCATTGCTTCAACATTCTGTTTTTTTTCGCTATAACTTGTACTTTAAATGGTCAAAGCAAAAATTTTATGCTTCAAGTTTTTTTTTATTTTTTGCTTCAAGTTTTCCTTTGCTTCAATTTTTTTCTTTTTTGCTTCAAGTTTTCCTTTGCTTCAATTTTTTTCTTTTTTGCTTCAAGTTTATTCGAAGTAAAAATTTTTTGCTTCAAGTTTTTTCCTTTGCTTCGATTTTTACTTCAAGTTTTTTCTGAAGCAAAAAATTTTTTGTTTCAAGTTTTTTCCCTTTCTTGCTTCTATTTTTTCTTTTTTGCTACTAGTGTTTTTCCTTTCAATTTTTTGCTTCAAATTTTTTTTCATTTTTTTGCTTCGTTTTTTTGAAGCAAAAATTTTTTCTTTTTTGCTTCAATTTTTTTTTTCATTTTTTTTCTTCAAGTATTTTGAAGCAGAAATTTTTTGCTTTAAGTTTTTTCCCTTTCTTGCTTCGTTCTTTTTCATTTTTTTGCTTCAAGTTTTATTATTTTTTTGCTTCAAAGCCTAGTTTTTATTTCAAAAATTTAATTTTATTTATTTTTAAGATCCTCGCAGAGAGTCGTATTTTGGGCAACCCTTTCGACTTAAATGTCAATCACGGACCACAAATCGATGGTGATCAAGAAACAAAAATTCTTCGTCTAATTGAGCACGGCAAAAAAGAGGGTGCAAAATTGGTTACTGGAGGAGGAAAATTTGTTGGAAAACAAGCAAATAATGGTTATTATGTTCAACCAACAATATTTTCTGATGTTAAATCTGAAATGAAAATTGCTCAAGAAGAGGTTTTTTTGAATTTGGAAAATTTTTCAAAAAATTTTTTTTCAAAGATTTTTGGCCCGGTTATGTCAATCATTAAATTTGATGACCTAAAAGATTTGGTAGAAAAAGCAAATGAGACGTGCTATGGATTGGCTGCTGGTGTGGTTACTCGAGACATGGACAAGGCTTTGTATATAGCTAACAATATCAGAGCTGGGACTGTTGGGTTATTTTTTTGATTTTTTTGATTCTCTTTAAGGGGGATTATTTGCTTTTGGGGTTCTAACTCTATTTTATTTTGCTTAAGATTTCTTTAAGTTTTTCTTCAGTTTTTGGATTTTTTCTTTTAATTCTTTTGAATCAGTTTTCTCTTTTTCAATTTTTGCTTCAGTTTTGGGGGATTATATGTATTTTTGCCAACATTTCTAAAACTAATTTCTCTGCTTTTAAACAATTTTTTCTCCTTTTAAGGGTAAACTGCTATGACGTTTTCGATGCCGCTGCCCCATTTGGTGGATATAAAATGTCTGGCATTGGTCGAGAATTGGGTGAATATGGATTAGAGCCTTATACAGAAGTGAAGACTGTCACAATTAAAGTTAGAATTTTTTTATTTTTTTAAATATTTTTTTTATTTTTAAAGGTTCCCCAAAAGAATTCTTGAGGATGAGCTTTATACTTGAATTTTTTACACATTTTTATTTTTTATAAAATTTTAATGATTAATTTAAACTTTGAAATAATTTCTAATTGCGTTTAATCCGCAAATTATCTTTTTATTTTTAAATAATTTAATTTTAATCATTTCATTTTTAGGAATTGCTTTAATTCTAAAAAAAAAGAATTTAATTTAATTTTGACTTTAATGGAATCTTCTGGATCGTCAGGCTACTCAAGCGAGGATGGAGTTTTTGACTTGACTGTTGGTTCGTTGACTGTTGGGCAGTTTTGGCAAGCCGTACAAAATTGGGGGGTTGGAGGACACCAGCTTGCTAAGGTATAAATTATTCTGTAGAATTTTTTTTTAATTCTATTAAGATCTCTATGCGTGGTACTGAAGGGGATATTGATGTTTGGAACAATCAGAACCCTATCCCAGTTAATGAATTTATGGAAGAATTTCTGCGTGATGGGACAATTGCTTTTAATCAGCGAAAACGTGCTTACAAGTTGCATGAAGCTATGCCTTTAATTGAAAATAGAACGGTCAAATTATCTGTAAGATATTTAGAGGTTATTTTTGTATATTGATCGTTTAGGTCGGGGTCAACTTTTCTCCATATTTGGACCGTCCTGGTGGTCATATCAATTTAACTGTTGCGGTTAATTTCTATTATTTATTTATAAAATCTTTTTTAGTATACTCTTCGTGACGATTTTAAAATACCTAAACATCTCAACAAAAAAATAAACCAGGTAAACATATGGGCGGGTATATATATCTCGGTCCCTAGATTCCGGACTAACTTCGCCACCCTAGTTCGACTCAGCTTTCCGAACTCTTTCGAATGACACCATGTTTCTGCCACGGATAAATAGAGAGAGCCAAATCTAATTTCTAGTCAGTTAATAATATAATCTAAATTCCTAAAGTAAAATAAATGTTTTTAGTACACGCTTCGTGATGGTTTTGCATTTAATGAAAATATGGAAGTTGACAATTAAATTCGATTTTGAATGAACTCAAGTATCTCAATGTTTTGGAATAAAAGAAAAATGCTCAATTTTTTGCCTATAATTTATGGATAAATTATTTTTAATTTTACAATTATTTTTTTTTAAATTTTGGCTACAAAATTCAAATATTTTTTAATAGATAATTTGCTTTGAATAACTTTTATTTTAGATAATTACCTAACCTAAGCTTTTTTATCATGAGTGATTCTTCTGGACATTCAAGTGGTGGACCTGCTATGCGTCTCTCTTCTTTAACTGTTGGTCAGTTCTGGCAGGCAGTAGAAAATTTTAGAGAAGGATTGCATATTACAGATGTATATATTGTTGAAATAGATTCTACATGTATTTTCACTTAATTCCTAAGGTGTTAATGTATGGCAAACGGTGGAAGTCGTTACTTATTTGGGATGAAATGTCTTCAAAGGACCCACTTCCCGTGAATGAATTTATGGAAGAGTTTTTGCGTGATGGGGCGATTGCTTTTAATCAGCGAAAACGTGCTTACAAGTTGCATGAAGCTATGCCTTTAATTGAAAATAGAACGGTCAAATTATCTGTAAGATATTTAGAGGTTATTTTTGTATATTGATCGTTTAGGTCGGGGTCAACTTTTCTCCATATTTGGACCGTCCTGGTGGTCATATCAATTTAACTGTTGCGGTTAATTTCTATTATTTATTTATAAAATCTTTTTTAGTATACTCTTCGCGACGACTTTAAAATACCTAAACATCTGGACCGTTGACTCTGTCGAAGTTTATGAGTTTTTTGACGAAAAAAGATTTTGGCAATATAAAAATATTTTTGGTTTTATTTTGTAAATAAATATTTTTATGTCAAATTTTATTCTTTTAAATCATTGCTGATTTTTGGTCACAAAATTTCTCAAATTTTTGAATAAATTTAATTTTAGATAATTACTAAACAAAATTATATTTATGAGTCACTCTAGACTTTCAAATAACAGTTGATTTCATTGAGCCACGGACCTTAAATTGATGGTGATCAAGAAACCAAAATTCTTCGCCTAATCGAGCACGGCAAAAAAGAGGACGCAAAATTAGTTACTAGAGGAGGAAAAAATGGAAAAGAAGTAAATAATGGTTACTTTATTCAACCAACAATATTGTCTAATGTTAAATCTGAAATGAAAATTGCTCAAGAAGAGGTTTTCTTTTTGAATTAGAAAATTTTTGTTTAATTTTTTTTTCGAAGATTTTTGGTCCGTCGACTAAAACTAAGATTGCTCAAATGCAAGAAGTGGATAAGGCTGATATTGACGCTGATGTTAAGGTTAATTTTTTGAGGGTGTTTAGTCAAAAATTTTGAAAATTTATTTGTGGTGTAGTGGATGTGTGTCTCAGGGATGTCACGGGTTACCCGAAACCCGAAACCCGGCCTTTTTTTCGACCCGAAACCCGATCCGAGAAATTTTCTAAAACCCGATCCGAAACCCGACCCGAGAATTTTTATTTTTCAAAACCCGACCCGAAACCCGACCCGAGTTTTCTCAAAATTTTCGCCCTCGTCGGAGTAAAAGGGAAGATTTTTAGCTTAATGATCTTCCAAAATTCTGAAAATTTTCGCCTGCGGCGCTGAAAAAGGAAGAAATCTGGCTTCGGACCTTCCAGAATTCTCAAACTTTTCGCCTGCGGCGCTGAGAAGGGAAGATACTCGGACTTTTTTTCGACCCGAAACCCGATCCGAAGAAAATTTTGAAAACCCGATCCGAAACCCGACCCGACTTTTTGCTCAACCCGAAACCCGAAACCCGATCCGAGAAAAATTTTGGAAACCCGACCCGAAACCCGACCCGACATTTTTCTCAACCCGTGACATCCCTGGTGTGTCTGATATGACAACTTAGGGGGTCTCGGGTTCGAGTCCTGTTGGGTGTTAATGATTTTATTTGGCTATGTTTAGTTGTTTTAGGTTAAATATGTTTCTTGAGTGCTTCAGAAAAAATTTACAAATTTTCCTGACCCTTCTCTAAATTATTTTACCAATTAGCAGGATTTTTCCAGTCCTGTTTTTCTACATTTGAAATTTAAAATTATATTTTAGGCAGCTTGTGACGCCTTCAAATTAGACTCTGAATGGCGCAGGATGGATGCTTCATCCCGTGGACATTTACTAAATAAATTGGCTTCTTTAATTGATTGATGCTGTTGAGCTAGCTTCTTTGGAGACTTTGGATAATGGAAAGCCTTACAAGGACGCCTATTTAGGTTTTTAATTTTTCTGCTAAAGTTGTTTCTGACCTCCGTCTAATGGACGTGAGGTTCTTATGAAACGAAGAAGGTCTTCCTCCGGCGCCCCTTTCTACTCCGCAGTTCGTCTCTGGGCTGTTTCGCCTCGGAGAATTTGCAAGTTTACATTGTGAAGTTGACAACACACTATGAATCTTGCTACCTCCGTTCTCCGAATATCTGTCTCCTTCCTTGTAAGTCATATCCAGTTTAAAGCCTTTCTCAATTTTTAGAAATTGCTTTTCTAAAAAATTTTTAATTCAGCTGAATTTTAATTCAAATTTTTAATTCAGCTGAATTTTAATTCAAATTTTTAATTCAGCTTGGAAATTAGCACCAGCCCTAGCTATGGGCAACACAGTCATTTTGAAGCCAGCTGAACAGACTCCATTAACGGCTCTATATGTTGCTAATTTGATTAAAGAGGTTAAATTTTTTTAATAAATTTTAAAAAAATTTTTAATTTGAAGGCTGGCTTCCCTCCTGGAGTCGTTAATATAGTACCTGGTTATGGACCAACTGCTGGAAAGGCAATTGCTACACATCCTAAAGTTGATAAAGGTTAATTTTTATTAGGGGTATTTTTGCTTCAAATGAATAAATTATGTGAAAATAAACTTGAAGCAAAAATAAATAAATTTGTTTCAAGCTCATTAAAATTTGCTCCAAGTTTTTGCTTCAAGTTTAGTTTCTTTGTTTACGATAGTTGAACAAGTAAACTTGAAGCTAAATAATAAAGTTTGCTTCTAAGGTTTGCAAGTTTTTTGAGTTTTTATTTTGCTTCAAGTTTAATTTTTTAAGTTTTATCTTTTTGCTTCATGTTTTTATTTTTTGCTTTATATTTTTGTATTTTCTTTTTTCATTTTGATCTTTTGCTTCCAATTTTATTTTTCTGTTTCGACTTCATTTTTTCGCTCCTTATATCTCCTTGCTTCAACATTCTTTCTGTTTTTCTTTGCTATAACTTGTACTTTAAATGGTCGAAGCAAAAATTTTATGCTTCAAGTTTTTTTATTTTTTGCTTCAAGTTTTCCTTTGCTTCAATTTTTTCTTTTTTGCTTCAAGTTTATTCGAAGCAAAAATTTTTTGCTTCAAGTTTCTTTCCTTTGCATCAATTTTTACTTCAAGTCTTTTGAAGCTTTTTTGCTTCAAGTTTTTTCCTTTGCTTCGATTTTTACTTCAAGTTTTTTCTGAAGCAAAAAAATTTTTTGTTTCAAGTTTTTTCCCTTTCTTGCTTCTATTTTTTCTTTTTTGCTACTAGTGTTTTTCCTTTCAATTTTTTTGCTTCAAATTTTTTTTCATTTTTTTGCTTCAAGTTTTTTTGAAGCGAAAATTTTTTCTTTTTTGCTTCAATTTTTATTATTTTTTTGCTTCAAAGCCTAGTTTTTACTTCAAAAATTTAATTTTATTTATATTTAAGATTCTCGCAGAGAGTCGCGTATTGGGCAACCCTTTCGGTCAATCACGGACCTCAAATTGATGGTGATCAAGAAACTAAAATTCTTCGCCTAATCGAGCAAGGCAAAAAAGCATACGCAAAATTTGTTACCGGAGGTGGAAAAAATGGAAAAGAAGCAAATAATGGTCACTTTATTCAATCAACAATATTTTCTGATTTTAAATCTGAAAAGAAAATTGCTCGATAAGAGGTTTTTTTGAATTTAAAAAATTCTGTTTAATTTTTTTCAACGATTTTTGGTCCGTCGACTAAAACTAGAATTGCTCAAGTGTTATATGGGGATAAGACTGATTTTGTTGCTGATGTTAAGGTTAATTTTTTGAGGGTGTTTAGTCAAAAATTTCGAAAATTTTGTTTGTGGTGTAGTGGATGTGTGTCTGATATGACAACTTGGGGGGTCTCGGGTTCGAGTCCTGTTGGGTGTTAATGATTTTATTTGGCTATGTTTAGGTTGTTTTAGGTTAAATATGTTTCTTGAGTGCTTCAGAAAAAATTTACAAATTTTCCTGACCCTTCTCTAAATTATTTTACCGATTAGCAGGATTTTTCCAGCCCTGTTTTACTACATTTGAAATTTAAAATTAAATTTTAGGCAGCTTGTGACGCCCTCAACGGCTCAGACTTGCGCCGTATGGATGCTTCATCCCGTGGACATTTACTAAATAAATTGGCTTTTTTAATTGAAAGAGGTGCTGTCGAGCTCGCTTCTTTTGAACTTTGGATAGTGGAAAGTTTTACAAGGATGCCTATTTAGGTTTTTGGTTAATGGGTTAGGGGCCTTTATTGGGTTAGGCGTCTTCTGTCATCGATTTTGGAATTAAGAAAAGTTAAAAGAAAAATGCTCAAAAAATTTTATTGCCTATAATTTATGAATAAATAATTTTAAATTTAATTTTACGTTTTTTTTTATTTTTTATTTGATTTCGATCATAAAATTCAAATATATCTTTGAAAGAGTAATTTGCTTTGAATAAATTTTATTTTAGAAGGCTTCTAAACCTAAACTTTCCTTTTTTATCATGAGTGATTCTTCAAGAAATTCAAGTGGTGGACCTGCTATGCGTCTCTCTTCTTTAACTGTTGGTCAATTCTGGAAAGCAGTGGAGAATTTTAGAGAAGGATTTCATATTGATTATGTATGAATTATTAAATAGACTCCACATGTATTTTCACTTAATTAATTCTTAAGTTGTCAATGTATGGCAAACGGTGGAAGTCGTTACTTATTTGGAATGAAATGTCTTCAAAGGACCCACTTCCTGTGAATGAATTTATGGAAGAGTTTTTGCGTGATGGGGCGATTGCTTTTAATCAGCGAAAACGTGCTTACAAGTTGCATGAAGCTATGCCTTTAATTGAAAATAGAACGGTCAAATTATCTGTAAGATATTTAGAGGTTATTTTTGTATATTGATCGTTTAGGTCGGGGTCAACTTTTCTCCATATTTGGACCGTCCTGGTGGTCATATCAATTTAACTGTTGCGGTTAATTTCTATTATTTATTTATAAAATCTTTTTTAGTATACTCTTCGTGACGATTTTAAAATACCTAAACATCTAGACCGCTGACTCAGTTGCGTTTTATGGATTTTTTGACGAAAACGATTTTTTGGCTATATAAAAATATTTTTGGTTTTAATTTTGTTAACTTTGTTTACAAAGAATTCGGGTTTTTATATTTTGGCTCAAGTCTTGTAGACAATTTTATACTAATTTTGATTTTTAAATAAATATTGATAATTTATGCTTGACAAAAATTTTGTAATAGCGGTTGAAAATTTCCGCAATTTTTTTTTGTTTTGAATAATTTAATTTTAATCATTTCATTTTAAGGTAATAGATTGTCTTGATTTTTTTATCAAATTTTATAATGGACTCATCCAACTCCTCTGGTGCTTCGAGTAGTGATATTTTCATGCTTTCTGCATTATCGGTTGAAGATTTTGAAGAAGCAATAGATGAGCATGGACAAGGAGGCAACCAAATGATAAGGGTATAAATTAATGCGTAGATTCTAAATTTTAGTAATTGTGATTTAATTAAGATTGAGCTGCAGGGTGTCGTTGGTCGTATTGTAGTTTGGGATCAAGATCACTCCGAGTTCATTTCAGAGACTTTAATGGAGGAGTTCATTCATAATGGAATAATTGCTTTCAACAATCAACGCATACAAGAAAATGTAGATATTCGCCGTCCTTTATTTTATGAAAGGACAGTCGTTCTTTATGTAAATTTTTGATAGAAGATTATTTTTAATTGATAATTCAGGTCAATGTTCTGCTTCCGACTTGGGTAGTAAATGATGGAACAAATAATTGGATTAGAGTCGAGGTTAATTTTTAATGTCTAATGAATAGGTAAATAACTTTAATAGGCTTTTACCTGATACTAGGCGAAATTTGAATGATTTCAGTTTCTACTAGAAATTTTTTTCTAAAATCGTTTTTTGCTTTTCGATTTTCAAATAGTGTTCTTAGATTTGTTTTAAATTTCCCTGACTTTTGAGAAAAAATCTTTAACCAGGGCTCCGATTCGTACTTTTTTAAAAGTATTGTACTTTTTTATCGACCTACGTACTTCCGAAATTGAATTTGTACTTTTTTGAAAGTATGTACTTTTTTATCAACATTTTTGAAAAAACGAAGAAATCTGGCTTAAGGACCTCCAAAATTCTCAAAATTTTCGCCTGCGGCGCTGAAAAAGAAGAAATCTGGCTTCTTAGGCTCCAAATTTCAAAAAATTTTCGCCTGCGGCGCTTCTCAATGGCAAACATTCAATGGACGAAAGAAAGAAACTCGCTTGAGGTTAAGACTGTAAGAGCTTTGCTTCATGTGACAGCAAATTTTGACATGTCAACAAAATGCTCAGTTGAAACAAGAAATTATTAGAAAAGATTAATTTAGGAGAGAAATATAAAAATATAAAAATATAAAAGATCTGTTCACGAATAAATATTTTCAAATTTAATTTTGAGTGTACTTTTTATTTGCAAATTTTCTCCCTATGTACTTTTTTTACAAGATTTTGATACTTTTGAGTGGCATTTTGTCGATCGGAGCCCTGTCTTTAACTTTTAGTATACCTACCGATCTGACTATGACATTCCTCAATATTAGAGAAGAGGATTGCAGATGATTTGATGGCCTTAATTAATTTTTGTTTTAAAATTTTTGACTGCTTATTTTATAAATTTTTGCTCAACATAAAAGAAAAATCTTTATTCGTGGCCTTATTTTATTGATAAATATTTTTGAATCTGATTTTTTAAATATTTATTAGATTTTGAATACAAAATTCCATTTATCTCCAAATATATATGTAGTTTGCTTTTAAATTTTATTTTAGATAATTACTAAATATAACTTTTTTATCATGAGTGATTCTTCTGGAAATTCAAGTAATGGGTTTGATATGCGTCTTTCCTCTTTAACTGTTGGTCAGTTCAAGCAGGCAGTAGAGGATTTTAGAGAAGGATCGCATATTAAAGATGTATAGATTAATAAAAAGTTTCTACATGTTTTTTACTAAATTAATTTTCAGGTGGTAATGGTTTGCAAGAGGCAGAATATATCAGGTATTTGGGATGAAAAGTTTTCAAAGGAGCCACTTCCCGTGAATAAATTTATGGAAGAGTTTTTGCGTGATGGGATAATTGCTTCTATAGTTTTTTTTGTTATATTGATTTTTTAGGTTGGGATCAAAACTCCTCCACGTTTAAACCTTCCTTCTGGCGGCTTTATCGAATTGGTTGTTGAGGTAATTTCCAGTGTTTTTTTAAATAAATTTTTAAGTTTTTAGTATACTCTTCGCGACGACTTTAAAATACCTAAACATCTGGACCGTTGACTCTGTCGAAGTTTATGAGTTTTTTGACGAAAAAAGATTTTGGCAATATAAAAATATTTTTGGTTTTATTTTGTAAATAAATATTTTTATGTCAAATTTTATTCTTTTAAATCATTGCTGATTTTTGGTCACAAAATTTCTCAAATTTTTGAATAAATTTAATTTTAGATAATTACTAAACAAAATTATATTTATGAGTCACTCTAGACTTTCAAATAACAGTTGATTTCATTGAGCCACGGACCTTAAATTGATGGTGATCAAGAAACCAAAATTCTTCGCCTAATCGAGCACGGCAAAAAAGAGGACGCAAAATTAGTTACTAGAGGAGGAAAAAATGGAAAAGAAGTAAATAATGGTTACTTTATTCAACCAACAATATTGTCTAATGTTAAATCTGAAATGAAAATTGCTCAAGAAGAGGTTTTCTTTTTGAATTAGAAAATTTTTGTTTAATTTTTTTTTCGAAGATTTTTGGTCCGTCGACTAAAACTAAGATTGCTCAAATGCAAGAAGTGGATAAGGCTGATATTGACGCTGATGTTAAGGTTAATTTTTTGAGGTTGTTTAATGCATTTACTTCTAAAGTTGTGTTTGTTGTGTAGTGGATATGTGTTTGGTTTGGGAGTTTAGGGGTCTCGGGTTCAAGTCCTGTTGGGTGTTAATGATTTTATTTGACTGTTTTAAGTTGTTTTGGGTCAAATATGTTTCTTGGATTTTTCAAAAAAATAAATTTTCTGGACCCTTTTCTTTATTATTCTACCAAGAAGCATTCTTGCAATTTCGGTTTTTCTACCTTTTAAATTTATAAATAAATTTCAGGCAGCTTGTGATGCCTTCAAATTGGGCTCTGAATGGCGGCGGATGGATGCTTCATCCCGTGGACATTTACTAAATAAATTGGCTTCTTTAATTGAAATAGATGCTGTTGAGCTAGCTTCGTTGGAAACGTTGGATAATGGAAAGCCTTACAAGGACGCCTATTTAGGTTTTTTTGGTTAATGTTTAGGAGGGGCTTTTACTGGGTTAGGTGTCTTCTGTCATCGATTTTGGAAGATAAAAGAAATGCTAAAAAAAATTTTTTGCCTATAATTTATGAATAAATAATTTTAAATTTAATTTTTTTATTTTATTTTGATCACAAAATTCAAATATATCTTTGAATGAGTAATTTTCTTTGAATAAATTTTATTTTAGATAATTACCTAACCTTAACTATCTCTTTTTTATTATGAGTGATTTTTCTAGACATTCAATTGGTGGACCTGCTATGCGTCTTTCTTCTTTAACTGTTGGTCAATTCTGGCAAACAGTAGAGAATTTTAGAGAAGGATTGCATATTGATTATGTATGAATTATTAAATAGCCTTCACATTTTTAATCTCGCTAACTTTTAAGGTGTCACTGGTCGGAAAGAGACGAGGATCGATAATTATTTGGTATGAAAATTACTCAAAGTTCCAACTCCCCATGAATGAATTTATGGAAGAATTTCTGCTTGAACGAACAATTGCTTTTAATAGGCGACAACGTGTTATACCACTTATTCAAAATAGAATTGTTAAATTACATGTAAAATTTTTAGAGATTATTTTCGTATATTAATCTTTTTAGGTCGGGGTCAACTTTCCTCCACATTTGGACCGTCCTGGTGGTCATACCAATTTGACTGTTGAGGTTAATTTCCATTATTTTTTCGGTACTTGTGGGTTATCCCAAACCAGTTTTTTGACATTTTTTGAGGATCCCCCAAATGCCCGCATAAACTTTCTCGAATAGGAAAAGGCACATAGGGATGCCCTAACCATTATAATTATTAGTAAATATGTATATCCGCAAAAACTGGTTGGGATAACCCACAAGTACCATTTTTTCTTTACAAAATCGTTCATTATTTTTAGTATACTCTTCGCGACGACTTTAAAATCCCCACTCGTTCAGATTTTTTGGCTATGTAAAGATATTTTTGGTTTTAATTTTGTAAATAAATATTTTTGTGACAAAATTTATTCTCAAAAATTATTTGTTAATTTCGAAAAGAAAATTCGGTAATAGTCTCAATTTGCAATATATTTATTGCCTACGGGTGTGAGGGCTATAATTGTTTAGTTACTGTTGTAATTGTAAAGTAAATTATAGTGTTTGTAGGAAAAGAATAGAGAAGAAACAAACATTAACAAAAATCAGAATATTCCAAAAACACCCGTCAAAACAACCGAAAACAATTAAAACATTTAAAAACAAATCAGAATTTAATTTAAACATTGAACGAACATCAGATAAACAAAACATAGCAGAAAAAATCAGAATTTTCTAGTTAGAACTGAAAATACAAATGTTTGTCTTCCCACTTGTTTAATCAGAATTACAAAAAACACAAAAATCAGAATTAGCTGCAAACAAAAAAATCAGAATTTACAACAAAATCAAAAACAAAAAATCAGAATTAACCAAAACACCACAAAACAATTAAAAATAAATCAGAATTTAATAAAAACATTAAATGGACATAGGGAAAAAGCAAGTAAAACAGTTAAAAATCAGAATTTCGGATATACTTTAGCCGGTGGCCCACTCAGAAACGGGTCAAAATATATACCATTCGTCTCGGCGAGCTGAGTCGAATGGTACCATTCTTTTTTTGCGGAAATTCCTACGAGCCGAGATATAGGTACTTAAAAGGCGAAAAACCATAGGAGGGACCAAGCACTTTTTTGGGGTGAAAAATTAGAATATGCAAATAATAGCTCATTAGAAAGAGCTCGTCGAGCTGAGTCGAATGACACCAAAATCAACGAAATCCGACTTGATTGGACCGAGATATAGACCCCTGAAAACTGGTAATCCAAAGGGGTGATTTTTGGAATTAAAAACACAACACAAAAAAAAAACCTAAACCTATGGGGCGTCAGCGAGGCGCTTGTGCAAAACCCCGCGCTTCGCGCGGGGTTTTGCGGCACGCGCCTCACGGGGAGTCTACGGGCTATGGGTCTGGGCTCGTAACATAAACCTATTCCTATCCCCCTTGTTCTGGACGTATTTGGGGCCTCCGTAGTAGCAAAAATCTCCACAGATGCCATAGGTAAGGAGCTAAAATAAAAGATCATAACTTTGACCATTCAAGTCGGATTTCGTTGATTTTGGTGTCATTCGACTCAGCTCGACGAGCTCTTTTGAATGAGATATTATTTGCATATTCGAATTTTTCGCTCCAAAAAAGTGCTTGGTCCCCCCTTTGGTTTTTCGGTTTTCAAGGACCTATATCTCGGCTCGTAGGAATTTCCTCAAAAAAAGAGTGGTACCATTCGACTCAGCTCGCCGAGACGAATCGAATGGTATATATTTTGACCAGTTTCTGAGTGGGCCACCGGCTAAAGTACAGCCAGAATTTCTTCTACATAAAAATCAGAATTAACCGAAAATACAAAAATCAGAATTAATCTAAATATGATTAATGTTGTTTTTCCTTTAAGCCCTCAATTATCAAATTTAACCAAAGTTCTCTGCTTTAATTCAATTTTTTCATTTTAAATTTAAAAATAAATATTAAAATTAAAATGCTCTTTAATCATTTTTCTCGTCAATATAAAAAAAAGATGAGAAAAAAAATAAAATTAAAAAAAAATAATTCTGGCAATGAGTGAGAGAGAGTTTGTGCTCTGAGATACGTGTATATGTGCTTCGAACAAAAGATTAAAAAAAAATTTTTTCGTATTAAATGGAATTTATTTTATTTAAAAATTCTTTTTTATTCAATAAAAATTTGATTTTATTTTTCCATTTAATATTTAAAACAAAAAAAAATAAAATTGAAATTAATAAAGTCAATAGGCTTGGAATCGGGTACAGCCCAAGTAGGCGCGCGGCCAAGTAGGCGCAGAGCCATAACTTGCTTCAAGATTTTCGAATCTTTCAAAATTTAGCATTAAACGATTCCTCTCATCGAGCTAAAGAAATTGTTACCAAAATTGTTAAGGTCCAGAAATTTTCCAGCTAGTTATGGCTTTGCGCCTACCTGGCCGCGCGCCTACTTGGGTTTGTCCCCTTGGAATTAAGTATACAAAATTTTTGTATTTTTTTGAAGAATTTTGATGGGCAGTTTTGTTTGTGTATACAATTCAAAAATATAATGAAAGCAAAAGAGAAAAGCAATTTTTGATTTATGAATCGGAATAAATCTTTAGTCTAAAAAAGATATGTTAGTTAACTGAAACTGACTCAGCTTAAAAGACACCCGTGGAACGACTCCAAATATCAGAAAGATCCCTTGTCAGCTTTTTAAAATAGGACCAGGGGTGAGCGCAAGAGGCAATCATGACGCGATCAACCCTGGATAGGACTAAAAAAATTTTTTGTTTCTACACATAATGAATGAGGTTAGTGTTCGACACTACCGCGGTACTACCGTCAGTAACGGGCCGGTACTTTCCGGTACAACCAGTACCGGAAAAATCCATTTGCCGAACACTAAATGAGGTAAGTCCTTTTTTAAAATGAGAATAAATTGGAAAAGATCCTATCCTATATATTAAATACCCATTCCAACAAAGAATTATAGCACGTCTTTTAGCTTCACAACCCTTATTATTTTCTGTAAACTTTTAAAATTTTATTCCGATTCTTAAACCAATAAAAAAAAAACATATTTTTAGAGACAATATAAAAGAATCTCTCTCAAAAAATCACATTTTTAGGCACCTATAAGTAAATATATATATTTTTCTATAATTTTTTTTTCTTTCTCAAATATATTTATAAAAAAAGTCTACATCTGTAAGGAATGCATTTAATTGTGAAAGTAATTGGGCAAATGTTGGCCTTAAATTCCTTTCTGCATACCAACAAGTCATCATAATTTCATATAAACGTTTTGGAGTGTCTTGTGGAGCTGGTAAACGATAACCAGAATGAATAACTTCTTGAATAACTCTGTGGTTACTCCAATCCCAATATGGACGTTCTCCAAATGATAAAACCTTTAAAATTTGGAAAAATTTGGAAAAATTAGGAAATCTCTTAAAAGCTTCTAAGGTCAAAACTCATTTTATAAAATATACCTTTAAGGCTGAAAAAATGTATCTTATATACTGAGGGTAGCTTAAATAGAGGGCATAGCTTGATAGAAATCTCACTCCACAACTAAGGACCTAGCCCTCCCGATTCCCGAAAATCGGGAATCGAATTTTTATGTCGGCTAGATCCCTGCTTCACACCCAATATTGGAGATATCTTATTGAGGTTTCTACAAAATGGTGGCCTTATAATGAGATGTAAATAGATTAAATTAAAAGGTACCGCTTTAAAAGTAGACAGCTCACCCTACCCAATGATCACCCAAATTTCTAAAAAAATCGTCTCTTAAATAGAGGAGTATCTACTATTGGGGATATCTTATGATAAAGGGTTACCTATAAAAAATATTTTCGTCCTCACCTCCCACATAACAACACCAAAACTCCACACATCCGAAGCTGTTGTATATTTGTGTTGCATTATTGCCTCTGGCGCTGTCCACCGAATTGGAATTTTCCCTCCTTGTTGTGTTGTATATTCCTGTTCAATAAAAGGTGGAGACCCACTACCACTACTGTTGTTGCTTGGACGTAATCCACGGCTTAACCCAAAATCAGCAATTTTGCAAGTTAAACGGTCGTCGACAAGAACATTACGGGCAGCCAAATCCTTTAAAAAAATTATTTTTTTTTCGATTTTTTGATTGTTAAAATAAATTTTTTGGTTGTCAAAAATTATTTTTAAATTAGAAAAAACAATTTAATTGCCTCAAAAATTAAATAAAAATAATTTCCAAACAAAAGGATTCGAAACTAGGCTGATTAGAAGGGTAAAACCTAGAGCGTTACCACTACACCAGAGTATAACAAGTTATTGTTAAAGTACAGTCAAATCTCGATAAAATGTCAACCTAGAGATCGTTTTGAGTCGATCTCTTAATGCAAGAAAAGTGTTCTTGGACGTCAAATCTCGCCAAAATTCAAGCGAGATAAATTGAAGTAATAAGGAAAGAGAAGTATGTTATTGAGATTTGACTGTATCAGAAAAATGAAACTTGAAGCAAAAAAAAGCTTCTAGTTCAAGAAACTTGAAGCAAAAAAAGTTTCAAGTTGAGGTAACTTGAAGCAAAAAAAAGTTTCAAGTTGAGGGAACTTGAAGCAAAAAAAGTTTCACGTTTAAGAAACTTGAAGCAAAAAATTTCAAAAAAATTTTTTTCTCGTTTACCCTATGAACATAAGCCTTATCAGTTAAATAATTCATTCCACAAGCAATTCCATGTAATAATCGAACTAATTGGCATATAGTTAATTGTCCATCTCTATTTGCCCTCAAAAATTGATCCAAAGAGCCATACAACATATATTCGGTTATTAACATAACTGGCTCTGTTCTGGTAACAACCCCAATTAATCTAATAACGTTTTCGTGTTCCTTTAAATTTTTAAAACATTTTTATGGGGAAAATAAATTAAATTACAAATTGCCCCATTATAGAAGCTTCCAACAAAAAGTCAGTTTTAGCTTTGCAACTTGCTTCAGGTAACAAACGCTTGACTGCTACAATTTGTTGCTAAAAGAAATAAAACTTTAGTTAAAAATAAACTTTTTTAGGTTGTTAAATAAACTTGAAGCAAAAACTTAGAAAAATAAACTTGAAAAAAATAAACTTATTCTAAGTTTAAAAAAAATAAACTTTGTTATTAATTAAACTTTAATTAAAATAAACCTTTAAATAAACTTATTTTTCGAAAAATAAACTTGAAGCAAAGAAGAAAACTTAAGTTTTTTTCTAAGTTTATTTAACAAAAATTAAAACTTGACGCAAAGTTTATTTATTAAAATAAACTTGAAATAAAGTTTAATTAAAAATAAAACTTGAAACATTCAAGAAAAATTAAAAATAAAACTTGAAGCAAAAAAAGTTTCAAAATACCTGTCTCTGCCCATAACTATCTTCAACAGTTAACCGTCCACAACAAACTTCCCCAAATTCACCACTACCTATTACTCTTGTTATTTCAACATCTTTTGCATAAATTTCATTTGTAAATGCTGCTAATATTTGTGTTGGGTCCTCATAAGTTGTTGGGTCTACATATAAATGGTGTTGCTGTTTTTTTAATGAAGTGGGGGTTGTTTGGGTCTGTGGAATTTGGAAAAAAAATTTTTTGAAAAATTTAAAAAATTTTCTGGAATTTTTTCAAATTTTTTGAAAAATTTCTGAAATTTTTTTGAAATTTTTTTCAAAAATTTTTTTTCAAAAAAAATTTTCTTTTTACCAAAAAAGTATTATTATTATGCCATTGTTGTTTTTCAAGACGGGGAGTACTACATTCATGTTGTAAACGAGGTGTACCACAATCTTGACAACTTGTACTAATTATAGGTCCAATATGTTGTTTTGGTTGAATACATGGGTATTTTAGACTTTGATATCTTAGAAAAAAAAGAATGAAAAAATATTGAAGAAACCCAAAGAAAATAATAGGTAAAGGGACAATCCTCAAACCCTTTAAAGGGTCATAACTTTATTAATTTTCGGTCGTTTCGAGTAATTTTTATACCAATCGACAGCTATGAATGTCCCCATTCTTTTTTATAATTAGACTGTTAAGAACCGACCATTCTCTAAAACATTACAAATTTTTAAGTTAGGACAATCGAAATTTTAAATGCTTATCCGTTTGGAACATTTAAGAGGAAAATCTGAGCATATCGACTTAAGATAAAATAATCTGCGGCTTAATAGCTATCGATGGGTAATAAAATTATTTGGGGCGATTAAAAGATTAATGAAGTTATGATCGGTAAAGAGCCATCCTTTAAGAGTGAATTGACAAGACGGTAAAATGTCCTGCTTCAAAAGACACAAAAGAAAATTTCAAAAGCCAGAAAAAATCAGACCTGGTCACGGATACGGATTTTGGTATCCAGTATCCGGATATTTACAGCGGATACAGGCGGATATCCACAGGCATCTTGATCTGTATCCATATCCGTATCCATAACTAGGTCTGGAAAAAACACCCCAAAACAACACTCAATACCCAAGATAAAAACACTAACAAAAAATCCTCTTCATTCCAAATTTACCTTCCATTATTTCCCTCCAACCGTTGTAATTGTTGTTTATTACCACCAACCAATTGTTTATTATTATTTTGTTTATTAACTTTAATTTTAGTAATTAACAAAACAATTCCAGTCCCAGTTATAGCTAATATAACAAAAAGTAAAAGAAGAAATATTGCTTGTCCAAAAATTGATTCAGTAACTGGCAATTCTTGTAAACCAAAAACTGATTGAGTTACTGGAATTTCTTCTTCTTCGTCTTCTTCTTCCCCAATTGTTTCGATTACTGGAAGGGCTGAAATTAATTAATTATTTTTTGAAGGAAGAATTTAATTGTTAAATGTTATAATAAATTTTTAAAAATGTTAAAAAATTATTTTAAAAATTAAAAAATAGTTTAAATGCTTTAAAAATAAAGAAAAAATAATTTGGCCCAAAAGGATTCGAACCAACATCGAATGGAGGAGAATGGTTCATCGCGCTACCACTACACCACAAAAATGCTACTAGGTAAAAAAAGGAAAAAAAAATTTGGAAAGAAATAAACTCGAAGCAAGAAAAATAAACTTGAAATAGAAAATAAAACTTGAAACAAAAAAAATAAACTTACCTAAGCAAAATAGAAAATAAACTTAAAAAATATGGACTTGAAAAAAATTTTTTCCTAAAAATTATTTTATTTCTTTTTCTTATTTAATTTTTTTTTCTTTTTAAATTTTCCCACTTTAAAAAGGCATCATAATTTTATTTATTTTTTCATTTAATAAAAAATGGATATTTTTTCCCTTTATTTAGACACATTCTGCGCGCATCTGCTTTTATTTATTATTAACCTCTCTTGGCAAAAAATAGATAAAAAGAAAAAAACAAAAGAAAAAGCGAGAAAAATTAGAAGATGTTATTAAATTAATAATTAAATAAATATTATATTTTCCAATTTTACCCAAATATTTTTTTTTAATTTTAAAAAATCTTCCTTTAAAATACGCGAAAAATCGCACAAACATCTGTTGAATTTTAAAAATTTTTCTTAATGAAAATTTTAGAAAAAAATTTTTCAGGTCATTGAGTCTCATCTCTAAAGTCTTTTTTCTTTTGTTACCTTTTTAAAAGAAAATTTTTAAAGAATATTTTTGGTTTTTGCACCTTGAGGATTTTACGGTTAATAATTTTTACTTGTTTCACATAATCTGCATATAAATAAAAACAAAACAACAGAATAAATATTACTTAGTTACTTTAATCGTTGAAGCATGTTTTTGTTATTCAAATTTTGTTTTAAAAAGAAAAACACAGAAACACAAGGAAAACACAAAAACAAACCAGAAAAATACAAAAACAAATCAGAAAAATACAAAAACAAATCAGAAAAACACAAAAACAAAACAGAAAAACACAAAACAGATCAGAATTAAAATCAGAATTAATACAAAAACAATAAGAACAACAAATTTTAATATTATTCTGATTTTGTTTAGAATTAATTCTGAAATTTGTGTTTTATTTTGTATTTTCAACATTATTTGTTTTTGTTGTTTTAATTGTTGTGTTGTTGTGTTGCTAACAGGAGAAAACACAAAAACACAAAACAAAATAAAACGAACAAAAACACAAAACCAGAATTAATACAAAACAAACAAATATTAACCAGAATTAAAAATCAGAATAATAACAATGACCTTAACCTTTACAAACAATGAAACAAAATACACAAACAAATGTTTGTTTTGATGTTACATTAAAATTAAAAATATAATGTGAGCATTGAAGTGTGTTTGATTGTTTGTTAAAAAAATTAAAATGTTTTTGTTTGTTTTATGAAAGGTGAGAATTGTTCTCTATTGTATTAAAGCGTTAAGCAGAAGAAGAGAACAAAACAAATAAAAACAACAAAATAAAATGAAATTTGATCTCTTTTTTTGTTTCGCGCATAATAGAGAAAAACAAAACAAATTTATAAAGATTTTTGAAGGTATTTTGTTCTTTTTATTTTATAAAAAATAGGCAGGTATTCTTTTTTAAATATTAATTTAAACAAAACACCAAACAAACAAAATAAGAGAAAGAACAGAATTAAAATCAGAATAAAATAAAAACAAACAAACATACAAATCAGAATATACATACTTAAAATTAAAACCAGAATTAATACAAACAAAGGTTCAAGGTTTCAAAACAAAATCAGAACATAAACAAAACAAAAAAAAGAAATGTGTTTTATATTTTTGTTTGTTTTGTTTTTATTCTGATTTTGTTTTTAAAAACCTTGAACTTTTGTTTTTGTTTTTATTCTGATTTTAATTCTGTTTATTTGTTTTATATAAGTGTGCGCAAAATATTAAACAAACAAAAATAAAAAAAGATTATTATTTAAAAATAATCTCATAAAAATGTGTGAAAAAAAAATAAAAAATGGAATATAAAACAAAACAAATATTTAAGATATGATTATGTTTGTGTGGTTAATTATATAAACAATCGAAAAAATTTTTTTATAAAAATACCGTATTTCCTAAAATAAAGCCCCATGCTAAATTAGAGCCCCACCCTAAAAAAGAGCCCCATTGGAAAAAAATCATAAAAAAAATTTCCAAAAAAATCCAAAAAATTTTTTCAGTCCAAAAATTCCACATACACAAAAATCCCTTTTATTTATTCACATAATTTCAATATTTTTCAATTATCTCCACATATTTATTAATTTGTTTGTCACTCTCAAGATGTACACACCAACAAAAACACATTACTTAAACAATTTTCTCTACAAATTAGTCCATTAACAACCCCCTCCCTTACACTCCGCTCTCCACACCAACCAAAAACAACAACAACCAAAACACTTATTTAACCCAGAATTATCCCCCAATATTTTAAGCGTTAATAGCCCATCAACTTCTCATCTTCATCATAATTTTTCGTCAATTTTTCCAAAAAAAATTTTTTTCTTCCTTCCCTTTTAACTTAAAACTAGCGATGGGTTTGGCCACTGCGGTGGATATCAGGACACTGGCAGTAAAATTTTGCTCTTGGTTTAAATTTGGCTCTGCCCGTTCAAAAGCCTAACGGCTTTGGGGGCGCGCTTCGCGCGCCGCTAGCGATTTTTTATGCCTGGAACAAAAGATTAGCCTTCATTGGGACTCATCCTTCCACTTAGAGTCACTTCGGGCCTTCGGCCCTCGTGTTTTCTCAGTTGGGACTCATCCTTCCACTTAGAGTCACTTCGGGCCTTCGGCCCTCGTGTTCCCTCTGTTTGGACTCATCCTTCCAGTTAGAGTCACTTTGGGCCTTCGGCCCTCGTGTTCCCTCTGTTTGGACTCATCCTTCCACTTAGAGTCACTTCGGGACTTCGGCCCTCGTCTTTCCTCCATTTGAACTCATCCTTTCACCCTCGCCCTCTCTTTTAGATGGGTGTCAGCTCGGGCCTTCGGCCCTCGCCCTTCCTTTTAGATGTGTGTCAGCTCGGGCCTTCGGCCCTCGCCCTCCCTTTTAGATGGGTTCGGGCCCTCGCCCTCTATTTTAGATTAGTGTCAGCTCGGGCCTTCGGCCCTCGCCCTCCCTTTTAGATGGGTGTCAGCTCATCCTTCCAGTTAGAGTCAGTTACAAATTAGTCCATTAACAACCCCCTCCCTTACACTCCGCTCTCCACACCAACCAAAAACAACAACAACCAAAACACTTATTTAACCCAGAATTATCCCCCAATATTTTAAGCGTTAATAGCCCATCAACTTCTCATCTTCATCATAATTTTTCGTCAATTTTTCCAAAAAAAATTTTTTTCTTCCTTCCCTTTTAACTTAAAAATATATACCCCCCCCCTCAATATTCATCGACAGCTTTTTTAAAAATACTTGAAAAAGGTTTTTAAAGTTACACAGAGTTATTGTGTATAGATGATGAAGTATTTTTAAAAAGAAAAATAATGCAAAAAATAAGTACAGGGTGCGGCAAATTAAGCGCGCGTTTGTTTTTTGCCATAACTTTCTTCAATTTTAATGAAAATTGATAATTCTTTTTTTGTTTTATTCCCAACACGTTAGGAAACTTGATGATACCAAATATTAAAAATTTGGTTCACTGTTGGCAAAGATAATCGAGTTCGGACGTCTGAAAAATTTAAAAACATTTTTTATGCCAAAGTTTAATTGATCATAACTTCGTTCAAAATCGTTCAATACAAATGATTTTGGTACTAAACGACTCATCTCGTCCAGGAGCATCGAAATAGCTTATAATCTCATTTTTGAAAATTTTACACAAAAATTTTATTTTTATCAAAATTATTTTAATTTATAATTCAGAGGACCGTATCTCATTCGATTTTTGTCGTAGCCCCATGATTTTTATGTCATTCGAATCAGAATGAAGAGCTGATTCGAATGATATAAACATTTCCAATATTAGAATCTCAGCCTTTTATCTAGGCCAATTTTTATCCAAAAAATTCTGCTCAAACTTTGAGGGAAGTTTACTCAGAATAAACTTAAAATTAAAAAGCAATTTTGGTATCAGTAAGTTTCCTAAAGTGTTGGGAATAAAACAAAAAAAGAATTATCAATTTTCATTAAAATTGAAGAAAGTTATGGCAAAAAACAAACGCGCGCTTAATTTGCCGCACCCTGTACATTTAATATTCAAAAAAAAATTTTTTCTCTTAAAAATATTCTTAAATTCCATTGTTTAACCTCAAAAATATTGAAGAGAATTGAAGGCAATTAGTATAAGAAACTTGAAGAATTGTGAAGAAACTTATTTTTATGAACAAATTTATTATTGCCTTGATGAGAAAATTTCAAGAAAAAATTTTTTTTCTATAAAAATTTTCCATAAAATCGAGAATTCTCAAACATTTTTAGGTTGAGAATTCTATGTAAATTCCCAAAAAATAAAGAATTTTATGATATCGGCATGATCCCCTAGTGTTCATATCAAGGATGAGATGGGATACCATAAATTCGGAATATTTTCCGTTCCATCCCTGGTGTGTAAATTACAAGTAGAAAGTGATGGACAAATGGAATATTTCTGATCGATCAATTTTGAATATTTCCAATCCAATTTTTTTTCAATTTTCTAATATCTAGTTTAAAATCCTCCCAAATTTTTAAAAACAATTAAACAAATTTTTAAAAATTGCGCCAAAAATTGGTTAAAAAATTTTTTGCCAGCCCCTACTAAAAATACACTTCAAAATTGCGCATATTCACTCTTATTATTCAATTTTTCTCACATTTCTCTCGTCAATCAACTTTTATTTTTAAATTTATTCTTTCTCCCCATCTATTCATTAACCCCCTTTCCCTCCATTATAATTATTACCAAATAATAATAAATTCTCTCAAAAATAGATGAGAGATAGACAATAGAAAATAGTTAGAAAATATTAATAATAAATTTATTTTAAAGTACTTTTCAAAGTGTTGAAGGGAGAAAGAGTAATTTGAGATGAATATCCGCGAGAAAATTTGAGAAGAGGGCTTCATTAAGTAAATAAAAAATAAAAATATTATAATTTTTTTGATTTTTGGCCTAAAAACAGACGAGACGGGAAAATTATATATATGAGGATATTTGCATTGAGAAAAGAAGATTTCGAATATCTAAAATTTTGGAGAAGATTCGAGTTCGTTATATAAACAGACAAATTTCCAAAATATCCAAACATTCTTGGATCCGGATATCTGGCTATACTCTAGCACTAATCATAAAAATTAGTGTCCGCACTGGACCGGATGTGGTCGGATTTCCCGGAGTCCCAGTCCCAAATCCAGGGGGTTTTCGTGATCTCCGGATTTTTTTCCGAACTGGATTAATCCACTAAAATTGGGCAGGATCTGGTAAAGCATGAGCGAGAAAATTAAAATCAGGTATCCAGACCCTGAAAAATAATTTTCCCGAAAAATCGAAACAGGCATCATTTTACTATAAAATTTTCAAATATTCATAGTCTTATTCCTATTTTTCAACTTTAATTTTTTTCTAATTTTTAAATTTCCAAAAACAATTCCCCCCCCCTCCCCTTCAAATTCTTCTCAATTTCTTCCTTTATATCTTCCTTCCCCTCTATTTTTAACTTTCCACCCTTATTTCAATCTCCAATCCACATCCATCTACATATCTTCCTGTCAAAAATTGTGAAAATGGAAATGAAAATATTGAAAAAAGAGTGAAAGTTGGACACTTCTTTCATTTTTTCATTTAAAATTTGAAAAAAATATTTTGAATTTTAATTTAAATAAAATGAAAAAAGACAAATAGAAAAACAAAAAAAAATTAAAATTGGTCAAATATATCAAAAATAAAAAAGAAAGAAAAATTAATTTTGGACGGCGGGATATCATAAACCAGAACGGTACACAAAAATCGGACTTTTAATTCAAAATCCAATTTCAAACAATTGTGGTTTTTTTCCTATTCTAATAAAATTATTGAGAGACGACTTAGACTAAAAACTAGGGTTGTTGGCGACCGGTTTTAAAACCGGAATTTTTAAAATTTTTTGCCAAAAATTAACCGTTTTTAAAAAATTTTAAAAACCGAAAACCGGAAATTTGTGAAAATGAGTGATTTTATTTAAAATTCCCCCAAAAATAAACCGGTATTTGCCAAAAACTCAAAACCGAAAACCGGGTTTCTAAAATTCAGATTAACCGAAAACCGGGGGTACCGGTTAATAACCGGTCGCCAACAACCCTACTAAAAACCCTTTCAATACTTGAAACAGCATCCCAAGACAGACCTGCTCAGAGACACGAATATGGATACATTCAAGATGCCTGCGGATATCCGCCTGTATCCGCCGTAAATATCCGGATACGGATACCAAAATAAGTGTCCATAAGCTGGTCTGTCCCAAGACCAAAAACCCCTATAAAAATATTCCTACTCTCTCCAAATTTTTCATAATACCCTTCCTTCTCCCCTTTGTTTTAAAATTTTTTTTATTTATTTAATAATATTATCTCTCTCACTCTTTTCAATAACAAACAAAAACACACAATTTTTAAAATCCCGCTTTCTTTAAACAGAAAAATAAATAAAATTTGACAAAAAGCATTAATAATAATAATCCCTCCACTTCCCCAACTTCCCCCCTCTTTAATATTTTTAAGAATCACAACTAACACACACAGATTTAAGTAATTTATTTCTAAGGGTGACAAAATAAAATAGCATGAAAACATAGTTAAGTGGATCTTAAATAAATCTGAAAAAAGTCTTTAAAAATTTATTAAATACTAGGGGATTTGAGAAAGTCCCCCTAGATTGACTCTGATCCTTAAGAGTCGAAAAGTTTTTTTTTTCCGGAGTTGAGGTTTTATTTTACAAGTAGGGATCGGATTTATATTTAAATAAGGCACAAAAACGACCTTGGTCATGAACAAGCCTTGACTGACCAGTGTCTGCACACTGAGTTCTAATAGAAGAAAGACAGAAATAACCAGTGATAGATGTAATAAAAAAAATGGAGAGACAGTGGTCAGTTCGTGGGCAGGGCCGCTTCAGTGATTTATTTAAATATAAATCCGATCCCTATATATAAGTAACCAAAAAAAAGAATTTTCGTCACCCTTCTAAATTTTTACGAAATTTTTTTTATTCATTTTCCTTCTAATTTCCCTAATACATAATTTAAAAAAATATTTTTATAAACTTAAAAATGGGTACATAATTTATTTTTAATAGATAGCGTGCCCAATAGATCTTTTAAAAAAATATTTTTTTTCAAAATTAAATCTTGCTTTTTTGTAATAATAAAGTGAAGAGATGTGAAAAACTTGAAAGAAAAAAAAATAATGAAAAAATTTGAAGAAAAAAATTGGGAGCTACCAAAAATAAATATTTTAATAAAAAATAAAAATAAAAATAAGTAGGAAATATAAGTATATGAAAAGCAGCATTGGTTAAATTAAAAATAAATTTAAAATGAATATAAAATTTCTAAAGTGTGTTTAAAAAAATTATTTTACAAAAAAAACCCTTAAAAAAATTTTTTAATTATTAGTAAATCCCCTATATTCCCACCAGAGCTGTTTCGAAATTTCGATTTTCGTTTTTCGATTTTCGAAGATTTTTTTGTTTCGAAACACCTCTGATTCCCACAGACACAAACACCCCCTCCCATTATTTTCTCTCGAATACAATGTGTTATACTTAAAAAAACAAAAATAACCACACACATAATAATTATTATTAAATACATATGTCGGGTACTTCTTAAAAAAATTTTTTTCTTTTTCTCAATCCACAAAAAAAATACAAAAATAAAAAGGATATACGAGAGCTAGTCCCCCTTCCTCTCTATTAAAAATAAAAAAGAGAAAGGTCAGTCAAAGGTCAACAAAAAAAAACATCAAAAAATACCAAAAAAATTTCCTTTATTTTGTTTCCTTAAAATTAGGAACCCTTTTATTTATCAAAAAATTCCATTAAAAATCCTTTTATTTTCTTTCATATCCACACAAAAAAATTTTTTTTCACCCTTTTTGTGTTTAACAACTAATAATTAAATATATAAATTTTAAAAATAAGCGCGAATTTTCTTTTAAAAGAATGTCGCTAAATTCAAGATAAAAAAAAAAGAGAAAAAAATAATAATACAAAAAATAAAAGAAAATTAATTATAAAAAAATTTTAAAAATAAAAATAATTTTACAAAAAAATATTTTTATAATTACAAGAAAATATTAAAATTAAAAAAAAAGTTTTTTTTGAAAAAACCCTATCATCCTAATTTTCAATTTTTGATTAAAAAATTTTTAAAAATTCTTAAAAAAATTTTTTTCCTAAAAATTATAAAAAATTTTCTCCCCCACCTGTACACATTCCATTAATTTTCGATACTACAAATCCCTGATCACAAACACATTCTGTAGAAGACCCAACCAATTGCCAACTTCCATCAGCTTTACAAATAGCTGTAGGGGGCTGTAATGCTGGGAATTGACGTCTAACCAATTTTTCGAGTTTTTGTGAATTTTTGGAATTTTGTTGTTGTTGTTGAATTATTGTAGCGACGGGAGAGGAGTTTGAAGTACACCGTCCCTGAACGCTTACAACACCGTGGGGGTCACGAGAACTAACGGTACGTGGAAGGTGTAGAAGTGAAGAAAAATATTCTGGGCAAACATTGTAGTAAATCTATGAAAAAAATTTAATTTTGAGAAAAAATTTTTTAAGTCAAAAAAGTGAAAAAAATTGAAAAAAAATTTTAAATTAACAAAAAAAATTTTTTTTAATTTAAGCCTAAGCCTTTTGAAAACAAAAAAATATTTTTTTTAATTTTATACTGACCAAAAATATCCTTTAAAAATCAAATTACGAATAAAATGCATTCTAAAAAAATTATTAAAGATTTTTCCCAACTCCAAAAAATTTTCAAAACAATTTTTAGTCAATTTAAACAGACAGAAAGCCCTTCTACAACCCAAAGGAATCGAACCAACAAACATAAAAAACAAGAACCAAGCACCCTAACCAATAGGCCAACTCGACAACTAACCGAGGAAAATTAAAAACAGACTGTCTAATGTCTCAAAAAGTAAAATTTCCCTAAAATATTCTAAAAATCATTTTTTTTCACCTTAACAGAAAGTATAGAAGAACAAGCACCAGTATTTCTCAATGCAAAATGTACATAACGCTTTTTAACATCATAAGAGCTTGTTTGGGTATATGTTTGTTGTTGATTATTATTTGATTGTTGTTGTTGGTGGTCTTTTTGAATATTTCCTTCTCCTTCCAAACTTCCTTCCCTTTCTACCTCATTTTTATTTTGATTATTATTTGCAGTATCCGTTGTTGAATGAGAAGCTAGTGTGTCTACATAATCCCTTTAAAAATTACAAAAAATTTTAATTTATTACCTAAAGGTTTTGTTAACTCAAAGGCTCTACCCGGGCAACCCCTATCACCGACAATCCCTCACCCGAAGGCTCGGAGTCCTACCCTAGTCTAAACTGGTGAGTAAACAGCATAATGGAAGAGCTGACTAAACGATACTCCCAAGTGAGATAGCAGTCATTAAAAGATAACATTTAGCCGCTAATGCTCTCAAGGCATGTCTACTAGGTCTAGGAGTTGTTTAAGCAATATCTCTCATATAACACTTTTTCAGACCAAAGGGGCAAAACCGTAGACAGCCGGGGGTTTTTTCTCCATTCGTTTTACCCTCCCACGAAATGGGGAAAACAAAAAAAAATTGGGGGAGGGGATGAGGAAAAAAATTTTTTTAGCCTACGTGAATTTTTTGTGCATTTCCCTCCACCCCTGAAAATTTCTCTTAGCTCCGGGTCTGCACCGGGTTAATCTTGTATCTTCTATATTAAACTACCAACCATTTAGTTTCATTAAACCAATTTTTCCTTTTAACAAATTCCCTCTCTTCAGACTCATCAAACTGAGCAGCATATAATTTCAACGTTTCTTTACACCCACTAGTTCTCAAAGCTTCAACAGCCGCACACCTCACAATTGTAAAATTAAAATGTAAATAAAATCGTTGGGCTTCTCCTCTTTCTACAAATGGGATTAATAACCAATTTTCGGCATCGTGGGTACTTTCGTAATTACAAGTTGAATAAACTTGGTGATTTTTGTTTTCTGAGCGAGAATACATTGTTTCTTCTAACCACTAGAGAAATTAAAAAAAAATTTTTTTTGAAAAATTTTTAAAAATCCATTGTCCCAGAAAATTAGAGGAAATTTGAGACACTTTTTGAAAATTTTTCATGATTTTTTGGAGTTTTAACTAAATTTTGGAGGGCTTCCCTTATCCTAGAAAATTGAGGGAATTTTATATCCTTACTTGTAAACTACCAAAAAAATTTTAATCTCAAAAAAACATTTTACTACTGAAAATACCCTATCCCCTTCCCTCGCCTAAAAAAATTTTTGTTTTCGTAAAAATTAAAACAAAAAAAATTTTATTGGCACGATACAATAGAGAGTTATGTATCCCCGTTTATATTTAGAAAAAAACTTGGAATTGCTTTTAAAAATTCAAAAAAATCATAATTTTCGGTACGACAAAAATATTTAATATAAAAAAATTGAGAATATTATTCCCTTGTTTTTAAGATTTTTACGCCTCATTGAAAAGTGAGACAAGAAAAAAAATTAATTTTCTCCGACCTTTTAATTTCCCATAAAATTAAAAAAAATAAAAAAAAAATCAGTTAATATATTTAACAAAAAAAATTTTTTTTGAGGACGGGTAAAAACACCACATACTTTTATGATCTCAAAAAAAATTTTTTTAATAAATTTTTTAATAAAAAATTTTTGGAAAAATTTTTTAGAATTGGGTAGGTCAACACTCTCCTCAAAATAGGTTGAGGGAATCAAAAAAAATTTTTTTGAAATTATTTAAAAAATCTTTTCTGAAGAAATTCTCTCTTCGTTAAAATAAATTAAAAAATAATTTAATTTAACAAAAAATAAATTTAAATAAAAATATTTACCCCATCCTTTTCATCTTGATTTGAATAAGTACGCCAATTTAATTCAGAAGTAGCATTGAGTGTGTCCAATAAATAAACTTTAAAAAAAATAAAAAAAATTATTTAAAATAAATATTTAAACCCCCCTTTTTAATTTTCTTCTTAAATATTTAAAACAAAAATAATTTATGCATAACACCAAAGACAGAAAACCCCCAAAAAAGGCAAAAAAATCTTTTTTTTTTGGAAAAATAAAAAAAATCTAAAAAAGTTTCCTTCCAAAAAATTAGCCAAAAATGAATCAAATAAACCCCAAAAAACCCCAAAAATGCAAAAAAAGAAGAAAAGGTGAAAGAAAATAACCAGATGAGTGGATGATGATATTATAAAAATTTGGAGAGAGAAAGGTTAAAAAGGGGAGCAAAAAGGTGACAAATATTTTTTTGAGGAGAGGGGAGAGGTGAAGGAATTGAGAGAAAAAAAAATAAATAATTTGATTGATTTATTAATGAGAAATTTATTAATGACGGATTATTTGAAAGAAAATTAAAAAAAATTAAGAAAAAAATTTGCGGACAAAACTTGCGGACATTTTAAAAGATCAAAGAGAGGAAAAATTTTTGACCTTAAATAATCTCCAAAAATTAGAGAATTTAAAAAAAGTGAGGAAAAGGTGTGTAATTTTGCTTATTTGATTTTTTTGGAAAAAAGCGTGCCGAAGAATAAGTTTAAAAAGAAATACAAAGAAATAAAAGACATAAGAATTTAATGGGGTAATATTTTTAGGAAAAGGGGTAGAAGGAGTGAAAAAAGCTCAGAAAAAATTAAAAAAAAATTTCATGAAAGAATTAACTCAAAAAATATTAAAAAGAAGAAAAGACAGAGGAAATAATAGTTTAGCCAAAGCAGGGTTCGAACCCACGACCCTTTCAAGAGAAAGGCAAGGACGCTATCCACAACACCACCTGGATAAAGATTTTTAGAAAAAGGAGTGAAAAGGAGTGAAAAAAGAGTGGGGAAAAATAAAAAAAAATTTTTTGAAAAAGAATTAACTTGAAAAAAATATTAAAAAGATGAAAAAACAGAATAAAATAAAGTTTAACCCAAGCGGGGGTCGAACCCACAACCCTTTGCAGGGTAGGCAAAGCCATTACCCACAACACCACCTGGATTAAGATTTTTAAGAAAAAGGAGTGAAAAAAGACTTAGGAAAAATTAAAAAATTATTTTGTAAAGAATTAACATGAAAAGAATATTAAAACGTAGAAAAGACAGAGGAAAAAAGAGTTAACCCAAGCGGGGTTCGAACCCACGACCCTTTGCAGGGGAGGCAAGGACACTACCCACAACACCACCAATTACTTAAACACTTAATTTTAAATAACGAATAAGTCTATAAAATAAATTTAAAAAATAATTTCAAAACAAACCTTTAAGCGCCCTAGTAGAATATAAAGTCGAAAAAGAAAGCAATAAAAGAAGTAGCCCGCGTAAATAAATTATTGGCATCATTGCAGACAAATCCATTTTTTATTAAAGCATATTTTCCTCTTTTAAGGGCATTTAAATTAATCAAATAAATAAATTAAATCTGAAAAAAAAATTTTTTTAAAGGGAAATGCGCGGTGGAATTAGGAGAAAATTTGGTGAAAAATTGTGGAAAATAACAGAAAAAATTATTTTTAAAACGAAAAAAAATGAATTAAAAATTGAACACGAGTAGAAATAAGAAAGTAAAAAAAAATTTTTGATTTTGAATTCAGTCGGTGATTTTAACGGGAGCTGGCCAGTATACCGCCGAGCTATAACTTCGTTCAAAATTGTCGAATCCGGGACGCCCTGATATGGTTCGATTCAGCTCGTTGAGGCGCATCTAACCATAACATGGCCTCCCGGATTCGACAATTTTGAATAGAGTTATAGCTCGGGGGTATACTGGACTCTCGGTATAACGGGGTGTACCCATTTTAACTAATCAGAGGGTGATTAGTCCGATGATTTTCTTCTAATCACTCACTCTGACTCTCACCCTCAAATCGAGGAAAATGAGGAAAGTCTGAAAAATGCCTTTCTGGACCTTAAAAAGTCAAAATCAAGGTTGAGGCTGAACTCTGAAATCGAGTGTTCGAATAAGAAAGTCAGCCACGATAGGGGGGGTTAAAGAAGGTTAAAGGAGGGTTATTAATTTATAACTCGTCCTAGCTAAAATCCATAGGCTTGAAAAATTTAGAAATAAAGTCATTAAAGCTGACTGATTTTAAGAATCTTAATCAGATAAAATTAAAATTTTCAATCAAAAAAAATAGTCAAACATTTAATTTTCCCTTCTCTACCCCTTAGAGACAAAAAATCCCAAAAATAAACACAACGCCAAAACAAAAATATTTTGCATTTAATTAAATTTAAAATTGTTTTCGAGTGTTTTTGGAATATAATAATTTTGTGATTAAGGCCACTCGTTACATTTTTGCCGGTCTAATTCATAAAAATTTAAAGCTTTGTTATTGTGTATATTTAAATAATCCAATCAAAAAAAGGTGTGGAAAATAAATAAAAATAATTTGTAACAAAAAGTGTGTGTTTGTGTACTTGATGATGATAGTTCCTAGTTATTTTTAGTTGACAAAAATAAAATATAAACTAGACTAGAAAACTTATTGATAGGGAAAAAGATATATATTTGTGTGAACAAGCATTGCTTGGGGCAAGGAAAGCAAAGTTCCAGAAGATCGATACCTTTAGAGTCTGGGAAAACAAAATTTAAAATTAAAAAATGTGGAAGACTCTAATGGTCCTTTTTTAAAAATCAACTTTAGACTCAATAGTGTTAAGAGGTCCAAAGTATAGATCGGCAAAATCGCATTCCCGTGATCCCTTAACGGGATTTTTTCAACATTTTATAAGGCAAGGATCCCGGTAATCCCGTTTTTAGCTCAAAATCCGGGATTTAGGGTCGTGATACGGTAAAATCAAGTGCGGGATCGGTCCCGTGCCGATCTCTAATCCAAAGGTCTCAGAAAATTATCAGACTCTCTAATCACCCTTTAATTAGTCTATTAAATTTAAAAACCAAACTGCAATATTCCCATTCATTCAAGTGATCTTAAGGCGATCTTCTGGATCACCTCAAATTGTGTTATGTGAGAAAAAATGGGGGGACTTATTAAGCAAAGTTTTTATTATTTAGTAATGGGAGTAATAAAATAGAGAAGAAAAATATTTTTATTTTTATTACAGCTTTTCTAATCAAGGAATGATCACAAAAATAGAAGAAAGTACTTTTAAAAAAATATTTTTAAAAAATAAATTTATTGTGTGTCTCTGATCAAGGATAAAAGAATGAAAAAAAAAGTAATAAAAATACATAAAGAAATGAGGGGAAAATTGGGGGAGATATAAAGGAGGACTTTATTTTTTAGTCAAATGAGAGGAAAGGAAAGAGGAATAAATGATCTCCTCTCCATGAAAGTCTCTTCAAATCTGTTCTGTCTTTAATAGTTCTCTTATTCCCCCACTCATTTGTCAGTTCCTAAAAAATGAGTGTGAAAACTGACAGGTATGTGTGGAAGAAAAAGGAAGATAGAAGGAGGAGAAGAAAAGGAAGAGGAAGAGAAGAAAAGAGGATGAAGAAGAGAAGGAAGAGGAAAGGAAGCTGATGATGACTAAAAGATAAGAGGATGAAGAAGAGGGAAGGATAGGAGGAAGAGGACGAGGAAAAGAAGGAAGAAAATGAAGAGAAGAAAGGAGAAGATGAAGAAGAGAATGGAGAATACGAATAAGAAAAGGAAGAAGAAAAGGAAAGTGAGGATGAATAAAAGAGGATGAAGAGATGGAAGGTGAAGAAGAAAAGGGAAGGGGAAGGAAGGAGAAGACAAAATATGCAGAATAAGGTGAAGAAGAGAAGGAAGATGAAAGTGAAGATGGGATGAACAGGGAGGAAAGAAGCACATATTTAAAAATCAAGGAATTAAAATTTAAAAAAAATTCCAAAGACATCCCACACAAATCACAGAAAAATAAAAAAAATAAATCTCTATTTTCAACTAGTACAAGAGAAGGAAATATTAAAAGAAAGGTGTCAACAGACTTTTAAAGCTAATAAATATTTTTAAAAATGAAGGGAGGGCGCCAGCCTGGTTTATTATTTTTAGAGGTGGGACGAATTGTCTTTGGAGGGAAAAAATTTTTGAGGAAAGGGTAAAGGACTTGGCGACATTTTTGGAGGTTTTAAAGGGTTAAATGAGGGAAGAGAACCGTTGGACTGACTGAGGAAAAATAAAAGAAGAAAAAAAAGGGAGGGGAGGGGGGAGGGTCAATTCATAAAAATAAATAAAAAGGGGAAAAGGGGCGGGAATTGGCGATTTAGTTAAAAATAAAAGAGGGGAAGGGTGGAAGAAGCTTTTGAAGAAAAGAAAAGAAGAGGATGACTGGAAAGTGAGAAAATAAAAAAAATAAAAGAAAAAAGATGATTTGGAGGAAACAGCTAAGATTTTTTAATAAAAAATAAATATACATAATGCCAAAAATATTTTGAATGCCAAAAAATGGATTTTTATGGGGGCTTTGAGGGGTTTTGAGGGAGGAAAAATTTTTTGATGGAATTATTGAGGAATTTTTCTAATATTAAAAAATATTCTTTGAGAGTTTAAATTTTTTGAGACTTAAAAAAATTTTGGGATCAAATGTCTCGCTTCTTGTTTTAGATTTTTTTATGGGGGGTTTAGAGGGTTTTAGAGGGGTTTATATCTTTAGGGGATTTTTAGAAAACTTTGGAGGATATTTAGAACTTGAATTACTAAGGGAAAGAATTTCTTTCTTCCAAAATTTTTCTTGAACGTGGGACCAAATGTCTTATTTAGGGTTGTACCCCGAATCCTGAGGGCAAGTTTTTCGGGGAGCGTTGGAGGATGACTGACAGAATAACATTCACAATTTATTGTCAGTCATACTCCAACGCTTCCCGAAAAACGTGCCCTCAGGATTCGGGGTATAACCCCAGTCTCATTAATCAAAATACCAATAATAAATAAAATTCAACAAACTAAAAACCCCCCAAAAATACCCTTTTAAATAACCAAAACCATTTTTGCCCGTGAAGACCAACAACCCCCCCCCTCCCCTCCCCCCACAGCAGGCCGAAAAATTTTGCCGGCGCTGTCCTTTTAATACTTTGCCCTTTTTTCAATCCTTCAATTTCGGCTGCACACAATTCAATGTCGGTCAGTATATGAGGAGGGAGGGGAGGGTGTATATAATCCCTAGGGAAGGGTGTTGAGGAGTAAAAGAAGAAAAAAAGGTTTTTGAATCAATTTTTGGCATAAAAAATTTTTAAAAATATAAAAAATATCCTTAAGAAAAGTTTGTACCCCTAAAATTGGGTACCCTTCAATTTAGGTAAGTTTTACAAAAATGAGTGTTGTTGATTGAGCGGGGAAGATCCAGATATCAGGAAATTTTGGGTTAAATAACGGATTCGTATATCCAGTACAGATCGGGTGGGTCTGGACCAAGGCCTGGGTTTTTCCTGTACCCAAAGTCCAGGCCCAGGCATTTTTTGACCTTCCTAGGTTTTTCTGGACTACAGGCCCAGATCAATAAATAATACCGAGTCCAGAAATTGGCACAGGCTTTTTAAAAATCTCGAGCTCTATTACCCAGTGATTTCCCAGGACCCTCTAACCCTAGTCTAAAGTTACAGACCGATAGATTTATTTTGTCCTATAGAAGCAATACCTAAAGTGTTTCCTATAGCGAGGTTCGACTGTTTAGAATAGCGAGGTTCGGTGCTGGAAGGATCAGATCGACGAAAACTTTGAGAGAATCTGTCCTGTTAGTGAGAGATTTAAAAGAACTTCTGTCCTATCTCACAATTTAAGGGTTTTCTTGAATAGATAAAGAATCCATTAAGGGTACTATATAATAGAGATCGGAATTTTTGAAAAGCCTGGCCCTGTTCCTGGGTTCGATGCTTGATTTATTGACCTGGGCCGGATCCTCCAGGAAAAATCCAGGACCCAGGCCGATCTCTACTATATAAATATAATTCTAGAACATAACTTAAAAAAATATGTAGGTCGTTAAGTTTATATATTTTTTGAGAAAAAATGAAGAAACTACCTAATTTATATACACGCGCGCTTATTATTTTTTAAAGGTTTTTTGGAAGGAAAGAGAGGAAGAGTACATAAATGTGTTCTATATTTTTTAAATTTTATTTTTGATTTTGCTAAAAAAATATTTTTAGCAAAAAAAAATACTTTTAAAAACACTTAAAAAAAGAAACAATTTTAAAAGAAAAATGGGTAAACAATGACCGTAAAAACCAAAAAGGTGTGCAAAAGTGTTGGCACTTTATGAAGTGAAAAGGTGGCTTTTTAGAGAGGAAAGGGGATTGATAGAAATTCTTAGGGTTAAAAAAAATTTTTTTTTTAATTTTTTTTTGAATTTTTTTGAAAGTTGACATTGAAATAAAACAAAGGAAATTCAGTCATAAGTTCTGACTTCGATCCGGATAATAGTATGGATAATAGTTTCAAAGTCGCCCCCTTTTTCCCATTTCCCTGACCATTTTGAGCATTTTTTGTTTGATATATAATTCAGGGTGACCCTTTCCAAACTACCAAAATAGGGCGCAGCCATTCAAAAATATGGCAAAAATAGGGCGAAATTGGTCGAAAATAGGGCAAAAAATAGGGCATGATTTTAACAACTTAGAAATTCTTATTTCAGATAAAAAGCAATATTCTGCATATTTTCACTAGTTTTAAATAAATTGAGCAATAGTGATCAGTATTGATTCTAAACAATTAAAATGGGCAAAAATTTTTTCAAAAAAAGTTTTCGAAAAATTTTTTGGGTAAAATTTTTACAAACATATTTAGGGGTTTTTAGTGCATATACTATATGTGCATATTTGGCGTTTTTCGTGCATATTTTGGCCACCCTAATCATAAACAGTCGGTATTCATTTTTCAGCGCCGCAAGAAAAATTTTTGAAATTTTGGCTGGTCAATAAGCCAGATTCTTTCTTTTCTTGCGCCGCAGGCGAAAATTTTGAGAATTTTGGAAGACCAGTCAGCAGATTTCTTTCTTTTTCCTGCGCCGCACACGAAAATTTTTGAAAATTATGGGAGTCAACGGTCAGATTTCTTCCTTTTTCTATCAGTTTCGGTACGAAATGCTAAGAATCGTAAACATTTTTCAAAATAGTAAAAATAGGGCAAAAATATGGCAAATGAAAAAATAGGGAAGAAATAGGGCGAAAAGGTCAAAAATAGGGCAAATGCCCTATAAATAGGGTAAAAGGGTCACCCTGATATAATTTATTACATAACATTCGGAAGGCTCTTCGAGCTTGGTCAAATGATACCAGCTGAATAAGTATGTAGAATGAACCAAAATTAAGTTAAGGACTAAAATATGGCCCAAAATATAGGTCCTCGAATATCAAAAAACTATAGGGGGGACCAAGCTGATTTTTGAGCCCATAGTTGAGCATCAAGCTAAATTTTGGTGTCATTCAAATTCAGCTAGGAGAGCTCTAGCGAATGACCCTTCCGAATCGGAGTATGACGGAATTTTACCAAAATAAACAGTGACATTATAGAAAGTTGACATTTTGAAAAGTTGCCAAAATAAACAATGACATTTTGAAAAGTTGACATTTTAAAATAAAATAAAATTAGCATTAATTAACAATTTAAAGTTTAATTAATTAATTTCCGGTCACAAAACAAAAGAAACAGGCACACAACATTATTCGCGCGAATGTTTAAGAATAAAGAAAAATTTGTGGAAGGGAGAAGAAAAAACTATTTTTTTTTATTTTTCCATTGTTTATTTTAGTGCTAAAACCTCCAAGTTTTTTCTAAAGTTTTCTCACACTTGTCATTTTTTGGAGAAAATGAATGGAGAAAATGAACACAATAAAAAAGGTAGAAGGGAGGGGGATAACCATTTTTGGTGGTTTTTGGCAAAAAAGGAAGGGATGGAGGGGAGGGGGGGGGGGTGGACAACCTACAAGAAAGACATTAAAGTCTGGGAATTAAAAATGGGTAGAACCTGTAGACTCGACTCCGGTTACAGCAAATCTCGATAACACGTCTCCTTGATAACTACCCTAGTTAATATGACGTTGTCTTCTCGTGCCGACGTGGTGAATTATCAAGAGATGAGGTCGATTAGACCGAGCATTATTAGAGATAGGACGACCGCATTATCAAGAGATAGGAGATCGGGAGAAGATAGGACTGAGACGTTCGAAAAGCAAGGGTATCAAACTCGAAATTTTCTGGGCTATAACTTACCCTTGTAAGGAAATAGGGGTAATGTATAAAGGAAGGATAAAACTGGAGAGCAATATCCGGTGAAATTGGGGGGGGGGGAGGGATAGAGGGAGGGAGGGAGGGGGGGGGGAGTGAAAAGATTAGGGAAAAGATGTGTGTTGAGGGAGTTATTTTTATCTGATCGAGCTTTATCTTCAATAAAGATTAATGAAGATAGACGTAAGTTCTCAGACTCTAATCACCCCTTAAACAAATACAATAGAAATACAAGAAACACGAGAACTCTGTGGGCGAGGGCGCGCAACCGTGACGGGTGTATATCTATCTACTATTTATTCGTTCAATACCCCAATTTGCACTCTCGAACAGAAGAAGAAAAATTATTGTTAGGGATTTTCTTTTGTTTTTAGAAACAGAAGGCACTGGAAAGAAGAACAATGAAAATGTCCAAAAAATAAGGGGAATATTATTATTTAAAAAAATAATAGGGATGAACAGCAGGGGATTGACTATTCACATTTTTATAAAAGAAACAAAAATAAAATAAAAATTAATTTTTATTTTTAAAGGTCATGACCGGAAAAGACAATAAAATAAAAATAAATGGTTTTCAGGTAATTTTGGGTTATTTAATGAAAATTTTTTGGGGTTTGCAATTAAAAATAAATTAAAATAAAATAGTAGAGGGATGGTCAAGTTGTAATTCAAGTTGGAAATTTATTTTTTAAAAATTAGTTTAAAAAAAGTTTTAGAAAATTAAGTTGGGAAGGAACACACTCCTAGACAGGTGAACTGACCGAACGTCAACTAACATAACTTTTGGGTAAATAAACGGTTTTGGATAATTTTAGTATCATTCGATAGAGAAGAAAATTAGCTACAAAATGGAAAAAAATTTAAAAATTTAATGAACAGAGAAATAACTTATGGTCAAAAAAGCTAGCTTTATTCTATCAAAAAATCGACATATAGAAAGTTTTCTAACCACAACTTCTGAATTTGTAAACATTTTTGGATGATTTTGGTAACATTCGATAGAGGAAAAAATTTGCTACAAAATGACAAAAAATTAAGAAATTTAACTAACTGAGAAAAAAGTTATGGTCAAAAAACCTAGCTTTATTCGATGAAAATGTCGACTTATAAAAAGTTTTTTACCCATAACTTTTGAATTTGTAAACCGATTTGGATGATTTTGGTATCATTCGATAGAGGAGAAAATTTGCTACAAAATGGCAAAAAACTAAGAAATTTAACTAACTGAGAAAAAAGTTATGGTCAAAAACCTAGCCTTATTCGATCAAAAAATCGACATATAGAAAGTTTTCTAACCACAACTTTTTTGTTATCTGATTTAAAATTTCTAGTTTAAGCTCTATTTTGTAGCTAATACTCTCCTCTATCGAATGATATAAAATTTTATAAATAGAGGGTTAGTAGTTGTCGAGTTATAGACAATTTACCTAGCGAGGACACTAAAATATAGCCTAAGGGTATTTTTAAGTTTTAAAATTTTTAAAAATTTTGTGAAAGTTAAAAAGTCATTTTGGACCATTAATTGATACAATAGACACAATTTTAAAATAAAAATACATGTTTTTGGAAGAGAAAATGACCATCATCACCACCCCATTTTTGCATTACCACCCCAATCTTCCCCCCTTAACCCCCTCTTTCCCCTCTTCATCATCGTCCCCATAAGCAAAAGTAGAGAGATGAATGATGTCTCCAAAAATGGAAGGGAATTCCATTAGTAGATGATGATGGTTGTAAAAGGGGGGTTAAAAATATTTTTTTTTATTTTTATATAATTTATGTGCTTACCTACGCGCATTTTTACCTTGTTTTTATGCAATAAATGTAAATGAAGGTAAAAAAATTAGGGGAAATAAATAGGCATTCTCTCAAGCTTGTAAATTAAAATAAAAAGTTAAAAATAAAGAATGCGGGTTAAATAAAATTTTAAAAATAAAAATAGGGACATTTTGTCCAAAAATACGAAAATTGGGATAAATTGTCCAAAAATCGAAAATTTGAAATTTTTTGTTCTAAACGTTAGAATAAGATAGGGTATACCATAAGACGCTAGTTTCTGATTTTTAAATATTTTTAAATCAGAATAAATCAGAATTTTAGATAGAGGTGTCTTATAGAGGGAAATTAGTCTTTCCAGAATTGGTTGTTTATTATCAGAAATTCTGATTTTATTCTGATTTTTTCGGTTCTGATTCTGATTCTGATCATAGATCAGAAAACAAAGATTTTTTTGCTGGACGATACCCCCAATTTAATTTTCAATCAAAAATTCTGATTTTCGTCGTTTGCCCATAAAATCCCTTTGGAAGACCCTAATGCCCCCCTCCCTATTTTGACTCTAATACCTTTACCATCCTATCCCCATTATATAACCATTAGTGTCCTAAAAAGATGCAATCCCACGCTAATTATTCCGCTCAAGTCATCACCGGAAGGCCAATTTTGTTTTTAGGGAGAAGGTAAAGGAGAATAATGATGATGATTATGGGAAGGAAAATGAAGACAATGATTAGTAAAAATAATTTGTGTTTTTGTAAAATTGGAGATTTAAAGAAAGAAAAGTCAGGAATCAGAAAAATGTGAACGGAAGAAATAGGGAGAAGAAAAAATCAGAAAAAATGGAAAAATTAATAAAAGGGGAGAAGGGTTAACGAAGTGGTGGACCACACAAACTTAAAATCCTATAACTTTGGAATTAATAAATATTTATTTTTGATATTGGTACCATTCGATAGAGGAGAAAATTGGCTACAAAAGAAAATTTAAATTGGAATTTTAGATTAAATAGAACAAAAGTTATGAGCAAAAAACTAACTAAAATGTGTCATTTTTTTCAGAAAAAGGTTAGTTTTCTGGTCATAACTTTTCTCTATAAAATCAGAAAATTCTGATTTTTGGCAATTTTATAGAGAATTTAATTCTCTATCGAATGACACCAAAAACTCTTAAAAATATTGACAACTTCAAGAGGTATAAAATTTAGAGTTTGGTCAGTTCACCTAGCAGACATCCATTTCCCCTAGTTAAAAAAGTTGAAAAAAAATTCATAAAATAACGAGACTAACAAAATAAAAACAAACAAATAGTAGGAAATGAAATAAGAAAAGGATTAGTCAAAGTTATTAATTTAAAACATTGTTATTTTTGTTTATATCCGGCGAACAAGGGAATGTTTACTTTAATTATGTAATAATTTCTTTTTTTGTTTTTTGTTTCTTGCCTAAAGCAACTTTGAGTTGAGTAATTGTTTATCTATTTTAATGACTAAGAAGGAAGGAAGAATGTACATTGTTTAAAAATTACCTCTATAACATCAACTCTCGTTATTAGAGACTAAAAGGTCGGAGTCGGGATAGAAGGGTGGGGTTTACATAGAGCCGGACATCACGTTAAGATAAACCCTCAAGATCAAAAAATAAGCACCCTATAATGAAGTTTATTAAATAGGAGGTATCGCTTAGACAGATCTTGAAATCAGTGACCATCCCTATTTAGCATAATGTAGCTGAAATAGAGGTGTTCTATTAAGTCTACTTGTGACGAGGTGACTAAGAAAGGAAAGAAAAATTGAGTCTGGAACTAGAAACCCAGTCGGGACATCACATAAAGTCACTGAGGGGGTGCTTTACAATTGAGGTAATTCTGATTAGGAGGTATCCTCATCTAGAGATCAACCCAAATTTAAATAAATTTATCTTAAATAGAGGTGTATCAAGGTACTCTTAATTGGGAGGGAGGGGGGTAGCCTCATCTAGTGATCGACCAAATTAAGAAAAATTTATTTTAAATAGAGGTGTATCAGTAAATAAGGTGTAGTTATAAGTAAAGCGAAATTAAATTAGCTTGATTTACAGTAATTTAAAATTAAACCAATCAAAAGTAAAATTAATTAGAAAAAAAGTTGGAAAGCAAGCTAATAAATAAATTATAGGGTTTAAACAAAGTTTTTATTTGTTTTTAGCAAAAAGAAGCGATCAGAAATCAGAATTTAAAAAAAAAGTTGGAAGAGAAGAGAAGAGAAATTAGTGTAAATAAATGAACGCCTAGTTTTGTAGGGCGGAATTTTTTAAAAAATAATTCAAAAAAAAAATTTTTTTTTTAATTTTTTGTGCTTTAAAAAAATTTTTTATTTTATAAAATAAATAGAGAAAAATAAAAAATCAAAATCAGCATTTTAAATTAATTTTTTATAAAAATTCTGGTGTAATCTCAACTATAATTCGACTTTTTCTTCAATACAATGTCAGTCTTTTGCCCATAACTTTTTTGTTTATCAATCAAAAAATTTTGAAATAAAGCAAGTTTTGTAGCTAATTTTTTTCTCTATCTAATGGTATAATCAGCTTAATTATAGGCTTAATAGTTTTTGAGTTATGAAGGATGGCACTTAGACGGGAACGCGTCAGACTTAGATACAAATAAATTAAGGAAGGAAAATTTTTTTTTAATTATTTTATGTGGTTAGATAGAGGATTTAATTTGCTACAAAATAAAATAGAAATTATAATTTAAGACAAAAAAATAAAATAGTTATGGAAGCAGAAGCAAGATGACTACTCTCCCTATAATAGTGGAAACGCGTCAGACTTAAACTCGAATAACTCGAAGAAAATTTTTTGTTTAATTATTTTTACGTTGTTAAATAGAGGATTTAATTTGCTACAAAATGAGACAAAAAATAAAATCAAAAACAAAAAAAAGAAAATAGTTATGGAGGCAGAAGCATGATGCTCCGTATAAATATTAGTGGGAACGCAACAGACTTAAATTCGAATAACTCGAAAAAGAAAATTAAAAAAAATTATTTTTATGTTCCTAAATAGAGGATTTAATTTGCTACGAGATAAGACAGAAAATAAAATCAGAAACAAAAAACTAAAATACTTATGGAAACAGAAGCAAAGTGATTACACTCCCTATATTAGTGGGAACATGCCAGACTTAACAAACAACTCAACAAACAAAATTTTCTAAAAAATTATTTTTACGTTGTTAAATAGAGGATTTAATTTGCTACAAAATAAGACAAAATAAAATCAGAAACAAAAAATTAAAATAATTATGGAAGCAGAAGCAAAGCTCCCCCAAAATTAAAACAAACATTAAAACAAACACAAACAAAAAATTAAAAAAAAATCCAAAAAATTTCTAATTCCTTCAAATTCCCCCAAAAACATTAGAAAACATCAAAAACAATTAATATATTCCAAAAACAAAATCCTTTAATACCTTAAATTTATAGAAAGGATGAGAAAGTACGCCCGTGCGCGAGGAGAGATGATCACTTAATAAATAATCTTTTCTCTCTTCCATCAATTTCCCCCCCTATAAAATGACCACAACAAGTAAATAAAAATAAAAATTTTTAGTGAATAAAGACTATTTTAATAGATATTAAAAAGGTATTTTATTACAATAAATAGATTTTTTTTGGAAAGAAAATTGGGTAGTAAACAAAAAGTTACCTACATATTTATGAAAAAAGTGGAAGCATGCTTCTGAAATTTTTTTAAATTTTTTTGAAGCAGAAGCAAAAATTTAAAACATGCTTCTAAAACTTTTATATGATTCTTCCGAAACTGAAGCAGATTTTAAAATTGAAGCATGTCTTTTTTTATTTCTGATTTCAGTTTTTGTTTCAGAAACATGTTTCAAAAAATTTTTAAAAAATTCTTCTGAAGCAGAAAAATTGCTTAAAAGAAAATTTTTTTTCAGAGAAATTTTTAAAATTTTTCTGAAGCAGAAGCAGATTTCAAAATTTAAGAATGTTCTGAAGCATGCTTCTGAAAATTTAGAAAAAATTTTCTTTTTGAAAAGCAAGCTACTTTTTAACTTTTTGAAAGGCCTTTAATATACATATATTTATTAGATACCCATAATAAATAAATAGATTATTATTAATGATATTAAAGAAATTGAAAGAAATGCCGACGAGAGCCAATAAACCAATTATTATTATTAGATAATTATTTATAAAAAATATTTTTTTGATGATAACCGCGGATAGATAATAAACAAAAAAAGTTTTTTTTTCAAAGAAAGAAGAGACGAGAAAATTAATAGATTTACAAGCATAAAAAGGAGCATATTTTATTCAAAAAATTATTTTTTAGGGGTTAAGGGAAGGAAAAAAAGGAAGGAAAAATATAGGGAAAATATGGGAAAAGATCTCAAATATGGGAAAAAAATCCCAAACCCGACCTGACCACGTCGGGCACATCCCAAGATAACTTTGTTCAGAATTGTCGAACCGACGCCCCAGTATGATTCGATTCGGCTCGTCGAGTTGCATCGAACCATACCAGAGCGTCGCGGATCGACAGCTGCGGTACCGTGAACTTGCGGTACATTGGCCTAATCCCCAACCCCTCACATCCCTAAAGAGTAATAATAATTGTACTACATACTAATTATAAGTCGGGGAAACATTTTCAAAAACAACATCGGGGACGGGGAATGCTTAAAAATCCTCGTTAGATTAGGTCGGGGACAAGTCCTATTTATAATAGATTATAAAGGCTTTGCGAAAGTTTATAAGATTAGTGAAAATATAAATGAATCTTTAGCTAGCCTTAGGGCATATAATTAGTGATGAACAGAAGGAAATGCCGCCGTTCTCAAAATAAATTTATTAAAAAAAATTTTTAATTGATAATTAGTTAGAAGAAAAAAACGAAGAAAAATTTTTTGGAGATTTTCGGAAGGTATAGGAAAATAATTTTAAAAAATGGAATGTCTGTTATGTATGAATTATCAACAAAAAACACTTTTTTCGTATGACAAATTAATAAGCTTTTCTAACACACATTTTAAAACATTCTTAGCCAAGCTTGTTTGACATCGATGTTGTTGAATGAAAAACAGTTGTGGCTATACTAAAGATAGGTTTTGAACTTGTCAAAATCCTGTGTTAAGAATGTTGTTGTGTTGAGCTTTGTTTTGAAAAACAAAAAGTTTTACTATAAAAGCCTTCATTTTCCCTATTCTACACCAATCAACAACTTTCTTCAAAGTAATTCTTCAATCGACGTTCTCTACAAGCAACGACAAGTCGTCATGCTTTTCTGGTTCGACGACGGATCTGGAACGAGAAAGGCTTCGACAACTCTGCGCTCGGCTACCACCATCTTGCCAACGCTCTTCGCTTCGACTCTCTTCGTTCTACTGCTTAGACAGGTCAACTGTGAGTACAATGGCCCTATTGGGTTCTACGGTCACACTCTGAAGGATGGTCAAGTCACGCTCGCTGATGGCTCCATTACTGTCAATGATGACAACATCAAAAAGTACACGGATCGCGAAGGATCCTGTGAGGCTAGAATCGATGACGATGGAAATATGTGAGTTTCTACTCTGTTTTAACTTACAAATTTTTGAAAAATATTTTAGTGAGGTCTACTACAGGGGAAAAAACGCAAGCAAGAACGAGAACACAAAGAAAAACGGTTGCGCTGTAGACTTGCTAACCAAATATGAGGACATGATCAAGTTCAAAGCTGTAGTGAAAGACAAAGGACCAATTGTGCAGTGCGCGACAGATTGTGATCCAGCCGTCAAAGGGACATTTATTGACGGCATTATAGATAATCTGTTAGTCTATTCGTCCCATAATTTAATCTAACTTTAACTCCTTTTTAGCATTCCCTTCGCCTACAGCTACAACACAACTAAGGATAACATTGCCATGTTTAAAGGAGGTCAGAGAGAAGAAGATAATGCAGCGATTTGTAGAGATCCTGAGTTTTGGGCTTGTAAACATGGCGATAAATACAGGTGCATGCGATGGGCACCTCTTACTGTTGGTTGGAACGATTGCACTGATTGGAGGACTCAAAAATCTGGAGTCTATGCTCATACTGCTTTATGTAAGACTAGTGAATCTTTAAAAGCATATTTATCTTCTTTAGTTGGAATCGATTCTTGGTATATATTACAAGAAGGCCGCGACTTCATGAGTTTTGAGCTGGAGATAACAGGGGCAGGCGGACTAGTAATGAGTTTGAATGGAAAAACGATGGAAGGAAGTACGTTTAATCCTAATCAACGGATTAAACACTGGTTTGGATGGAGTAAGATCGAACCCTTCCATTGCCTTGCCAAAGAAGAAGGCATTGCCAAACCTGTGACTTGGAAAATCGCGGGGACAAATCCAGCTGCCGATCCGGCATATAGATATCTACTTACCTTCTACTTGCTTCCACAAGTCTCTGCACGAGTCGAGAAATATAGCGAAACTAAGGGTCCAAAGTGTGAGCAACTCTTCATTGAATTTGTAAGGAATTCAAATTTATTCGTAAAAAAATAATTTCTTTAAGGACAAGGAGTATTACATGCTTCTGGCTGCCGACCCACCAACAACGCCCGCCAAACCAAAAACACCGCCTGTTATAGGAACAAGGCCCCCTGTAAAACCCACTGTAAAGTCAACACAGAAGACAACAACAACGGAACCTCCAAGCAATAACATGGTGTGGGTGTATGTCGTCGGTGGTGTGCTTTTTGTCGTTGCTATGATTGTTGCTGTATCCATCTGCTTTGTGGTTAATAAAAAAAAGGTAGTTGGGAATACGAAAAATTAAAAAAAATTTTTTTAATTCTCAGGCTGATCCGCTGAAGAGTGTTAAAGTAGGAGACTCGACTGTAGCGAAGTCGAAAGTGGACGAGAAAACGAAAATGAAAGAGAAGACGAAGGCTGGCCAGCGCAAGTGACGGGAGGACTATAAAAGAAGCAAATGTGTTCAGGATAGGATAAACTAATAAATCAAAAGATGAGGGTGTTCAAGAGAGAAGTCAAAATAATAATGTTTTTCTCTATATTTTTATACGTATCATCACCCTAAACTTACCCAAAAGTGTTTTTATATATTTCTATGTTTCCTCTAAAGATCTATGTTTGTAATATTTATATTGTTTGTTTGTATTGTTGTAATTGTTAAATAAATTGTTGTGTTTGTAGAAAAGACGGGAGAAACCCAAACATTAACAAAAATCAGAATATTCCAAAAACAACAAAATCAGAAAAACTAAAAACACTTCAAAACAAATCAGAATTTAATAAAAACATTAAATGAGCATCAGAAAAACAAATAAAACAGCAAAACAGAATCTTCTCTACATAAAATCAGAATTAATCTGAATCAAACAAAACATAAAAATCAGAAAATAAAAAAATCAGAACATCCTTAAAACAATTAAAAACAAATCAGAATTTAATAAAAACATCAATTAATTGTTTAGCTTGTCTAAAAAGTCTTAAAAAGGAAAAACATCCAAACATTTTAATCGAAATAATATTTTTTCATTTATACATTTGCCCCCAATTTTGCCTCTTCAACCCTCTCCCCAAGGCCAATTCGTCTTCCTCAATTTAAAGAAAAGTATTCATTCCCTCCACTTATGTGTTTATTCAATAATCCTCCCCGTTTTAATTATATTAAAACAAAAATTGAGAAAAAAAATTTCTAGGGATATTTGAAGAGATTTGAGGTTATTTTTAGGATATTTTAAACAAAAAATTAATTAGAGAATTAATTGATTAAATAAATATTGGGAATGTAAGTAATGAAATTTGTGTATTAATTAAAGGTAAAAATTATGTTTTGGTATGTTTGTATTGTTAAATAAATTGTTGTGTTTGTAAAAGAGAGAAAAACAACAAACATAAAACCAAATCAGAATTTAATAAAAACATCAAACGAACATTTAGAAAACAAACAAAACATTTTAAAAATCAGAATATTCCAAAAACATCAGAATCAGAACAACTAAAAACAATTAAAACATTTAAAAACAAACCAGAATTTAATAAAAACATTAAAACCAAAACAACTGAAGAAACTTAAATAAAAACATTGTAAAAACATAAAACCAAATCAGAATTTAATAAAAACATCAAACGAACATTTAGAAAACATAAAACATTTTAATAATCAGAATTTAACAAAAACATAAAAATCAGAACAACTTAAGAAAATGAAAGAAAAACATGTTTGTAAAAACACAGAAACAAATCAGAATTTAATAAAAACATTAATTAGATTTTTGTTTTCAAACACAAAAACATACAAACAAAACACAAACACACTTAATAATGGTTAATATATAAAAATAAATATTTACTTAAATGGGCTTAAAACGAGAAATAGAAAATTGGAAAAATAAAAATTAAAAAATTAATAATTATGCAACAAAAGAATAAAAATTTTTTCTGTTCAAAATTTAAAAGAAAATACGTTGACCATTTAATTAATTAATTAAAATTAAATCAAAATTTCCGGTCATTTATTGTTTTTGTATTAAATAATCTCAATAAATTCTTTAAATTAAAAGGGTTCCGTGCAGGGCTGTGCGTCATGGCGTTTGGCGTTTGGCGTTTTGCGTTTTGGCGTTAATTTTGGCCGATTTTTGGCGTTTTGCGTTTGGCGTGATTTTCCGATTTTGGCGCGCCAAACGCCAAAAATATACACCCCTAATGATGGAATTTTTTTAAAAAAATGGAGAAAGGGATTATCGAAAAAGGAAATTTTTCTGCGTACAGTCATCCAAAATTCTCAAAATTTTCGCCTGCGGCGCATAAAAAATGAAGAAATTTACTGCTTGGACTTCCAAAATTTTCAAAATTTTCGCCTGCGGCGCTTAAAGGAGGATTTTAAACTAATAGATGGTTGAAAAAAACTTTAGTCCCGTCAATCGTTTACTCTCTTCATGACCTCTGTTATACTCATTACTCCCTTTATCCCTTCATATCCACCTTAATCTCAAGGAGTTCTATGAATTTTTTATTTTTTTAAATTTTTTAAAGGATGAATTTCGGCATCTTTGCCTCCAAAATTCTCAAAAATTTCGCTCCGGCGGCAAAAAAGGATGAATTCTGGCTTCTGGGAATCTTGAAAATTCAAAAAATTTCGCCTGCGGCGCTAAAATGAAATGAACAGTGGTTTTTAAGTCTTTATAGACTCTAAAAATTTTGGCGTTTGGCGTTTGGCGTTTGGCGTTTTGGCGTTGATTTTGGCCGATTTTTGGCGTTTGGCGTTTGGCGTGTTTTTAAAATTTAAAAAATTGGCGTTTGGCGTTTGGCGCGCCACGCGAAAATTTTGGCGCACAGCCCTGGTTCCGTGACTTTTGCGCCGAGAACATTTGCGCCGCGACTTATGCGCCGCGACTTTTGCGCCGCGACTTATGCGCCGAGCGACTTTTGCGCCGGGGGACTTTTGCGCCGCGACTTTTGCGCCGGGCGACTTTTGCGCCGCCACTATCATTAAAAATATATCAATAACTACAGCCGGACCTCACTTTAGTAGGGTTGTCGAATAGTTGGAAATCTTCGGATCTGATATCCGAACTGAAAATTTCGGATATCCGGCATTTTTCGGATCCGGATTTTCTAAACAATGGCGGCGCAAATGTCGCGGCGCATAAGTCGCCCGGCGCAAAAGTCGCGGCGCAAGAGTCGCGGCGCAAAAGTCGCCCGGCGCAAAAGTCGCGGCGCATAAGTCGCGGCGCAAATGTTCTCGGCGCAAAAGTCGTGATACCATTAAAAGCTAGTTAATTTAAAAATAAAAAATTCCTTCGATTTTTCCAATGGAAAAAACAACGGAATTGGGACGATGGGAAAGAAAAAAATTAAAGGGGAATAAATTTAAATGAAAAAAAGATTATGTAAAGTTTGGTTGTTTAACTGATCCGGGGAAGCGATAACCAAGAGAAAAATTTCTAACAAAAAAAAATAAAATAACGGCAATAGCGCGCGTATTTGAGAGAAAATAGGGGAGATAAAAATAAATGTACTTCTAAAGGCCGCAAGCACACAACGACCAAAAAAAACAAATAAAAATCAGAAATTGTAAAAATAATAATGGGAAATTATTAAATTGTAAAAAGAAGATTGAAATCAGAAAATAAAAATCAAAACAGAATTAATTTCAGAATAAAAGGAACCAGAAATTAAAATTCTGAAAAAATCAGAACGTATTGTTAGTCAAATTCAAGAATCAGAATTTCTGGAACCAGAACTTTTATAAGAATTCCAGGATCAGAATTTTGAAACCAGAATTTTGGAATCAGAATTTCTATCAGAATTTTCTGAATTTTTATCAGAATTTAGAAATCAGGATCAAATTTTAAAATCAGAATTTTCAGATCAGAATTTTTATCAGAATTGTAAATTAGAATCAGAATTTTGAGGTCAGAATATTTTATCAGAATTTCTGAAATCAGAATTTTGAAATCAGAATTTTTTTTTAAAATAAAAGGAAGAATCAAAATTTCAGATCAAATCAGAAATATGTATGTAAGTGTAATAATTTTCAAAGAATAATTGAGAAAAGATCATTTGAAGAGATTTATGTAAAGATTGGACGTATATAAATGCCAAGGTAAAGAGAGGAAAAATTAAATTAAAAAGCGGTTATTTTGTTTGTTACGCGCACTAAAGGAATTCGGTTCAAGGACAAAAATTTTTTTGTATTTTATAGAAAATGAGGAAAAATTTGTGAGGAAGGAGAAGAAATGAAGAGGAAAACAATAAGAAAATGGAAATAATTTTTTCAATTAAAAATAAATTTTAAATCTAAGTACACCCTTCTTAAGTAATCTAAGTACATCCTCCTCTTTTAACCTATTTTAATAAAAAGTATGGAAAGTTCTGATTCTATAATTGATTTTTGTTTGTGTCACAAAAATTATCAGAATTCTGGGTTGTTTCTTTATTAAATTCTGGTTTTTAATAATTCTGATTTGCTTCAATTTTAATTGTAATTCTGATTTTTTAAATTCTGAATTTTAAAAATTCTGATTTCCAAAAATTCTGATTTGTCAAAATTCTGATATTTAAAAATTCTGATTTTTAAAATTCTGAATTCCTGAAATTCTGATTTTTAAAATTCTGATTTTTAAAATTCTTTTACGAATCAAAATTTTGAATTATTTATTAAATTCTGGTTTTTAACTTAACAACTTAATTCTGATTTTCAAATTAAATATCAGAATTATTAAAACTTCTGTTGATCTCTTGGGTAGAATATTAATACTAATTGGTCAATGCAAACAAAAATGGTCAAAAAATAAATAAAAATACAAATAAATGTTGCGAATTTTCTTTTTCGGCATTTTAACATCTTTTTAATATATTTTTCTTTTTATTTTTGTTTGTAGCATTCATGCGCAACAGAAATTAAAAATAAAAATTTAATCCCCAAGTGAGAATAATAAAAGGTTTGTTTAAACTTTAAAAACGAACACACAAATTTGTGTGTTTGTTGTTGAGAATTAATCCTTAAAAAGTATTTTTAATAAAAAGGGGAAGAAGTGCTTCTCTTTGTGTGACTATTTTCTCTCCCCTCCGATAAAAATAAATTTGCTTAAATTTTGTGTGTGTTTTCTCCTGGGACGGTGGGGGATTGGAGCCAATTTTAATAAAAGAAAATAAATTATAAATAAATTTTTGATGGGTCACGGAAATAAAAATAAATTGTAAATTAGTACAAGTATTTTATTAAATATAGAGATAACCCAAAAGATCAACTAGAGAATAGATGAACTGTTAGATAATTAACATCAGAATTTAAGAAAAACACATAAAAAAAGAAAAGAACCTGAAAAAATACAAAAATCAGAATTTTCAATTAAATAAAAATCAGAATTAAATTTGAACAAATAAAATACAAAACATGAAGAAATACAAAATATCAGAATTTTGAAGAAAACACAAATGAGGATTATTCAATTAAAATCAGAATTCCTAAAACACAAATAAATAAATTAAAATTCTGATTTGAAAAAATACAAAAAGGAAAAGAATTAAAAATTCTGATTTTATAAATAGAATGTAAAACACATACCAGAATTATGACTTAAATAAAAATCAGAATTAAATATGAACAAAGGAATAAAAGACAAAACATGAAGAAACACAAAAAATCAGAATTTGAAAAAAACACATATCAGAATTAAATAAAAATCAGAATTTTTTAAGTGAACAAGGGAATAAAATACAGAATTAAAAATACAAAAATCAGAATTTTGAGAAAACACAAAATATTTTAATTTTTAAGATTAACGGTTTATTAAAATAAAAGCAAACACATTTTTGTCAAAATCCTGTTTTTTCACACTCCATTCTCTTTTTTTTACAAAACAAATTTGATTTGTACTACTTAATACTTCCAAAAGGTGTTAAATTTAGAAAAGGGAAAATTGCTGTGAAAATGAGAAGGAAAAGGTGTTTTGGGGGGATATTAGAGTCTAGAGATTAAAATTAATCTGGACTTAAAAACGAGTCATTTAGTAGCATTTGTGGTCCCTAACGGTCAGGAAACCTAATTCAAAATAGTTTTCGATAGGCCTCTCTATTTGAGGGTCCTCACAAACCCTTGGGACAAAATAAATTTAATTGCTAGACCCAAATAACCAATTATTTACTTTAATAAGTAAAAATGTTTGTGAACTACTTGAAGCTCTTTAGGAAGCGAAAAGCCCAAAAAAGCGTGAAAAAGCGGCTGGGAAATTTTTTTAAATGAAAAATTGGTGTGAACGAGTTCTTGGATTTGGGAGAATTATAAGGATATAGGAGGAGGTAAAAAATAAATAAAAAAAATTTTTTAATAAAAAAAAAGAAGGAAAAGTGAATTATTACAAATTAGAAAAAAATTGAAAAGTCTCAAAATTTATTTAAAAAAATAATTTTTTGGGGGAAGAGCACGGCGCCAATAAAATAGAAGAAAATAATTAGAGCATTAAATAAGTTAATGTACTAAAGACTGATTTTTAAATAAAAAAAAAATCAGAAAAAAATAAATGTAAAATACAAAATTGGCGAAAATACAAAAAAATACAGAAAAAATACAAGAAAATACAAAACTTAATAATTAAGAAACACTCTTTGTATTTTTCTGTTTAACAGAAGAGAAATTCTGATTTTTAATTCTGATTTATGTTAAGAACAGAGTATGGGGTTCTGATTAACTATTTATTTAAATTGAAATCAGAATTCTGATTTTTTATTAAATTCTGGTTTTTAATAATTCTGATTTTTTTTATAATTTTTATTGTTTTTTGAAAATTCTGATTTACCATTATAAATCAGAATGACAGTTTCAGAATTAAAAAATCAGAATTAAACAATTTTAAATCAAATACAGGTGAAAACTGGCTAAGTGGGTTAACGCTACGACTAGTTAATTAAAGGGTTGAAGGTTCGAATCCATTTAAGGTTAATTGGTTTTATTTCTATGAAATAATGATTGTGAATTAATAAGAGTTTTAAAAATTAATTTTAAGGTTGTTAAAATTTTTTAAATTATTTTTTAATAAAATTAATAAAAAATTCTTTAAAAAAGAAAATTTTTATTTTTATACATATTTTTTTGCTATATTTGTAGGCATTTTTCTTTTATATTCATTTTTTATATAAATCTAATCTTCCATTTCCGTTCACACCAAACTACAGCAAAAAATAATAAAAAATATTTTTAAGTAAAAATTCAAAAATAAATATGCTTTTATCCTTGAAAGGTCTAATCTTGTTTTCTTCTTCCTAATCAAGGCTTAAATTTATATTTAATTTTTTTAACTGAAATTTCTTATTTTAATTTTAAAATACAGGGTGCGGCATAAGTAACCGGACACTTGTTTTCTCTCATAACTTTATTAAAACACAATCAAATAAAATCGAAATACAATCAAATGATAGAGAATTAAATAGGGAACAATAATAATCAAGAAGATTCGAGATACCCAACCTTGGCTTTGATCCAGAGGCGAAGGCGTGAAGAAAAATTTTCGCTAATAGCACGCACCTCTTTAAGTGTAATTAAGTAAAAACAAATACAAGTTGAAGTTTCTTTCCTTTTCTGTTACACCCCAAAATTAATGTTAAACATATAAGGTAGTAAAAGGTGCCAAATCTATTTGTATGTGGTTGAAAAATATCAAAAATCGAATCTCGTTGTAATATACTTCCACTGATGAATACAGCTTAATATAGTGCGTCAGTTATTTAATTTTTCTTAATTCCGAATACATCTCAGTTTACTACCTTTATGTAAAACTCATATTTGCATATTTGAAGGTCTAACCACCTTGAAAGGTTTAAATTTGAATTTTTAATAAATTTGAATTCCCAAAAGAGCAAACAAACGGGATTCGACAGTATTTTTCTTTCCTCAAAAGAAAAACAAAAAAAATTATCATAAAAACCACAAAAATCCCAATTTGAGTAAAATACCAATAAAATCTTATTTTGGCAATTTTTCCATATTTTTTTTTCTTTATTTGATCAATTTTTAAACCTTTCATGGCGGTTAGACCTTCAAAATAAATAAATAATATTCATTTATTTTAGACAACATTCGGCCACCTCCAAATAGATTATTGGGGGAGGGAAGAGGGTCGTTAACGCGCACTTTTATTGTCTTTTTATTTTATTTTCTTTTAAACAATTTCCCGATTTTTTCTTTGCTTTTCTTCTGGTATTGCTAAACAGAAAAAGGGGAAAATGGGAAAAGAACATTAAAAGGTAAATATGAGAACATCTGAGTCTAGGCCCCATAACTCAAGAGTGGGGCAACTTTTCTGAAAAATTTAAGCACCGTTGGATAGAGGAGAAAATTAGCTATAAAATGGTATATGAAGCAAAACTGAAGCTTTCCAAATAAAAAAGTTATAGGCAAAAAACTAGACGTGGGTTGGAAGGGTAGTTATAATTATTCAGAAGTTTTTTAACCAGAACTTTTTCTGAAAAAAATTTTTCTGAAAAATTTAAACACTGTTGGATAGAGGAGAAAATTAGCTATAAAATGGTATATGGAGCTAAACTGGAACTTTCCAAATAAAAAAGTTATAGGTAAAAAACTAGACGTGGTTGGAGTTATAGCTATTCGGAAATTTTTTAACCAGAACTTTTTCTGAAAAAAATTTTTCTGAAAAATTTAAGCACCATTGGATAGAGGAGAAAATTGGCTATAAAATGGTATATGAAGCAAAACTGGATGTTTCCAAATAAAAAAGTTATAGGCAAAAAACTAGACGTGGGTCGGAAGGGTATTTATAGTTATTGCCAAGTTCCTTGCCTACAACTTTTTCTGATTAAAAAATTAAAATTTCTGATTTTAGGCTATTTTGTAGCAAATTCAATTTACTATCTAATGAGATAAAATTTTTATAAAAAATTCTAAGACTCAACGGAATAGCAATAAAAAAAAGAGAAGGTCAACAACGATTGTGAAAAATCGTGGTCTTTGCGTTCCGTAAATTTTTATTATTGGCTATAATAAAGATTGGAGCAATAATGATTTAAAGAGAGGAAAGTGTTCGAGAGCGGCGGCCATAAATGAGATTTTTTGGGGAAATGGAGAATTAGTGCTTTTTATTTTTGAGCAGATGGGAATGGTAAAATAAAGAAAATTTTGAAAAGTAGGGATCAAAATCAAAAAATTTATTTAAAATATCTGGTACAAGTAAAGAACATTTCCGATTGATAAATCTTTCCCCTAACTTTTAGAGAAATTTAGGAGGGGCAGCAGAATCTTAGATCCCCCTTCAGGAATGAATTTAGTTGACTATTGTAGGAAGGTCTAGGCTTTATAACTAACAAGGGGTCTTTGTACTTTTCTTGAAAATTTAAGTACCGTTTGATAGAGGATAAAATCTGCTTCAGGTATTATAAGAAAGGGTTTCTGAAAGGTTAATTATGGAAGGAGACTGTTAGAAGGACTCGACTTTATTTGGACTTAATAAATCAGATCCTTCCGACTATTAATTTACAATAAAAATCATTTTTAAGTAAAATATGTAAAAGAAAAATTAGAAAAAATAAAAAATAAAAATAATGTCAAAAGTTAGGGCCCTTTTTCCACTTCTTCGATTTATTTGATCGACTGCGCGAAAGCAACGAGAATAATAGAAAATAATGTCTCGAGAAGGCTTTATTTATTTAATATTATCGCCTCAAAATAAAGAAAGTATATTAGAAATGGCTAGTAGCCTTTTAATAAAAATATTATTAGATAGACTAGCCTCTCACCCATAGCGTGAACAAACAAACAGAAAAAAATTTTTGAGGTTATGAAGTGAAAAGTATTGAGATATTGAGTAGGGATAGAGGTTAATAACTCAAAAAAAGTCTTGAATGGGGGTTGTTTTTGTTAGAAAACTCGAAATAAAATAACTGGGAATAAATTGGGAATAAAATCATTATTTAAATTCCGGAAAATAAATAGATGTTTCCGGAATCAGTTAGAGAAGTAAAGACTTGTCTCTCAATTCAGTTAAGTCTCTGCTATAATACTAGAAATAAAATAAACTTTCCGGAAAGTTTAATTAAAAATTTAATTAAAATTAACTCCCTGAGACGTTCCCTATTCTATTCCGTAAGGAAATATAAACTATAAATATATTTCCAGAAAATAAAAAATACTTCCGGAATCAGTTAGAAAAGTGAAGATAAAACTAAAAATAATATAAATTTTCCGGAAGAGTTCAATTAAATTTAAATTCCTGAAAGATTCCCCTTCTCTATTCCGGAAAGGAAATAAACTTACCTAAATATATTTCCGGAAAGAACACAAAAGAAATTATTTATATTTTAGAGGTCTACAATGATTCCGGAAAATTATATATTTATTTTCCGGAAGAGTCAATTAAAAAATAGTTTTTCAGAAATTTGTTTCTTGAAATAAATACTTCTCTTTTACAATTTTTAAAAATATCTAAAAAATATTTTTGGAGGATTAAAGGCATGGGAATGTAACTCTACTACTAAATTTAGTGGAAGAATAAAATAAAAATGGAATTCTTAGAAAGTAACTGGCAACCGTCCCCAAGGGTTTTTGGCTTATTTTTATTTTTTCTTCCTTACAACAATCCCATTTTTCAATTTGAGTTTGAGTGCAAGGATGGAGAGGGGGGGGGGGGTTCTTTTTGTATTGAAAAAAATATTTTTTGAGAGCAAAGTGAAATAAGTAGGAAATAGGGGAAGGGACCACTTATTAAATAAAAATAAGAAAATTTGTTTTTTTACAATATTGGAAATTGAAAATAAAAAATATTGGTTCCTTTAGCAGTTAATTTTAATGAAATTGCTAGTTCTGAAAAATGTTGCTATATTTTTATGCACTAAAATTTAATCAGAATTATTAAAAAATACATACCCAACTAGAATTATAAAAAATCAGAATGTAGGGGATAACTTAAAAACAAAAAACAAAAATCAGAATTATGTATTAATTACTAAAATTAATTCTGATTTTTGTGTTTTATTTTTAGTTATTTTCGCTTAATTCTGATTCTGTATTTTTGTATTTTTTTAGTTGGGTATGTATTTTTTAATTCTGATTTTTGTGTTTTAGCCTTCCTATTAATTAATTCTTGCCTAAAATAATAATTCTGATTTTTGTATTTTTGTTTCTGAATTCTGATTTTCCTACAAATTTTTTTCACAACAATAATTCTGATTTTTTGTATATTTAATTTTAAAATTCTGATTTTTATTTAAGTTAATTCTGAATTAATTCTGATTTTTATTAATTCTTAATTGTAATTACAAATTATAAAAATTAAATTATAAAATTGTGAAAACAAAACAATTAAATTCTGAGGTTATTAAATGACAAAAAAGTTTCGTGCAGTCTTTTTGGAGATTTTGTTAACATTTTTTTCTTTTCTTAAAAAATTATAAAAATTAATTTTAAAAAATTCTAAATTTTCTACCCCTGATATTATTAAACATTTCATTTGCTTGAAGTTCACATTGTTCTGAACGTTGTTTTAGCCTTTGCTTTTCTTGTTGGATGCGGCGAGGCAATCCAGACAAATTTATTTGTTGCTGACAACTTTTAAGAGAAAAATAATTGTTGTTTTTAAATACAGACTGGCTTTACTTGTGGATACACCCAATACTAGATAAAAGGTTAAGGGGTTGCGGATATCCGCATCCGAAAAAATTCAGAATATCTAAAGATTTCCTAGGATTCGCCAACTCTACTAAAGCATCTTTTAATTTATTATACGTTTTTTCTTAAAATTTGACTGGCTTTCGTTTAGGCTCTCCTTACTTATTAATGAGAGCCTAAACGATTCCCTTCCAATTAAGACAGACTCACACTATAATATAATTGTTCCCTAGGGTGTCCTGATAATGAGTTCCGACTGTTTAAAATATTCAATCTTACATTTTTTCACTAAAACTACCTTTCTAAATTAGAGCAACACTTTCCTAAATTTTGACAGTGTTGTTGTACCCTAACGAATTGTTCTGGGCAATTAAGTTGAGGAGGAAGAGGTGTTAGTACCGGCCAGTTTTGACATTGAGGTGATCCCTAGAGAAAAATCAAAAATTTTTTTTAATTTTTTTAATCGACAAAGACACCTTTATTAGCTTTACATTTTTCTCCTTTTTTAAAGAATTTTCAACACATTTTAAAGTTTCCCTTTCCAATTCATTTGTTGCTATTTCAACACGTTTAAATAACGGCAGTAAACGTGAATTACACCTTTCCGATGCTGAACGTCTTCTTTTTTGTTTATTTTTATTTTTTAATTCAAACAAAGGAAATAGAGAATCGGAAGGACAATTTGAAGATTTAAGTTGTTCCAAATAATTTTTACAACTAATAAAAAGACGGCAGTGATTGAGATTAAGACTCAGTCTTTGTGAATCCTGAAATAAAGAAAAGGAAGTAGTATTGTTTTAACAATTCTGATTTGACTATTTTAAAATACAATTTCCGAGGAATTTTATTTTGGTACAACTCATGGTTATTTGGAGAAATCGTCGAGATTTCTTGGAAACAGTTATGAACAGAGCCATAGCTCTTAGAAAAACTCTGATTAAAAAATTAGCCCTACGAACATCCAAAAATCATGGTATGTCCCCTCGATTAAAAATATAATCAAAAATGGTCATGACTTTCCAATCAGGGATGTGCGTCATGGCGTTTTGGCGTGACGTTTTGGCGTTTTGGCGTGATTTTTGGCCGATTTTGGCGTGCTGGCGTTTGGCGTGATTTTCAGTTTTTGGCGCGCCAAAACGCCAAAATTATACACCCCTAATGATGGGAATTTTCCAAATAAATGGGGGAAGTGTTTTCAAAAAAATGAAATTTTTTTGCCCACAGCCTTCCAAAATTTTCAAAATTTGCGCCTGCGGCGCACAAAAAAGGAAGAAATCTACTTATTAGCTTTCAAAATATCACGAAATTTTCGCCTGTGACACTAATAGAACTTAATACACTTTTCTTCAATTCTCCAATATCCATTAAATCCTATTAATCTACCAAAGCCACTAATGCCTCCTTAATCCTTTCTAAGTCCCTTACTTCGGGAGGTTAGAGGATATTTGGACATCTAAACCCTTCGATATTCTACAATTCTGGGGTTGTGATTTTTCCATTTTTCTTGCAATTTTTTAGAAAAAGTAGGATTTCTGCTCTTGTTCTTAACAAATTTCCATAATTTTGGGTGTAGGCGCTAAAAAAGGATGAATTTTGGCTTCTGGAAGTCGTGAAAATTTAAAAATTTTCGCCTGCGGCGCTAAAAAGAGATAAACACTTGTTTTTCGGGCCTTAGTTTAATAAAATTTTTGGCGTTTTGGCGTTTGGCGTTTGGCGTTTTGGCGTCGTTTTTTGCCGATTTTGGCGTTCTGGCGTTTGGCGTGATTTGAAAATTTGAAAAATTGGCGTCTGGCGTTTGGCGCGCCACGCGAAAATTCTGGCGCACATCCCTGTTTCCAATCAGCTCAGATAACGTTCATGAGCTCAACGAGCTCTTACGTCAAAATAAAATGCACCCTGAAACTGGAGAATCGTACGAAAAGCCTCGAAAAGCCTGCTCTCGATCTCAATAATCGAGATTTTTGTTTGAGATCTCGTCTTGATCTATCTGAAACTGTGCCCAATTTTAATAATTTTAATTTTACAAATTAAAAAAAAATTTTTTTATTTTAATTTGTATGCTAGCAACTCGAAAGGCTCTGATTAAAAAAATTAAATTAATTCACCTCTTTAGAATAAAAAAGAATTTTTGGGGGTTCAATAAATCTCTTCTGTTTATTATTCTCTTTAATTTCCTCTTTCTTTTTATTTTTCAAAAACTTTTCCAAATTTTTAATTAAAGCGTGTCTCAAATGTTCCAATTCTTCTCTACTACTAATTAATTTATTTGGCAAATTATTTATTTTTTGATTTTTTGACAAATTTTTAGACGATTTTTTGGGCAATTCTTTCGAATTTTTTGTTGTTATTATTGTTTTTGCTGCGGCCAAATGGAAATGATTTTTTGTTAAATTAACTGAAGAAAAGGAAGAAAAAGGCAAAATTGTTTGGTTGTTAAAGCTGTGTTTAGTTGATTCTAGGGTAATTTCAACACGTCTTTTAGGCGTCTAAAAACATTGTTTTTCTAAACGGAAAAACATTTAAACATTACCTCCAATTGTTTCATTACTGTCTGACCAGAATGACGAACAACATTTGTTTTTGTTTTATTGTTTTGTTTAGGGTGTGTTTTAAGCGATAATGTTGTTGTTGTTGTTGTTTTCTGATGTTTTTTGTTTGTTTGGGTTGACGGTGAATTTAACAACTTTAAATGAAAGGGGATTAAGACTTTCCGGAAGGAGTATAATTTATAAAAGAATTTTCCGGAAAAGAATTATTTTAATATAAAATTCCGTAAAGAGAAATACAATTAATAAACTTTTCCGGAAAGAATATATTTACATTATAAAAATTCCGGAAAGAATTATAGTCAATATAACGTTTTCCGGAAAAATATAATTCCGGAAATAGAATATAGATATTATGGGGCTTATCCGGAAGAATTATATAATTCCGGAAAGAATAATATAAATATTACGGACCTTTTCCGGAACAATTATGTACTTAATAAAAACTTTATGGAAAGGCTGTTATGAATATATATTCCAACTTTCCGGAAAGTTTTACTTTAAAAATCCCCTACTCCATTTTTCTGCGTAAAAGGTACAAGCACATCAATATCCTCCCAACTTTTAGGATCAATCACAGTTTCTGTACTCGACTTATCTTCTTCATTTCCTTTCTTTTTTAATTTTGTTTTCATTGTAGTAGTTTGTTCTAATCTTTTTTTGGTCCAGATTTGAGTAAATTTCATATTATAAAGAGAAGTTGGGGGTGAAGTTGAGGAAGGGGGAGAAGAAGAGGAAAATTTTGTTTTTTCTGAGGGTGTTGTTTTTGCAATTGGAGGTGTTGAGGAAGACTTTTTTGAATTTTTTACAATTTTATTATTACTATTTTTGGTAACATTTGTTTTTATTACTCCATTTATCACTCCAAAAGCCTTTAAAAAATTTTTTTAAAGAAGAAAATTAATCAGAAAATAGCACCTTTGCAGAAAGTGCTGCTTGTTGTTTTTTAATTTTTTCTCTAGCTGCCTTTGCCGCATTCAGTAGACGCCAAGATTCAAGTTTGGCAAGATGAGGACGTGCAGCTAGAATCTGAACAAGGGAAACCTTATGGCTAGGTTAATTTCATTCGGTATATTTTCTAGTGTTTTCTTTCCGGAGTTTTAATTTATATTAGAGATCGGCTCGATACGATTTTTTATCGATAATTATCGATATTTTTCGATATTTTTTTTCGATATTATCGAAAAAATATCGACCGAGAAAATTTTGACTTTTTCGATATTTTTCGGTATTCGATATTTTTTCGATATTTATCGAAAAATATCGACCGACAAAATTTAAAAATCGAAACAATCGATCGACCAAATAATAAAAAATCGAAAAAAATATCGAACATCATTTTTGTCAAAAATCTGACATTTTGGCGCCAAAAAGGATGCATTTTTGCTTCTTGCCCATCGGAAATTCAAAAAATTTTCGCCTGCGGCGCAAGAAAAGTAGAAAGGCTTCTTCTATATTGACGATTTAGTTTGCCAAAGCGAGATGAGAGTGAGATAATATATGGTTTCTCTGTTTTTTCAGTAGATTAAGGGAGATTTCAGTGGGTTAAGAGTAAATTAAGAGTAATAAGAGTGCGTTAGGAGTAATTTGTTTCGTGGGATATTTGAGATAACCAGGATCATGACGGATATTGTGGATATCCGGGATAATCGACTATTTGTATAACCAATAGAGGATTAAGTGGATAAAATGAATCTCAAGGGATCAAGACGGACTTTGGGAGAGATGGATATTATGGATATCAAAACGGGTATCAAATGTCAAGATTTTTTATCCTCTGATATCTCTTTATCCCCCGATATCCCTCTTAATCCACAAATCCTTTGATATCCCTCATGATCTCACAAATCCACAATATCACTTTTACTACATCTAAATCTCTCGATACACACTCAGTCCAACATGCCCCTTAATTCCTTAAAATCCATTATCCCTGGTTAAAATCCACTTATATCCCACTTGAATTCGATATCAAATACAAGTCCATTGATATTCCATTTAATCCGTCCAAATCCACCAATATCCCATTTAATCAATCTTAATCTCATTAAACTATCAGCAGGGCCCTATTTCAATTGTCCACAGATTCTGCGGTCTGCGTTCTGTGCACAGACCACAGAACCACAGAAATTCTGTTTCAATTATTCCACAGATTCTGCGGAAAAAGAAGTCCGCAGATTCTGTGGAAACATGCACAGAATCTGTGGAAACATCCACAGATTCTGCAAAACATCCAAAAACATGCAAAAACCACAGAATTCTATTTCAATTATTTTTCTGTGCACAGAAAAAAATCCACAGATCTGTGGCTTTTTTAGTCGATTCTGTGCATTTCTGTTTCAATTATTTCTGTGGTCTGCGGAAAATACACAGAATTCTTTAAAAAATCCACCCTAAAATTTTTTCTGCGAACTTTCTGTGGAAAAACTTTAACAATTTTTTTCTAGGCCTAGGCTTAACCAAATTTCAAAATTTTTAAAGATTATTAAAGTTTGAATCATTCTCTATTTTTTGATATAAAAATTATAATTTTATTACCTAAAATTATTGCTTAAAATTAATTTTGAAAAAGGTACATCTTTTTTACGCAGTTTTTGTTATATTCAAGCAATAAAAAAATAAAAAACGTGAGAGATTCTGAAATTTAGAGCTATGATGTTCTAATCATCATGGATATCTCTAATGAGGGGATGTTTACCAGGATCTATAGAATATATCTGTATAGCGTATACTGGGATATCTCCCATGATCTCTCATTGATATCCGTCATAATCTCTCCTCCTATTTAATGATAGATTTCCTCCTTAATCACTCCAATATATTAAACCTCAAAATCAATGGATATCCCACTTAATCACTCCTCTACGATTTTAAAGTTCCGATTTGACTATAATTTTGGATTCCAGGCATTTTCGATTTCCAGGAACCTCAATTTCTGACTAAACAATCCCCAAACATTTCCCTCCCTTGCAACAACTTCTATCGTAGTTTGAAAAAGCCACATGTCGGATCGACATCTCCTGATTTTTCCGATCCGAACCCTGCTTTAGGACATTAATTTAATTGGAGATTTAAGGATATTGGATGAACAAGAAAATTAAGCGGTATATCAGCGGTTTTAAAGTGATATCAAAGAGATTTAAAGGGATGTTATGTGATTTGGAGGGAAAATTTTTAAATCTTTACAATATTTTTCAGTTTAATTTAAGAATTTTTAAAGTTTTACTTCAAAAAATCAGGTACCATTAATACTGCGGTAGTACCGAACTGTCCAAACCATTTTTCGTTTCAATAAAACTGTTATTTTCAAAAACGCGGAAATAAAAAATTTGAATTTAGAAGAAAAAATACACAGAACCACAGAAAAATAATTGAAATACAAATTCTGTGGATCAGTGGAAAAAATCCACAGATTTTTATATTTTCCACAGAAATTTTCATCCACAGAATCTGCGGAATGTTTCCACAGAATCATTGGATGTTTCCGCAGAATCTGCGGGCACCACAGATTCTGTGCACACAGAATTTAATTGAAACAGAATTTCCACAGAATCTGTGTTCTGTGCACAGAATGCAGAATCTGTGGACAATTGAAATAGGCCCCAGGTCTATTCTGTTATTCATTGGTTATAGAAAAATTTTTGAAAAATCGAAAAATATCGAGACTTTTTTTTCGATATTTTTCGGTTTCGATATTTTTCGATATTTATCGAAAAAATATCGACCGAGAAAATTTTGATTTTTTCGATATTTTTCGATATTCGATATTTTTCGATATTTATCGAAAAATATCGACCGACCTCTTCGGCCGATCTCTAATTTATATTTAGTATCCTAAAAAAATTTCAATTTTCCCGGAGTTTAATAAAATTACTGATTTTCCTGAAGTTATTTTCTTTCCGGAAAGTATTAATTTATATAGCCATTCCGGAAAGTTTATAGTATTTATATTTATTATCTAGAAAAATTTAATTTATACATATTTTCCGGATTTTTATTTCCTTTCCGGAATGTATTCTGGTAAGTTTTCTCTCAGATTTTTCCGGAAAGTATTAATTTGTATCCCCTCTCCGAAGTGTTTTAATATATTTTTTATTATTATCAAACTTACCCCCATTTCCGTTAAATTAACCCATGAAGGAAGCGCAAATGATTTTCTAGCCCCAAACTTGTCTGAAAATAAGTTATTCCCGACAATTTGTTTGATAGCTGCTGCCGTTTTTCTTTGTTGTTGTACTCGTCTAGTTGCTGGGAAAATTCCTTTGGGTTGGTGATCAGCCATATATTGGGAAGGGCGATTGGGGAAATTTTGGGAAAATGTGGACATCCATTCTGGGGGGCCTTAAAAATTAAAAAAATTTTAAAATTAAAAATCTGAATTGCCCGAGGGTATATCTATATCATTTTCTGTCCCTGTATTAGTCATTACTCGCAATAATCTAGCTAAACGGCGACGCTCTTTTTCCAAATTTTTTGCAAATTCAATTTGTTCTTTGTTTTTATTATTTTTTGACTTTGTTGTTGGCGATGTTGTTGTTGCTGATGTAGTGGTTGTTGTGGTTGTAGTTAAGTAATCAGTGGAAAACTCGTTAGATTCAGAAGGTGTTGGGTTTCGAACAAGTACATTCTTTAATTAATTTTTGTGTTTAAATTTAGTGGTAATTTATATTCTCTTTCCGGAAAAGTTAAATTTATACATTTTCAGGATTTTCTATTTTTTCCGGAAAATATTAATTTATTCTATCCACGTTCCTTTAACATAGTATTTTTAGATTAAAACTTTCCGGAAAATTAAAAATTATATTTCATAACTATAAATAGAATATCTTATTTATAACGGCCTTTCCGGAAAGTTTTTATAGATTATCTAATTCTTCCGGAAAAGGCCGTAATATTTATATTATTCTTTCCGGAATTATATATTGTTCCGGAAAAGGTTGTATTATCAACTTATATATTCTTTCCGGAATTTTTATAATGTAAATATACTTTTCCGGAAAAAGTTTATTATGTTTCTCTTTCCGGAATTTTATATTAAAACATGTAACTTTTACGGAAAAGTCTATTAACCATATTCTTTCCGGAATGATTTTCCCCCGGGGGAATGGGTACAAATCACCTTTCCCCCAATGGCGTTGTCCTCCTGAATATTTTACCCCAATACGCACCCGAAAAGTACCCTTACGTATAAAATATTTTTTAAAAAACAAAGTCCCACCTCAATATCTATTTTATTTCCATAGGGAATTATTTGTTGTTTTTTAATAGGGAAAAGATGTGAGGCTGGAATTGAGCCTACCCCAGCTACCACAACTTGTGTTGGTGATAATTCTTTATCTTTTATTGAATGTTTTTTGTTTCTATTTATTTTTTGAAGACAAGAACGCATTTTTCTTTTAGAAGAGATTCGCCGTTTGTGACGAAGTTGGACACTAAATTCATTTTCTTGGTTTAGAAGATGAAGGCAACTAAAGGAATGAAAAAGTAATAGAAATAATGGTGCTTTAAAATGACTGAAAAAAGACTTAATAGAATCTACCTATGAAGGGCCGAGCTAGAGCCAATTGATCTCAGGATTTATCCCTACAAGTACTGACATTAAAATTTATCACATCTTATCACAATACCTCCTATCTATTTCAGACACGGACACTAATCCGGGGTTTGCTTGGCTGTTCTTCAAAATATTTATAAAGTTCACCTCAGTTTAGCATGATTTCCTTGATTTTGAAGTTGCACTCGTCTACGCTCACAGGCCAGAAACTGTTTACAACTGTTATGTTTGTTATTGGAGGTATCAAAATCTACCTCAACAATATCTTGCTGATTTTGCTGGAATATTTACTATAAGCCGGACCTTATTATATAACAGCCGAACCCCCTGAGATAGGAAAATCGTATCTTATAACAACAGATATTTTAAATTGAGAGTTCCGATCAGCCAACCCTCCCCCTCATTTAGTAGCCAATTAGGTTTCAAGGAGCGTATCTTAAGAAAGTAAGGGTGCTCTTAGATGGAGGAGATGAGGTATATAATGAGGTATAACTTAAATAGAGAATACCCTCATCCAGTGGTATCAAAATTAAAAAAAGTCTAGAGATCGAATTCAGGTCCATTAAGAGATCCGATCAGGCAACCCCCCCCTCCCCCCCCCCCCCCCTCCCGTGAGGGTTCTCTATTAACCATTTTTCAACCTACTTTTCCTTCAAAACCAAGTTTCCTTTCATCACAAACAATAAGTGTGGAGCAATACAAAAATAATAAAATCAGAATAGAATGTTTGAATAAAATAAAATAATTTTGGCATTGTGTATTAAAAAATTTAAAAAATGACATTTTGTCCTATTTTGAGGGTTTAGGTTTTCCTCAAAAAAATTTTTTTAAATTAAGCTAATTTAAGTTTTCACACCTTTTTATTGTTTTGATAGGTTAATGAGGCGAATAATAAATATTTTGATGTATTTGAATAGAAGTTGGGGAAGGGATTCTCTCTTAATTTTTAATTAGAAAAGGGGAGGAGAATCAAGATCTGGAAATCTTTTTAAAAAAATATTTTTTGAAGACACAAAACCTGTTAACTTTCTCCTCTTCCTTCTCAAGAAGAATTTCAGGTGTTTTGGAAAATTAAAAGAGAAAATTAAGAGAAAATTAAAAGAGAAGACATTTGATCCCATTTTTGGGTTAAATTGTCGTTCCGGAAGACTTTATTAAGCAAAAAAATAACAAAGATTTAAAAACAAAAAGAGGAGCTCTTCATAAATACGAGAATTAACTATTTACTCCCCTCTTCTCCTCTTTATTTGGAACTTTTTTTAATATTTTTAGATTCAAATCTATTTATGAACCAAACGAGTTAATTTTTTATTTTCTCGTTTTTAAACCTGAATTTTGAACTAATTCTAATTTTTTATATAATAAATCATTTTTATTCTTCTTTGTTAAATAAAAAAACTCCATGTCAAATAGGACACGAAAAATTTCAAAACGTCAAGTAACAAAAAATCGGAAAATTCTGATTTGTTTTCCCTAAGTTCATTTAATGTTTTTATTAAATTCTGGTCTGTTTTTAATTGTTCTGGCAAACATGTTTTAATTGAATTCTGATTTTTTACTGTTTTGTTTTTCCCTATGCTCGTTTATTGTTTTTATTAAATTCTGATTTGTTTTTAATTGTCTTAATTATTTTCAGTTATTCTGATATTTTGTTGTAATTATGGTGAATGTTTTTGTTGTAATGTTCTGATTTTGTTGTATTTTTGTATTTTTTGTATTTTTCTGATTTTCTGTATTGTGTTTATTTCAGAATTTTCATTTTCAATTCTGGTTTTTCTATTTATGGGGATTTAATTGTGTATTTTTTTAATTCTGGTTTTACTCGTGTTTGTAAATTCTGATTTTAAATGTTTTTATTCTGATTTTTGTATTTCCGGAATGTTCTGATTTTTTGTATTTTCCGGAATATTCTGATTTTTTGTATTTTCCCGAATATTCTGATTTTTTGTATTTTCCGGAGTTTTTAGTGTGTATTTTTATTTTATTCTGATTTTATGTGTTTGCAGATTCTGATTCTAGTATTTTAAATTCTGATTTTGTATTTTTAATAATTTTATTCTGAAGTGTTTATTTTTTGTTGTAATTCTGGTTTTATTAGTGTTTGTAAATTCTGATTGCAAATGTGTTTTATTCGTATTTATGTATTTTTTCTCATTGTAATTCTGAATAAATTCTGATTATGTATTTCCGTGTCTAACTATGCAATTCTGATTTTTGTATTTTAAGATTTTTGTATTTTTCGTATTTCTGATTTTTGTAATTTCTAATTGTTGTATTTTTGATTTTTGTATTTTAAATTAATGCTTTTGTATACACGTTCTTTGTATTTTTATTTTGCCTTTTGTATTTTTGCTACTTTCTATCGACAAAAAAGAATACTAGTTTTATATTTCAGAATTTCGACTACATATATTATTTTTCTGATTTTCTGTATTTATATTAAAGAATCCGGAAATTTTTATTTTTAATTTTTAACAGAAAAATTCTGATTTTTAATGAGAAGTTTCAACAAACTTTTATTACAACAACAGAAAAATAATGATTATCACAGGTAGATACAAGGACAAATACAATAATTTATATGAGAATATTTATTTATTTTTTGGTGGAGGGGATACCTATTTTTTGTTTATTTTGGTGAAATATCCTATCCAAATCTTTTCTTCTTCTCACTCTTCCTAATTTTCTTCTTCTTCTTTGCTTCTTCTGCCGCCTTCCAGTTAATTTCCGCCGTTTCGTGAACAACACTCTTCTTCTTCTGCTGATCAGTCTTAAAAAGTAAACAAAAAATTTCAGTTTAAAATCCATTTTTCGACTCACTTCCTCAGCCCATCCTTCATTTGGTTCCTCTGTTCCAGCCAAACTTTTACCCGTCTTCAAGATCTCAATAGCAGTATTATCATCATCCTCCAACAAATCGCTGTCCCTTTCGAGGCTCAAAAGATCCGAATTATATTGAGAATTTTTGTTCATACTCGAGGAATCGTTGTTTTGAGATGAAGTTGGTTGATTATAGTATTTCTGAAAAAGAGAGGAAATTTTTGGATTTTTAAGAATTTACACTCACGTTCTTCCTTTGCATCTTCATTCGTGCCATGTTGCAGGCACATCTAGCATAAGCATCTTGACGACGAGCCTCCCTCCGATCTTCTTCTTTGCGTTCCTCAATCCTCCTTCGGTTTCTCTTCTTCAGGTGGTTGTAGTAGCAGTTAATGATTGAAGTGAAAAGAAGAAGGCCAATGAAGATTGAAATTGGTATTAAGTAGTGGATGCATGGAGGCGTTTGGTTGATTGTATAAGTATCCATGTGGTAGACCATAACTTTGAAGCAGCCAGAAAGTAGCGCAAGGAAGCTTGTCACAAAAAATCCCAGCCGAAGAATAAGCGCGATCTCTATATCGTGAAGTTCTCCACGGAGTAAGTATTGCTTGTCACTCTTTGTATAGTCAGCAGAGACATTAAAAAGACAATAGATGCCACCAACAAATATAAAGAAAGCAACAATGAACGTAGTCGTGGCAACGAATTTGAAGTTTCCAGAGCCAGGATCAGATGTAGTTGTTACTTTAGGTGTTGTCGTGGTTTGAGGAGGTTTTTTCCTTAATGTTGAAGTCCTTTTAGGTGTAGTGATCCTGGTCTGTGTTGGCGGTAGTGGTGACGTTGTTGTTGTTGGAATTGGATCTTTTTGTCCCAGCAAAGTGTAGTCTTTTGTATGCTGAATAGAAAAAGGAAAAATTTTGAAATTTTATAAGAATTTGAAAATCCTTACAAATTTGATAAAAAGTTCATCACACTCTGGTCCTTTAGGAGATACCCTTATATTGCTTTCATCACCACTGTTGATTCGCGCCGATTCTTGTGGAAGCATATGGAAGACAAGCAAGTTGTTGTGATTCGATTTTGGCTCTGTCCCGTTGATTTTCCAAGTAACAGGCTCGGCTACGAACGTGTCGTTAGGGAGACAAAAAGCTTTTTTGCTCGATTCGGCATAGTCCAACTTCTGTCCACGAAATTTGATTATGAAATTGCCCTTCTCTATTATAGTCAATCCGAAGGATAAATTTTTTGCTTTTGTGTCGAACTTTGTGTTGGCACTCCAAACGGCTAGAACTTCGCCCACTAAAATAAAATTATCAAAATAAGGCAGACAACATTTATCCTTACTTGGATGGGCGTGAGCAAAGAATTTATTGTTGCAGGAAGTCCACGCAGCTTCAAGAGAAGTCCACCTCATACAATCTGCCGACTTTCCACACTCAGGCTGATTATGACAATTTTCATCCTGATCATACAACGGTCCATTTACTTTCAACTTTGTAATGTTCTTATCTTTTGTTGTGCTGTAGCCGAAGGGCAAACTAAAAATAAAATTTTAAGATATTATCCTCCCAAACAAATGTAAACTTACAGATTGGCACTGCTTCCATTAAAAGGCAAATCTTCTGAAGAACATTTCCCCAGGCATTTTTCAATCCCTCCTTTGTTCTTCACTCCAGTTTCAAACTTGATCATGTTGTGAAAACGCGAGAGCAAATCCACAGTGCAACCATTCTTCGCCGCTTTGCTTTCCTTTTTGTAGTGAAGCACGCTGAAAATGTCAAATTTATTTCAAAATTAGTTTAGAGGAGTTTTACATGAAATTGCCTTCAAAAGTAACATTACAGGCTCCAGGATGCTTCGTGTATAAACTAATGTTGTCCTTGTTGACTTCCTCGACATGTTCGGCAAGAGTAACCATTTCATCCTTCAGCGTGTGATTGAAAAACCCAATAGGGATTTCACGATATTCAAAAGGGATTTCACGATCATCACTCGTGTTTGGTTCGGGAAGCTTATTAGTCGTGGTCGCCGTTGTTGTTGTTGATGGAGCGATGAAGTCTTCATTGGTCAACAAAATGTAGTTATCCGCATGCTAAATAGAAAATTAAAAATTAGAGATTTTATAAGTGAAGCTCCTTACAAATTTGATAGAAAGTTCATCACACTTTGGACCATCAGGAGCAGACGTGGGCGAAACGTTTCGTTTCGTTTCGTTGTTTCGTATGTTTCGTATGATTTTTACTGTTTCGTCTCGTTTCGTTACGAAACACTTTTAAATTTGTTTCGTTTCGTTTCGTTACGAAACACCTGTGATTTTTCAACGAAACGAAACAATTTTTTAAGCCTAAACTAAGGCCAAAATCTATAAAATTTACCATCTTTTATTGAAAATTTAAAAAATTTTCGCCTGCGGCGCTGAAAAAAAAAGAATTTCGGCTTCTTGGCTTTCCCAAATTGTCAAAATTTTCGCCTGCGGCGCTGAAAAAGGAAGATAGCAATTACTTATATACTACAAATCCGTTTATACTCCACTCCCTAATCCACATATACATATTACTTAATCGACGACAAATTCTATTACCGGACTCGCATCATAATTTAAAAATTGCGGATTGCGAGTTGCGGAAATACTGGAACCGGAACTTCCGGCGAAGCACTAGCTTATATCGCCTTCCTCTCGAAATGGAGATATGGAGACAATTTGGGTAGGCAATGGAGCAAGATGGTGAATTTTTTGGCCTACGGCCTTTCAAAATTTTAAAATTTTTCGTCTGCGGCGCTTAAAATAAAATTTTACTTGAAAAATATTCAATTTTATTTAAAAAAAAGCGTCGCCAAAAATTTGGCTTCGAAAATGATTGACCCCCCCCCCCCCTTCCCCGAAAATTTTCCTTGCTACGGGCCTGGCTTATGGGACACAATTGTTGTAAATAAACCAATAACTAAATCATTTATAAGTCATAGTCGACTAATAACGTATTTGAGGTCGAATAATTTCGAAATAAATGCAGTTTTGAAAATTTTTTGAATATTAAAATGTTTCGTTTTGTTTCGTTTCGTTTCGTAAGATTTTGGTTGTTTCGTTTCGTTTCGTTAACGAAACGATTTTTAAAAAATTTTGTTTCGTTTCGTTTCGTCAGAAAAAAATTTTGAGTTTCGCCCAGGTCTGATCAGGAGGATCATCTTTTTTGATCTTGCCATCAATGTACTTTCGAGCTGCTTTTTGTGGAAGCATATGGAAGACCAGCAAGTTCGTATAATTCGAATTCGGTAGATTCCCGTTGATTACCCATGTAACAGGTTCAGCTATGCCTTTCTTTTCAGGAATGCAGAAAGCGGGATACGGCCAATCAAAATAGTCCATCTGCTCTCCTTCAAAGTCAATTATAAAATTCCCATCCTTCGTTATATTCAAATTGAAAGACAATTCCGCATCATTTCTGCCGTAAAATTTATGCCGCCTCCAATGTGCCTCAGCTTCACCAACTAAAATTGCAAGATACCTAAATGGTAAAATACCATAACATACTTGGATGGGTGTGAGCGAAGAATTTATCATCGCAGGTGCTCCACGCAACCTCAAGAGACGTCCATGGCATACATCTTCCACCACCGTTTTGACACTCCTCCTCTTCATAACATGTCACATTTTCTTTATAAATTGGTCCATTTGTTATTTCTGTGATGTTCTTATCTTCTGTCGTGCTGTAGGCGAAAGGCAAACTAGAATAAAAGGCATTTTACTAGATTATTCTCCGAATTAACAAAAACTTACAGATTGTCACTACTTCCGTAGAAAAATTTTGATCTTTTGCATTTCCCCAGGCATTTTTCAAACACATCGCTGTGCTTCACTTCGGTTGTGAAAGAAATCATGTTCTGAAGATTGGTGAGCAAGTCCACTGTGCAACCATTCCTTGCCGCAATGCTTTCCCTTTTGTAGTGGAGCACGCTGAAAGTGTGAAAATTTATTTTAAGACTATTATCAGGGAAACTCACATGAAATTGCCCTCAAAAGTAACTTCACATGCTCCAGAATGATTCGTGAACAATTCCAGATTGGTCTCGTTGACTTCTACGGTTCCCTCAGAAAGTGTAACCATTCCATCCTTCAGCGTGTGATTGAAAAACCCAACAGGGATTCCATCACCACCATCATCACCCTTAACCTGCCCGAGAAGAAACAAAAAAACCAAAGAAGCAAAGAGAGTTGGCAAAATGTTGGTAGTCGACGAGCGCAGAAATGAAGAAGACTTTCTTGTTCCAGAACCGTCTTTAAACTCTTCTTGTCGAATTAAATAAAAGAACATTTTGTTTGTTGTTGTTGTTTTGATGTTGATTTGAACGTTGTTTTAATAATTGCTTTGAAAAAATATTTTTGTTGAAAGGTGTAGAATGAAAAAAACAAAGCCTTTTATAGTATTTTAAAAGTTGGCGTTCCGTTGCTCTTTCACTGGTGACAGTCTTTCTTTTTTTCGTAATCCAATTTTGAACTGTTTCCGAGAAATAGTAATTGACTCGTTAACTAGGTATATATTTTGACTTCTGAGTATATTTAGACGGATTAGGATTCGGCTAATCCAACTTTATCCACCTCGTCCAATCAGTGAAGCTTATTTCTAGAAATTTGAAGCATTCAGTTTTGATCTGGATTATGTATAACCGACGATGGGATCTGAGCTTAAGTGCTCGGTATAGGTTAAATAACCATAAACCACTTTCTTATGATACTGGCCCTGGTGGTTTCCATTTTTTATCAACAATATGTGAAGAAGCTTTCTGACCTTACGCTGACCTACAGAATTTACTAGATCAATGCTTTAACAATTTTTAAAATTATTTTTTTTCTAAAGGTGGCTGAGAAAACAGCAAATATTTGGAGGTAATTTGATGTTGAGAGCTTTTCGATGCTGGGAGCTTTCATTTCTGGCTTTATCGAGAGGTAAAAATTTTGCCCTTCTTCCGAAAAAATGGGATTTGGTATATCCGGTAGATCCGGATTATCTCGGTTAATTTTCATTTTCATGAAAAATGCAGAAACATGTCAACTGAGATACAGATAGAGCTTTCAATTGCTATATAGAACGTATTTTTTGAATGAAAACTTAATAATTAAAAAAATTTTCTAGTGCTTTCATACTTTTTTCCACCACTGTAAATATTTTTAATTTTATTTTCAAAAATTTATTTTTTTAATATTTTTACGCGCACACGTAAAAATAGTGCAAATAAAAAATATCAACAAAATAAAGAGATAAATTAAAATATAAATTGATTGAAAATAAAAAAAGAAAATTCTACATATTTAGCGATGATTAATTGTTGTTGGACAGCCTCCCCCTATTTTGTAAGTGCTCAACTTTTAAATTGTTACAACAATACCCAAAAAAGTTTTAAAAGAATGCTCAAAACTTGAATTTAATTATTTCGGAAAATAAGACGTTTATTTTTATTTCCAAGTTTATTTTCTGATTTTAAATTTATTTTGTTTGTATTTAATTCTGGTTTTATTTTTGTGTTTGTATGTGTTTTTGTTTTGATTGTCTGTGTTTTTAATTCTGATTTTTGTGTTTCTTTGTTTTTCTCCTTTTATTCTTCTTCCTTTTAAATTCTGATTTTTATTAATTCTGAATTTTTGTCTTTCTGTGTTTTTATGTGTTTTTGTTTTAATTGTCTGTGTTTTATATTCTGATTTTTGTATTTTATTTTTAAAATTTATAATTCTGTTTTGTGTTTTGCTTCTTTTTTCCCTCTTTTAAATTCTGATTTTTATTAATTCTGATTTTTGTAAGTAAAAATTATGTAAAAATTCTGATTTAATTATCTAATTACGATTGTTTTATGATTTTCTGATTTCGATTTTATTTTTTGTTTTTAATTTTTATCAATTAAAATCAGAATTCATGGCAGTCTACCCAATAAATTCTTTGTTATTTCTCGTTTTTGTTCTGTTATTTATATCAACACCCTTTTGTGATTGCTTCCGTACACAATCCGCAGGCGTAAGGGGAACTTTAATGTGTGGAGGTGAAATTAAATTTAACTAAAAAATTCATTTTATTTTAAAAATTTCAGAGAAACCGTTAGCAGATACAAAGGTAAGGGAAAAAATTTGTGAAAAAATTTAATTTAAAATAAAAAACATAAAAAAATTCTTTTTTTTCAAGATAAAATTGTATGACCATGATAGAGGTAATTAATTATATATTTCCTTTTAATTTTCAAGTCAATTACCGTTTTCTCTCTAATTGATTGACCCTTCGATTTGAGTGACTCCTCTAATTGTATCGCGAATTTGAATGCCTCTCTAATAAAATGACAACCCTTCTATTAGAGAGAATACGGTAATATACTTTAAAAATCTTTCATTATAGGGCCTGACCTGGATGGTAAAATAAAAATTATTTAATAATTCAAAAATGCTAAACAGATTTAATGGCAACGACCAAAACAGATGCACGGGGTAGATTTCAATTAAGTGGAAAAACAACAGAATTAACTACAATTGATGTACAGTTGAGGATTTTTCATGACTGCGATGACGGTAATTAATTTTTAGAGTTTATTTTCTGGTTTATTAAATCCTGATTTTTATTCAAGTTTAATAAAGTTTATTTTCTAATTTTTTAAATTCTGATTTTAAATTTAATTTCTGATTTTATTTATTCCAAGTTTTAATTCTGGTTTTTTATTAAAATTTATTTTCTTGTTTCTATATTCTGGTTTTATTAAAAGTTTATTTTCTGATTTTAATTTAATTTATGACATTTTAAAAGTCTATTTGTTCTCAAGCTTATTTTCTGGTTTTATTAAATTCTGATTTTAAATTTAATTTCTGATTTTTAATTCTGATTTTATTCGTTTATTTTCTGATTTTTAAATTCTGATTTTAAATAATATTTTTTAAGGAATAATGCCCTGTCAACGAAAAGTAACTTTTAACATTCCCGACTCTTTTGTTACCAACGGAGCTGTACCTTCCAAATTTTTTAATATTGGAACTATTAATATGCAAATTGTTTTTGAAAATGAAGCTAGATCTTGTATTAATTAAAAAAATAAAGGAAAAATTTTTTTTATTTTTTAAAATTTTTTATAAAAAAATATATGTTTAGTACAGTGTAGAAAAATGAGAATTAAAATAAATTTGTAATTTTTACAAGATAAATTATACATCGTCTATTTAAAAATGAACTTGACTTTTACCCATATTAAGACTCCTTTTTAAATTAAAGAGTCTTTATTTAACTTGAATATCAAATAAAAAAATCTTAGCATGTGGAAATCCATTATATAAATAATATACAAAATGAGATCAAATTTTAAAATATTTTAAAAGAAATTAAAATATCAATCTTAAATATTTTCTTGTTTGTTGTGCCATCTTAAAATAGTTTTGTAGAATTTTGATTTTTTGAAGGCATTATTATTTAAGAGAAATCGAAAGAGCTAAAAAGAACATTTAATTTGGTTTTGAATTATAATTTCTGTATTTTTATTCTGATTTTGTATTTTTATATTGAATCAGAATTTAGTTTAAAAATAGATATAAAACTAAAATACATAATCAGAATTAAATTGTAAAATTAAAATAAAAAATTCTGATTTTCTGATAAAATTCTGAAGAAACTTCTGATTTTCCGATAAAAGTTAGAGAAAAAATTCTGATTTTTTCGAAGAAAATTCTGAAAATAATTCTGATTTCTAATAAAATTCTGAAAAAAATTCTGATTTTCTGATAAAATTCTGAAAAAAAAATTCTGATTTTTTCAAAGAAAATTAGAAAAAAATTGTGAAAAAATTCTGATTTAATATTTTAATTCAATTCTGATATTTGTTTTTTTCTATTAATTTTAATTTTTTTATTCTGATTATTTAATTGTATAATTAATTCTGATTTTATTTCTTTTTTTTAAGATTTTATTTACCTTAAAAATCAAAAATAATTTTTAAAAATAATTTTTTAAATAACCTACAATATTCAAAAACACAAAAACAACCCCAACAATTACAATCACAATCCACCACCAAAAATTATGTGAAGAAGGCGGGGTTAATTGAAAAAAGTTGCGCAATCCAGGCAGATAAATAAATAAAAACAATAACAAAATGTTGAATAAAAATATACAAATCCATAAAATAATTAATTTTAGGCTAAAATTAAAATAACAATTTAAATATTTTTTAAATTCTGATTTTTTATTATTCGGGTAATTCTGATTTTTGTATTTTTTTTTAAATTCTGATGTTTGTATTTTAGTCAGAATCGCAAAAATGAAATCAGAATTAAAAATAATTCTGACATGTGTATTTTTATTTAATTCTGATTTTTGTATTTTTTTAAATTCTGGTATTTGTGTTTACTTTTAATTCTGATTTTTATTTGTTATTTAAAATTCTGGTTTTTGTATTTTCCGGAAACCTTTTAAATTCTGACTTGTGTTTTTCCGTTAAAATTTATTTAAATTCTGATTTTTGTATTTTCTTTTAAAAACACATTTTCCAACCTTTTCAGAACATTCCCACAAAACACATTAGTAAACCCAATACAAATCAGAATATGTAAATGTTGGGTAAAAAGTAGAGTAAAAAGCCAAATTGTAGAGGCCTCATTAAGGTTTAATTGTTGCTTTAAAATTGTTGAAGAAATTGTAGAATTAATCGGGAAAGGAGAAAAAAATTCTTTAACATCATTATTGGGTTCTAAATAAATATTTTGGGAATATAAAGTATTCCAATAATTAAATAATGAAGAAAATGCAAGCAATGGACTAGCCAATATTAAATTAAAATAAATTGTAGGTAGAGAATGTTGATGGTGGTTTATTGACTTTAAAAAATATTTTTAAATTTAAATTTCTGATTTTTAAGAAATTCGGATTATCTATTCGGTTCTGATTTGAATTTTTGATTCTGATTTTAAAAAAGTTCTGATTTTTGATTCTGACTGAAAATTCTGGTTCTGAATTAATTTCTGATTTTCAAAACAATTTTTTGATTCGATATTCACTTAAAAATATTTTTTCTTACATCAAAAGAAGTAAAAGCAAATCCAATACAATATTGTAATTGAAAGAGGAAAGCAACTAACACAATCTAAAAAATATTTAAAAATTTAAAAATTAAATAAAAATTAACATGTATTGGTAAAATTATTGGTGGAATGTCGGATAATGGACTGAGAAGGAAAGGTAATAAAAGAGCTGGCGCTTGAGAAAGTGTTAAGGACAATGACCTGAAAATTAAAAAAAATTATTCAAGAAAGAGATAAAAAGCAGAATTAGAAAATCAGAAATCAAAAGAAAACACAAAATAAAATCAGAAAAAATCAGAACTAGATATAAACAATAAATAAATAAAGTCAAAAATAAAAACAAAATCAGAATTAAAAGAAAACACAAAACAGAATTAGACGAAAAACAAAATCAGAATTTAAAACAAACAAAAACAACAAACTAAACTAGCAGAAAAACACAAAATTAATTATAATCAGAACAAAACCAGAACAAAAGATAAACAATAAATAAAATCAGAAATAAAAATAAACAAAATCAGAATTAAAAGAAAACACAAAACAAAACAGAATTAAAATCAGAACTAATTAAAATCAGAATAATTAAAATCAGAAAATTAAATAAAATCAGAATTAAAATCAGAACAAAACAAATTAATTACCTAATTAAATTTATTTTCATTCCAATTCCAAATTCTTTTATTCCAACAATTAATTTAACTAAACCACTTCCATCTTCCAAACATTTAATTAAAACATCAAAAAAATTGAAAGAATAATTGTTAAGTTTATTAGAATAATTAATTATTCCAACACTTAAATTTGCTTGTTTAATTGCCTGACCTTCGTTTATTGAATTTTGGACATCCCCCACAAAAGTGACTTTATGGCCAATTAATTGGAGTTCCTAAAAGAATTCTTTTGTGTTTTGTATTTTTTGTGTTTTTGTATTTTCTATGTATTTTTTGTGTTTTTTGTGTTTTTTGTGTTTTTGTATTTTCTATGTATTTTTTGTGTTTTTTGTGTTTTTTGTGTTTTTGTATTTTCTATGTATTTTTTGTGTTTTTTGTGTTTTTGTATTTTCTATGTATTTTTTGTATTTTTTGTGTTTTTTGTGTTTTTTGTGTTTTTTGTGTTTTTTGTGTTTTTGTATTTTCTATGTATATTTTGTGTTTTTGTATTTTTTGTGTTTTTTGTGTTTTTTGCATTTTTCTTTTATGTATTATTCGTGTTTTTATTTTTAAATTATTATAAATTTAATAAATACCTTAATAATTAAAGTAATTTGTTCACATGTTAGTTTGCTAAAGCTTAGAGGAAATTTATTTTTTACAAAATTATTTTTCTTTGAATTAAATTGTTCAGCAAGTAATTGTTGTATTTCCTTTGTAGACATTTGTGAAAAAGATTCGCCTTTAAAAATAATTTTTAATTTATATTTTAAATATTTTTGTATTTTATTTGTCTTTATATGCTTTTTGCGGCTTTGATTTTTGTATTTTTTAAAGTAAATTCTGATTTTCTGTCTTTGCCTATAATTCTATAAAATTCTGTTTTTGTGTTTTTCTGTATTCTTAATAATGTATAAATCAGAATTTAAAAATAAGAATTTAAAAATCAGAATTTAAAAATCAGAATTGTTAATATAATTCTGGTGTTGTGTATTTTTTGATTCTGATTTTGTGTTTATAGCAAAAATTCTGTTTTTAATTAAATCAGAATTACTTGTTTTTGTTTTGATTATAAATTCTGATTTTTATAATTTTTGTATTTTGTTGGTGTTTTATTTTTTTAAATTTAATTCTGATTTTTTATTTCCAGAATTAATTCTGTTAGTTATTAAATCAGAATTTTTGTGTTTTTATTTTTTACCATCAATCGGCCACTTAATATTTTCTTCATCAAAAACTTCCAATTTTTCTTTAATATTTCCATTAATTATTTTATTATTCATTTTAGAATTAAATAATGTTGTAGATGTAGATATCGATGTTGTTGTGGATGTTGAAACAAAATCAACATTTTTCCGATTTTTTAAACGACGCAAAAGTTGATTTTGAAGTTGGTGAAGAAATGAATTTTCCTACAAATTATTTAATAAATTAATGTCGGTGAGGAATATTAATCTCAAAATACTTTTAAATACATTCAAAAATCAGAATTTAAAAATAAAAAATCAGAATGCAAAAATTCGAAAAAATCAGAATTAAAAAGTCAGAATAAAATAATCAGAATTTATAACAAAAATACAAAAGTCAGAATTTTAAAAAAATACAAAAGTCAGAATTTATAAATAAACAAAAATCAGAATTTTAGAAAAATACAAAAGCAGAATAAATAGATAAATAATAGAATAAATAGAATAAATAGACTAAAACACAACAATTAATCAACTAAAAAATACAAAATTAAAATTAAAACCAGAACACAACTAGGTATACTTTAAATAATTTACCTTATTATTTTCATTATTCCCCCTCTCCATATTATTTTCAGAATTTTCAATTTTAGCCGTTCCATTTCCAATAATAAAAGGGTAATTATTGAATATGTTGTGTTAATCAATTTTTGGGGTCCTTTAAATTAAAATAAAAAATTTTTTTTTATTTTTTTCAACTTTTTTCATTTAATTCCATTATTTTAGCAATTAATAATGCTGGATGTTCATCTCCTATAAAAATCATTTTTGGGCCATTTTCAATTAATTTATCCAATTTATTTAAATATTTAATATTTAAAAGAGCATCTTCAAAAGCAAATAATCCAACAAAACAAAAATTTTTATTTTTTAAATTATTTTGGCTGTTATTGTTATTAATTGGTGGGGGTGTTGAATTAACTGCTAGGGCCAGACAGCGTTTTCGTTGGACACAAAAACGAAGAAATTGTTCCTAAAATATTTAAATTTTTGATTTTAGGATTTTTATTAAAATTGAAAATATTTAAAAAATAATTTTTTTAATAATTTAAAAATTTTATTTAATTTTTCGATTATTTTACTACCAAGAACCGTCTATGCGCGACGTCAAAAATAAAATTGTCTAAAATGAACCTATAAGCCTGAAATTCTGTAATTAGAAACAAAACACTGTTAACTTGATATTCTGAAAATTTCAGAATTTTTAATTAAATATTCTTAAAGTTGTGTCAGAATAATCATCAGAAAACAGCATTTTTCTGGTAGTACGAACACATTTTCAACCAGAACTTGAGAAATACAAAACCAAAAATTCTGAAATTTTTAGAGAAGCTAGTTTACTATAATAGCTAGCTTTCTGCAAAATTTCATTATTATAGGACAAAAATTGATAATTCTATAGATTCTTATAGAAGTGTGTACCGGCACCTTGACATGTGGGTAAAATAAAATCAAAATTAATTTAAAAATTTTTTTTTTGATTTTTTAATTTTTAAAAATAAAAAAAAATTCACTTCAAATTCCATCAAATGTTCTTCTCTTAAATCGACAAAATTATTTTTATCTTCCAAATTATTATTTTCATTATTTTCTTCTTTAATAAATGAACACATTCCAAAAATTTCTTCTGGTGGACCAATTAAAACAAATTTGTTTTCATCATTTTGGCATTCATCTATTGATATTCCTAATTCTTTGGTATACTAAAAGCATAAAAAATTAAATTGGAATTTTTAAAAATTAAAAGCTTCAGGCAAAATTTAGGAAACACCACAAATTCACCTTAAGAATAGCCTTATTTTAGTAGAGGGTCATTTGGTGGGTTAGAATTTTCCTCGGCTTTACAATAAATGCTCGAAAAATTACCCTCTCTCAAATAATTACCCTCTCTCAAATAATTACTCCCTCTTTTTCCTTAAATTTGAAAAATATTGAAAAAATCATTGTCATTTTTAGTTATTGAGACATTTTAAGACATAATATCAAAAAATAAATAGATTTCATCCTCGATATATTGAGATATACCCCAAATTTAAGCTCCTCTCGATGATTGCCTCATCCAGCGAAAGGTCGAAATAATAATAGCTTAGAGTAATTATTCGGGCATTTACGGTAATTGTCATTAACTATAAATTTTAAAAAATAATAGTTCTCTAAAAATTTTTCCACTAAATCAGCCCTTCTCTAGACAATAAAAAATAAAATTTTAAAAAACTACCCACCTTAAGTAAAGCAGAATATTCAGGTTTTAATTGATTATAATCACAATTATTAATTCTATTATTTTCCAAAGGTAAATTTTTAAAAATTGCAGAGACACCCATTTTTATAAATTTAATAGTTTGGTTATCAAGATATTTTGGGAAAGTCTGGAAATTTTAATTTTTGTTTTAAACTTTAATTTTTCCCAAACCTTTGTGGAAATATGCCGATTATTTTTTTCACTAACCATCCAAATATCTGAGAGGAAAGGCTGATTTCCTCCTAATAAAGAGTTACTATGGATCTGTTGAAAAATTATAAAAATTATTTAAATTATAGTAGGAACTTATAGGATACCTACCTCTAAGGGCTAAAAGTTTGGAAAAATCATGGCTTATATTGGGGTGGTTTAAATAGAGAGTATCCTTACATAGAAGGTATCCTTACTAGAATTCCGCCGGAACTGCAAATTTTGCCAGAACCGGAACCGGATCTAACCGGAACTTCCGGCGGAACACTAATCCTTGCACCACGCTTACAGCTTATGCAGCTCCGGTCACACTCCCAGTAGGTCACACTCCCATTAAATTAAAAATCGAGTTTATCTAACAGTCGTACCTCATTATATTTAAGATATCAGCGGCTAAAAATCGTAACGAGGTTATGTTAAATAGAGGGTTCCCTTCATTCAAAAAATAATGATTCTTGAGATAGCTCCCCTCTTCTAGCAAGCAGAGGTGAATTGGAAGTGACGGAGGTTCCGGAAATCGGAACTGTCGGAAATCGCTCAAAAGTCGAAACTCGGAAATCGGGATTTCGATTTACCTCTTCCACTAAGTAACCAACCAGAATAAATAATGATTATCTTAAACTCAGGTTTATTTACTATTGGATATAACCTCTTTAATCAGAAGGGTTTGAGACTATATTTAGAAATTTAATTCGACTCACAATTAAAATACAATCATTTCCCATTATTCCCCCTCCATTTAAAAAATAATTTTCAGTTTTATTCTCTTGTTTTTTAATAAATCTAAATTCTGTTGGATTGTTTTTCTCTTTATTACAAGCAAGATAACGTTGAGTATACCATTGTCTAATTAATAAAGTTAAAGGTAAAGCATAGGGAGGTGTAGAGATGAGTAGGGCAATAAATGTACAGACAAAAGGAATTAATAATTGGATTGAGTTGTGGTACCAGTTGGCTATAATAAATATATAAATTAGTCTTTAATTAATGTATTCAGACTTGTCAGACTTAACTGATATACATATTTTCTAATTGATGGACACTGACGGCTTGAAGGTGATTAACCGGGAATTGAAGGGTAAAGAAAAATAGGACGGCCGGCTACTCAATTAAATACAGTACACTATTTTAATCCTACAAACAATTATTCTCTTTCTTACTTTTATTATTCTGATTTTCAGTCGACGGCAACAACAAAAACAAAGAATAACCAAAAGCTAAAGAAGCAATTAACGAACAAAAAGCAGCTATACAAACAATTGGCCAACCAAACAATAATTTTAATTTATTTTTATTTTTATCAAATCCCTCTTCTTTACCATTATTATTTTCCTTAGTTAATGTAGGTGATGTTAAATAATAGGGAGGGGGAGGGATATTTTTAATTGTTGTTTTGGCTGATGTTTTAGAATTAAGTTTTGATAGAAGCTAAAAAGTTGTGTTTTTATTGAAAAATTTAAAATTCTGATTTTTGTATTTTTATTTGTTCTGATTTTTGTGTTTCATTTGTTCTAATTTGTATTTTAAAAATTAAAACCTATTGTAATACAAAATTCTGATTTTTGTATTTTATTTATTAATTCTGATTTCTCATTTTTGATTTAATTTTGATTCTTAATTCTGATTTTGTATTTTATGTTAAACCAGAACGTTTTACTCTTAAAATTCTGATTTTTTATTTTAATTCTGATTTTTGTATTTTTAATTGTAATTCTGATTTTTATTTATTCATTTGTTCTGATTTGTATGTTTTAATTAAAATATGCTATTGTAATTTAAAATTCTGATTTTTGTATTTTATATTAGTTCTGTTTGTATTGCTGTAATTAATTTTAAAATTCTGATTCTTATGTCTCTATTTTAATTCTGATTTTTATATAGGTATTTCCAATTAAAATAATAATTTACCGTTTCCTCTCTAGTTCTTAAAACAATACAAAAAGCCTCCCCATTTAAACATTTAAAACCAGCAAAAGCTATATTTCTTGCTTCAAGTACATTTAAATGATTTGGTGATGTTTTTGATATTAATTCTATTATTATATTATTTTCTCCCAAATTTTGATGTTGTTGAAAAATACTACTTTGATTAACAAGAAAAGGTTCTTTCAAAACATGCTGAAAATGGGGGGAATTTGTGTTTTTTGTATTTTTGTGTTTTATGTATTTTCTGTATTTTTTCGTATTTTTGTGTTTTGTGTTTTATGTATTTTTTGTGTATTTTATTTTTTATTTTTTGTATTTTCTGTATTTTTTTGTGTTTTTCCGTATTTTTGTGTTTTTGTATTTCTGTTTTCTGATTATTTTCTGACTATTTTTTGAATTTAATTATTTAACTAACCAAAATTCTACAATCAACAGGCACTCTCTGTCCACTCGTTAATTTAATTAAATCTCCAGGCAAAATTTCTTTTTCAGATATTTTCACTTCCACGCCCCCACGTTGTGCTATATAATATTCGCATAAACGTTTAGTTGATTTTTTTAATTTTTCAGAATTTAAATTAATTAAATATTTAAATGGATTAAAAATTTTAGAAATAATAAAAATTCCAAATAAAAATATAATTTGAATTAATAAAACAGAAATTATTGAAGAAATTATTGGTTGAGTAAAGAAATGTTGTAGTTGGTGTAGTTGTTGTCTATTGCTTGTTGTTGTTCTGATAAATGTATTTTTTAATTAATACTAGTTATTCTGAATTTTTATTCTGGTATTTTGTATTTTCTTTGTATTTTTTGTGTTTCTTTTACTGATTCTGATTTTTGTATTTTTTGTGTTTTGCCTACTTTAATTCTGATTTTTGTATTTTAGCATTTAATTTAAAATTCTGATTTTTGTATTTCACTCTAAGTAGGTAAATTAAAATAATTCTGATATTCTGATTTATGTATTTCTCATGTTCTTCTGTTTTTTTATTTTCTGATTTTTGATTTTTGTATTTCTATTCTGATTTTTGTATTTTCTGTCACTTGAGAAATTCTGTTATTCTGAATTTGGTATTTCTGATATTTTTGTGTTTTTGTATTTTACTTTAAAAACACACATAATTCCCCAACTTACAAATTAAATTCATTAATTATTCCATTTTCTTTTTCGAAATCATAAAATAAAGAAAATAAAAGAATTACAAAATAAATAATTATGGAAGTTAATAAAATTAATTGAAATGGATTCTGAAGAATATTTAAATTAAAAGGTTTTGTTGTTTTATTGCGCAACTTTAGCAAACGTTGTTTTCTTCTAAATTTTATTTTATCTTCCAAACGAAGTTGGGCTTCTTCCTTTAAAATAAATATTTTTGTAATTTTGTGTTTTTGTATTTTCTTGTATTTTTTTTTGTCTTTTTTTGTATTTTTCTGTGTTTTTTTGTGTTTCGTGTATTTTTGTATTTTTTGTGTTTTTCTGTGTTTTTGTATTTTTGTGTTTTTTGTATTTTTCTGTGTTTTTGTATTTTTTTGTGTTTTTTGTACTTTTTTGTATTTTTGTGTTTTTTGTATTTTTCTGTGTTTTTGTATTTTTTTGTGTTTTTTGTACTTTTTTGTTTTTTTGTGTTTTTTGTGTTTTTGATTTTAATTCGTTAAAGACCTGTGACATTCCGCGACTTGATAGTACATTTTCAGGGCAAATCCTCGCCAATGGGAATAAATCCGCCAGCTGACTGGGGGTTAGTGCATGTTCTGTGCACTGACGGAGTAATAACTGAAAATTTTTGTTTTGTGTTTTTTCGTGTTTTTTAATTTTTTGTCTCTGTATTTTTTATTTTTTCGTATTTTTTGTATTTCAAATTTTTAATTTTTACCTCAAGTTGATCTATTTTCACTACTTTATTTTCTTTATTATCCCTTTCTTCATTAAAAACAAATATTTTATTTTTATTCAAAAAATTATTCCAAAGCATTTCTAAATTTAAAAAAATTATTTTTTTAATTAATTTTTATGGAAACATAAAAAAATAAAAAAATAAAAATAATTGGTTAGGACAGCGTAAATTAAGTGTAAATTTATTTTAATAAAATAATTGTGATTGAGAGAACAATTGAATTGAGACGAAACAAAAAATAATAACAATTTTAGAGCGGGATTATTAAATAAAAATGGGAAAGAAAAATAGGAAGAAAGGGGAAGGAAATTGAATAATTTTTTAAAAATGTCCTATTAGTCTATAAAATCCAAAAATTTATAAAAAAAATTTTTAGGAATTTTTGGAGCAGGCCAGTGTATCGGAGTCCAATGTACCGCTGAGTTATAACTTGGTTAAAAATTATTGAATCCCGGACGACTTAGCATGGATCGATGCGTCTCGACGAGCTGCATCAAACAATACTAGGGCGTCACTGATTTGTTAATTTTGAACCTAGTTATAGCTCAGTGTTACATGGGAGATTACTTGAATTTCTTGGGGGAAAAGAATTTAAAATACAGTCGAACATTTGGGCTCTGAAAATTTTCTCCTATAACAAGGTGTATCATAAAGAGATGGGGCATGCTTAGGGAATATCAAATAGCTAGTCAAATTTAACAAAACGTTGAGATTGAATTGAAAGTTTTCTTGAAAGGTGTATATCTATCTTATAATATTTGTGTTTTAAATAAAAAAATTTTATTGAAAAAAATTTTTTTGGGAAAAAATAGGAAAATACGGTCGAAATTAAATATAAAATATACCCTGAATTTATCTTACCTATATATTCCTACATTAAAAATATTAATTAAATTAAATTATTAATTTAATTACTTCCTTGTCTACTCGTCAAACATTTAATTAATTTTTTGATTAATTATGAAACAAAAAATAAAAAGAAAATTAAAAACAAAATATAAGTTAAAAATATTTTTTTTTTATTTTTTTTCTACTTTTAACATTTTTAATTTTAAATTAAAAAATAAATTTTTTAAAAATATTTTTTGTTACTAAATTTAATTAAAGGGGCATATGATTCAATTAAAAATTAAAAATAGGTACAGGTATTTTTATCTATTTTTGGTTAATTTATTTTTTATAAATTTTTTTTAATTAAAAAAATAAATTAAAACACAAAAAATTCTTCCTCTTTTAGCTCCCATTTTTGATAAAATGATAAAAAAATAATATTTTTTAAAAGAGAGGAAAATGAAAAGCACGCGCGAAAATAATTTTTTAACAAAATTTAAAAATATAAAAAAATAAATTTAAAAATAAATCGGTGCTTCGGGCAAGGTTTTTCATTTTGCATTTTGTTTCCTTACATTATGCGAAAATAAAAGGAAACAGAAGAAATACAAAAATAAATAAAATACTTAAATCAGAATTAAAATACAAAAATCAGAATTAAAATACAACCTTTTACAAATCAGAATTATTTTTATAAAAATCAAAATTGTTAATTCTGATTTTTATTCTGTTCAAAAATTCTGGTTTTTATTATTTTTATTCTGATTATTTCTGATTTATTTTATTTAATAATTCTGATTATTATTTCAAAATCAGAATTAATGTTTATTTGTAAAAATAATTCTGATTTGTTTTCTGAACATTTTACAAATCAGAATTTTGTCGAATTAAAAAATACAAAGTAGTAATTACAAATCAGAATTATTAGTATTAATCAGTATTTCACCCACAAAAAAATTAATAAAAATACCAAATAAAATCAGAATTTTAATTTTTATTTTTATAAAACAGAATTATTCTTAATTTATTTTTTCAAATCAGAATTATTTTTATCAACACACTCAATTAATTACCTAGCCCTTTTAAAGTCCAAAAATTAAATTTAAAAAAAAATTCAAAGATTTTTTATTTTTAATTTTTCAGGGTTATCTTAAAAATAAGAAAGGAAATAGCCTTGAAAATTATTTGAATAAAAAAAATAAAAAATCAAAAGAATTTTCTTTTTGGCAATTTTATTAGTACAATTAAACTAGCAATCAAAAAAATATATTTATTAAAATAAATGAACAGTTTTTATTGAATTTTTATTGAAAAATTTCCTTAAAATTGATAACATTAATTAAATACGACAACACAAAGTTCAAACAAAAATTTAAAAAAAAATCTTAAAAAGTGACAAAAAAATAAATATAGAAATTGAAGAAGGGAAGATTTAAAAAATTTCTCTCAACGTGATTATAACTTAAAAAAATTTTCAAAAATATTCTGTGTGGAAAAGAGGAAGGAATTTATTCAAAAATAATGAATAAAATCAGAATTTTTTTTCAATTTTTAATTTATTGAGTAAACCACAGAGTACAAAATAAATATTTATTTTTAATTTAAAAGACTGCAAACTATGAAGAATTGTAAAATTGTATCAAGTATCTTTTAAGGGGGAGCAAGTCAGAACCTTTATATTTTAATTCAAAAATAATAAAATGGTAAATGTTTATATGTATACCTCGTCGTCCCCATGTCTGTAAAAGGCATTCTGCCTAAAATAATTTTTTGCTGTATTCAACTCCTTTTCCTTTCTCCCAGAGGTGACTCGGAAATGACGAAGGTGCCGGAAATCGGAACTGTCGGAAATTGGAAATTTTTCCAAAATTTGGAAATCAGAAGGAAAAAACGTCGGAAATCAGAATTTCGATTCCGATTCACCTCTGCTTTCTCCTTTAATTTCCCTCGGATTATCAAATGATTCGTTGAAATTTTAGCGCAACAAAAGGAATGGACCATGTATTTATGTTGAAATTTACTTAATACAAACAGAATTAAAATTTAATTCTTGCTACAAAAAATTTTTAATAAGGATTTTAAACATATTTTTAAATAAAAAATTATTTTTTTTAATTCGAGAGAATTTTTAGGAAGGGATAATATACATAAATACAATTCTTTTCCAATGTCCACCCATGCAGAACAGGAATTTTTATAAGGGATTTTTAATTGTACTTGTAAAGAGGATACAACTTGTATTAAAATTATTTATTTAAATGATATCACTCTTAAATTTCAAAAAAATAATTTTTTAGAAAATTAAGACAAGCTATCTCTTAGAATAAGAGAGAGAGAAGTGTCGTTTACCGTATTTTCTCAATTAATTTCCCGCTCTCAATTAATTCCCCATTTCAGAAATGGACTGAAATAATAATTCCTCACCCTCTCAGTCTCCAAGGGAATTAATCGAGAAAATACGGTAAGCGGTATTCAAGGGGGGGGGGGGGGGTAATTAACCAAGAGAGGACAATTATTCGATTCGAGAAGGGCAATTAATAGAGGCCATACAGTCTCTAATTTTAGGTATCTAAAAATATTAGTTGGACTGTTTTTTTTAATTATTAAATTAAAAATATTTATTTATTTATTTTCAATAAAAAATAAATGAAAAAAAAAACAATTTGTACGCAAATATTCTTTCCTCTTTTACTTAATTTATATTCGTCAATCCCCTTATATCAATCCACTCTCTAATATCCTCCCTCTATTTTTCCTTCGGATCCGGTCTTCAATCGCCGCGTTGTCGAAGGGAAAGGAAGGAGAGATGAGCGTTCATAATCACAAATCGCGCACTCAACAATAATCAAAAAATAAAAGAGGAGGTGGACTAAACAATGGAAAAAAATAAATTGGAAGGAAAAGAAGGAGAGAAAGGAGATTAGCACCGGAAGAAAAAAATTTATTTAAAAAAATAAAAATAGAGGAAATAAAATAAATTTTTTAAAATGGAGGGAGGTTTGGAAGGAGGGGAGGGGAATTTAAATTAAAAAAAATTTTTTTTAATTTTTTTAAAATTAAAAAATAAAAGAAAAATGCAAAAGAAAAATAAAAGGTGATTTTTTAAATGAAAATAACAATTAAAAAAGTTTGAAAAAATTTACAAAAGTGATTCATCCAAGTTGCCAAAAGTAATTGTGAAAGAAAGAAACAAAAACAGAAAGAACAATAAATGAATGAATAAATAGAAAATACAAAAATCAGAATTAAAAAATAAATAAAATACAATACAACTTTTTACAAATCAGAATTATTTTTATGAAAATCAGAATTAATAATTCTGTTTTTATTCTGATTAATTTAAATTCTGATTATTTATTAATTCTGATTATTATTCGAAATCAGAATTAATAAATTGTTTATATGTAAAAATAATTCTGATTTGTTTATTTCACAAATCAGAATATTGAAAGATCAGAATATTGATAATTTTAATCAGAATATTGATAATAACAAATCAGAATATTGATAATTTTACAAATCAGAATTAAAAATTAATTCAGAATTATTTATTCTGAATTATTTCAGAATTATTAAGAAATTACTAATTAAATCAGAATAATTATTTCAGAATTATTAATTATTTATTCTGAATTAAATCAGAATTATTTATTCTGATTTGTAAAATAATTTCAGAATTATTAATTTTACAAGTCAGAATTAAAAATTCTGATATAATTAATATTCAAAATAAATAATTAATTATACAAGTACAATCAGAATTATTAAAATCAGAATTATTTAAATCAGAAATAAATTAAAAATCAGAAATACAATTAATCCAATAAAAATACAATAAAATCAGAATTTTAAAATTTAAAAAGTATAAATAGAAGGGAAAAAGGTTGGGCAATAAAATAACTTTCTAAAATTAAATCGTTTGACTAAAAATAAAATTTAAAAAAATAAACTTTTAAATAAATAAATAAATATTTTTCAGAAAATACTAGAGTAAACAACAATCGCATGCCTCAACAATTTTTAAAAAATTTATTTGTTAACATTTTTATTAAATAAATACACATTTTTGAGAGTGAAATAATAAAAAAATCATGGAAAATTAGGGAAAAAAGGAGAAAAAATTTTTTTTTGAAGATGGACAAATGTAAATAAACACACCTTTGTATTGGTAAAGGAAAAATGTGTAAAAAAGTGAAAATTACTAAAATTGGTTTTTATTTAAAAATAATATTTATTTTTGTAAATATTTTGTCTAATAAAATAAAAAAATGTTTTTCTGATTTTATTTTAAAAAATCAGAATTTATTTTTAGAAATCAGAATTTTCTTATAGAAATCAAAATTTAAAAATTAATTAAAACAATTAATTGGGACTAGTTTGCGCCCCCACATGGCCGTTAGGCGAAAGCTTATAAAATTATGAATTTATTAGCTAGAAAAATAAAATTTTGCAAAAATACCACTCGTATGCTTATCTACGGTATTCAATAATTTAAAAAATTTTAGGATGATATTTCACAAAATATAACCAAAAAGAGTTGATTTACTCGAAAATGCCCAATTTTCGTAATATATTGAAAATAAAATGAAAAATATTTGATAAAAAATTCTGAAATTTCTAGAGGAATTGGTCAAGAATGTTAAAAAAATTTGAGAAAAATTTTAAAAATTTAGGCTTCAAGTACGTGTGGATTTTTTGAGGCGTGAGTCAACACGTTCATGCGTCCCAACAATATCAACCTAAATTCATTAAATAAAAATTTAAATTTAAAAATTAATTTTATTAAAAGAGGAAAAATAATAAAAAAAATCTCCAAAAATATTTTTAAATTTTTTAAATAAAGATTAACAAAAAACTTTTTTTACGTTATTTAAATAATCATCAAAATCACAAGGGATTGCAGAAGATTGGGAAAAAAAATTTTTTTATTGCGCAGTTTAAACAACAAATAAAATTTAATAAAAAAATATTTAATTGATGTTCCGCAACAATAAAAAAATTCCAAAAATAAATATAAAAAATTAGAGGTTGTCCGCAAAAATATTTGCGGACAATTTTTTTGTTTTTGCGGACACATTAATTTTGCGGACATTTTTTTGCGTAGTTTTGCGTATAAATCAAATAAATATCAAAAAATGATCCAAAAAATTAATTAATTATTGTTGATCTAGACAAATATTGTTTTTAGAGTAAAGAAGATATTATTGTTTTATTAAATTTTGTAAACTCGTGGTTATACGACGTAAAAAGATCAAAGCGCGACAAAACAAAAAATTAAAAAAATAAAAGGGAAAAAATTGACTTTCCAATTTTAAAAATTAAAAAAAAATTTTTTAATAAAAATATTATTTATTAAAAAATAATTTAATTGTTGGGGTTCAAAGTATCCCCCTATACATAAACAAATATGTATCCCAAAATAAAATATCAAAAAAAAAATTTTTTTCAAAGGAAATACGTGATTCTAAAAGGTAAATATTTTTGTAGTTTTTAAAATTAAATATGCAAAAACTTTTTATTTTGTTTGTCGGAAATTGTTTTTGAATAAAAAGTCTAATAAAATCAGAAATACGAAAACAACTTTTTATCATATGAAAATTGTGTGGTTATTTATATGTATATCAGAATAAAAATACAAAAATTGGAGAAATTAAACTTGGTTTAGCGAAAATACAGAATTAATTAAACAGAACAAATAATATTAAAAAATATTTACAAAATACAAGAATCAGAATTATGCAAAGGAAAAACACAAAATCAGAATTCAGAATTTATGTATTAAATGGAAAATCAGAATTTAATTAAATAAACTTGGAAAAACACAAAAATCAGAACATGAAAAATACATGAAAATACACGAAAAACACAAAAATCAGAATTATAGGAAAAAATACAAAAAACCAGAAACACAGAATCAGAATTATCAAATAATAATTTATTTGTTTTAACAGAAAAATACATATTAAATAAAAATGTTTGTTTCGGATGTTTTTGAGTATGTAAAAATATTTATATAAACTTTAATTATGCAAAATGCATTGAGAATTGAGGACAAACAGTAAAAAAAGAAGAAAAAATATTTTGGTACTTAAATTAATTTTTAAAAAATTTTTTGTTTAAAAAAGTGAAAATGAGTTGAAGTGGTTTCTTTTTAAGTTTTTTTTCTATTTTAAATGTCTGCTCTAATTTATTTTTCTAAATTTTTAAACAATTTTAAAGCGTTCCACTAAAGGATCCAATAATTATTTAAAGTATAAAAACCTTATATTTTAAATTTAAAATAAGAAAATTCTCAAAAATAAGAAAACTATAGAAAAATTACTCAAAATTATTTGTTAAAAAATTGCTTTTTAAAGGAATTAATAAATGTTTAATTTAGGTTTAAATTTATTTATAAGTATGTATAGTTAGCCTCTTGTTGGGAGAAAATGCCTAAACAATACTTCCACCTTTATCTCGTTTTTAATTAATTTAAAATTTTGAAACGAGAAAAAATTTTCAGTAAATAAATTTATTGATATTGAGTAGAAAAGCTAGAAGAATCAAGACAAATAAAGTTATAATTTCTTAAAAGACAATAGAATAAGTTTGAAAATTTTGCTAGAAATATTGTCTCATATTTATTGTTTCAACTGTTACAATTAAAAATTTTATTTTATCAATTTTTTATAAAAAAAAGTTTAAAATCAAATTTAAAATTAAATTTAAAAAATATTAAAATTTTGGTTAAATAAAAGTAAAAATATCAAAAGAAAATATACATATAACACCTCTCTAAAAAAATTTTTTTAATAAAAAAAAGTGCGACGCAGAAATTAATGAATGACGTTTAAATATTGATATAATTAATTAATTTTATATAATTTTTAAACATTTAAAGTTAGACAAATTTTAATTTTTTTTTAAATTGAACTTTAATTTTTTATAAAACTTAAAATTTTATACTTGAACGAAAAATGTTTAATTTATTAAATGCGATACTTAAATAAGTACCGAATCGAGTATTTTATTTTTTTTCTTATCAAATACTCCGATACCAGAACTGGAACACTATAATTTTTGAATCTTCCACACTTCATTACTAAGAATTACAGAAAAACACAAAAAATCAGAATTTATAAAAATACAAAAAAAATCAGAATTTAAAAAGGAAAAACACAAAAATCAGAATTATCGAAAATAGTCAGAATTAACAAAATATCAAATAGTCAGAATTTTAATAAAATCAGAATCTATTGAAAATACAAAAATCAGAAACACACCAAAATAAAAAATACGAGAAATCAGAATAAACATAAAATACAAAAATCAGAATTTAAAAGAAAATCAAAAACACAAAAACATAGTCAGAATTAATAAAATCAGAATTCAAGTTTATTTATTTTGACTCGTTTATTCTTGCAATTTTCTCGCCTTTCTTTTAATTGTCAATTCTTTTTTTAATTTTTCCCCTATTTTTGCCACCGAAGTAACCTTCACAACACTCAAATTTAGAAAGACCTGTCAAAGCCAAGCTATAGTAATACTTCCCCTAATATAATATTTTATATATGCCGTTGGGGGAGATCCAAAAAGAATTGAAAGGGAAAAGAGGATAACAACGACAAAGCACACAATGATCTTTGCTCAAGGATAGGGCGAGAAAATAAAGGAGAAAAAACAAAAAAATTTTTTTAATAATTTTGTTAGAATGTGTTAAACATTTCTTTGTTTGCCTATAGAATTTTTGTATTTTTTTGTATTTTCTGTATTTTCAAGTTTATTCTGATTTCAAGTTTATTTTCTATTCACTCCTATTTTATACTATTTATTTTCAAAATTTTGATTTTAGGCTTATTACTATTAATAAAAAAACTTCAAATCAGAATATAAAGTAAACTTAAAAATCAGAATTTCGAAAATACCTACATATTTCAAGTTTATTTTTATTTATTCTGATTTAAAGTTTTTGTAAATTCCGATTTCCAAGTTTATTTATATATGAATTTTTTTTCCAAGTTTATTTTTTATTGTGATTTTTCTGTGTAGAGACATACGCAGAGCTTCAAGAGGTAAAATCAACTTCCTTATTTAATTAGAGGACTGGGGATTTTAAAAACTGAAATTTTTAATTTAAAAATTTTATCGATTCCTCTTTAAAGTTGCCCTTATTTTATTTAAAATCAATTAATTTTTCTCGCACATTCGAGAATTTATTCTAGAATATTCCTTCTCTATTCTCTCTCCTCTCACATGTTGATGCGCCCGCTTGTCTTCCCAAATTTTATTTTTATTTATTTTTTAATTTATTTTTATTGTTTTTGGAGTCTATTAAAGAATTTTTTAATAATTTTTATTAAATTAATTAGCTCAGAAATTTTTTATTAATTAATTATTAAGAGATTTGGGGTGTTAATTGAGTGAGAAAATCTTTAAGATAGAAGATTAATATTTTTATAAAAAAAGTTTTTTATAAAAATATTAACAAGGAAATAAGTTTTATTTTAGTAAAAGTTTTTTTTCTTAATCTGAAGCTTTTTATTTTCCATTTTTAGAAAATACAAAAAAGGCTTAAAATAGACTAGGATATTTTCTATTATTTAAATTCTGATAATATTGATTTTATACTATGTATTTTTTGGTTATTTTAAAATTACAAATTCTGATTTCAAATTGTAAAAGTTTCAAGTTCAAGTTTACTAAAAACCTATTACAATTACAACTGTTTTTAAATTAAAATTCTGATTTCCAGGTTTTAATTCTGATTTCAGAAATTTAATTCTGATTTCTGATTCCAAGTTTATTTTCTGCTCACTCTTATTTTTATTTTTAAAATTTTGATTTTAAAGTTTATTTAATTCTGATTTCAGGTTTATTTCTCTATTAATTTTTCAGAATTATGAAATTTAATTTTTTAAAGTTTATTCTTATTCAAAAAATCTTTTTATTTTAATAATTTCTAAATAACCAAAAAATTGACTTTTAGTATTTTCTGATTTTTTTCTCTTCTAAATCTTCAAAAATCCTTTTCATAGTTTTTCTCGACTCTTTATTTTTTTTCACTTTTTTGTATTTTTTATTTGTTCCTCTTTTCTATTTTTGTTTGCTCTAATCCTCTATAGACTAAAAATCAGACAAAAAAATAACCTCACCAGATTAGAAATATTCAAAGGCCAAAAATAAATTAAAGCGCAAAGGCCGACAATTTATGTAAATATTGGTGGGGTGGAAGACTAAAAATTAATATGTATTATTTTTAAATTCTGAATTTGGGTTAGTGTAGGTTATCTATAGGTGTATTTCTGATTTCAGGTTTATTTTACAAATTGTAAAGGTTTCAAGTTAATATTTTACAAATCATAAAAGTTTTCAGGTTTATTTAAATATAATTGTAAATTCTGGTTTCAAGTTGTATATTTCCAAGTTTATTTTATAATTGTAATTTTTGATTACAAATTGTAGATTTACAAGTTAATTTACAATTTGTAAATTTTAAAGTTTATTTTTTACAAATTGTAAAAGTTTCAAGTTTATTTAATTATTATATTCTGATAAAAATCAGAATTTGTTATTTTTAAGTTTATTTATTGTAAATTCTGATTTGTAAAAGTTTCAAGTTTATTTTCCTTTATTTCTGAATTTCTGCTTCTGACTCTTTTATTTTACAAATTAACAAATAATTGTAAATTCTGATTTTAAATTGTAAAAGTTTCAAGTTTATTTAAGTATTATTCTAATAAAATAAGAGAAACATTTAATTACCTTCTTTTGCTTTCTAAAATTTTATTTAATCATTTTATTCAACACAACATTTGTTAAAAATTCTTGTGAAAATATCATGCCTCTTTAATCATTTAATTTTCTTATAATTTCCAAAATTTTCTCAATAAAAATAACAAAAAATTATTTTCCTTCATTTCTGCTTGCAGATTGCATCATTCTTTTCAATCCTTTTTATTTATTTAATGCTTGTTCACCTTTATACTCCCCTCCACTCAATATCGACAACAACAAAAAAATTTTTTTATTCCAGTCGAGAAGAGAATAATGGCCGAAAAATATAAAAACTAGTAATTTTTGCAAAGCTTTATTTAATAATTGTAAAATAAAATTTAAAAAGTTTTAATGAATATTTTTAAATCAGAATTTACAAATTACAATAAATAAACTTTAAACCAGAAATTTAGTTACAAATTGTAAAGTTTAATTAAATAAATTCTGAAATACAATAAAACACAAAAAATAAATAAACTTTACTTTTGTGTTTTATTAAATAAACTTGATAAACTTGAAACACAAAAATGTATTTCAGGTTTATTTTCTGATATTGCCTATATCAGGTTTATTTAATAAAACACAAATTTAAATTTTATTTATTTTGTGTTTTCAGAATTTCTGACGTTACAATTTTAGTTAAATTCTGGTTTAATGTATTTTTTGTAGATTCTGATATTTTCAAGTTTATTTAATAAAATACAAAAAACACATTAATAAAACACAACTTTCATTGAAAAACAAAAATAAACTTGAAACACAAAAATATGTACTTAAATACATGTATTTTATTCATAAATAAAATTCAGAAAAAATACAAAATTTCATTCCTAAAAAATCATTTTTTTTTAATTTTTTCCCTGTCGGCAGCAATTCACCCCCCCCCCCCCCTCACTTTTTAATATTTTTAACTGCAAGATAAATAAAAATAATTTTTCTCTTCACTCCATCATCCTGCTATATGCATTTTTACTTTTTTTATATTTTTCCTTCCCATCATCACTACTTTATTTTTATTTCCCCCGATTTTCTACTTTTTCAACCAATTTATCCGTCAATTCATTTGCAACGTTGTAAAAATCGTTTTTATATTTTATTTTTAATAAAAATTCTGATCTGAAGTTTATTTTATTTTTGTGTTTATTTTGTATTTTTGTGTAAAATTCTGATATTTATTAAATAAACTGATTCAAGTTTGTTTTCTAAATATTCTGATTTCAAGTTTATTTAAATTAAAGTTTAGTTATAATTCTGATTTTTCAAAATTCTGATTTTCAAGTTTATTTTATATTCTGGTTTTGTGTTTATTTTGTATTTTATTATAAAATTCTGATAAATACAAAACAAAATTCTGGTTTGACCAAGTTTCTCAATATTCTGATTTCAAGTTTATTTAAATTAAAGTTTAGTTATATATAAATTCTGATTTTCCAAAATTCTGATTTTAAATATAAGCATGTGTTTCACATGTTTTTCTTTTAAAATAAACAAACACCAACTTTGTAAACACATTTATTAAAACTTTTTCAACAACAAGCTTGTGTTTCTTTTTCTGTTTACAATTTCTGATCCACGTTTAGGTTGAAAGTGCTTAAAAACTTGTTTGTTAACAGAATAATTGTAAATAGTAAATAAAGGGTCCCATGACACCTAAAGCTTTAAAATGTGTTTGCCTGGGAGTTTTGGGTAAAAACTGGGGGGAAATTGAGGGAAATGAGTAATAATAAAATAAAGGGAATAATAAAATATTTTTTGAGAGGGAGGTAATCAACACAGCTGCTAAAAGGGGAAAAAATCTTTTTTATTATTAATAAATAACCCTTAATTTCTTTTATTTCCACAAAAAAAAATTTTTTATTTTTTTTAATTTTTATTTATTTATTTTTTCATTGTTTCTCGTTAGAAATAATCGCCTTCTCTGAAGAAAAAAATTTTTTTCTTCGAAGTATTAATAAGCTTCCTAACTTGGATGGGCTCTCTTCTGCTTTCTTCTTCCGCCTTCCGATTTTTATTTTCTTCCTCCTTCCGTCTTACGCCTTTTTAAAACACGGCAGAAACCTCCTTGCTTCCCAAACTCCCTGCTCCCAAACTTCCATTTTTAGATAACCCAAAAACAAAGAAACACAAAAATTAATTTACTTCCAAACAATCCCTTCCAGAAAAACACCCAAAAAATTTTTTCCTTTGCTTCTTTTACAACCCTATTGACTATATTTCTATTGATTTTTATTTTTTTTTAGTTTTTTTTCTTAGCTTCCTCTCTACATACATATTTCCTCATCCCCCCTCCATCCCCATCCCCATCCCCCTTCCCCCCCCCCCCCCCCCTCCCTTCAATTCACTCACACTCGCATTGTTTCCCTCTCCCCACTTATTTACTACTTTTTTCCCCAATTTTTTCCTCACTTATTTATTTGCCTTTAAGTCTTTTTTTATATTTTTATATTTTTTATTTTTAAAAATTTCAAAATTATAAAATTCAAAAATCTCCTAGACTTTGTAGAACCAGTCGATTCATTTCGTTCAAATAAGTCGAATAATATATATTTTGTTTTGGACTTTTGTCTTCAATAATCTATACAAAACCTCGGATTTTTATGAAAATTTTAATCAAAAAATGCCAGCCACTTTTTTGTACTGTCTCTACTTAAAATCACTAATTAACGTACATATTTAACCTAAAAAATTTATTCGGCATTGAACGGATTCGAACCGTGTCCTTCATATTCTCTCACTCAATTACCGAATTTAACCACTTAACCAGAATTTTTACATTTTTATTAATCCTAAATTCTTTTCTTCCCTGTGAATCTAATGATTTAACTAATTTAAAAGCTTCTAACTTTTCGGTAAATTTAAATTTTATTTTTTGCCTTATATCATAAAGAAAAGTGTGGGCTATAAAATAGAATCAATTTAAAATTTATTTGTTGATTCCCTCCTAAGTTATGCCTCAAAAACTGTAAGAATCTCGCCATTTACCCCATAACCATACCTTCTTTAAAAATTTCTATCTTCCTTATAACTAAAGCTAAAATTCTGATTTTTGACTATTTTGTAGTCCACATTCTCCTCTTTCGAACAACATATAAACTAGAGACCGGACTCGAGTGATCGTTCGATAATATCGATATCGATATCGAAAAATATCGGGTTTTTAACATCGATATTTTTCGATATTTTTTCCGGACGGGGGAAGTTGTACCAATGACAGGGGAAGTTGTACCAATGACGGGGGATGTTGTACCAACGACGGGGGAAGTTGTACCAATGACGGGGGAAGTTGTACCAATGACAATGACAGCCTTAATCCCTCCAAATCCCCTTATACATATCCCTCTTACTAATTTTAAATCCCATTAAACTGTGGGGACTGATATACAAGGGAGACTGAACCGTGCAGACTGATGACTCAGGCAATTAGAGCCGGACCGGATCCCGGAACCCGGATTTGGGACAAGGACTCCGGAAAACCGGCCGGAGTCCGGTTTGGAGCCGGTTACTACTATTTAATGTAAAAGAGAAATAAAACTTTATGCCAATATATTAAAATTTAAAAGAAATTAGGTAATATCGAAAAATATCGAACAATTTATCGTTCGATATATCGGTATCGATATGAAAAATTTTTCGTTCGATAATATCGATATCGATATCGAAAAATATCGATTATCGAAAAATATCGAAAAAATCAAAAAATTTTTCGTTCGATAATATCGATATCGATATATCGATATTTTCCATCGATATATCGTATCGATCCGGTCTCTATTATAAACCACTTTTGTATCTCAACTTTTCTTAAAGTTATGAGCCTTAAAAGACATTGAGCTCTAAGAATCCCGTAATTTACCCTAAAACCATTCTTTTTTAAAAATTTCTATCTTCCTCACAACTAAAGCTAAAATTCTGATTTTTGACTATTTTGTAGTCCACATTCTCCTCTTTCAAACAACATATAAACCACTTTTGTATCTCAACATTTCTTAAAGTTATGAGCCTTAAAAGACAACGAGTTGGCATACCTTACATTTTTGTCTATTAAAATCTCGTGTTTTTTTCTTTTTTCTTTTTTAAAATTCTTTAGTCATTCCTCAATTTTAGTTTCATTTTTAGACTTTATTTTATTAGTTTTCTGTCACACATTTCCGCCCGTGTCACATTTTTTAAAAAGAATTTTCAAGCTTTTAAAATACAAATATTTAAACATTTTCACGTTGATTCCTCTTTAAAAGCTTTTAAAAAAACATTATGCCAAACAAAAAAAAATATTTTTTAGAGGAAAATATTTTGTTTGTACATTCCATTTTTAATTAAAAAAATTTTTTCTTTCAATTTTTATAAATATTTACATTTTATTTTAAAATTTTTTTAAATGACTCATTTAAATATTTTAATAATTTTTTCACCCCAACTTTTTTCCCTCATATTTTAAATAAATTCTTTATTTAAAGGGAAGGATTTATAAGCAATTTTAATACTTTTTAAATAGTCATTTTATAAAAATTTTTAATTTTAATTTTTAAATTCTCGAAAAAAAATTTTTTTTTGAAAAATTTAGAAATTTAAAAAAAATTTTCAAAAAATTTTTTCAGTTTTTTTTCTCCCTAATAATTAATTTATTTTTTTTCAAAAAAAACTCAGAAAATTTAAAAAAAAATTTTTCAAAAAAAAATTTCAGAAAAATTTTTTAATTAAAAAAAAATTAATTTTTTCAGTTTTTCCCCCTAATAATTAATTTTTATTTTTTTTCTCTTTTTATTACCTAAATTTAAAAAATTATTTTTGGTAACACACATTTTTGCCATTGTTATTAAGCATTAAAATTTGTATTTATTTTTTAGTTTCTATTTTTTCTATACCTCAAAAATTAAAAAAATAAAGCTATAATTGGTATAAAAAATAAAAAATAATTTGTATTTATTTACCAATATTTATTTTTACATTTATTAGAAAGAGGAAGGGATTTGTTAGGGTAACAATTCATTGTTTCTATTTTCCCAAATTTTTTTATTTTCTTGGTTTATATTTTGGTCTATTTTTCAAATTTTTTATTTCCTCAATATTCCCCTGATTCTAAAGTATTCCAAGTTTTTTTTCCAAGTTTTCGATTCTTAAATGATTTTCCAATTTCCTGTCCTTCCCCAGGGACGCTTGCTTCCCTACACAAATAAGAGAACGCCGTTCCATTGAATCCTTTTATTGGAGAGGTCTAAAATTTTTTTTAGAATTTTTAATTTTTGTTTTGTTGCCTTTCTTCTTTTCATTATTTTTCTTTTAAAAATAATTTTAGAAAAAAAAATTTTTTAAATTAATTTCTTCCACAAATTTTGTTTGTTTTGTTGTTTCACTTCCTTAGACCAACAACCATTTTTTAAAACTCTAGCATTTATTGTTTACTTTTATTTTCCTTTTTTTATTTATTTAATATTAAACGTTCTTATCTATGCTTTATCTTTATAAATTTATATTTTTTTAATTTTAAGAAAAAAAATTAAATTTTTTTGTCCGCAAAAAATTTGCGGACAAAAAAATTTTTTGCGGACAAAATTTGCGGACAACTCAAAAATTCAGAATAGTTAGGTATTTGTATTTTAAGAATTTTTTGCGCTATTTTAAGAAAATATTCTAAATTAATTAGGTATAATATAGGCAATTATTTATTTGTTTAATTCACCTGTGCCAGCCTATTTTGTTTTTTAATTGTTTGTTTTCTTGGGGTATTTTAGGTAATTTATTGTTTAATATATTTTATTAAATTTAATTTTATATTTAAATAAAAAATATAAATTTTAATTGAACAATAAAATTAAATTGCCAATTTATTTTTTAAAAATTTATTTTGAGTCCAATAATCTTTAAAAAAATTTTTGTCCGCAAAAAATTTGCGGACAAAAATTTTTTCCATAAACAATTTTTTTTCTTTCCTCTTTTTAAGATACTCGTGACCTTTGTTTGTGTTTATATTATCTCAGTATATTTTCTCTTTTCATTTTTTATTTGTTTCAAGTTTTTTCTTCTGGTTTTTGATGACTTTTGTGTTTGGAGATTATTAGAGTCTGAAGCTTTCTAGATGAATGGAAGGCTATTTGAGTCTGAGGCTTTTATAAATGACATTTCGACTTAAATAGGCATTAATTTGGCATTTTGATTTTTTCTCATATTTTAAATTAAACAAGAAAATTGGAAAAATCCAGAAACCGATCAAATCCCAAAAGCCTGACCCGGATTCCGGATTTGCATCTAGAGCCTGACTGAATCCGGCCGGATTTCTCTGGATTAATCCGGTCCGGTTAATCCGGAAATTGCGAAAAATATCCGGATTTGGTACCCGGACTTCGGAAAAATCCGATCTGCTCCGGTCCAGTCCCAGTCACTATTTTTAATCCTTCCTGACCCTTTGAGTTTGGAAATATTTTATTTTGAGACTCTAATAGCCCTTTTATCTATTTTTGCTTTTTGACTCTATTACTCCTTTCAAAATTTTATTTTCTTTAAATAAAATTTAATTTTCTTTGTCTCTTTATTTTTGTTCTTTGGTTTACTATCTGCCTCCAATCATTCTCAACTATCACGGGGTTTTCAATATTTAATGGGCCTTCGGGGTTATTTTACTATATGACATTTTTAAATAAAAGAATTGAGGAAATAAAGGATACTATAAATTTACTTAAAGAAAATTTTTTTTAAACAATTTTAAAATAAAAAAGGCCAAAAAACATTAAAATTAAAACCTTGCTAGAGACAATGGGAAAATGAGAGATTTTCTCTAACAGTTAGAGAAAAAAATATTCTTTTTTCAATTTTTTGAGTTTTGTTTACTTATAGTTGGATCTCATTATAAAATACATGCCTAGTGAAAGAAAATTAAGTGCCTTATAATGGATGTATCTTAAATAGAGAGTATCGCTTAGACTTCTCCCTCCAGTGACTAACCAAAGTTAAAAAATCTATCTTAAACTGGGGTTATCTAGTATTAGGAAAAAATGGATATAAAGAAGGGATGCATTTTATAATGAGGTCTGACTTGTGTTTTTTTTAGTTAACAAAAATTTTCGAAAAATTTTGCAATTAAAAAAATTTTCAAAAATTTTGCTAGAGACAATAGAAAAACGAGAGATTTTCTCTAACCGCTAGAGAAAAAAATATTCCTTTTTGCAAAATTTTTTAATTTTTTTTGAAAAAAATTTTTAACTTTGTTCTTTGATAAAATTTTATGAATACAAATTTTAAACAAAAATTTTATTAACAAATTTTTACAAAATAAATACTAGTTTTGCTATCAATGAATAACCTTCATCGTTTCTCTCATTAATTCCTCCAAAGTTCTCTCTTTCTTTCTATTAAAAAAATTATTTTTATTTTAACACATGACTGTAATAATAATGATGATGTTGCTTTAATGATTACGTGTATTTAATTATATTAAAATAAATAAATAAATGATTATTTGGCAATTGCTTATTGGTGGGTGCGCGTATATAAAAGGAAGAAAAGGGAAGGGAATTAAATTAGAAATTAATTTTTAATTTACAAAAAAACTTCCGCTATATTATAATACTTTCAGAACCTCATTGCAACTTAGAAAATATTTTTTTATCTTATGAGGTGTCTCTTAAATATGTAGAAGTGATGTGTATAGGAGGCTATCACTTGAACAGCCCTATCCTCGCTCTTCCACCCCCTCAGCTATCAACTTTTAAAAAAAGTATTTCAAATAGAGGTGTATCTTCTGTATCTTATAAGGTTAAATAATAGAGGTGAGGTGTATTGGAGGCTACTATCACTTGAGCAGCTACTATCACTTGAGCAGCCCTCCCTCTCCACCCCCCCCCCCATTCCCCCCCCCCCCCTATCCCCCTCCTACTAACTCTTAAAAAAGTATGTTAAATGGAGGTTTATCCACTATAAGGGATACTTCCTATAGAGAAGACTGGCCCCCAAAATTGAGTAATTTCCCTTAATTACTTCAATTTTTTATTCATTTTCCCCTGAAAATTTAAAATAATACCCTAACCCACAAGATCAACACCCTAAAAATCAACGCCCTTAAGAAAGCCACCGCCTTTTTAATTTTGATCTCTTGGGTGGGACCTTTAAAGTAAAATATAAAAATTATTTATTTTATCGTGTTTATCATTTAAATTTTTATATTTAATTTTATTTTTTGCTTTCTTATTAACAAAAATTTTTTTTAATTTTTATTAATTTACTTGCCCAAAGTTCGTTTACTTTTTTTTAATTTAATATAAACTGATAATGTTAAACGAGACTTTTTGGAATAAAAATTAAACATTCTTGACTGGGTATATATAAATAATTAATTTTGTTAAGTTTTCATCATTCTTGGTAAAAATTTTTAGTTTTTAAGATTATTAGTTTATTGGGAGGAGGAGTGGGAGGGAGGGGGTCTTTTCGGCGCAACCGATACACTTTTAAGGGCACTCTAATAGAAAGCTTTGCTCCTATAACAAGTCCTCTCTAATACAAAGGAGAGGCACTCTCTAATACAAAGGCACTCTTCAATTAAGGGTCTTGGGTATAAATACTCTCTAATTGTGCGACGCTTTTTTCTAAGCTCTCCTAGGCAAGGGTCCTTTTAAGGGAGATAGGCCCAAAACGGCGCGTGACCATAACGGCGCAAAGCCCTAGCCTGCTTCAATATTTTCTATTCCTTCCAAGTTTAGTATTCAATGATTGCTATATCTTCGATATCCTTTTAAAATTACTAAGATTTTATTTTCTTTTTAAATTTTACACTAGGTACCTCAACAACAAAAAAATTCATTTTAGCCCTTAAAATGATTAAACAAAAATTGGGGTTTTTTACAACAATACACATAAATATACTCTACTAAAAAGCAATCCTTTCTTTTCTATATAATTTGAGCTTCACTCTTTTTACTTTATTTATTTTTATATTTCTTCTCAATTTTCTACATCTGCTTTTCCTTTCCTCATTTTACCAACATTTTCCCTTGTTTATGAAGGGACGTTTCGGCGCAGCCCTTTTATTCTCTACTTAACGCCCCTTTTTTCGCGCCAAACTGTCTCTTGTTTACATTTTCGTCAGAAGCGGACATTTCGGCGCAGAAAATTGTTTTTCTCATGGCGCCGTGTTTTTAGCGCCGAAAGATCCTCCCTCGTTTTATTACTTATCGAGCACTCAACGCACTCTGCTCTCTCTTCTTTTAAACATTTCTCTCTCTCTTCTTTTCAAAACCACTCCTCCCTCTCTCCCCGGCCCTTCAGGGGCCTTCATTCTTTATGCTCCTCCCTTCCTTCTCCCACCACTACATTTGCTTCTCCTCAATACTTTTTTTCTTCATTTTTCCTTTTCAGCTGCTTTATAATTTTTCTATTTTATATATTTAGTGTTGGATATATAAAGAATTGGTCGATATTTGACCTTTTTTAAATTAAAATTTAGTATTCATTAAATTTTAAATTACGGTAGGACCTCAACATCTCCTTCCTCCCTCCCCGGCCCTCTTAGGGGTATTCTGTAAATTCACTCAATGCTCCTCTACACCTCCATTCAAGTCACTTTCTTCTAAATGTGATTAGTTACAGAGTAGAGGAGCTGCCTAAACGATACCCTCGATTTAAGCTATCCCCCACTATAAGAGACTAATTTTTCTTCCCCTAAGGGGTATTCTTATAAGAGAGGATTGACGGCGATTGAAAAATCAAACTGGAAAACGAAAAGCTTCTTTCTCTTAAGTTTATTCTTCAGTCCATAGACTCCCCTTTTGCTTTATCCCGAGTCCTCTTTCATTTAGACATCTCGACTTTTTTCAGTCAAAAGCCTGAAGCAAACCAACTCAATGGGTAACCAATTACCAAATTGTTTTCCTTCTTGCGACTCCTTAAAATTTTCTTTAAGTCTTGCGACCTTGCGACCTCTCTTGTTTTCCACCTCAAACTTGGTTATACTCCATTAAGTTTTTATTTTTTTCCAAGTTTTATTCTCCCCTCTTTTTATCCTTTTCAAAATAAACGAAGGGAAAATGCTCGTTTTTACATAGTTATGGTTGGTTGCGCAGTTATAAAATTTATTGAGGGGTGGTCGTTTTCTTTGATCGCGCGTTTATAACTAATAAATATAAATAAATTTATTTTTGTTTTTCTTTAAAAATTTTATTTTTAAAGAAAAAATTAAAAACAATTTTTTATACAAAAATTAAAAAGGAATTCAAGCCCAATTACGATAAAACATCTCCCTTCGATATTACGACACTTGTATTATGACGGAGGTCAATTCAATTAGAGATCGGATTGAAACGATATAAGTCGAATCTCGATACTACGACGCTCCCTGTTGAGTTTTGAGTAGAGTAGCATCCCGTCTCCCGAACCCCTGACTATTTTTTTGGAAAAAACCCCGTTCTCCGAAACCCGAAGGCTCTACCCCGACAAACCCCAATCTTCGACGATCCCACCCCCCGAAGGCTCGGAGTCTACCCTAATTTAAAGACTGGACTTGGAGTGAATCGAGAGTCGATAGTTGACTTTTATATCTTTCTTTTACACATTTTTGGATTTTTTTCTAAATTTAATTTAATTAATTCCACCCACTCGAAAACACTCCCTAACACCCCTTCCCATTTTTTATTTTTTTATTTTTAATCATTTTAAATTCTGTCAAAATTAATTTTAATTTAATATTTAATAAATTATTTTAACATATTAATTCATTTTAAATTTATTTTTGTTTAATTAAATTTTTAAATAAATTAAAGTTTTGGTGTTATTGCTGTTTTTTAGTCGCCTTCCCTTAGTTTTTCTTTCATATCTCGACAATAAGAAGTCGGATCGCTTTAATTTTGGTATTTTCTGATTCAGCTTGAAGAGGCGCATCGAATGATACCAAAATTAAAAATATCCCACTTTTCTTTGTTGACTTATAAATTTAAATAACTCGAGTAGCTTTTTAGAACAACTAGAAAAAACAGTGTTTAGCCAAGCTACTAGTAACAACACTTGAAAATGATTGGAATTATACATACATTTTCAAACTTTTTAATTTATAAACTCCTGTTAATTAAATATTTATTTATTTTTAAATGCCCATAAATAAAATTTCCAACGTGACAATTTTTTATTTTTTAAATTTTGCCTCTTTTTTTTTTAATTTTATTCATTTTCTCGCGTTTTTTATTCATTAATTTAATTTTAAAAAATTAAAAAAATTTTTATTTTCAGATCCAAAGCCCTTACCCAACAACCTCTCCTTACACGCGCATAATTTTCATCTTTTTGTCAACAAATCTGAAGCCCATTAGAAGGCAAAAAGTATTAGTGTTGACGACAGTGAGTAGGAGTAGGAAGACATTGAAAATCAGCTGCAGCCGAGTGGTAGAGTGAAGAAAAAAGTGTTTGGAAATTGAAACGGGTAAAAAAGGATTAAAACGAGTAGAAGCTACAACATTGTTGTAGTTGACAACAAATTCAAGCAGTAATTGCAACACAACATCAGGTTGTGGAAAAAGTAGTTGACAACTAGTTGGAGCAGTATCTGCAACACAACAATAATTTGGAAAAATTAGTTGGAGCAGTAACTGTGACACAACTAGAGCCAGTAGAAAGCGTTTAGAAAGAAGATCATCTCTAGTAGAAGAACAACTAGAAGAACAACTAGAAGAATAAACACGAGTAGCTCTTTAGAACAACTAGAAAAACTATTGTTTAGCCAAGCTACAAGTAACAACATTTTTTAATTATAAAAATATTTTTTGTGTTTATTGTAAAAAATATTTTTCTACCAAAAAAAGTGCTAAACAACTGACTATTTTGAAAAAAAAATTTTTTTTGGACTTTGAAGGACACTGAAAAAAAATTTTTTTAATTGCAAAAACTCGTTTTTCTTTCTATCCACGTGAAGAGTAAAAGAAGGACCGAAAGCAATAACAACTTTTTAAAGAAGAAAAAATAGAAGAAGAAAAAAATGTTCTTTTTCGACGAGGACAGAGATGATGGACAGCAAATGGATGTGAAAAACAACAACAACAATTCTCAAATTTATCATGATTTTGCTATTCCACAATTTAATAGTAGAGGAGGAATGGTGGCGTCGACAACTGCTGCGATAAAAGGTGTGTGAGTGTGTGTTTACTAAAAAAAAATTTATTTTTTTTTGAGTGAGTAGGGGGCCTCACTTTAAGAGATACAATCTTTAAGGGCTGAAAAAATGTTTTTCTATAATGAGGTTATTTTAAATTGAGGGGGTTGCTTAGAGGGGGAGGAGGTATCACTTAAACGGCCCTCCTCTCATCAATTTCCAACCAATTTTAGAAGAACGTATCTTAAATCAGTGTGGATCTACTGTTGAGTTTCTCTTATAGTGAGGTCCGATTCTGTATATTGTTGTATTTATATTGTTTGTCTTTAGGTGTTTTGAAGTTTTATGTAGAGCTCGGCACGGAACGGGACCCTGTCCCGGAATCCCGGGTTTTCAGCGAAAAACGGGATATACTGGATTAATCTCACGGGATCCCGTCCCGTTCAAAATTTTTAAACTTAATCCCGTTACGGGATCCCGAGAATGCGATTTTGTCGACCTCTAGTTTTATTTGTTAATTGATATTTTAAAATTTTTTCCGTTAGTTGACATTATGAAATATTTTTGAATAGGGTGTTTTGTCTATTTGACATTTTGAAATATTAAAAGTTGACATTTTGAAATATTTTTAGTTTTGGGTGTTATGAAACATTTTTGCACTATTTGACATTTTGAAATAAATTTTTGTTTACTATATTGCCTTCCTGATTAAATTTCCTTAACAATTTCCCATCGTTTTTTTTATTCTTTTTTGCGTCATTTATCGTCTTTCTTTTCTCAATTTGTTTCTTTTCCGGTTGTCAAATACACACACAAGCGTGTGGGGCTTTTTAAAGCTTTTTATTGGCTTTTAACCTTTTTTATTTTTTTTCTTTTTACGTTTATAAAGGCAAAAACTAAAAATAAATAAAAGAAAATACATAGAAAGAAAAGGGGGCAAAAACCAAAAAAAATATTTTTAGAAAATTAAATTTTTTGAGTACACCTTGCGGCAGGGCTTATAACTGAGTCTTTAAATTTGATATAATTTTAAGTAGGTATTTTGTCGAGCTGCGTTGCGGTACCAAAAAGCTACTTTGTTAGAAGTTTCTTACGTATGTAGTAGGTTAAGGCTGTATGTCCGTCTGGTTAACCGAAACCCGGAATTTTTCCCTCTTAATCCCCCTAACTATACCGTCAGGAACCTGTACTATCAACCTAACATGTTTTTCTCAGCCCGTCCCATCCCTGCTATATTACTGTCCTGTTTCCAATTTTTAGACTTGAAACACTTAATCGAAATCCGGAATGTTCCCCTCTTAATCCCAATTCCCCTAACTATACCGACCAGAAACCCGGACTTTTTCCGATCCGAAACCCGACATGCTTTTTTCTCAACCCGTCCATTCCCTGCCATATGACTGTCCTATTTCCAATTTTTAGACACCCAAAAATTTTTAATTCAAAGAATAAACTAAATTGACCTTATCTGTACTGAAATCAACAAGACTAAGAAAATTTAGAAAAAAACTTTTTTGATTAAATCAAAAATTTGGGTAGTTTACTCTTTTACCTTCCCAAAATGACAAGATTTATAAAATCAAAAAAAAATAAAATTTCCAACTGTGAAATTAAAAAAGAAAAAAAAGAAGAAGACCTATTGACATTTAAATAATTTAAAAAGGGAATTTTGTGTTCATCACGAGTTGTTGAAATTGGATAATAAAATATAGGGGAGAGAATTGTTTAAGAGAAAAAAGAAAGAAGAGATAATCTCTTCTTTTTCTTTCTTTTATTGTTTGGCTTTTAAATAAAAATAGAAAAGTTATGGGGGGACTTTTTTTATTTTTGCGCGACTAAATTTTTAGTTAAAAGAAAAGTACAAAAATCATTTTTTGGATTTATTAAATTTTTTTTTAATTAGAAAAATTTATTTTTGTTCTCTTTTTAATGAGAACATCTTTTTTAAATTAATTTTTATTTTATTCTAACATTTCGTGATGACGAGCTTTTTGGCCACTCGCGGCTATTTCTTGTTAACCAAGCTGTTGATTTAATTAAACTTTTCTTCGGTCCCCTAAAGTTTCTTTGTGTTGATATTAGGATGCCCTGAAGATAAATAGTGTGGCTAAGTTGGTTACGCTTCCAATTTTAGAGTAAGGGTTGACAGGTTTGATATCCTTGCGTGCTAAATTGTTTTAAATAATTTATAGACTTTAAGGTTATTTTTTAGAATTTCGAATGTCTCACCCTACAGTTTTAAAAATATTTTTTTGCCATTTTTTAGCTCCCTTAGACGAACACAAATATTTAAATATGGTATTTTTATGAACCTTCTGAACCTTTAAAAATAAAAAAATGGCAGATGGGGAAAGGCCAAAATATAAACACATATCGGTCGCACTTATTCCCCTTCTTTCTCCTTCATCTTAATATGAATAATTATTTTTATTTATTTATGGCATTTCTTTTTTCTTTTTAAGCGCACAAATGTCATAAAAAGGCATTTTCTTTAAAATACATAAAAACAAAAAAATTTTTATTTTCCAAAAATAGTAAATACTCTAATGATTACAGTAGAAACATTAAAAAAATGTGTAAACAACTTAAAAATATTTTTAGAAAATTAAATTTGTTTTTATTTATCCTTGAGCTTTTTTAAATCCCGAAAAAACAATTCAGTAATTCGTATCGAATTTTATAGAGCAGGCCAACGTACCGCAAGACCAATATACCTCTGAGCTATAACAGTTCAAAATAGTCAAATCCGGGACGCCTTGGTATGGTTCGATGCATCTTGAGGAGCTGAATCGAACTACACTCCGTTCCAAAAGTATATAGCCACCCAATTTTTTTTCTAAATCTCCAGCTAATTCAATTTTTAAATAGGTTATGATTAATTTGAAATATTTTTTAGACCCGTTCTAAAGATCTGATAATGTAATTTTATGCGCTATGAAAATATACGTATAGAAATTAGGGGATATTTGACTTTACACAAAATTAATGCGTTCCAAAAGTATATAGCCACCTTAGTTTTATAGGTTTTCAATAGTGTGAAAAATTCTCAAAAATTTTTGAGAACATATCTATCAATATACATAAGAAATACAAAAGAAATGAAGTTCTGATGTACTCCCATCATCGAGATCTTGAAACCCGAAAATCAACGGAAAACCGAGGTAGACGTCTTTAAAAAATATTTTCGACCTCTTACTGGTAAAATAAAAATTTAATTTTAGGCTCATTTGAAAGCCCTTAAAATTTGCTACAAGATAGTGTTCATCTCATAATCCAGAAAAAATCAATCTATGAGAAATAGTGAGTTTAGTTTATAAGTTACATTTTTATCGCTTTTTTGGGGTGTGTTTGAGTGATTTCTATGACCCGAATGTTTATCACATTAGGTCTTACAGTCGAATTTTTTTCAGATAATAAAATTAATGCTATCTTGTAGCAAATTTTAAGGGCTTTCAAATGAGCCTAAAATTAAATTTTTATTTTACCAGTAAGAGGTCGAAAATATTTTTTAAAGACGTCTACCTCGGTTTTCCGTTGATTTTCGGGTTTCAAGATCTCGATGATGGGAGTACATCAGAACTTCATTTCTTTTGTATTTCTTATGTATATTGATAGATATGTTCTCAAAAATTTTTGAGAATTTTTCACACTATTGAAAACCTATAAAACTAAGGTGGCTATATACTTTTGGAACGCATTAATTTTGTGTAAAGTCAAATATCCCCTAATTTCTATTCGTATATTTTCATAGCGCATAAAATTACATTATCAGATCTTTAGAATGGGTCTAAAAAATATTTCAAATTTATCATAACCTATTTAAAAATTGAATTAGCTGGAGATTTAGAAAAAAAATTGGGTGGCTATATACTTTTGGAACGGAGTGTATATCAGGGCGTCCAATTCGACTATTTTGAACGAAGTTGGAGCTCTGCGGTAAGTTAGCCTTGCGGTATGTTGGGGTCTACCCATATTTTATTTTTGGCTTATTTATATTGGGGATTGACCATTTTGGTTGCTGATCATTTTATAATTTTTTTTTGGAATACTGACCATTTTTTAATTTTACCGTTTTGAGATTTTACCGTTTTGGGTTTTACCTAACCATTTTGCTTATATCGGATATTACTTAATCATATCCGCTTTTTATTTTTTTTCCTTTTTTTAATCCTCAAAAAAATATCCATTTTGATGTAAATATTTTCTTTATTGGAAGTATTAAGCTTTAAAACTAGGAAAAAAACAAAATTAATGGAGATTAGGCTATAAAGAGAAGGGGTATTTTAAGAAAAATATTTTTTAACTTCTAAGCATAATTTTCGCTTTATTTTTCTATTAAGAATATTTTTTTAAAATTTATTCACTATCTAAAATAATTCTTTGACTTTTTCTAGTCTTATTATTCATCTATTTTTTTCTCGACTTTTTTTTTCAAAAATATTTACCCCAAAAAGTCTCTCTCATTTTATTTACTTCATTCAAAAAAATGTTTTTTGTGTGAGTAATTTTGTATACGTTTATTAGTCTACGTGTGCTAAAAAATTGTTGTTTTTTTGTGGGTTAGAGACAAAAGAAGGAAAGCATGGAAAATAGTAGAAAAGAAAAGAATATTCGAGAAAAGCGGAGAATAATTGATGAGAATTGGAAAGTGTGGGGTGTGTGTATAAAATGGTGGTTGGGCGCTCACACAATCATCAGCAGCAGCAGCGGAATAGTAAAGGAGAAAAAATATAAATTTTATATTTGGGTGCGGGCGAAGAACATGACGACCATCAGTCTTGTATTTCTGACAAAATTTTCAGAATGTCAATTTTTCAAAATACCCAATAGGCGAAGAATGGACAAAATGCCCATTTTCAAAATGCCCACCAGGCAAAAAATGGACAAAATGTCAATTTTTCAAAATGCCCAATAGGCAAAAAATGTACAAAATGTCCAAATCGAGTTTGCTGTCCCGTGACGTGAAGGGGATTGAAATTGGACGTTTTGTCCATTTTTCCCTTCTGACCATTTTTAAATTTTTGTCATATTTCCTTTCCCCCATTTATTACTGTCCCATGCAATATTGTTTACGACTAAGAGAATCACGCGCCCTCATACACAATTTTTTTCGTAAACAAATCCGTCCGCGTCCAAAATTTTTTTCATTTTTATACAACTTTTTTTCTCTCATCAATATTGCTTTTTTTAATAGTTTTTTCTGAGTACTTAAAAAGAATATTTTAGAAAAAAAAGGCGAAAGATAAAAAAAGAAAGGACGGAAAGGGGGGACTTAAACTTTAGAATATTTTTAAAAAATTTTTAATTTTTCTTTCCAAGTTTGTTTAGAGTAAGGGACTGAATGGGAATGTAGAAAGATGAGAAGGGTGTATTTTGTATAAGCAGGGATCGGTCGATTCCGATTTCTAAAAATTTCCACCTATTTTAGGGTTTTACCCCGATAGCTTGAGGGCGCGTTCGTCGGTTGGAGTATGAATGACATCAAGTTGTTACCCCAACAAACGCGCCTTCAAGCTGCCGGGGTTTCCACGTTCCATCTTTTGAGCCATTTCCGATTTCCGATAGTTCCAATTCCCCCGGCACCTTCGTCATTTTCGACCGATCTATGCTACCTAGTCTTACACTGTCACGTACTCTAGGTGACAGAATGCACAATGGACTTCGTTCTTTTATAACGAGTTTTTTTGCTTTTCCAAATTTGTGTTTATAAGAGACAAAAACGGCAATCCCGGAGAATTGGGGTCCCTGCGAAAAAAAAGTTTAAAAATAAGAAAAAGGATTTTTCTAGGGTAAAAAAATATGCTTATTACGAATCCGAGCTCAGATTTTGAAAAAGTCGAATCCCGAACCCGAATTTGGACTTTTGATCCCGAACAGAACTTTTGACCCCCAACTTTATCAGACATTGTACAAAATGGCCAGTCTTTCAATAGAATTATAGAACTCATCGAGCTGCATCGAATGACACCAAAAACAATGAAATCCGACCGGATTGAACCGAGATACAGACCCCTAAATATTGAATAACCACATGGGTGATTTTTTCGAGTAAAAAAAAGTTTATGCAAATGATACCTCATTCGAAAGAGCTCGTCTAGTTGAGTCGAATGACACCAAAGTCACAGTAATTCATCAAGTTTTAACAAAGTTATGACATATGTCGCCGACTCCTACAGTACTCCCATAGGTATACTTCATGTCATAACTTTGTCTAAACAGGTTCAATCACGTCGATTTTGGTGTCAATCGATGCAGCTCGACGAGCTCTTTCGAATGAGATATCATTTGCATATTCGAAATTCGGGTTTCAGGGTTCGAAATTTGGTTCGGGTTCGGGATTCGACTTTTTCAAAATCTGAATTCAGATTCGTAATCAGCATATTTTTTTACCCTAGAAAACGCCTTTTTCTTATTTTTAAACTTTTTTTCCGCAGGGACCCCAATTCTCCGGGATTGCCACAAAAACGAAAAAAAGAGAAAATTGAGAATGTATTTCTGTGTGTGAAGTCTAGGCCAGTAAATAGGCTACTAAAGATTGCCTGTCGCTTATGGCTCTAACCGGAAGATAAAAAGGGAACGCTACTACGTTTTTTTGTTAAAAGAGAAAAGTGCAAACCACGCAAAGGGCTTAAATGAACTCTTTTAGATATTCAAAATTGTGTGTGTGTTTAAGTCTCTAGTCTTTTTTTTCTAGTTAAGCTGAGTAACCAAAAAAGTGAGGGGGAAAAGGGTTTCCGTTGCCTTGTCATAATTTATTTTAAAATGTGAGGGGGGATTATAAGGGGGCTAATTTCCGTTCTTTTATTTTTTGGAGGGATTAAAGGCTTCTTAAATATATTTTTTAAAAATTTTAGTTTTCGTGTTTAATATTTATGTAATTTTTGTAGTCAGCGGGAGGAGAAAGATTATGTTAAAATTAAAAATGTGTTTATAAAAAAAGTTAAAAAGTACTTTTTTCTGTCCTCGTCATTTTAGCAGAGAATTTATTTTAAATAAATTAAAATATTTTTTTCTAAAGCAGAAAAAAAAATTTTTTATTCTAAGTACAATTGTTCATGCTAGAGATCGGACCGAGACGAGATTTCGATCAGAATCTCGGTTATCAAGATGAGGATTTGTTTTTTCGATCTCGATTCTCGTGCGACCCTCCCAGTTCGATCTCTAGTTAATGCTATTGAAAATTCTTTGGAAGGGAGATGGGATAGAACTAGACTTGGCTGATATCTCAGGCGGGATTGGGCGAGATTATCCCACTTTTTTGAATACCGATCCCGATTTTGCTGATCACGAGACCGAAAGACGAATCCCGATTTTATGTCGTAATCCCGATACCGGACAACTCTAGATATGTAGAACCATCATGGGGAAAGTTGGGTAAAGGCTCGGTTCCACAGCCAAACCGACTGTGCCGCTATCCAACTCTCCTTGTTGGGCTGTCTTTATACATTAATATTGTTTCCTTCTGTAAGTGCGGACACAACCTTTTTTGAGAAGATTTTTAAAATCAGGTTGACCTAGAATTTAAATAAACACAAAATGTTAAAAAAAGACACAACGCCAAAATATTTTTTATTAAGTAAAGGTTAGAGAAAAAGACTAGAGAATATTCTGGTATTTTCCTTGTTTCTCTCTACTAATTTTGCAACCTTTTCTTGTTTTTATGGTGACGCGTTGGCTCCGGTACAAAATATGGAATCGTTAAAATATGGAATGGTTAAAATCGCGAATAGGCTAAAAAGGGGTTAAAATACCGAATCGTTAAAATATGGAATCGTTAAAATATCGAATCGGGTAAAAAAGGGTTAAAATATGGAATCGTAAAAATATGGAATGGTAAAAATGTCGACACGGCCAAAATGGGTCAAAATGTCGAATTCTTTTAAAAACGGGTCAGATTTGTGCCATACGTTGATTGTTGATAATTTTATCAACATCAGTTTATTGATGATAAGTTGATTGATAAGTTTGGTAAGTCGTAGTCCGTCGTAATCTTTTCTGTCTGAGTTCACTGTACTTTACCGAGTAAAACCGGACCGGATAAATCAAGCATAATCGACCGGATCCGGTCCGGCATGATGAGGAACATTCAATGGAAAATATATGGAAAAATTAGAGTGGTATGCATTAGTTTTTAGTTAAGACCTAAAGTTTGACCTTACCGTATACGGTATGGAATACCGAAAAATAACGGTCAGCTTTTAAATTTTATCGGTCGGCATTCCGTACCGTACAACCGACACGGAATACCGAAAAATACCGTCGGTATTACGGTAACGCCCGGATTCAAGGTTTTGGCGCATCTTTAAAAAAATTCGACATTTTGACCTATTTTGGCCGTGTCGACATTTTATCAATTCGATATTTTAACGATTCCATATTTTAACCCTTTTTTAGCCGATTCGATATTTTTACCATTCCATATTTTAACGATTCCACATTTTAACCCCTTTTTAGCCTATTCGCGATTTTAACCCATTTTTACCCGATTCGAGATTTTAACCCTTTTTTAGCCTATTCCATATTTTAACGATTCGATATTTTGTCCGGACACGGACGCGTTTTAAGCATTTGCCTTCTATTTAAACATTTTATTTCTTTTATTTTTCTTTTATTTTTCTAGTTTTTCTTTTTTGTGATTTGTTGTAATTTTTTCTGTATGTTTCTTTAATTTTAGCAACATGCTTAAAGTTTATTTCTTTATAATTTATTAATTCTTTACCCAGACTTTGCAGACTTTAACAGAATCTCTTAAATAAACTTTGGACTTTAACCCTTTCTTTTATGGTTAGCTCCTTTCCTGAATATGTAGTCCATTTTTGAATCCTTTAGAGTACTAGTAAGTCTCCCCCAACGCTATGCCTTCCTTATGATTTGGTTGCCCTTTGGACCATCGTTCGAGCCTGGGGCAGCAAATACCTATCCCGTTCTTATACCTGTCCCGTTCTTTCAGTCTACCTTTTGGCCAAAATCCCCATCTTGGGTACCTCTTAAAAATCCTCGAGAACATCCATATCTCTAGCTATTTTGTATTTTTAACATTAATTTTAATCACTTCATATCCTTCAGATTTTCTACTTTTCTTCCATTAAACTTCAATTTTATTATTTTTTTCAAACTTTTTTTTTTAAACTGCTAATCCTTTTCAAAACAAAATTTTAGAGACAATCCAGTTTTTAAATTTTTATTTAAATATTTCATCACTTAATTTCATCATTTTTCTTCTTCTTCAAGTTCCACTTAATTTTCACACAAACAATTTTTTTTTAATTTTAATTTTCTCCTTTAATTTTCCCTCCCCTTTTTACTACTCTACTCAATTTCCTCTCCCTCCCATTTTTTAATTTTTTTAATAAATTATAAATTGTAAATGTTTGTGAGTGTTTTTTACGCTTTCCCCCATTTAATAAATTTTTTTAATTTAATGACATGCCATAAATAAATTAAAATAAATTTATTTAATTATTAGTTACTTGAGGGGGAATATGTAATAGAAAGAGGGGGGAGATGTAGTAGAAAGACTGTTTTTTACGAGTAATTTTTTAAAGAGAGACGTAATATTTCCCTGAGGGTGTAACCTTGGGGATAATTTAATAAACGTGTCTTTTTAATTTTGTTGCAAGAATTTTAGAAATTTAATTATAATTCTGGTTCGTTAAGAATAGAAAGGAAAGGCTCACGTTAAAAAAGTAAAGAACAGACTTTTTAAAATAAGGAACGGAAAATGAGGTTGGATATAAAGGGAATAGGGGTTGGATAAAGAATATGAAAATAGGCTTCGACCGGGACTTGAGACAGTCGAAAATGGAAATCTGTTCCTTGGTTCCATCCTGACCTTTCCAAAAAATTCTGAAAAGGAATCCGAACCTTAAGAAAATCTAACGATCCGAACCAATTGAAAAAAAAGTTTCAGCAGCCGCAATTTTAATTTTAAAATCTGCAGCCGCAATCCGCAAGTCAAAAAAAAACACTCCACGCAATCCTGTGGATTTCGTCCAGCCCTTATCCGAACCTCCTCTCTTTTCTTATTTAAAGGCGCTCCTTTTGAATTGATATTCATTTAGTTAACAAGTCTTTATGTAATTTAGGGTTTTTTTTGAGTTTTATTGTTTTATGTTTGTGTATATGTTAATCCGGAACCATTTTTGCTAATTTTATTAAATAAAATTTCCCCTAAAGACAAAATTCTAAATTCTGCTTTAAAATATTTTTTTTTTATTTTTCCTTTTTTAAACAAAAAATTAAAAATGCAAATAAAAAATATCTTTTATTCTTTTTAAATCTATAACCTACTACTTTACGTATTATAAAAAATGTGTTAACCTAAAACTAGTAGTTAGCACGCGATATAAAAATAAAAATGTACATATACTCACATTTGTATCCCCCCTTTCCATTGGGTACAGCCCAATTAGGCGCGCGGCCATAACGGCGCAAAGCCATAATTTGCTTCAAGATTTCCAAATCTTTCCAAATTTAGTATTAAACGATTCCTCTCATCGAGATAAAGAAATTGGTACCAAAATTAATAAAGGTCAGAAATTTTCCAGCAAGTTATGGCTTTGCGCCGTTATGGCCGCGCGCCTACTTGTCCCCCTTTTCAGTTTTCTATTTATTTTTTTTTCTTTTTATTTTTGCTCTTTATTTTAACCACCTATTTAATCTTTTTCTATTTTTTGATTATATAAATATTTTTAAAACAAAAAAATTAATAAGAATTTTTTTGAAAAATTTTTTTCAGTTATTTTCAGTAAGGGAGGGGGATTAGAGAAGGAGAGAGAATAAATAGGCCATTAAGATTAAAAATTATTTTTTTTCTCAAAAAATTTTTTTATACGCGCGGCATTACAAAATTGACAGAAAAAATTAATAAAAATAGAAAATAAATAAATTGCTAGGTTACGGTTAAAATATTAGAAAAAATTTGGTTAAAAAATAATTGGGTTTATTAGGTGCTTAGAAGGATTTTTTTTCTGTTTGCCTATAAAAGGAATAAATATTAAATATTTTTTATACAAACTAAAAGTAAAAGGGAGATTTTCTAAAGATTATTTTTTAAAAAGCTTTTTAGTTTTATTTTTGAGCATCTTTTGCCCCTATTTTTGCATTTTTAGTTAATTGACGGTTTAGGGGGAAAGGGAAAGGATTGTGTATATAAGGTAGAAAAACGTTTAAAAGAAGCTTTAAAAAACATTCTAAATATTTTATATCATTTTTATTTTGAGTTGGTATTGCATTAGCACAGAGTAGTGATTATTCTAGAATTTTTGTTGTTTTGGTGTAGTGGGATAATTTTTGACTTGACTGGAATGGGGGTCGTGGGTTCGAACCCGGTTGGGGGATTTTCATTTTTTACTTTTGGCTATTCATTTTTCCTTTGCATTTTCACTTCCTTTTGATGTTATTTGACTTTTTAATTTTTATTTTTGAGTGTTTTTTGGGATGATTGTTGTTTTTTGACTTTCTCGTTTATTTTATATTTTTCTTTGAAAATCGCGTTTTTAAATTCAAAATTTTTTTTAATTTAAATTTTTTAGACGATCAAATTGTGTCATTAGAAGAATTACAAAATCGAAAACCTTCTCAAAATTTCGCCGACTACAATTCTTTCAACACTACTTGCCCTCCCATCGACAGCAGCGACGTCAACATGCGATTCGACATTGGATACAATAATTCCCATCAACAACGGGGAAACAATTATCAACAGAAGGCGAAGAAATGGCACTTTAATGGTTTATAAATTTAATCTTTTTGAACTGACTCCAAGGGATCTCTTGTTTTTTGGTTATTCGCCTTTTTGGTTAAGTGGAGTTTTTTTGAGAACTTAAGGGAAAACGGTGTGGGTTCGAATCCCGTTGAGTGTCAACCTTTCTATTTTTGTTTTTCCTCCGTATTCCGGCTATTTTCTGTTTATGTCACACTCTCTGATAATTAAAATAATTTTACAATTTGTAGACTACTACCGTCTCGTTGACGATCACTTGGGCTCTGGAGCTTATGCCTCCGTAAAAACTGCAATCAATTTGGCTAGCGGAGAGGAATATGCTGTTAAGGTTGTGAACAAACACAAACATGGTCATACTCGTTCGCGTATCATGCGAGAAGTCCAAATTTTCAAACTTTGTCGAAATCATCCGAATATTGGTATTTATTTTTGTTTAAATCTTTTTTGATTTTCCAAGTCTGGGCCTGGATTATGGGGGTGGTATTGTGTCCTGGGTCGGATTATGGGTTTGATGAACTTCAGGGGAATTTAGGATTTTTAAAAAATGCTTTGGGTGTTGGCTATGACATGAGCACAACGGGAGTAGGGTTCTGGCTTTAGCACATTGGGGTGTTTCTAACTCAAGCACGGGAAAGGCCCAAGCCTAGGCACCAACCCCCACATCTTTGTTAGCCTTAAGTTTCTTTAATTTCAAGATCATTCCCATCATTTTCCTTTTTAAGTACAATTGGTTGAATGGTTCGAAGATGATAGTAGCTTCTACATGGTTTTTGAGAAGATGCGTGGCGGCCCTCTTCTTAATCATATTCAACGAAAAGTTTGTTTTACCGAACAAGAAGCCTCGCTAGTAACGCGTGATATTGCGAATGCTCTTAAATTTCTTCATGATCGGGGAATTGCCCATCGAGATGTCAAGCCGGGTATTTTTTAGTTTTCTTATGCGTGATTGGGATTTTTGGGTGGAATTTGGCTGGAAGTCACCAAAAAATTTTAATTTTAAGAAAACATTCTCTGTACCGAAGTAGACAAAATCTCTCCAGTCAAACTCTGTGATTTGGATTTGGCTAGCAAACCATTCGATGCTACTACAACGCCTGGTCGAATGCGTCCAGTACAATCAGAGCCAGATTTGGCTAGCCCAGTTGGAAGTGCTGAATTTATGGCTCCGGAAGTTGTTGATGCTTTTGTTGGGGAAGCGCTCAAATATGACAAGCGCTGTGATATGTGGTCATTGGGTGTGATTATTTACATTATGCTTTGTGGATATCCTCCGTTTTATGGAGAATGTGAGAAGGAAAATTGTGGATGGGATCAAGGTTATTATTTTATTTTTGATAAGATGTGGAACAAACTGGGGTTAAAGAGGATACGTTCGTACTAGGAAATTTTTTGCCTCTTTACTTGGAAATTATGGACAGTTTGTGTTCTTATTTTTGGTTAACTCTGAATTCTTACTACTATTTTTTAGGAGTGTTTAAGGGGGTCTGAACTTTTGCCTTTCTACTAGGAACTTGGGGATTTTTTGTGTCTGCTTATTTTTTTTTGGCTAGCCCAGCTTGGAAGTAGACTCGTTCCAACTATCTAATTCAATTAGTTAATCTTAATCATTTGTACATATTCTTAATCATTTGTAAGGAGGAAAAAACTTATGTTAAATGTTTACCATTTAAAACTTTTGGGTTGGGTTTTAATATCTATAAGAGACCGCAGGGTTAAACCCCGACAACTTACATTAGTTTTATTGCGACACTGACCTTCTATTCAATCTTTAATTTAAAATTTTGTAGGCGAGTCTTGCTCTGATTGTCAAGAGAATCTCTTTCATCGAATCCAAGGCGGCTACTTTGACTTTCCCGATGAAGAATGGAAGCATATTAGTGACAGTGCTAAAGATCTCATTTGCCATCTTTTGGTTTCTTTTTTCTTTAAATTCTTCAATTTCTCAATTTTTAAAGGTTCGAAACGTTCGCCAACGTTACACTGCTGATGAAGTTTTAACCCATCCTTGGGTAACTCGTGGTGCTCCAAAGACTCCTCTTCAAACGGCCACAAATCTTTCGCGAAATGACAGTGCTCGTGATGTTCACCAAATGAATGAACATTTTCTTATGATGAATCGAATTTCACCAATGATTGCACGTTTAAGTTCGCGTTTGAATGTTGCTGCTGCGGTGGAGGCGGGTTCTGTTGTTGTTGTTCCTGGAGGTTTCTTTTAAATTTTTTTAATATTCTAGTATAATTTTAATGGTTTTAGAAGAATAAGGAAAGACTCCCTTCAATCTAGGTTTGGACCCCTAACCTTTTAAGAGTCATAAAGTTTAGGGGTTGAAAGGCAATCCACCCATTGATGAAAATAATCCAGAGGAGACTAGATTCGGAACTAACCTCCAAACACAATATGTGTGATATCTTGTCGTTGTTAATACGCTGACTTTGAAACCTTGGACCCTTGGTCACCTCTAGTAACATGACGTTGTTAAAATACTTTTATGTGTTATTCAACCGAAATGAATTGTCCTTGATTGTGTCTTTCCATAAAGTATTTTGTAGAGTTCGAACTTTTCAAAATGCCGGGCCCGGGACCCGGTTTTTTTTTCTCAAAATCGCACCCGGACCGGTTTTTCCGGATAAAACCGGAAAAACCGGTTAGCCCGGAAAACCCGGATTTTTTCAGACCCGGGCCCGGACCCGGTTTTTTCTAAATTTATTAAAAACAAAAAATCTATATACCCAATGCCTACATATATTTTTATTAGTGTAAGGCAAATGGATTTAGTTGGTTAACACGATATAACGGCGGGATCCTGCGGGATTTCTGGGTTTTCACATAATAGATATCGGGAAGATATGAGGATTTGAAGGGATTTAAAAGGATATCTGTGGATATTTGTAGTGATATCTAGGTTATAAGAGGATTTTGAGTGATATCGGAGGATTTAAGGAGAGTGGAGCATAAACTGGAGGATTAAGAGGCCAAAAAGCCGCTTTTTCAGCGCCGCAGGCGAAAATTTTGAGAATTTCTATTGTCTTAGGCCGAAAAAATTCACTTTTTCTGCACCGCAGGCGAAAATTTTTAGAATTTTGGAGCTCAAGCAGCCAGATTTCTTCCATACTCAGCACGCTGCAGGTAATTTTTGAGGAAATTTTGTCAAAAATATACCCCCAAGAACTAGTTCCAGAACTAGTTCCAAAGCTAGTTCCAGACATTTACTACTTCCGTAGTTCCAGATCCAAGCTAGTTACAGGCATTTACTAGTTCCGTAGTTCTAGTTCCAAACTAGTTCCACATAATCGTTAGTTCCGTAGTTTTAGTTCCGGAACTGGAACTAGAACTAATTAGTTCCGGAACTGGAACTAGAACTAATTAGTTCCGGAACTGGAACTAGAACTAATTAGTTCCGGAACTGCACTGCAATCCGCTAGATTTCTTACTTTTCCAGCGCCGCAGGCAAAAATTTTGAGAATTTTGGGAGATCCTTAAGCCAAAACTTCCATTTTCAGCCAAACTTACATTCCAAAACTCCCACTCCGGGCCCGGCAAAAAATTACCGGGCCCGGGACCCGGTTTTTTTACTCAAAATCGCACCCGGGCCGGTTTTTCCGGGTAAAACCGGAAAAACCGGTTAGCCCGGAAAAACCGGATTTTCTCAAAAATACCCGGTTCCGGGCCACCGGGCCCGGAAAAAACCGGTCCGGGCCCGGCCCGGGTTCGAACTCTAGTATTTTGTATAAATGAGTGAATTACTTCCCGACGTTAAGTGGTGGATTATCCTAACACTAGAATTTTCATAGGAACGAAAAATTTTTAAATTTTTTCTAAAAAAATTTAATTTAAAGGTGGTGTAGTCAACAATCCTAACAATAACAACATCAACAACAATACCAACAACAACAACAATAATCTTCACCATCAATATCCTCCTCCTCCTCCTCAATATCAACCACTTCAACTTCACGGTCAATTTGCTCACCACCACCATCCATCACCTCCAATTTCTCTTCCACATCAACATTTGATGATTACAATGAAAAACAATTAATTGGTATTTAAAAAAATTAGGCAAACAAAAAAAAATCTGAAAAAAAAAAGTTTTATTTATTTTAATTGTGTAAATTCCTCTCTCTTTTATTCTCTCTCTTAAAAATGCCTCCCTTCTAGTGTTTCGCCGGAACCGCAAATTTGGCAGGAACCAAAAAATTCCGGAACTTCCGGCGAGACACTACCCCCTCCTTCCCTTTAAAAATGCAAAAAAAAAATTTAAAAAAATTTTCTCTCTCACTCTCAAAAAAATCTGCCTCAATCCCAGCAATTTTTTTTGTTTGTTTTTAATTATAAAAACAAATTTAATTAAAAAAACATTATAGCAATATTTTAAAAAAAGGAAGAGGAAAATGTATAGGCGGTAAATTTTTAAAGAATTTTTTGAAATTTTTTAAAAATAAAAGAAACGTTAAAGGAAAAAACAGAATGCCAAGATTTTTTTTGGTAATTTTCCGAATTTTTTAAACATATTTCTTTGACCAAAAATTTAAAAATTTTCCTTCTGACCATTTTGACATCTTGGCGTTTTGTCGATTTTTCCCTTAATTTGCGTTTTGTCGAATTTTTTGTTTAAATTTAGGGTACAAGTAGGGAAATTTAGCTAGAAAATAATTAGAAAAATTTATTTACCGCCTATACACTACTTTTCTCTTCTTTTTTTTCTCTTCACAACAACAACAATACATTAAAAAAAATAAAATTAAAAATTCCATCCAGAAATTTTTAAAAAATTTCAAAAAAAAAATGCACACATAAAAAATATATAAATATTTATTTTCTTTTTTTTTGTTTTATTTATTTCTCTCTCTCTTTTATACATTTATTTATTAATTTTATTTTTTTTGTTCCCCGCAAAATGAAGACAAATTTAAAAAAATATGTATTTATTTGTGTGTAAAAACAATTTTAAAAAAAATTATGTGAAAATTAAAATGTATTTATTTTATTGCAAATTTTAACCTGGAAAAAATGTTTGTGTATGTATTTTAAAGACATTTGCGGTGTTTTCTAATTAGTTTTGAGGAGATATTTGAAAATTTACCCTTATGAGAATTTACCCTTATGGGAATTTACAATTTGACCATTTTGGTACTTTTTTTAAAAGTTACCATTTTGAAAATTGGCAATTTGGGGATTGACCATTTTTGAGAGACTGACCATTTTGGTACCCTTTTCTAAAATTTACCCTTATAAGAATTGACCCTTTTGGGAATTTACTATTTTGGGGAAACTGACCATTTTGGTGCCATTTTTAAAAAATTTACCATTTTGTGGATTGTCAAGTTGGCAAGACCATTTTTGAGAAACTGACCATTTTGGTACCATTTTTTAAAAATTTACCATTTTGAAAATTGGCAATTTGGGGATTGACCATTTTTCAATTTTACCGTTGCCCATTTTAATGAGAATTAAAAATTCCTGTTTTTGTTTTTGAGCTGAAGATTAACAACTGCAAATGTCACAATTCCTCCATTTAAAAACCCTTATATTCTAAAAATATTGTTAGCCTCTAAAAATTGCCATAAAATAAAAATAAAAAATATTTTTAGAAATTAAGGTATTGATGTTTTATTAAAAATTTGTGTTTTTTTGATTTTATGATTATCGGATTTTTAAAAATGTAAAAAATGAAAAAAATAAAGACTATTAGACGGGTTTTGAATTTTTTTGTATTGTTTAATTAATTTTAACTTTTAAAAAAAATTTAAAAAATGGGGAATAAAAATAAATTAATTTCTTTAATTAAAAAAATTAAAAAGATAGCTTAAATTAAAATTATAAAAAATTAAAGACTAATGGACGGGAAAAAAATAAAAAATAAATTTTTTTTCAAAAAATTAAAATTCCGATGCTCATTAATTTAAATTTAAATTTTGATTGTCTTTTGTCTTAAAAAGTAAATGATCGTCGCCATTTTAAGTGTACATAAATATTTATTAAAAAATCCCTACCCTTTTTTTATTTTTCTTTAAAAAATTTAAAAATACCCCAACCACACCTCTATATTTAATTCAATTTGTTGGACACATTCTTCTTTGTTTATACTAACTTAAAAATTTGTATTTATTTTTAAAAATTTAAAGAAGCTTGTATTTTTTAATTGGGGAATATTTAATGACTTGCGAAATTTCGAATTGATTTTTTAATTCGAAATTTCGTTTCAGACTTGGAATAATTTCGGAATGTCAAATTTCGTTTTGAAATTGACCATTATGCAATTTGACCTTTTTAGGAATTTAACTTTTTGAAATTTACCATTTTGAAAAGTTGACATTCTGAAATTTTGTTTTCGCAAAAAATTTGCCATAGTGCGATAAAAAAAATAAATTTAAAAAATTTTGTTTCTAAGAAATATTTTTTGTTTTTCTATTTATTCAATGGAAGGTAATTCTAATCTAATAATTTAATTAACTTACTATATTTATTAATAGGGATCGGATTTGTATTGAAATATATTTTTTTTTCCTGAATATATTATGTCGAGAAAAGCCCAAATATGCTATTAGTTTTTGAATATTATGATTTTGAACAAAGATACATTTCAATATATTTCAATATTTTGCCAATTTTTCAGTTATCTCAATATTTGGCACTTTTTTCAACTTATTTCAATATTTTCGCATAATTTTACTAAAATTTTGGGATTTTTCATAAATTTTAGGAAAAAAGTTAAGAAATCTAGTCATTTGTCAACCAAAATTCTCAAAATTTTCGCCTGCGGCGCTGAAAAGGACATATTATGGCCTATTATTCTCTACAGTGCTGTTGCCTTTCATTAATTATTCCCTAAATGGCGCTCAGTCCTTATGAAAAGGCGCCTCCACAATTCCTCAATTAACAAAAACCTCAAAATTTGTAAATGAACAAAAGTCCCCATAAAGGCCCATTCCAGAATGTTCCGCCCTCAAAATGTCCCACTGGGCAAAACACAAAATGGCACATCGAGCAAAATCCACAAAATGTCCCATCCACAATTTGTCAAGTACAAAATGTTCAAGAAAGTAAAAATACTCGATTCGTCGAGCTATAAAGTCAATTTTAAAAACGTGATTATTTTTTTTTTGTTAAATTTCATCTTTTTTTAGGGTTTTGCTAGTGAATATACAATAATTTATTTCAATATTTAGCTAATTTTTCCCATTTTTTGTCAATATTTTGTCACTTTATTTCAATATTTTATGGCCATATTTTGCGATTTTATTTCAATATAAATCCGATCCCTATTTATTAAATATGTTGTTGTTTTTAGCGAAGCCCTTTTTAATAAAGGAATGGGGGGGGGTCTTTATTTGCCATTTCTAAACTGTCAATTTCAGAAAATGGCCATTTTGAGAATTTACCATTTTAAAATTTATTAAATTTCATTAATCCCATTAATCCGTTCCGGTTTTAGTCCGAAAATCTCAAAAACCCGGAATTCAAAAACCCGGAAAAACCGGCCAGAGTCCGGTTTTTCCGGTCACTACCATTTATTTAACATTAATAATAAAATCAACAACATTTAAAATAAAATAATAAAAAAAAAACAATACACTCAAACTTCTTTTTGATTGCTTTTCTTCCTTTTTGTTCTATTTAAATATTTTTTTATTTTTTCCTAATTTTTAGTCTTCTCAATATTTAAAATTTAAAATTAAAAAAAGCGCGGGTTTAATTCTTTTAAAAAATATTAAAAGATTTTACACGTGCAAAAAATAAAAATAAATAATTTTTTTTCCTAATTTTTAAATTCATAAAATTGTTAAAAAAAGAAGTGGGGCTCTATTTTTGTGAATATCTCTGTCCACTGTCTGCCTTCTTTTTTACTTTTTTTTATTTTCAATTTTTTCTAATTATAAATGAAGAATAATATGCCTAAAAGTGTAAATAAAATAATTATTTTTTTTATTTTTAAATATTTTTTATTTTTCGTGTTTAGGTGTTCGAAATTTTTTTTATCGATATTTTCGAAATTTTTAAACAAAGAAAAAAGAATTTTGGTTATTTTCGAAAAAGGATTTCGAACACCTCGTTGGGGGACAAATACTTGAGAAGGAAGGCGCGAAGAAGTCTCTGACTTCTACAGGGGATTCTATTAATGTTTGATTGACTTTTGTATGTGTTTAAGAAAATATTTTAAAAAAGTGAGGTGACAAAATATCCCAAAAAACGTCAAAAAAATTTTTTCATAAGTATTTGTCCCAACAACCAAAAAAATTAGTTTAAAAATGGGAGATCTCCTTTTTGTCCTAATTTTTATTTTAAATTTTTCTAGTAAATTTATAATTTTAAATTTTATTTATTTCTCTTCTTCTCTTCTACTTTTTTAATTTAATTAACTAAACTAATTTTCTCCTGCCTTAGCTAATTTAAAATTCTTTATTTTTTAGTTAATTTTCTTTAAATTTTTGTTCGAAGCTCTCTATTACGTGACACTCTTCTCAGACCTAAGATTTGCTGACGTAAGAAAGAAGGTTGTGTCGTTTAAGGAGAGCAAGCTAAGGCTACCCCTCAGGGCTAGATTAAGTTGATATTAGTAGGGAATGTAAGTCGGGACAGTCAGAGATCTCGGAAATCGGAACTGTCGGAAATCGGAAATGGCTCAAAAGTCGGAACTCGGAAATCAAAATTTCTTTTTCGGAAATCGGAAGTCGGAATTCTGGCCCACCTCTGTTAGTAGGGAATGTAAAGTCAGGGGTCTTTTTAACCGGACATTGTGAGGGGATGTGGAAGGGTGTCGTAAATGTGAGAGAGAGTGTTGACTGACCTTTTTAATGTATTTTTATTTTATTTTTTAGTTATTAATTTATTTTAAAAAAATTTTCATTCCTCTAAAGAAAAAAAACAATTTTTTTGGAAAATTGAAAATGTATTTAAAAATGTACTTTTCCTCATTACAAAAATTTTTTTTTAGAATTTTTAAAAATGAGAGAATTAAAAAATACAGTCAGAATTTCATTATTAAATGCCCCCTTTTTGGATTAAAATAAATACTTGCGTTAAAATGAAGGGTAATTTTAAAATAGAGGATATATCGTTTAGACATTTCTGTCTCCCCACGCTTCTAATTAAATAGAGATGTAGCTACTAAAGCTGTTCAAGACTTTTGGTCTTGAGCCTTGACTCAGGACTTTTCTTGGGGTTTTCCGGTCAAAGTCTTGAGATGTAGTTCTGGTCTCGAATCTCTTAAAGTTTTCGGTCTTGGACAGCTCTAGTAGCTACTATTGGGTGTCCCTTATAGTGTGATTTTGACTGTACTTTTCTTCTTCCCCAATTAATCTTTGCTTAAATTAATGTTTATATACACTCAAAATTAATTTTTTTTTCAATTAAAAAATATTTGGACGGATTATAATTTTAGGCCATTGTGTACATAATTTTATTTTAATTTTTTTGGGGGTGTGATTTTTCCGAAAAAAATTTTCGGAAAAATTTTAATTTTTGTAAAGAAAAGACATTTTATCCCAAAAACAAAAAATCACACCCCTTTCCACCTTTTTTAATAAATTCAGCAATTCTTTTCCCTCTTTAAATATTCCTATTTTTTCTTTAAACTAAAAATGTTTCACGTAAAAACAGCTAGTAAAAGCATAGTTTCTAAATTAATTAGAAAATGCATCGTTCAAGCAATATTGTAGCAATATAAAAAAAGAGTGTGACCAGATTAATTGAAATTTTTGAAATTAAAAAATGGACGTTTTGAAAAGTTGACATTTTGAAATTTTTTTGGAAAGTTGACATTTTGAAATTTTTCTGGAAAGTTGACATTTTGAAATTTTTTGGAAAGTCGACATTTCGAAATTTTTTGTGGAAATTTGACATTTTGAAATTTTTTGGAAAAGTTGACATTTTGAAATTTTTTTGGAAAGTTGACATTTTGAAATTTTTTTGAAAAGTTGACATTTTGAAATTTTTTGGAAAAGTTGACATTTTGAAATTTTTTGGAAAGTCGACATTTCGAAATTTTTTTGAAAAGTTTACATTTTGAAATAATCTGGTCACAGCCTTTTTTAATTAAAATCTTCAGGCATCTCACAAAAAAAAATTGAAAATTGTACCACCACATGATTATTAGTAATAACAAAAAAACACAAAACGCTCCGGCCTTTCCCCGACACTTTTTTAAAATAAAAATTAGTATTTAATGGCCACTTGATTAATTTAAATTTTGGAGATTTGTTGAGGATGTTTTAAAATTAAAATTAAAAAAAGAGAAAGTTAAATTCAAGTGGCTTCTGCTTATCTTTGTCCCTTCATTCCCCTCTTCCCCACCTTCTCTCACTCCTTCCCCTTATTTCCCCCTAAATTCTGTATAATTTCCCCTTCCCTCAAAATTCAATGTTTCTTATAGAAGCCCTTCCTAATTAAAAATATTATTTTCCTTTTGTGTCGGAAAATTTTTCACCTCAAAAAAATTTTTTTGGAATCGCCCGGCCGCGATGTGTAGTTCTTTCACTCATGAAAGGCTTAATTTAATTTGCCTTTAATTGTCCGCCTATTTAATTAATTTTGAATATGCGCAAGTTTTAGCATTTTAAAAATGCTTTGGTAATTCAAGTTTTAGATAAGTGGAGCGCAGACAGTGTAAATTCAAGTTTCAAGTTTTTAGAAGCATTTTTGCTTTTCAAGTTGGAAAAAAAGTTGGAAAATTATATTCAAGTTTTCAAGTTGGAAAAATACAAAGAAGTTAGACAGAGTTCTTTTCCAAGTTTATTTATTTAATTTTACAATTTGTAATTACAATTTGTAAAACTTTTCTCTAATCCCAACACTATTTTCTTTTGTTTTTATTTTAATTGTGTAGAGACCGGAAAGGTTTATTTATTTTTCCGGAAGTGTGTAGAGAATAAAAGTTTTCCGGAAAAGTTTATTTTTATAGAGGTTAGAGATAGAGGTTAGAGATTTTAAATAATCTTTCCGGTCTATATTTATTTTTAATTTTATTATACTCTTTATTAATTTACTAGAAAAAAAATGCAAAAAGTCGCTAGCGATAAAAAATATTTTTCTTGGAGTAAAATTAATTTTTTTTTCTTTTTTATTAAATTAAATCCAATTTTACTGGATTTCTTTTTAGTTTATTAATTTAAATTTTATTTTTTATATTAAAAAATAAATTTAAAAAATTCTCTCCATTATTTGAGATTAAATTTTGATCTTTTTTTTTATTTTAAATTCGACTGTTTTTATTTTAATTTTGATAGAAAATTGTTTCTTTTCTTTTTTTAATTTTTACAGTCGTTTTGGAATAAAGCAATGAATAAATTAATTAGAAAAATTTTTGTGTTTAATTATTTATTGAGGTAAAGATAATATGTAGGAATTGTGTTCTTAGACACACAATTTTCCACAAATCGAGATTTTTTCTCCTTCAACGTTTTTAAAGAGCCATTGCCTGTCTTAAATATCACCCTTATTAAAATTGTACAAGGTATATCATAAGGGGACCATTGGCCGTTCCTATATTTTCTTTCAGTCCAGTTATTCTCCTCAACTGCCGAGCGAGTTCTTCGACTTCGACGACATTCTTTTAAAATTTTGTAAGAAAATATTGTAAACAAATTCTGTCTAGTTGTTCAAGTTAAAATAAAAAATTAAAAAAAATTTTTTTAATATAAGCATTCTTTAATTGAAACATTCTTCTGAAAAAATATTTCAAGATTTTTTAGCTAAAGAAAAATATGTAAAATAAATTTATTAAAAATCGTACTGGAAACATATTTAAATTTTTAAATAAAATATATTCAGGAATACTCAATTTTTTAAATAAAATTTCGAACTTGGAGTTACAATTAGTCATTATTGTTTAGATTTATTGATCCTCTTTCGTCTGTCAGCTTTTCTAAAATTTGTTTTAAAACACTCTTGGCAATTAATGTGTGATAGAAATCTGTTGAAATATCAGCAACAACAACTTACTTATAGCCTTTTTCACTTTCCGTTTTCACTCCTCCATCAAAAAAAACTTGATTTCTTTAACGACAAACACCTCTATTGAATTCTCAATTTTCCCACATAATGTTTCTATCATTTTAACAATTCCCCAAATTCTAATTTTTAAAAGCCTAAACTGATACAATTTTCCCTCAAAAGTCCCATAGCCAATTCGTTAGAGTTTCTGTTAACTAAAGATGAGTGAAATAATTGGTAGAAAAAATAATTATAAAAATCGTTAAAGCATTGATGATCTAGTAAATGATGTAAAAGTTAGCGACGGGTAAGCAAAATTTTGATAAAATAAAAAATGGAAACTTTCAGTCGGTTGAAAAACCTTGCATCGTATTCAACCCCAAAATCGAGCTTACTCCTCCCTATGGTTTTTCGGTCTTCAAGGACCTATATCTCGGCTCGTAAAAATTTCCGCAGATAGAGAGTAGTACCATTCGACTCGGCTCGCCGAGACGAAGCGAATAGTATGTAATTTGACCCGATTCTGAGTGGGCCACCGGCTAAAGTATATCCCTGAATGCTTCAACATTTATACAAATAAACGTTACTGATTGGATGATGTGGGTCAAGTTGGATAAGCCAAATCCTAATCCGACTAAATATAATCAGAAATATATAAATTTACGAGTCTGTTCGTATTTGTCGGAAGCAGTTCAAAATAGGAGTACGGGGAAAAAGACGTCACCAGCTAAAGAGCAACGGAACGCCAACTTTTAAAATACTATAAAAGGCTTTGTTTTCTTCACTCCACACCTTATCGACAAATATTTTTTTCAAAGCAATTATTAAAGCAACGTTCAAATCAACATCAAAACAACAACAACAAACAAAATGTTCTTTTATTTAATTCGACAAGAAGAGTTTAAAGACGGTTCTGGAACAAGAAAGTCTTCTTCATTTCTGCGCTCGTCGACTACCAACATTTTGCCAACTCTCTTTGCTTCTTTGGTTTTTTTGTTTCTTCTCGGGCAGGTTAAGGGTGATGATGGTGGTGATGGAATCCCTGTTGGGTTTTTCAATCACACGCTGAAAGATGGAATGGTTACACTTTCTGAGGGAACCGTAGAAGTCAACGAGACCAATCTGGAATTGTTCACGAATCATTCTGGAGCATGTGAAGTTACTTTTGAAGGCAATTTCATGTGAGTTTCCTTGATAATAGTCTTAAAATAAATTTTCCCATTTTCAGCGTACTCCACTACAAAAGGGAAAGCATTGCAGCGAGGAATGGTTGCAAAGTGGACATGCTCACCAACCTTCAGAACATGATTTATTTTACAACCGAAGTGAAGCACAGCGATGTGATTGAAAAATGCCTGGGGAAATGCAAAAGATCAAGATTTTTTCACGGAAGTAGTGACAATCTGTAAGTCTTTAGTAGGGGTGATAATCGAATAAAATGCCTTTTTTTAGTTTGCCTTTCGCCTACAGCACAACAGAAGATAAGAACATCATGGAATTAACAAATGGACCAATTTATAAAGAAAACCTGACATGTTATGACAACGTGACGTGTTATAATAATGGTGGAAGATGTATGCCTTGGACTTCTCTTGAGGTTGCATGGACCACCTGCGATAATAAATTCTTTGCTCACACCCAACCAAGTGGGAAAAAAATTTTGTGTACTTAACTTATTGATATTTTATTCTAGTTGGTGAAGTTCGGGAACTTTGGTTGACGCACAAAATGTTCGACAAAAATGAGACAGAATTGTTCTTCAATTTGAATATAACGAAGGATGGCAATTTCATAATGGACTTTGAAGGGAAACCAATGGACTATTCTGAGGTGTTGTATCGCGCTGCCTGCATTCCTGAAGAAAAAGGCATTGCCGAACCTGTTACATGGGAAATCAACGGAACTCTACCGAATTCCAATTATCCGAACTTGCTGGTCTTCCACATGCTTCCACAAAAAGCATCTCGAAAACACGTTGATGGCAAAATCAAAAAAGATGATCTTCCTGATGGTCCAAAGTGTGATGAACTTTCTATCAAATTTGTAAGGAGCTTCACTTCCAAAATCTCTAATTTACCTTTTTCTATTTAGCATGCGGATAACTACATTTTGTTGACCAATGAAGACTTCATCGCTCCATCAACAACAACAACGGCAACCACGACTAACAATGAGCTTCCCGAACCAACCACGACTAAGCTTCCCGAAGCAACGAATCCTTTTGGGTTTTTCAATCACACGCTGAAGGATGAAATGGTTACTCTTGCCGAACGAGTTGGGGAAGTCAACAAGGACAACATTAGTTTGTACACGAAGCATCCTGGAGCCTGTGAAGTTACTCTTGAAGACAATTTCATGTAAGACGTCTCTTAGAATAATTCTGAAATAAATTTGGCATTTTCAGCGTGCTTCACTACAAAAAGGAAAGCAAAGCGGCGAAGAATGGTTGCACTGTGGATTTGCTCTCGCGTCTTCACAACATGATCAAGTTGGAGACTGGAGTGGAGAACAAAGGAGGGATTGGAAAATGCCTTGGGAAATGTTCTTCAGAAGATTTGCCTTTTAATGGAAGCAGTGCCAATCTGTAAGTTTACATTTGTTTCGGAGGATAATATCTTAAAATTTTATTTTTAGTTTGCCCTTCGCCTACAGCACAACAAGAGACAAGAACATCACAAAGTTAAAAATAAATGGACCGTTGTATGATGCTAAGGAGGAAAATTGTCATAATCAGGAGGAGTGTGGAAAGTCGGCAGATTGTATGAGGTGGACTTCTCTTGAAGCTGCGTGGACTTCCTGCAACAATAAATCCTTTGCTCACGCCCATCCAAGTAAGGATATGAATATTGTCTGCCTTTCTTGATAATTTTATTTTAGTGGGCGAAGTTCTAGCCGTTTGGAATACCAACACAACGTCTAACGTAAAAGCCAAACAGTTATCCTTCGATTTGATTATAATGGAGGATGGCAATTTCATAATGGACTTTCGTGGGCAGAAGATGGACTATGCCAAATCGACTAAAATAGCTCATTGCCTCCCTAACGACACGGTCGTAGCCGAGCCTGTTACGTGGAAAATCAACGGGACAGAGCCAAAATCGAATCACAACAACTTGCTTGTCTTCCATATGCTTCCACAAGAATCGGCGCGAATCAACAGTGGTGACGAAAGCAATATAAGGGTATCTCCTAAAGGACCAGAGTGTGATGAACTTTTTATCAAATTTGTAAGGATCTTCAAATTCTTATAAAATTTCAAAATTTTTCCTTTTTCTATTCAGCATACAAAAGACTACACTTTATTGGGACAAAAAGATCCACCTCCAACAACAACAACGTCACCACTACCGCCAACAAAGACCAGGATCACCACAACTAAAAAGACTTCAACATCAAGGAAAAAACCTCCTCAAACCACGACAACACCTAAAGCAACAACCACATCTGATCCTGGCTCTGGAAACTTCAAAATCGTTGCCACGACTACGTTCATTGTTGCTTTTTTTATATTTGTTGGCGGCATCTATTGTCTTTTTAATGTCTCTGCTGACTATACAAAGAGTGACAAGCACTACTTACTCCGTGGAGAACTTCACGATATAGAGATCGCGCTTATTCTTCGGCTGGGATTTTTTGTGACAAGCTTCCTTGCGCTACTTTCTGGCTACTTCAAAGTTATGGTCTACCACATGGATACTTATACAATCTACCAGACGCCTCCATACATCCACTACTTAATTCCAATCTCAATCTTCATTGGCCTTCTTCTTATCACTTCAATCATCAACTGTTACTACAACCACCTGAAGAAGAGAAACCGAAGAAGGATTGAGGAACGCAAAGGAGAGGATCGGAGGGAGGCTCGTCGTCAAGATGCTTATGCTAGATGTGCCTGCAACATGGCACGAATGAAGATGCAAAGGAAGGACGTGAGTTTAAATTCTCTCAAAAATCCAAAAATTTCCTCTTTTTCAGAAATACTATAATCAACCAACTTCATCTCAAAACACCAATTCCTCGAATATGAACAAAAATTCTCAATATAATTCGGATCTTTTGAGCCTCGAAAGGGACAGCGATTTGTTGGAGGATGATGATAATACTGCTATTGAGATCTTGAAGACGGGTAAAAGTTTGGCTGGAACAGAGGAACCAAATGAAGGATGGGCTGAGGAAGTGAGTCGAAAAATGAATTTTAAACTGAAATTTTTTGTTTACTTTTTAAGACTGGTCAGCAGAAGAAGAAGAGTGTTGTTCACGAACCGGCGGAAATTAACTGGAAGGTGGCAGAAGAAGCAAAGAAGAAGAAGAAAATTAGGAAGAGTGAGAAGAAGAAAAGATTTGGATAGGATATTTCACCAAAATAAATTTAAAAAATAGGTATCCCCTCCCCCAAAAATAAATAAATATTTTCCTATAAATTATTGTATTTGTCCTTATATCTACCTGTGATAATCTTTATTTTTCTGTAGTTGTAATAAAAGTTTGTTGAAAATTGAAAACTCTGTTTCATTAAAAATCAGAATTTTTCTGTTTAAAAATACAAATTTCTGGATTCTTTAATAAGTAACACAGAAAATCAGAAAAATAATTTAGTCAAAATTCTAAAAAATATAAAAATTTATTCTTTTTTGATAGAAAGGAGCAAAAATACAAAAGGCAAAAGAAAAATGCAAAGAAAGGGTATATCGCCGAAATAAATTGTTTAACTTTAAAATACAAAAATCAGAATTACGTAGAATAAGACACAGAAATACATAATCAGAATTTATTCAGAATTACAATGAGACATAAAATCAGAATTACTTAAAACAGAATAAAATACGAAAGAGATACACAATAAAAATTCCGGAAAATACAAAAATCAGAATATTCCGGAAAATACAAAAATCAGAATATTCCGGAAAATACAAAAATCAGAATATTCCGGAAAATACAAAAATCAGAATATTCCGGAAAATACAAAAATCAGAATAAAAACATTTACAATCAGAATTTACAAACACATGAGTAAAACCAGAATTTTAGAACGAAATAAAAAATACACAATTAAATCCCCTAAAATACAAAAAAATCAGAATATTCAGAAAAATGAAGTACAAAAATTTTCATTTCGGCGATATACAAAATTAGAAAAACAAAAAAAGCAAAAAATATACATGAAAGAAAATGACCAGAATTTTTGCATTATTAAATAGAATTTTGCTTATATTAATATGCGTAAATTTAATTAAATAGAAATATTTTTAATTATAGGAATTTAATGATAAAAATATTTTTTAAATCTAGCCGTGTAAAATTCTCAATAAATTTTAAATAAAAGCCTGAAAGGAAGCAAATAAAATTTTTTAAATATTGGACATATTTTAATGCTTATCTGACAAAGAAGAATTTAATTAAAAAAATTTTTTTTATAAAATTATGGCAAAAAAACAAAGAAAAATTCTTCAGTGTCAGAAAGCCAAAAAAACAAAGATAAAATTTAAGTAATTAATTGGGTAATTTCAAGTATTTTTAATTTAAATTTTAAGTATTTGTTTAAATATACACTGCGTTTCAAAAAGATGGCACACCATGTTTTTTCGACATAAGTCAACGGAAAAGTGTCTATTTCGTTTGAAATTTTTTCTGTAATTAGGTTTGATCAATATAATGCTATTAAAAAGATCCGAGCAAAAAAACCATTTTTTAAAAATTTTTTATAAAATAATTTTCAATTTTTTACTGTTTCAAAAAGATGGCACACCTTAAATTTTCGACATTAGGAGTGGCTGAAAAATCTACAAAAATTCCTATAAACATATTTATTGATGTCGATAGAAAATACAAAAGAAACGAAGTTCTAATTTGTCTCCTTCATTGAGATCTGGAAACCCAAAAATCAACGGAAAACGGGGGGTAAGCGTCTTTAAAAAATATTTTCGACCCCTTAAAGACAAAATTAAATTTTTATTTTATAATTTTCTGAAAGCCCTTTAAATTTGGTATAAGAAACCCTTATTGTCAATTAAGCAAAAAATTTTACATGTGAGATATTGAGTGTTAAATTCAATGAACATGAAAATAATTAAATCTACCTCATTCTTAGCACATTAGAAATTTAATGAAGTACAACTTGATGGAAAAAATTTTCTATAAAATGAAAATTTCTGGTATTGTAGCAAATTTAAAGGGCTTTCAGAAAATTATAAAATAAAAATTTAATTTAGTCTTTAAGGGGTCGAAAATATTTTTTAAAGACGCTTACCCCCCGTTTTCCGTTGATTTTTGGGTTTCCAGATCTCAATGAAGGAGACATATTAGAACTTCGTTTCTTTTGTATTTTCTATCGACATCAATAAATATGTTTATAGGAATTTTTGTAGATTTTTCAGACCACTCCTAATGTCGAAAATTTAAGGTGTGCCATCTTTTTGAAACAGTAAAAAATTGAAAATTATTTTATAAAAAATTTTTAAAAAATGGTTTTTTTGCTCGGATCTTTTTAATAGCATTATATTGATCAAACCTAATTACAGAAAAAATTTCAAACGAAATAGACACTTTTCCGTTGACTTATGTCGAAAAAACATGGTGTGCCATCTTTTTGAAACGCAGTGTATAAATATATTTAAACAAAAATATATATTTAAGTATTTGTTTAAATATATAAATTTAAGTATTTTAATATTTTTGAATATTTAATTTTAATATATTGAGTAAAAAAAACAAAGAAATTTGGGCAAAAAAAGTTAATTGTAAGTAGATAAATATGTACAGTCAACACCTAATGGTTCGTTATTTGGGAAGGTCCTTCAAGTAAAGATTAATTAACATTTTTTTCTAAAATAAAGAAGCCTCATCCTAAATTAGATCTCCCTATGTAAAAGTCTTACTTTAGCGGATATCTAAAAAAATAAAACGCCACATTTAGGAAACACGGAATACATCAAGTTGACTGTATACTATAAATCAGAAAAAACAGAAAAAAAGAATAAAAAGTAAAGCAAGTAGGGTGAGAGAGAACGGACTTTAATTGATTGATCGAAAAAAAATTCTAAAAAAAATTTTTTTTTGATCTCGTGTCAGTCCGACCTCTAGTAACAATATAAAATTTTAAATAAATTTATTTAAAATAAATTTTTGAGGAGGTTCAATTAAGATAAAAAATAAAATGCTTTTAATAAAAGTTTATTCTCTCAATATAAGTATTAATAATATGGCAATTTTTATTGGAGGGAAATTGTAATTTTAGGATGTGTTTAAGTTTTAAAAACTTCGAAAAATTTTCTTTGGTTTTGATTAGCTTTATGATAGAGTAAAGGTTGTCGGTTTCAGTGGGGGAATACCTGAAAAGCAGGTTTAATGGGGAATTTAGCGTTTCCTCCTTTACAGAGAGGAAACGTTTCCCTCTTATGAGTTACAAAGGGGGGTTTATGACGGGGTTTATTTCAAAAAAATTTTCCATTCTATTTCGGCTTCTGGCTCCTTCTTAAAATCTGTTTCGGCTTCTGACTGATACCCTGTTTTAGATACATAGTTTTCCTACTAAAAAAACTTTACACACATCCAAAATAGAGAACAAAAAATAATTTTTTGAAGAAAAAACAACAAAACAATTTACCTAAAAATATTTTATTTTGTGTTGTTTGACGAGTATTGATGTTTAAATTTATTTTTTCTAAAAGAAAAAAACAAGAGAAGGTTGAAAGAAAAAAAAAATTAATTTGTTGTGTTGTTTTTAATTTTTATTTTGTATTCCAATCACTGGGTGGATCACCAACATCAACAATTAAATGATAATAAAGTGGACGAATATCTACCTGAAAAAAATTTGAATTTTTATCTAGAGTTTTTAATAAAATAAAAATTTTAAATGACTATTTGTTGAAAAAATTATAAAATAAAAAACTAAAATTTTTGCGGACAACATTTGCGGACAACCTTGTAAATTTACAAAAGAAAAATTATTTTTTTCTTTATAAGTAGGAAATTTTTTTTATATAAATCCTTATGGAAAGAAATAAAAATTAAAGAAAAGAGATAAAAAGACTTGTCCGCAAAAAAATTTTTTTTGTCCGCAAAAGTTGAGGATTTTAGTAAATATAAAATTAACCGCCAATTTTTTTTAAAATAATCCTTTTTAAAATTAAAAAAGAAAACCTTTAATATCCTCCATTTTCCCTCTTCATTTATACCATCAGTTGCCATTCTCTTTTCGGCTTCTTCCAATAATTTATACCTAAAAAAGTGAAAAATGCTAGTGGAAATATTCTATAAAAGTATCCGATAAAGAAAAAATATCTTCTTTTTGGTACCAATGGATTCATGATTTACCATCTTTTTACCTCAATTATCGAAAAGTTTGAAGCCCCATAACAACTGAGGTTAACATATCAACATAAATGTTAACATATTAACATATAATTAGCCGAAAAAGCAAAAAAATTTTTCTATAGTAAATCTAGGATGCTCTATCCATTAGCAAGGGCGTAGCCAGGGTCGGATTTCAGAGGAAAGAGGGGCGCTAAAATTAGGAGGTTGTAAGCGAAAACATTTCACTTTTTCGATCATCTTTCATTTTTCCCTTATCACCCATTTCGAAGGGAGGAGGAAGCTTTAGCCCCCTCAGCCCACACACCTGGCTACTCCCTTGTCCATTAGTACCAAAGTTTCGGAGGATTAAATTAAAATTAAAAAACAAACACAAGTTTAGGCTGAACCCGTTTCCTTTTAACATGTTTGAGCATTGAAAAACGAACATATTCGCTGTTTGGCCTCCCAATTGTAAAATTATTTGATAATATTCTTTTTCCTTTAAAAAATTAATTTTTTCCAATTAGAAAAACAAACAAACCCATATCATCATCTTCACCTCCCCAAGCCCAATAGCTATTTGAAAAGCCATTTACCCGTAAATAATCGTTTATATTTATAGCCTGAAAAAGGAAAAGAAAAATTAATTTTGAAAAATTTTTTTTAAGAAATACCAGGGCACCGCCAACAATTTCTTTGTACCACAACCTTTAAAAATTAAAAAAATTAATTATTTTTGGTAAAAATAAACAAAGAACGAAAGTTCAAGAATTGAAAAGTTTCAGCAAAATGGACGTTGGGAATTCGAATCGGGGTTTTTTTTTCCAAATTTACTCCAAAAAGACAAGATTTCGATCAAAAATGGATGGATTGAGAAAAAAGTCAAGTCGAGTTCCAGGTTAAGGTTAGGGTCGAAAAAAGTAAGGATTTCGAGTCTTGCGTAACACTCGAAAAAAAAACAAGATTTCGCCTAGAGATGGGTCGGGTTAAGGAAAAAAGTCGAGTCCAGTTCCAGATCGGGCTAGGGCCAAAAAAGTCCAAGTTTCGGGTTTTGAGTAACCCGTCCCATCCCTTACCTCGATTAAAGCCCAAACCCAATAAAAGAAGGGCAGAATTAAATGAAAAATGGATAGATAACTAGCCCAAAAATTAAAATAAAAAAAAATTTACTGATATCCCAAAGAAGAGACAAATGCTCCCAAATGTCTAGGTTCATTAATTATTGGACATTCATAAGGTGTTCTATCATCTTGTGGAAACATATCAACATCGTGAAAGACAACACAATTTACATTTAATTTTTGTTGGGCAAATAAAAAGGCGGCATTCATAATACGTCCTTTGTTGAAGAGATTGTCACCGTTCTAAAAAATTAAAAAAATTTTAAGGTTGAGAAGGGAACAGTGCTTCGAAATTTCAAATTTGCTCGTACTCGTACTTCGTACCAGGTACGAGTACGAATTTTGGTACAAGCTTCGAAGCACTGGAAGGGAATCCGAAAAAAATAAAAAAGGAGTCAGCCACAGAGTCTAAAAAAATTATAAATTAAAAAATTTTTTTGGAGATTCCCCAAGAACCTAAAAGAATGCTAGCTTAATTCCTAAAAAATTTAAAATTAAAAACCTGTTCAGTAACAATAAATCGAAAATCGAGAAATTGCCTTTTAAGTAGAGGTATCAAAAAATCCAATAAACGAACCAAATGACTTTTTCTGTCTCGATAAGGGATTATAACTGCCATCTAAAAAATATATAAAAATTGGATATTTAGATAATCTTTTTTTTTTAAATATTTTCGATTTTCGTATGCTCGTTTTTTATTCAATATTTCGAAAAAGAATATCCAAAAAATTTAATTCTTGAAAATATTTTTTTGGATAATCCAACATAGGTGGGTAGTATTCTAATTTTAACTTGAAATTTTGGAAGGTTTTCGAAAAGACAAAAATATATTCACCTCCCTAGACCTGGTACAGCCCAAAACAACATGCGGCGATAACAACGCAAAGCCATAACTATTCTAGCTAGAAAATTTCTGGCCTGCACAATTTTGGTACCAACCTCGATGAGAGGAATCGTTTAATACTAAATTTGTTAAGATTCGGAAATCTTGAAGCAAGTTATGGCTTTGCGCCGTTATGGCCGTTTTGGGCGTGTCCGCCCTAGACCAACCTTTACCCACTAACTAACAAGCAACAGGGTTATACGGTTAAAGAAAAGAGTCGGGTCGGATTTTTAAAACTCCCTTCGTATTAGAGTTTTGGGTTGGAAAAGCCCCCAAAAACATCCCTAATAAAAAATAAATCTTCAAAAAAACCTTATGTCTGGCTGTACAATTCAAAGGTTTCCAACTTCCCCCAGGATCCAAATCAGTATTTGCATTAGCCACTTCCCCTTCTTCCAATTCTTCAATTAAAAGGGTTGCCTGGCCAATATGTCCTTTTAAATAAATATTCTTTTCCAATTCAGGGCAATATTCCGATTTTGATAATGGTGGAGGAAGTTCCTTTAAATTTTTAAAAAAAATTAAAAAAAAAATAAAAAATAATTTTTAATCAAAATTTTCACAGAATATCGAAAATATATTTAAATTAAATAAGGAAATAAAATCAAAGAAGTAAATTAAAAAATGTCAGAATTAAAAAATAAAAATAAGTCAGAACTCCAGAAATCAAAATTCTCAATCAGAAATGTATTTTTCAAAAAATCAAAATTAATATATTTTACAAAATAATGTATTTCAGAAATTCAAGTATAAACCTAATAAGCAAAAAAAGTATTTTATAAAATCAGAATTTTAGTCTAAAAAATAGTAAAAATTCTGATTTTAGTAAAATTTAGAATTTTAATTAAAATTCTGATTAAAAAAAACCTTTTCTTTTTGTTGTTGTGCTTCCGTAACCTCTTCTAATTTAATTGCACCCATTAAAATAGATTTAGAAGCTGCAGTTTCCAACAATAAAGTATCCAATTTATTGTAGTTGATAGCTTCTGTTAAATCATTTAGTGGTCTCTCATCTTTTGAAATTTGTGAATTTTGTGGCCTTAAAAATTTAAATTTTTTAAAATAAAATTAAAAATTATTTTTAGGGATAAAATTGAAATCAAATAAAAAATAAAAAAAGTCCGCAAAAAAATGTCCGCAAATTTGATTAATTTACTGAACGGAGTTGCCGCCCGAAAAGAAAATTTTATAACCCGAAACCCGTACTCAAAGATTTTTTTGACCCGCGGCAACACGGTTAGTGACTTATTAATCGAAACAGTATCTTAATTTATTGTTCCGACTTTTTTAAATAAAAAATATTTCGGGTTGCCGAGACATGTCGAACATTATGGACACAATTTGACTCAAATTCAACTAAATTTAGGCCACGGGTGTAAAAACGGCTGTAGGCCAAGAGGGAGGGAAACTGCATTAGTACCCCACACATTTTATTTCCGAAAATTCCCTTATACATAGAAATCAAAACAAAAAAAAATTAAAAGTTTTGTCCGCAAATATTTGCGGATTTTTTTAAATATTACTTTTTCTCGTCCAAATAAAAAAAACTTCCTACCCCAATTTAATCACAAAATAAATTTTTAAAACAAAAAACCTTTTCATTTCATCATTTTTTCTCCTTCCATTATCCTTCCACCTATCATTAGACAGCAAAGAGCGATATTGTGTAGAAGGGGAAATTAATGGATTTTTCCTGAAAATTTTTTAAAATTTTTAAAAAATTTAAAAAACCATTCTGACGGAAAAGAAAAATTCCACAAAGCCAAATAAACTAAACAAGAAGCAACTGAAAGCAATAAAATTCTTCTTAAACAAACGGCAAGTGAGCAAATGGAAAATATTGATGTTCTCATAAATTATAAATAAAAAATACTTTTAAATAAAAATCTGAAAAAAATAAAATTTTTTAATAAATGACATTTTAACGTTAAAAATAGACGAGAGGAATTCCAAAAAAATTAAAAAAAAATTAAAAAAGACTGTCCGCAAAATTTTTGCGGACAGTACGCAAGTGTATAAACAGGGATGCCAATGGGGTTTTTTAAAGTTCTAGGAGCGTGTATCGGAGATCGAAAAATTGTCCAAATTTCGGACTTGAACTTTCTGGTACCCCGTGACATCCCATGGTATAAGAAATATTTGCATGAATATAGGACGAAAAAAATTTTAAAAATCAAACAAAAAAAATTTATTCAAAAAATTTTCAATTTTATTTAAATAACATTTTTAAGGTTTCATAAATCAAAAAAAATATTTTCTTTTTTAATAGTTATTAGAATATGTAATTAAAAATATTTTTTAAATGATGATGTGAGATTATTTTTTTAAAAGAAATTTTTAAATTGACAAAAGAATAAACATGTAATGGGGAGGGAGGATTAAATATTTTAAAAAAAGATTAAATAAAAAATAATAAAATAATTAAAAATAAAATAAATTAAAAAAAAATATTTTTTTGATTCTAGTAAAATAAAAGGCTTCCACTAGGCAAAAAAAGAAAAAGTTTTTAGGGAAAAATTAAAATTTAAAAAAAAATAAAAAAAATTTTTTTTAATTTTAAAAGTCCGAAAAAAATATTTTTTGCTTATCGACGGCTTTCAAACGATGAAAAAAAAATTTAAAAAACTCCCGATTAAGAGAACATATCAAAAATGAAAAAAAAAATTGAAATCGATCAAAGTGTCGCTATAGCACTTAATTGGCCAAACAACACAATTACCTAAGCTTTTTCTTTTTACAACAAAAATTAATTAAAATTTATTTTTTCTCTGTTTAATATTGTTAAAGGAAATTGTTGGAATCAATAGAAAAAAAATTATTTTTTTTAATTAAAAATTCATAAAATAAAAAAAAGGGGGACACAGATGTGGGGGGTTGGTAAAGAAAGCTTTTAATAATAAAAAGAAAACAGCAAAAAAATATTTTTTTGCCTGAAATATATCTTTTTTGCCTGCAAAATGGTGGAAAAATAAATAAAAAAAAATAAAAGAAAATTTTTTGAAATTTACGAAAAAATTTTTTTTGGAAATTTATTTTTTAATTTTTTAAAGGAATTATTGAATTAAAAATTTAAAAAAAAGAAACTTAGAAAAATAAAAGTGAGAACTTGAAGAAATTAAATTTTGAAAGGGTTGCGTATTTAAAGAAAAAATTAATTAAAAATTAAAAATGACGAATACACGATTGTTTTTTCAAAAAAAAATTAAAAATATTAACCAATAAAATAAAAGGGCTGGGTCGTTGGGGCGCGAAGTCATTTACGGCGCAAGCTTATAAAATTACAATGAATTTATGTATTGGGCAGAAAAATAAAAATTCTACGAAAATACATAACCCCTCATAGTTTTTCTACGTTAGTCAAAAATTAAAAAAAATTTTTTTTTTAATATTTGGCTCCATATTTCATAAATTATGGCCAAAAAATGTCAAATTTACCCTAAAAATGCCCAATTTTTTCGAGGTTTTTTGACTATAACTTGAAAAATATTTTATGAAAAATTCTGAAATTTGGGAAGAAGCTAGTCAAGGACGTAAAAAAATTTTAAGAAAAAATTTCAAAAATCTAGGGGTTAGCTAGGGATAATTTTTCGAGGCACGTGCCAAAACATTCCGGCGCCCAAACGACCCCAACTAATAAAATAATTAAAAAAACAATATAATTTTTGTGATATAGTTAGAGAAAATAAGGGCAAAACCGGTGTAATTTATTCGAGAAAAAAAAATTTAAAAAAAAAGAAAAAATAATAATTACTTTTATTATTTTCTCTTCTTCATTTTCGCTTTTCTCTAAAATAATTTTTATTTTATTTTTTTTTTGTGTTGATTTACGTGTTTGCCGCGCGTGTATGTATCAAAAAAATGTAGACAAGTTTATAGATTTATTACAAATTTTTTTTGAAAATTTCTTTTTTGTGTGAACAATAAAAAGGAAGTTCTTTTTTAGAAAAATTTATTTAAGATCAATTATTTAAGATCAACTTTGCTAAGAGAGAGGGGTATTTCTAAATTATGTTTGAATTAAAAGCAGGGGAGGACGCAGGAGATAATTTCAAAAAAAATCGCAAAGATCTAGCAAAAATCAACACTAAATTAAAGAACGCATTCTGCCCTCTCCTGATTAGCAAGGGTCTTTGAAATCCAAAAATTGGCAAGTTTATCATAGAAAAGTGCCATACTCTATTTTCTCGAATAATTGTCCTACCCTCAAATTTTCCCCTTTTCTAGCTACAAGTTGAAAAAGAAATATTTTTTCGTGTGTTAAGGGTAAATATTTAAAAATAAATAATTAAGGTATAGGAAGTCAAAAAAATTTTTTTAAATTAAAATAATTAAAAAAAAATTTTAGAGGCAATAAATGAAAGAGAACGATAAATTAGTAAGTAAAATGACAATAAAAAAATAATTAAAAAAAGTATCGATGTAATAAAGTAAAATTTAGAAAAAAATTTGATTTAAAACAATAAAAAGGGAAGCACAAAAGAAATTCCTATAAACAAATAAATTAAAAAAAATATTAAAAATGTTTATCAAAAACTTGATAATACTTGATAGAATTTAATAAAAACAAAAAAATTTTGAAGAAAAAAGAGCGTGTCCGGTTAACTCATCTATTCGTTAACTCATCTACACGGCCAAAAACGTTCAACTCATCTAAACGGCTAAAATTCCTTAACTCATCTACACGTCCAAAAAGGGTCAACTCATCTAATCGTTAACTCATCTATTCGTTAACTCATCTACACGGCCAAAAACGCTCAACTCATCCAATCCTTTGGAACGAGACTATTGAGTACCAGTCGTTTGAGTCTCTGGCCGTTTGAGTCTCCGGCCGTTTGAGTCTCTGGTAAGTAGGGTCCATGGCCGTTTGAGTCTCTGGTAAGTAGGGTCCATGGCCAGTTGAGTCTCTGGTAAGTAGGGTCCATGGCCGTTTGAGTCTCTGGTAAGTAGGGTCCATGGCCAGTTGAGTCCATGGCCAGTTGAGTCCATGACCAGTTGAGTCCATGGCCAGTTGAGTCCATGGCCAGTTGAGTCCATGACCAGTTGAGTCCATGACCAGTTGAGTCCATGACCAGTTGAGTCCATGACCAGTTGAGTCCATGACCAGTTGAGTCCATGGGTATTGTGACTTATAGGGGGTTTTTGTTGGCTGGACCGATTTGGACAAATATGGTGTCATTCGAAAGAGCTCGCCGAGCTGAGTCGATCGCGGGGTGAGAGAAGTCGATCCGACAATCAGGGACCGAGATACAGACCTCTGAAGTTTGAAAAAGAGAACGGGGGAGTAAGCTCATTTTGGGGTGAAAAATTCAAAAATGCAAATAATAGCTCATTCGACTCAGCTCGTAGAGCTGAGTCGAATGGCACTAAAATCAACGAAATCTGACTTGATTTGACAAAGTTATGCTCGTTTGTATAAGCTCCTTACCTATGGCATCTGTGGAGGTTTTTGCATCTACTGGGGCTTCAAGTACATCCAGAGCAAGGGAGATAGGAATAGGTTTATGTTACTGACCCAGAGCCCAGCGACCGTTGACTCCCCGCGAGGCGCGTGCCGCGAAACCCCGCGCGAAGCGCGGGGTTTCGCACAAGCGCCTCGCCGACACTCCATAGGTTTATGTTGACCATTTTGAACCTGTTTATATTGGCTCTGAATCAAGATATCGAGCTGATTTTAGTGTCATTCGACTCAGCTCGACGAGCTGAGTCGAATGAGCTATTATTTGGATTTTCGAATTTTTCACCCCAAAATGAGCTACTCCCCCCTTCTCTTTTTCAAACTTCAGGGGTCTGTATCTCGGTCCCTGATTGTCGGATCGACTTCTTTCACCCCGCGATCGACTCAGCTCGGCGAGCTCTTTCGAATGACACCACATTTGTCCAAATCGGTCCAGCCAACAAAAACCCCCTATAAGTCACAACATTCGAGTCCATGACCAGTTGAGTCCATGGCCAGTTGAGTCCATGACCAGTTGAGTCCATGACCAGTTGAGTCCATGGCCAGTTGAGTCCATGGCCAGTTGAGTCCATGACCAGTTGAGTCCATGACCAGTTGAGTCCATGACCAGTTGAGTCCATGGCCAGTTGAGTCCATGGCCAGTTGAGTCCATGACCAGTTGAGTCCATGACCAGTTGAGTCCATGACCAGTTGAGTCCATGACCAGTTGAGTCCATGACCAGTTGAGTCCATGGCCAGTTGAGTCTCTAGCCGGTTAAGTCCCTGGTCAGTTGAGTCCCGGCCGTTTGAGTGGTTGATTACCGCCGGTTGAGTCTTGGGCCGGTTGAGACTCAACTGACCAGGGACTCAACCGGCCGATATTTCAAGGATTGGATGAGTTGAGCGTTTTTGGCCGTGTAGATGAGTTAAGGATTAGATGAGTTAACGATTGGATGAGTTGACCCTTTTTGGCCGTGTAGATGAGTTAACGAATAGATGAGTTAACGATTAGATGAGTTGACCCTTTTTGGACGTGTAGATGAGTTAACGAATAGATGAGTTAACGATTAGATGAGTTGTATAGGAGCCAAAAAGAGTAAAAGAAGCTAGGAAATATTTAATAGAAAAGAAAAAAAGAAAAAGAAATATTTAAGGAAGGGAAATAGACAAATGAACAAATTGACTAAAAATAAACATTTCGCCAAATTAATTAATTTTATTAAATTTTTTGAAGGGGGAAATGTGTTTCACGCCCAATTAGGCGCGCGGCCATAACGGCGCAAAGCCATAACTTGCTAGAAAATTTCTGGCCCTTGTTAATTTTGGTACCAATCTCTTTAGCTCGATGAGAGGAATCCTTTAATACTAAATTTTGAAAGATTCGGAAATTTTGAAGCAAGTTATGGCTTTGCGCCATTATGGCCGCGCGCCTAATTGGGTTGTAACTGTTTATCTTTACTTTTTTCTATGTTCAAAAAAAATTTTTTAAAAATTTTTTTTCTAATTAAATTTTTCAGATTTTTAAAAATGCGTTTAACTGATGTATTAGGTTTAAGACGAATACTTTATGGAAGTTATCATCCTTTTCGAATAATTCCAAAACCTTCAATTTGGCCAAAACGAGAACGACTTAAACGTTTTACTGCGGTTTGGATTTTCTAATAATTTTCTTTTTTTTTTATAAAATATACATAATTCCAAGTATCCTTTTCTTGATTAAAGGGATATCCGCAAATTTTGTCAGCATTTAATAAAATAAAATTTGCGGACAAAATTTGCGGATTTCTGCAAATCTTTTAAAAAATCTGAAAAAATTTTAAATTTTCTAGTGGCAATACGGACAAGATTTAAAAACAGTCAAACAAGGATCTCGAAAGCTCAACAAAGTTTTTATTTATATGGATATGCAAAGACAAGATGCCCCGAAATTGGAAAGACATGTTTGTTTGGATTTTAAATTTTTTTTTCTTTTTCGATTTCTTGGGGGATTTTTAAAAGTATTTAATATTTTTTGCTTTTACGTGTCAAAAAAACTGCTCTCGACTTTTTTCAAATTCCATTTATTTAGAAAATCAAATTTTGAAGGTTTAGTTGATTTGACCCTTATATTCGACCTTTTATCCTTTTTTAAACAATCTTTGGGGCTAAACCAAAAGTTTACCCAACGAGGGGCCAGGCTGATGTGAGAAAAGTGTCGAATGGGGTTCTCGCAAAAGTTCTGATTTTTAGTGCCGCAGGCGAAAATTGTGAGAAATTTGGAGGCCCTAGGCTAAAAAATTAACTTTTTTGCCCAATCCCCTCCAAAAATTTTTTTGTCCTGCGCCAGTCTAATTCAGAATCCTTTTTAATTTTTTTAATTATTTAAAGTACAACCAACAAAGATTAAAAGCAGCATTAGAAGAACATTTTGTGGAAATTGAAATATTTAAATCAATGTTGGAAAAAGCCCATATACTTTTGGAAGATAAAATACTTGTTCAATTGGCTATTTATGAACCGAAGAGTTTTAAGGTTTTTTTTGAATATTTTGGGAAGAGATTAGAGAAGTGAATTTTATATTCCTTATTAGGGTTGGGGGCCCGGTTCGGTTCGAAAGATCGAACCGGACCTCAATTTTTGGCCCGAAAAAGACTCGACCGGCCCGGCCCGAAAAAATCGAACGTCGGCCCGATTCGAAAACTTCAACCCTACTCCTTATTGAACATTTTCCTCCATCAAATTTTCCTTCCTCATCCCAATTTTCCCCTCATACCTTCAATAACTAAATCCGTCAGAATGGCCAATTTTAGAAAAAATTATTTCAGTCCGCAATAATTTTGCGGACTGTCCGAAAATTTTTGCGGATTTTTCTATTAAAAATTTATTTTTCTTTTAAAGTCATTAATCGATTTAACACAAAAAATGGCTCTCGACGACGGAATTGAAATTGTAACAAAACCGGAAGATTTAGAACATGTTCAGACCGAATCTAGTCTTTTTGGGCAACCATTCCCCGCTGCTAAAATTTATCCTAGCGGTCCAAAAGAAAATCATATGGAATTTCCAAGGAAGCTTAAAGTTGAAGAATATTGATTTTTAAATGATTTTTCGGTTATTAGATTATTGAATAAAAAATTTTTTTCCTCAATAATTTTTTTGGGGTTTAGTCTAGTTTATGAGTCCGTAAACATTTATGAGTTGAATAAAAATTTTGGTGTAAATTACAAACTCTTCCAATAAAAAAAATTTAAGTTTACAGTTAAAATTCTAAGATAATTTTTTGGGGATTTAATATTGCTCCTTTCTATCAAAAAAAAGAATTACAGAAAAATAATGATTATCACAGAAGGACAAATACAGTAATTTATAGGAAAATATTTATTTATTTTTAGGGGAGGGGATACCTATTTTTTAAATTTATTTTGGTGAAATATCCTATCCAAATCTTTTCTTCTTCTCACTCTTCCTAATTTTCTTCTTCTTCTTTGCTTCTTCTGCCGCCTTCCAGTTAATTTCCGCCGGTTCGTGAACAACACTCTTCTTCTTCTGCTGATCAGTCTTAAAAAGTAAACAAAAAATTTCAGTTTAAAATTCATTTTTCGACTCACTTCCTCAGCCCTTCCTTCATTTGGTTCCTCTGTTCCAGCCAAACTTTTACCCGTCTTTAAGATCTCAATAGCAGTATTATCATCATCCTCCAACAAATCGCTGTCCCTTTCGAGGCTCAAAAGATCCGAATTTTTGTTCATACTCGAGGAATTGGTGTTTTGAGATGAAGTTGGTTGATTATAGTATTTCTGAAAAAGAGAGGAAATTTTTGGATTTTTAAAAGAATTTACACTCACGTTCTTCCTTTGCATCCTCATTCGTGCCATGTTGCGGGCACATCTAGCATAAGCATCTTGGCGACGAGCCTCCCTCCGATCTTCTTCTTTGCGTTCCTCAATCCTCCTTCGGTTTCTCTTCTTCAAGTGGTTGTAGTAGCAGTTGATGATTGAAGTGATAAGAAGAAGGCCAATGAAGATTGAAATTGGTATTAAGTAGTGGATGTATGGAGGCGTCTGGTAGATTGTATAAGTATCCATGTGGTAGACCATAACTTTGAAGTAGCCAGAAAGTAGCGCAAGGAAGCTTGTCACAAAAAATCCCAGCCGAAGAATAAGCGCGATCTCTATATCGTGAAGTTCTCCACGGAGTAAGTAGTGCTTGTCACTCTTTGTATAGTCAGCAGAGACATTAAAAAGACAATAGATGCCGCCAACAAATATAAAAAAAGCAACAATGAACGTAGTCGTGGCAACGATTTTGAAGTTTCCAGAGCCAGGATCAGATGTGGTTGTTGCTTTAGGTGTTGTCGTGGTTTGAGGAGGTTTTTTCCTTGATGTTGAAGTCTTTTTAGTTGTGGTGATCCTGGTCTTTGTTGGCGGTAGTGGTGACGTTGTTGTTGTTGGAGGTGGATCTTTTTGTCCCAATAAAGTGTAGTCTTTTGTATGCTGAATAGAAAAAGGAAAAATTTTGAAATTTTATAAGAATTTGAAGATCCTTACAAATTTGATAAAAAGTTCATCACACTCTGGTCCTTTAGGAGATACCCTTATATTGCTTTCGTCACCACTGTTGATTCGCGCCGATTCTTGTGGAAGCATATGGAAGACTAGCAAGTTGATGTGATTCGATTTTGGCTTTGTCCCGTTGATTTTCCAAGTAACAGGCTCGGCTACGACCGTGTCGTTAGGGAGGCAATGAGCTATTTTAGTCGATTTGGCATAGTCCATCTTCTGCCCACGAAAGTCCATTATGAAATCGCCATCCTCCGTTATAGTCAAATCGAAGGATAACTGTTTGGCTTTTACGTTAGACGTTGTGTTGGTACTCCAAACGGCTAGAACTTCGCCCACTAAAATAAAATTATCAAGAAAGGCAGACAATATTCATATCCTTACTTGGATGGGCGTGAGCAAAGAATTTATTGTTACAGGTAGTCCATGCAGCTTCAAGAGAAGTCCACCTCATACACTCTGCCGACTTTCCACACTCAGGCTGATTATGACAATTTTCATCCTGATCATACAACGGTCCATTTACTTTCAACTTTGTGATGTTCTTGTCTTTTGTTGTGCTGTAGCCGAAGGGCAAACTAAAATAAAATTTTAAGATATTATCCTCTCAAACACATGATAACTTACAGATTGGCACTGCTTCCATTAAAAGGCAAATCTTCTGAAGAACATTTCCCAAGGCATTTTTCAATCCCTCCTTTGTTCTCCACTCCAGTTTCCAACTTGATCATGTTGTGAAGACGCGAGAGCAAATCCACAGTGCAACCATTCTTCGCCGCTTTGCTTTCCTTTTTGTAGTGAAGCACGCTGAAAATGTCAAATTTATTTTAAAATTATTTTAGAGGAGTCGTACATGAAATTGTCTTCAAGAGTAACTTCACAGGCTCCAGGATGCTTCGTGTACAAACTAAGGTTGTCCTTATTGACTTCCCCGACTCGTTCTGCGAGAGTAACCATTTCACCCTTCAGCGTGTGATTGAAAAACCCAAAAGGGATTTCAGGATTGGTTGCTTCGGGAAGTTTAGTCGTGGTTGGTTCGGGAAGCTTAGTCGTGGTTGCCGTTGTTGTTGTTAATGGAGCGATGAAGTCTTCATTGGTCAACAAAATGTAGTTATCCATATGCTAAATAAAAAATGGGAAAATTTGAGATTTTATAAGTGAAGATCCTTACAAATTTGATAGAAAGTTCATCACACTTTGGACCATCAGGAGGATCATCTTTTTTGATTTTCCCATCCACGTGTTTTCGAGATGCTTTTTGTGGAAGCATGTGGAAGACCAGCAAGTTCGCATAATTCGAATTCGGTAGAGTTCCGTTGATTTCCCATGTAACTGGTTTGACCATGCCTCCTTCAGGAATGCAGACAGCGTGATTCTCCGACTCGAAATAGTTCATTATATGTTTTCCTTCAATGTCCATTATGAAATTGCCATCCTTTGTGATATTCAAATTGAAAAACAATTCTGTCTCATTTTGGCCGTACATCTTGTGTCGCCTCCAAAGTGCCCGAACTTCACCAACTAAAAAAATTATCAAAACATTCTATAAAAATAGTACAACATACTTGGATGGGTGTGAGCAAGGATATTATTTTTGCATTTGGTCCACGCAACCTCAAGAGACGTCCACGGCATACATCTTCCACCACTGTTTTGGCACTCCCATACGTCAGAACATGTCACATTTTCTTTATAAATTGGTCCATTTGTTAATCCCATGATGTTCTTATCTTCTGTTGTGCTGTAGGCGAAAGGCAAACTAAAATATATTTAATAGATTATCACCCTAATCAACTGAAAACTTACAGATTGTCACTACTTCCGTCAAAAAAATTTGATCCTTTACATTTCCCCAGGCATTTTTCAATCACATCGCTGTGCTTCACTTCGGTCGTGAAATAAATCATGTTCTGAAGGTTGGTGAGCAAGTCCACTTTGCAACCATTCCTCGCCGCGATGCTTTCCTTTTTGTAGTGGAGCACGCTGAAAACGTCAAATTTATTTTAAGACTATTCTCAAGGAAACTCACATGAAATTGCCTTCAAAAGTAACTTCACAAGCTCCAGAATGATTCGTGAACAATTTATGATTGGTCTTTTTGACTTCCACGGTTCCCTCAGAAAGTGTAACCATTCCATCTTTCAGCGTGTGATTGAAAAACCCAACAGGGATTCCATCACCACCACCATCATCACCCTTAACCTGCCCGAGAAGAAACAAAAAAACCAAAGAAGCAAAGAGAGTTGGCAAAATGTTGGTAGTCGACGAGCGCAGAAATGAAGAAGACTTTCTTGTTCTCGAACCGTCTTTAAACTCTTCTTGTCGAATTAAATAAAAGAACATTTTGTTTGCTGTTGTTTTGATGTTGCTTTGAACGTTGTTTAAATAATTGCTTTGAAAAAATATTTTTGTTGAAAGGTGAAGAGTGAAGAAAACAAAGCCTTTTATAGTATTTTAAGGTTGGCTTTTATAGTGAACTTTTTTTTCGAACAGAAACTTGTCCCGACTTTCGGTCACAACAAAGTCTTTGTGAAATAAAATGCGCTGATTACAAATATCACTATGAGAGTACTCAAAACGGCAATCCAGGAGAATTGGGGTTTCTTCGAAAAAAAAGTTTAAAAATAAGAAAAAGGATTTTTCTAGGGTAAAAAAATATGCTGATTACGAATCTGAACTCGGATTTTGAAAAAGTCGAATCCCGAACCCGAACCGAATTTCGGACCCTGAACCCGGATTTCGAATAAGCAAATGATAGCTCGTTCAAAAGAGCTCGTCGAGCTGCATCGAATGACACCAAAATCAACGCGATCGGACCTGTTTCGACAAAGTTATTACATAAAGTATACCTATGGTAGTACTGTAGGAGTCGGCGACTTATGTCATAACTTTGTCAAAACTTGATGAATCACTGTAATTTTTGTGTCATTCGACTCAGCTCGACGAGCTCTTTCGAATGAGGCATCATATGTATAAACTTTTTTTACTCCAAAAAATCACCCCTATGATTTTTTAATATTCCGGCGTCTGTATCTCGGTCCAGCCACGTCGGATTTCATCGATTTTGGTGTCATTCGATGCATCTCGATGAGTTCTACCAGCATATGAAAGACTGACCATTTTGTACAATGTCCAACAATGTCCGGAGTCAAATTCCGAATTCGGGTTCGGGATTCGACTTTTTCAAAATCCGAGTTCAGATTCGTAATTAGCGTATTTTTTTACCCTAGAAAAACCCTTTTTCTTATTTTTTAACTTCTTATTCGAAGAAACCCCAATTCTCCTGGATTGCCCTCAAAACGGTATACTTTAACCTTTTTTTCCTTATTTTCAGCCGATGAGAAGCCAAAACAATACGGGAGGGGGCGGGTAATTTTACGGAAGAGGGGTGATTTTTGGGTCAAGAATTCATACATGTAGGTGTAAACGATACAGAAGAGGCAAATCTCTACTAACTTTGTGGATATATGAAAGAAAGCGAATTGTGAGTAGTGTAAAGCCAGCTATTTGATTCCTAAAGGCTGTGCAGTAGACGGCGTGGTGTAATGAATAACACATCAGCCCGGTCTACTGAAGATGCTGGTTCGTTCCCAGCCGCCGAATAACCTTCTGTACTAGCCGAAGGAGAGAAACAGCTATAGCCCGGCTGCTTTACTGAAGGGAGGCAGGCTTAGCTGGATTCCACGTATCATTTGAAATGACAGCACCAAAGTTGGGTATGGCTACAGAGCCGGCTCCGGCCCAGTTGAGATTGAATATTATAATTTTGAGAGTACCCTAAAACTAAATTAAAATAAAAAAGATTTTTCTTCAAAACAAAAAATTTTTATTTTCCATTCACACAAAAAAATTTCTCTTACAATACAAAAAAAAATAATTTTTCAAAAAAATCGTGGAGGGGGAAAACGTTGAAAATTTGGACGTTGTTGTTGTGATTGTTTCATAGAATGTAGACTTGGTTGTTGAGGATAAAAACCTCCTCTAGGCCGAGTAAATTGTGGAGGAGGAAGTGTTTGATGATGATAAAATTGTGGGGGAGGAGGAAGTGGTGGACGGATTAAATGATTTTGTTGTTGTTGTGGTAAATAATTAAAATGTTGTGGGGGAGGTGGACCTCCTCCTGATTGTTCATTATTTAAATATTGTTGTTGTTGCTGTAAGTCTTCATCTTCTTCTTGTTCATAATCTTCAAATGTTTCTTGACCGCCACTGGGCCGGGCAACTGAAATAAAAAATTTTTACTACCTCCTCTCAATAGTTATTTTTATAATTGGAAGGCTTATAGACCAGGGGTGGGACACTTTTTCGACCCAAACTCCAATCTGACTTTTTTCTTAACCCATCCCATCACTGGTTTTCTAACACTTCCCCTTGTTAAAGCAAGGGAGCCACCTAGTATGAGTAAATTCAAAAAAATAATTATGGCTTACAAGGGAACCTTTCGAACTGTAAATCAAAATGCTGTACTTTTTTGATATCAATAGATAAAGCAGCATCGATTTACTCTAGAAAATTTTCGTTTTTTTGGCTAGGAATATGAAACTAAAAAGTTATGGGGCCTGAAAGTTTGGCGGTAGGTGTCTGTTAATCAAAATTAAAAAAATAAATGTGACTTAAGAAATTCTTAAAAAAATATGTATTTTTAAATTATTTTTTTAAGATTATCCCCTTGTAATTTACTCATAAATTCAAAAAAATATTCCCCTCACCCATCCACATTCTCTCAAATTGTCTTTGATTTCTTTTTGGTTGTTGTCTCCCCCCAAATTGCCCTCCTCCTTGTTTTTTATTTTGATCAAAAGTTGAAGAATTTGTAGGCCCTCCAAGTCCAGGAAGGGAAGTTGCTGCAAGTATTGTACCAAAATCTTTATTCATTTCTCTACGCATTGGTTCATCAATTCCCAAACCTTTTTTTAAAAGGAAAATAAAATTAATTTTAAATTTAAAATAAAACTTTTCCCCTAAAGAAATTCGTTCCCTTTCCTCTTTTTCTAGAATAAAATCCACTTTACTTAATTTCTGAGGTAGTGGTATTTTCCTTTTTTCGTATATTCAACCTCCCGAAAACCGAAACTTTGAACGGCCATAACTCGGCCAAAAGTGATTTTGCAGGAGAACGGATATCACTTCACAATAGAAAGTTGGGGGTCCTTTATCGAATGGTATCAAAAAATAATCAAATACGCATTTACAGAAAAGATAGTTCCTTGTTAGATTTAAACAAAGGGGTGAAGGGTTCGAACCCTTCCTGAGAAAAAGTTTTTTTTTATTTTGGTTCTTTGTATTTTTTTAAAATTTTGTTTATCAAATTATCCTCAAATAAATTTTAGAAATACAAATTTCCAAAAAATTAAAAAAAACCAGGTATTTGTGGTGTAGCATTTAAATCTTCCTCTGCTGTAATTGGAATAGGTTCTCTTTCATCATCAAAATTATGGACAGATGAAGAGCTGAACAAACCTCCAACCTTTTAAAACAAAAATAATTTTAAAATTAAAAATTCAAAAGAAACTGTAGTCATTCCAAAAACATCTTCTTGAGTATCTCCTGGACGATTTCGAGTCCAAAATTTGGTGTTGTTATCGTTTGATCCTTTAAAAATGAAAAAAAATTTTTTAAAGGAAGAGGAATTTTATGAAAAAATAGCTCCTTGAATAAGAGAGGGGATAAACGTTTCAGCCCAGAGCAGGTATCGATCTTGCCCACTACAACAGAAAACGATTAAGACTGATATGAGCTAACGAGGAAAAATAAAGCAGGATGAAATTCCCATCTAAATCTCTAGTTTCCACTAAAGACACGTTTCATAAACCAAACGAATTTAGATCGATGCAAGTCCCCCTCCTATATAAACTAGTCTTCTCCCCCTTCCATAAATATAAACTTAAGCTGTTGATGACCGGTTAATTATCGCCTGTAGCGGCTCAAATAGGGAATTTTGAGAATATTTGAGACGCCACAGGCAAAAAATTAAAAGGTCACCAATTTCAGTTCAAAAAATTTTTTTTCCAAATTTACCAGTCGCCAAAATATGTCCCATAGGATGCCATTCCAACGTCCAAATAGCCATATCATGTGCCTGTTCCAACAAAGCCAATTCTTTATCATTATTGACCAGCCAATAACCTAGAGCACCGTCACCTCCTCCACTGACAAATAAACCTTCATGGACAGGATGCCAGGCGAGGGCTAAAAAAAATTTTTTTTGAGAAAAAAAATTTCAAAAAAAAACCTGTAACTTCCTTTTTATGCCCTCTAAAGGTTTGCACTTCTCTCATCATTCTAACATCATAAAGTTTAATTACGTGATCTCTTGAACCGGTTAATAGCCAATTTCCATTTTTATTCCATTGAACAGCCATTACAGAATTTTTGTGATCATGCCTAGAAATTTGAAAAAATTATTAGAAAATTTGGAAGGTGAAAAAAATTAAATTTTTAAATAAATTCAAACGACGTAAACGAGAAAAAAATATTTTAAAACACAAAAAAAATTCAAAAAATATTCCAAACCAAGTAAAAACTCAAAGAAAAAATTATAACGAAAGGTACCGACAAAGGGGTCCGAACCAAGTTGACACTCTGTCAAAAATCCTAAACAGATACCACTACACCAAGGACGTCCCTTCGGTGAAGTTTCTCCAAAAGCATGAAAAAGCACTCACTAACGTGACTTTAAGCAAAGGACACACCTAATAAAGTACAAAAATAAAAATACACGGAAAAAAGGACAAACAGAAAAACACACAATTTTAAAATCAAAAAAAAAAATTTAAAAACTAACAAAGTCGCCAAGCACTGCCCAGTTTTTGCATCCCACAATTTCACCGGTTGTTGAGAATCTCTCGATCCAGTTGCAATCAAAGCCTTTGTAGGATGCCAATCAACAGAACGAACATCGGCTCCATGTCCTCTCAAAACTCTTTCTTCATTGCATCTAGCAAAATCCCAAACTCGAGCAGTTGCATCATCCGAGCCGGTAACTAATTTCACATCGGTGGGACAAAAACTGTAAGAAAAACAAAACAAAAAGGTTAAGTTTTATTCAAAATAAAAAAAATGGAAAATAATCCAAATAAATTTTAAAAATTTTTAAAGGCAATCCTTAAAAATTAAAAAATTTTTATTATTTTTAAACAAAAATGAGTTTTTTTTTGAGAAAATTTAAAGGAAAAATTTTTTTTTCTTACTAGGATGAAGGGAAAGGGAAGGGTAAAGGAGGAAGATTGGAAGGAGATCAGTAAAGCAATGAAAGACTGGAAGAAATAGGGAGGAAACTAGAAAAAAAAGTGAAAAAAATGAAGAGTGCTCCTCACTTTTCAAAATTTTCCTTTCATTTCGAAGAGAGAGAGAAACAAATTGGCTCAGAACATGTTTGGCTAGAAACAACCAAAACATAAAAAAATATGGAAAATGTATAAGAAATATAGGAAGTCATAAAATTCAAGAATAATTAAATTTAAGAGATAAGGGTTTCCTAAATAATTTTCTAAAAAAATAAAAAACTTTGAAGAGAAATGAAAATCTTTTTCATACAGCGGGAATCGAACACACCCCATATTACAGGGGAAATCTAAGACAGAACCCACTACACCACAAAAATTATTAAAAGAAAAATAGAGTGAAACTAAAGAATCGATTTATAACTGCTAAAAATTAAAAGAATATTTAAATCTAAAAAAAGGTTGAATTGAACAAAATACGAAAAATATTAAACCCAAAAAAATAAATAATAAAAAAATTTTATTTTTTAAGGATTGCCATATGTAAAAAATCTAAAAAATATTTATCAATTGTTGAAGATTTTTAACCTTATAAAAATTCGAAATTTAAATTTTCTTTATTTTTAGCAAAATTAAATTTTTAAAAACCTTATTAATTTACACATATTTTTTTTATTATTATACCCAATTATTAAATTTTTAATAATTTATTTAATTTTTAGAAATAAACTCTTTTCCTTATTTATTTGTTCATACACAAACAATTTACTTTCTTTATTTAATTCAAAAATTTTACTACTGACGTAAAAAGCAAAATAAACTAAATTTTTGTCTACCTTCCTTCTAATTTTATCTTTCTACTCATTTTTATTTTTTTTACAGAACAAAAACTTGTCAAAACTCAAAAAAATAATTTAGATTAGAAAATTGACATTTCATCCCAAAAAATCTTTAATCAATTTTTTGCAAAAACAGACTCTCAATTTAAATTTCGATTTTATTTTCATTTTCTTTATTTTAATATGTTTCATTAAAAAATTTTTTTAACCCTCAAAAAGGTGTGAATCATTATAACCCCTAATTTTGAAAAAAGAAAAATTACTTCAACATTTAATATATTTACCGCAATCAAGGCAAAAATAAATTAGAGAAGATTTTTTAGAGAGGTTTGTGTGTGTCAATATTATCAACAAAAAAATTTTTTTTTATTGCTGACAAAATTTTTTTTTGAAAAAAAGTTGAGAGAAGAGAACCTTAATGAACGTATTGGCTCGTCCTTGTGCGCTTGAAACATGTGAACATTGTTGAAATTTGGCTGCCAATATTTAACAAAACCATCGTGATCAGCTGAAGCAAGCCATTGATCATTATGTGACCATTTCATTGCACGAATAGCAACATCGTGGGCCTTGAAAAAAATATATAAAATTAAAAATTATTAAAAGAAAATATAATTTAGAAAGTTAATGACACAAGAGGGTAGACACCCTTGTACTGCCGCCGAAAATTTTTATTATTTTGGCGAGGAAGATGTTCCGTGAAAGCGAGATGTGGGTGTCACGGAACAACATCGTCCGTTCACGGAACAACCTTCCCGCTAAAATAATAAAATTTTTATTGACGGACAATGGCCTGCTCTTGACGAAAGAAGGTGTCGGACCAAGCCAAACTAACCAATTAGAACTGACTCTAATTGAAAGTTATGTTTAAAAATTGAATCGCTGAGGGAAAAATTTAGTTTATAAAATTTTTTTAACCTTCCCTATAAAAATAGCTATACAGGTGTAAAAATCTTACAATTAACTGATATTAATAAAATTAGTCTAATGAATAAAAAATGTTAGCTAGAACAAATAAAAGGTTCAGTGACGTAAATTCCATCAAGATATTGTTCCATTCCATCAAAGAACAATATACATAACTATAAATTCGTTCAAAATTTTAGTCAATTCTCGATAGTATCTGAACACGAAAATTTTGAAGGATATACCCAAAAAGCAATTCGTAGCGGATTAGGAATGTCCTACTATTCAAATTAAGTTCCATGACCGGTACAAAAAATAAAAAAGCCTTTATACCACCAAACCTCATAAACAAAAATATTAAAAAAAACCTGTAATATAGTTTCAAAATTAAAAGCAGTTCCATTCCACAAAGTAAATTCTCCAGAGGAAGCTCCAGTAATTAAACGTTTTCCTTCTGGCGTCCAACAAAGAGAATAAACTGGACATTTAACTTTATTCATTGCAGAGCGTACAAATTTAGTTAAAACACAATCAACAGGAATATCTGGCATTGAAGCAGGGGGAAGAACATAATTTTGATAGAGAATATCTGGTTGAGTAACTGTTCGATTAAAACGAGAATGTTGCCATAAACGACCCTTTAAAAAGAAATTTTTAGAAAATGAGGAGATTAAAAAGAAAAACAAAACCCTGTGGACTAAGGTTGTCGGATAGTTGGAAATCTTCGGATCCGATATCCGAACCGAAAATTTCCGGATATCCGGCCTTTTTACAGATCCGGATCCGACAACCTTACTGTGGACCATTAACAAGGAATCGAGCAATTTAAGTAAATTGAAAGGACTGATTAAAGGAAGAAAGGAAAAGAAGACGCAAAAATGAAAAATCGTGAATTTATTGAGTGAAAGAAAACTAACAGTTCAAAAACAAAGGACCCATTAGACTTGTAAGTAGGATTGCTCGAACTAATCGAAACCCCGATCATTTTTAGGACAAAAAACGAACAAGGGAAAATTTGAGAAAGCTAAATAAACGCTTCTCAAAAATTATGATAACCGACATGTTCAATAGGAAAATTAACATAAAAACACAACGAAAATCGATTAATAATAAATATACTAAAGGTAAGAACAGGCATGTAAACTAATTGTAATTATTACCCGCAAGTCAGAACTGGAAAAAGAAAAACCATAAAAGGAGTAAATATTGGGAATGAACAGGGAACGCCTTAAACTTGATGGCCCCGTACAAATAAGTTACCCCATGTTAAGATTTAAAAATTTAAAAACCTCAACGTGGTTAAGCACATTAGCAACATAATCAATATGTTTTCTGACATTCGCAACATTTTTTCTCAATCTTCTACCAGGACCTTCAGGTATATCATCAATTGGACGGTTCTAAAAAATACAAAAAATGAACTCATCCTTTCCTTAAATTTCAAAACCGTTGCAGCTTTAAATCGAAACGCTTGTTTTGATTGTGTAGGTTGGGTTGAAGCAAAATCAAATTTTAAAGGAGACTCATCTTGAGGGTCTACTGATTTTATCACAGGGCTGGATTCGGCTGGTGGAGCTTAAATTTAAAAGAGAATCTAATTAATATTATCAAAAATTAAAAAAACCTTCCATTGAAGTCGAAGCTCGTTGCTGAAATGCTTGTTGGTGCATATGTGGAGTTGAAAATGTAGCAAGCATATCAAAACAATAGCTTAAAATTTGGACTGAAAAATTTTTAAAAATATAGTAAAGAAAGGTAGATACATGTCGAAAAAAAATTTCGAGAGAGTTGATTAAAATCAAATTTATTGTTAGGGTACAACCCAAGTAGGCGCGCGGCCATAACGGCGCAAAGCGATAATTCACTTCAAGAATTCCGAATCTCACCAAATTTAGTATTAAACGATATCTCTCATCGAGCTAAAGAGATTGGTACCAAAATCGTTAAGGTTCAGAAATTTTCCAGCTAGTTATGGCTTTGTGCCTACTTTGCCATGCGCCTAATTGGGCGTGTCCCAAATTAAAAATGATTTAACGAGGTTTTGATAAACTCTGTTTTACTTTATTTGGGAACTATAGCTACTTGATGAAATTTTGTGTATCACGAATACAAAATAAAAATACCTAAACAGGATTGTAAAGCAAAAATCGTAAAGGTTTGGTTTCGAACAAAACCAAAAATGAAATGGATTTTTAAATTACCGCTGTGTTTAATATTATTTCTGGCGTTCTGTCATTTTTAAATATTTTACTATAAAAGGTGAAATCTTTCTCTTCAAACTTTTTTGGAGGAATTCTCTTTTAAAATTTTTTATTTTGTTAATTTGCAGACAAAAGATTTTAGGAAAAAGCACAATATTCTGAGAAATTTTAAGCAACAACAATGCATTTGTCTTTAGCTAAAGTTGTTGCTATTAAAGAGCCGCCTCAATATGATCGACGACAAGGATTTGTGCCTAGAACGCAAGATGATTTTGGTGATGGAGGGGCTTTTCCAGAGATACATATTGCTCAGTTTCCAATCGGTTAGCTTCTTTGATTACGTTTTTGAAAAATTTATTTAATTTAGGTATGGGCGCGGATAAGCCCGGCACTGGGGCAAAGAACACAGTTGCGCTTCAGTTTGACTCTGAGGGCAAACTTCGATTTGATGAGCTTACACGTCTTGGACATGGGAAAGACAAGGTTTCTTAAATACTACCTTTTATAACAGAACTTCTGTTTAGATTGTCCATTCCCGTCTTTCTGATATGAAATCTAAACATATTGATGATGAAGATGAAACTTTCAAGAAACCAACAGATTCAGAGATACATGAAACAACTGAAGCAACTCGTGCTTCCTTAGAGAAAATTACAGCTGTTAAGGTTTGCTTTTATTCAGGTGAAATTCTCTAATTCTTTTTTAGATCGCAGCAGCATTACCAGTCCAGCATGCAAAGAAAACAGCGCCAGCACAATTTATTCGCTACACTCCGAGTCAGCAGGCTGGTTTTCATACAAGTGGAGCACAACAAAGAATTATTCGTTTGGTTGAAGAGCAGAAGGATCCAATGGAGCCACCACGCTTTCAGTTAGCTTTTAAATTTTAGGCGAAATTTATGAGATCGGTCCAAATGTACAGAGGGCCTGATTCGCCTCAGATTTGTAAATTCGTTTAATAGATGATTTTCAAAATATGATTCGATTTAACTAGTCAAATACTTCTAATCATACCCCTTTATCTTGATATTAGGCCTAGCTGTACATCGTGTTGTGAACAAATTATGAATTTTATTTTCAGAATAAACCAGAAAATACCTCGTGGCCCGCCTTCTCCTCCTGCGCCAGTGTTGCATTCACCTCCTAGAAAGGTTTAAATATCTGAAAAATATTTTATGAATTATTTTTCAGGTCACCACTAAAGAACAGGCTGACTGGAAAATTCCCCCTTGTGTCTCAAATTGGAAAAACCCAAAAGGTTACACTGTTGCTTTGGACAAACGTTTGGCTGCTGATGGACGTGGATTGCAACAAGTTCACATTAATGAGGGTTTTGCTAAATTTGCCGAAGCTCTTTCAATTGCTGAACGGAAAGCGAGAGAATCAGTCGAAACTAGGGCTCAGATGGAACGACTAATTGCACAAAACAAGAAGACTGAGCAAGAAAAGAGAATGAGAGAAATGGCACAAAGTGCCAGAATTCAACGTTCTCAAGCTCTACGAAAAGCTGAAGCTGATGAAGATCAAAAATTAATGGAAGAGGCAAAGGAAAGGGAAGCTATTCGACGTGATAGAGTTGAAGATCACCGAAAAGAAAGGAATATTGCCCGTAGTAGACCTGACAAATTGGAAAAGTTGAAACGGGATAAGGTTTTCTTATCTTTGAAAAATGTGTTTTAAATTCGATTTTCAGGATCGTGATATTTCCGAAAAAATTGCACTTGGTCTTCCTGATTCACGTGCGCGGACGACTACCGGTACACAGTTTGACTCGCGTCTCTTTAATCAAAACGCGGTGCTTTTTTATTTTTAATTGGGGAAACATAAATTGATTTTGGAAAGGGAAACGTGCTCATAACATTTGCTCATTATTCTCGTTATAGGGAATTTACAGTGGAGGTATTGATGACGAGACTTACACAGCATATGACAAACCTTGGCGTCCACAAGATAATGTTCAACAACATATTTATCGACCAAGTATTCAATTTTTAAAGATTTTTTTGTTGATTAAAAAATTTATTTTTGTAGGAAAAGATGTTGATAGTGGTATTTATGGGGCTGATTTGGACAAAATAATCAATACAAGTCGTTTTGTACCAGACAAAGGTTTCTCTGGAACTGAAGGGGAAGGAAGTGGTGCCCCTAGAGGAAGTGGACCTGTTCAGGTTAATATTGAATTATCTTTTCTAAAATTCCTTAAATTTTTTCAGTTTGAACGAGAAGAGGAAGACATTTTCGGATTGGGCGAATTATTGCAAACAAGTTCAACTGCAAAAGTTTCATTAGCATCTAAGAGGAAGTTGTCAGACGAGAGGGATGGGAAAGAAAATATTAAAAGAAGTCGTAAATGAGTATTATTTTTTAATTTATTTTTTGCAACTTTAAGTCATTAGAACATTTAGTGCTCAATAAAATTTTTGAATTTTTGATCAAAATAAGCTGCATTTGTCTCCTTATACATTTTTCCCATTTTACAATTGTCGTGTCCCCATTTTCCCTGGGAGGAAGGGCGGCGTCTATGAACTTCATAAAAAGACTGCGAATATTCACAGGCCAAATATTCGCGAATAATTATTGATTTTTAGATAGTAAATTATGAAATTTCTAGTTCATTTTCTTTACTTTAAAAAAGGTTTAGCCTTTATTTTCAAATCTATTTTAATAAATATAGTTAACTTTTTCTTAAATTTTTAGATTGAATTCATTAACATTGAAAATGTCCTTCAAGCTTAGAGAGTGAGTTTACAGTTGTTTAATAAATTTATTTTTTCATTTTTTAGTATTTTGCCATCCCCCGTTAATGTTCAACAACCAAATGCCGAACTTTACGCTAACGATCCTTGGTTTAAAGGAAGAGAAGATGCTTTTCATGACAAGTTTGCTAAAGTTGTTGCTATTAAAGAGCCGCCTCCATACGGTCGACGACAAGGATTTGTGCCTAGAACGCAAGATGATTTTGGGGATGGAGGGGCTTTTCCAGAGATACATATTGCTCAGTTTCCAATCGGTTAGCTTTTTCGACTTTGTCTTTAGAACAGTTTATCCCTTTTAGGTATGGGCGCTGATAAGCCCGGCACTGGTGCAAAGAACACAGTTGCGCTTCAGTTTGACTCTGAGGGCAAACTTCGATTTGATGAGCTTACACGTCTTGGACATGGGAAAGACAAGGTTTCTTAAATACTACCTTTTATAACAGAACTTCTGTTTAGATTGTCCATTCCCGTCTTTCTGATATGAAATCTAAACATATTGATGATGAAGATGAAAGTTTCAAAAAACCAACAGATGAGGAAATACATGAAACAACCGAAACAACGCGTGCTGCTTTGGAAAAAATTACAACAACAAAGGTTCTCTTTAATTTAAGGAATTTAGATTGGATTTATTTTTAGGTGGCAGCAGCATTACCAGTTCAACATGCAAAAAAGACAGCGCCTGCACAATTTATTCGTTACACTCCTAGCCAACAATCAGGCCTCCACGCAAGTGGAGCACAACAAAGAATTATTCGTTTGGTTGAAGAGCAGAAGGATCCAATGGAGCCGCCACGTTTTCAGTTAGTTTTCCTACAAAATATTAGAGATATATTGGCGAGGTCATCCCGATGTACTGAGAGCCCAATGTTTTAGTTCAGTCTTACCTCGGCTTTACTGTACATTGAAGGGGACCAAAATTACTCGAGGGCTGTCACTCCATTCCTGTGCTTTCTTTATTCTTTATGTACCTAGATTAATATTATTATTTTTCAGAATCAACCAAAAGATTCCTCGTGCCCCGCCTTCTCCGCCTGCTCCAGTAATGCACTCACCCACTCGAAAGGTTTGATGATTTTCCAGGTCACCGCTAAGAAAATTATTTTTCAGGTCACCGCTAAAGAACAGGCTGACTGGAAAATTCCTCCGTGTGTCTCAAATTGGAAAAACCCAAAAGGTTACACTGTTGCTTTGGACAAACGTTTGGCTGCTGATGGACGCGGATTACAACAAGTTCACATTAATGAGGGCTTTGCCAAATTTGCTGAAGCTCTTTCAATTGCTGAACGGAAAGCGAGAGAATCAGTCGAAACTAGGGCTCAAATGGAACGCTTAATTGCCCAAAATAAGAAGACTGAACAAGAAAAGAGAATGAGAGAAATGGCACAAAGTGCCAGAATTCAACGTTCTCAAGCTCTACGAAAAGCTGAAGCCGATGAAGATCAAAAATTAATGGAAGAAGCAAAGGAAAGGGAAGCTATTCGACGTGATAGAGTTGAGGATCACCGAAAAGAGAGGAATATTGCCCGTAGTAGACCTGACAAATTGGAAAAACTGAAACGGGATAAGGTTTTTTTATCTTTGAAAAATGTATTTCAAATTCTAATTTTCAGGATCGTGACATTTCCGAAAAAATTGCACTTGGCCTTCCTGATTCACGTGCACGAGCGTCTGGTGAGACACAATTTGATGCTCGTCTATTCAATCAAACTGGGGTTTGTTTTTGGAAATAATTGTTGATGGTTTTAATAGGGGGCAGGGAAATAAATTTTTGAAAACGTAGACATATTAGTGATTCTCTGCAGAAAAAAACGCGGAATAGGTAAACGTGCGTTGGATCGGGAATTATCTCGGGATCGGGATGCCCTAGCATCACTAACACATATCTTTATAAGAATATTAACAAATAAAAAAAGATCCGATTTCACGTGGGACATCTCTACTTACCAGAGTCAATAAGCATTGGGTTGCATTTATGGTGGTTTCTAAATAATTTCGGTTCATAATCCGGCTATCCGAATGACATTTCAGGATCCGTTTCCCTTCTAAACACTTCTCCTTGGACCTAAACCCTTCTTATAACATCGCTTATTTATTTTTTTACTAAAGGGACTTGACAGTGGTGGTATTGATGACGAAACTTACACAGCATATGACAAACCTTGGCGTCCACAAGATAATGTTCAACAACATATTTATCGACCAAGTATTAAATTTTTAAAGATTTTTTTGTTTTAAAAATTTATTTTTATAGGAAAAGATGTTGATAGTGGTATTTATGGAGCTGATTTGGACAAAATAATCAATACAAGTCGTTTTGTACCAGACAAAGGCTTCTCTGGAACTGAAGGGGAAGGAAGTGGTGCCCCTAGAGGAAGTGGGCCTGTTCAGGTTAACAGTTATTATTTTTTATTTGGTGGAGAAATGCCCGGAATTGACTTTGAATAAAATTTTTGTTCAAAGTCTAGCCTGGTTCTTTCTTTTCAATTTTACTTTTTGCCAGTTTAAAAATTCATTAATTTTTCAGTTTGAACGGGAGGAGGAAGATATTTTTGGATTGGGTGAATTATTGCAAACAAGTTCATCAGCTAATACAGCTTCTTCATCTTCAAAACGCAAAGCACAAGATGAAGGAAGTGCTAAAAGAAGTAGAAAATAATTATTGGAAATCAATACAATATTTTTCGTAAATTCCTCATTTTCTATCGATTTTATTTCACAATATTTTGGAAGAGAAAATAAATTTTGGAAAGATTTTTTGACAAATATAAAGGATGGATATTGAATTGACCCTTAATTTTTTATCTAACTCAAATTTATATTTCTTTTATATCCTTCAGTTTGAATGGATTCGTTTGTAAAATGGATGGTGAAGAAAATTACTGATGTTAGCGGTATTGATGAGAAAAAGGTTTTTTTTAGATAATTTCTAATTTGATGAGAATCTATTCTATCACATAGAAAGTCTAATAGTTGTTCTGTTAAAATCACGTTGGGATTGTGAAAAGAAATTATTTTGGTGACTAGGAGGTTCGGTAGAATTCCGTCATATCTCCAGGAAACTGATTTGGACAAAAGATATATTCGAAAAAGCTCACCGAGCTGAATCGAATGACACCAAAATTAGTTTCGGGACTCACCTATAGTTTGAGATAGGTCGCCGAAAATTAAAAAAAACCATAGGGTGGACCAAACACTTTTTTGGAGTGAAAAATTCGATCTTACAAATGATAGCTCATTCGAAAGAGTTCCTCGAGCTTAATCGCGGACTTGGGGGGGGGGGGGGTGGGGACACCAAAATCAATGAATTCGATCTTATAAAATTTAAATTTTTCTGATCGTTATAAAATTAAAAAAAATTGTTTAGAAAAAATGTGCAGAAATCGAGGACGCTCAAAAAATCCGAATAGACTCTTCCCCACTTCACTGCCCTGTTTGTTTATCTGTCTTCTTTAAATCACCAGAAATTCTTCCATGTGGACATTCTTTTTGTTTTAAATGTATAGATTCTGTTAGAAAGAGTTGTGTTCAGTTAAATAGACAAAGACAAGTTTGCCTTTTAATTTTTTTATTGTTAAAAATTATTTGAAATTTTAATTTTTGACTCGTCTTAGAAATTTAAATTTTTACTATTTATGACTCTTTTTTCGGGAACTAGGGCTTGTAATGTTATTTTCTCAATTTACATTGACTGTGTAGCCTTAGACACGCTTGATTTGTAATTTTAGGGTTCGACTCACTGCCGGGAATTGTTGAAGTTTGCTTTAGTTTAGTCCTTGTATAGCCTCATTTGTCATATCCTTAAGTGCGTGTCCTCAATTGTCGCATTAATATTTTTAGACATATTTGGGACATTCTTCATTCAACAAAAATTTTTGATTTTTCCAGGCCCCTTTCAAAAACACATTTGAATGTCCTCTTTGCCGTTTCAATGTTCCCTTAAATGCAAAAAAGACTAGAAATTATGCATTGGAAGCTATTCTTGATTCACTCGAAGTTTATGATGAAGGAAGTAGTGAAATGGAAATAAATGATAGTATTGCTGCGTTACAATATGCGGTAAAAAAGTTTTGTAAGAAGTTTTAAAAAGGGTAAAAATAAGAAAATTTGAGACGGGTACAGCCCTAAACGGCGCGCGGCGAGACATATTTTATAACTTGCTAGAATATGTCTGGCCCTTATCAATTTTGGTACCAATTTACTTAGCTCGTTGAGAGGAATCGTCTAAACTAAATTTGCTGAGATTCGGATGGAGTCGTTATGGCCGCGCGTTGTTTTGGGCGTGTCCGGCTAGGGTTCACCTTAGCAACACACTGAAAGTGATGTTTTTCTAGTGTAAAAAGATGCGCTGAGTTAAAAAAACACTATAAAAGTACTCAAAACGGTGCTCGAAGGCATTTTTTCCCGGATTTTCAGACCCCTGAAAATCGAAAACCAAAGGGGGGACCAAGCTGATTTTTGGGGTCAAAAATTCGAATAGACGAATTATACCTCATTCGAAAGAGCTCGACGAGCTGAGTTGAATGACACCAAAATCAACGAAATCTGACATGATTTGACAAAGTTATGACCGTTTGTTTTTACCCCTTCCACAAGGTTTTCGCGGAAAAAAGTTTTTGCCGCTGCGGAGGAAGCCGGGCATGTCGAGCGGAACGACGGCCGCCGCTTCGCTACGGTCGCCGCGAGCGCAGCGAGCACGACCGCAGCGAAGCACGGCCATCGTGTAGCGAAGACCATGCCCGGCCTACCCTCCGTAGCAGCACAAAAACAGTTTTTCCAGCGAAGATTCTGTTGGTCATAACTTTGTCAAAAATCATCCAATCGAGCTGATTTTGATGCCATTCAACTCAGCTCGTCGAGCCCTTTCGAATAAGCTATTATTTGTATATTCGAATTTTTAAACCCCAAAAACAGCTTACGCCCCCTGACCATTTCGAGCCCGATGAATTTTTTTAATCTTCAAAAAAATGCCTTGGAGCACCGTTTTGAGACCTTTTATAGTGTTTTTTGAACTCAGCGCATTTTATTACCCTAGAAAAACGTGGTTTTTGTTGTGTTGCTAAGGTGAACCCTTACCGCGTGTCCCATCTGAGACGTTTTTCAGTATTTTGTCATTTTTGGTGTAGTCGGATAATTTTAGGTTCACGTATTTTGCAAGGTAGGAAGTTCGACCCCTTTTCTTGAAAAAACATTTTATTTGAGTATATAGATTGTCTGTTTTAAAATTTAATTCATAATGGCAATATACACAAAATGCCATTTTTTGTTCCTTTTGGCTTAGTGGGATAATGCTGAATTTTTTGTTTAAATAGGGTGAAGGTTCGAACCCTTTCGTGTTCAAAATTTTTTTATTACAAAGTTAAGTTAATTTAATCATTAAAAATTCAATATAGACAAAATATCCTTACCAAATAAATTTTCTTTAATTAAAATTTTGAAGAATAAACGACTTAAAGCCGAAAAACAAGAACAGCAACAAACAATTGGAGAATTAAATAACCAATTAGAATATGCTAGAAAGACAATAATTCGAATGATTACTTTATTTGGTTTAATTGGAATTGCTTTGGTGGCTGGGTTATTGGCAAAAGAAGTGTGGAAATTTTTTTGAAACTTCTAAAATTAATTATTTTTAAAATTATTTTAACGTTATTTTAAAATAAAATTAAATGGACAAATATTTTTTTGGAGAATTTTCAAGACCGCAATTTTTCCTAGACTTAAGACCAAGACTTGACCCAAAGACTCAAGACCAAAAACCTCCAAAATTCTCAGAATTTGCGCCTGCGGCGCATTTGAATGTATAAAATATGTATATTTCTCTAAAAATCTCTTCAATTTAAATATTTTTAAAATTCTTTAGTTTTAATAAAATTAAAATTAAAACAAATTTTCTTCAATTTATCGACATTTGTTTAAAATAAAAACAATTTAATGATAAATATCAGAAAATAAAGTCAATAAAATAAATTTAGTGTTTCCTACCAAGACCGCTAAATCGGCCTCATTGAACACTTGTTGCCAGTAATATACTGGATGTTTTTGTGTGACTTGTTCAGAAAATTTAAATTAGAGACAGAAATTTCTTGTTTAATTTCTATTTCTAATTTAAATTTTTGCCAGATTTTTGAAACTGTCTTTGTGAAACATTTACCTCTTAGTATTGAAAAGTTATAATTTTTTAGTATTTCTAGTAGAGATCGGTCTGGAACCAGTCTGGATTTTTCCTGGATCCAGTCCAGGTCAATAACCCAAAATCCAGAGTCCAGACCCAAACGATTTTTATGTCTGGATTTCCTGGATTAAATCTGGCTTCTTGCTCCTTCAAATTTAACAAAATTTTTAGCGCCTAGAAATTAAAGAAATTTGGCTAAATGTGTTCTTCCATATCTTTTCAAATCCTCCTATACCCTTCAAATCCCTTCATATATTGGCCTTCTAAAATCCTATTCCCCCGTAATCCTCTGATATCCCTCAAATATCTCAAGATCTCTTAGATTACTTAATCCTCTGATACCAGGGTGACCCTTTCAGCATATTTATAGAGGATTTTGCCTTTTCTCTCTATTTTCTACATTTGCCCTATTTTCCCTTATTTTTATCATTATGTAATACTTTTAAAAGTTTTGGCATTTTGTAAATAAAATAGAAAAAAGGCGCAGAAAAGGAATTTGACCAGTCCCCAACCAACCAATCCTCCCCTAGTTTTGACCATTTTCTACCTATTTTCCCCCTATCTTTGAAATAATCCAGAAATCAAGGCAGGATCCAGATAAAAAATCCTGGATTTTTTCTGGATTTGGATTTTTCCTGGATCCAGATAAAAAATCCTGTCCAGGTTACTAACCTAAATCCTGATCCAGGATTTCTGAAATACCATCTCTATGGCTCTTATAAAGGAATTAATTCACTGACATTTGATAAATCTCAGCAGGATTGCTTTAGAAATATTTGATTGAAATAATTCAAAAATCTGGCTATTCAAATTTAAATACTTTTAAAAAAAGCCATAAATGACATCTCTAGCCAATATCTTCTTCAGTAATTTCCTTGATATCCACCATAACCACTTCCATGTCCTGGGTCATACTTTTGACCATCACCATAACCCGTTTGGTATCCCGAGTCATGATGATGTCCTCCACCTTGGCCACCTTGATATGCAGCGTCATAATTTTGTCCTTCACCATGACCACTTCCATATCCTGAGCCATAATTATGTCCTCCACCTCGGCCACCTTGGTTTTTTGAATGGCGTCCTCCGCTATGACCACCTTGATGTCCATATCCCGCAATTTGATGAGATTGTGATTTTTTACTGCTGATTTGTCGACAATATTCACGTATCTTGAATTGTTGTTTATTGAATTAATAATATTTAAATGCTCAAAAATAAATGATGATAATTTGTTATAGGATTTTTAGGTTTAAACTCTTAAATACCGTAAATATGCTCGAATAATTACCCTGGGTAATTATTATTTCGACGTCTCGCTGGAGGGGTAAATTATTCGGTAATCTCCCTTTTCCCCTTCATCAATAAATAGTAAGGAAGATTGTCAATTCGAGCCAGTTTAAGTGAGGAAAAATACGAAACCGGCATCTCATTCTGTAAATAAACGTTTTTAGCCTATTGTCAATTTAATTACCATATTTCCGAAAATAGAACCCCATGGGGCTCTATTTTTCAACTACCCTCCAGAGTGGGGTTCTATTTTCGGAAATACGGTATTCGTGTTTTAATTTATTTGCATTGTTAATTATTTTTTCCCACAAGAATATAGGTAGTAAAAACTTGCATGGATTGTTATCGGAAGGTGTTTCTGTGGCAGATATTGATTATATTTAACATAATCTCCATGGATCTTCAGGTAATTCCCAAATAAATTTTTCCTGTATTCCTCATATTCTTTATCAATCAAAAAAGGATTTATGAGGCGTTCCTCAAGTTTTCGTTGAACATTTTCGTCAAGCCCATTAAAGTACAGATGGAAGTGCTCAAATTCGTTTTTTTCTCCTGGAACTATGCAAGCTTTTTTAAACTGTTTACAATCTTCAGCAGTTATTTCTTCATTTAAAACTAAAAATAATAATTATTGGATTAGTTTCTGAAAAACACACTTCGAAAAAATTATATTATGATTTAAATTAAATAAATTTTTGATAAAATTTTCTACATTGGAGTTGTATATTTAGTTTTTAGCTAAGAATTTTAAACTGGAATTTTTGTAAATTTTTCCTCTCGTTGGAAATAACTTTTGGAAAGTGGATGTAAGTAGTTAACCATACCATTTTGTATCCCTTTTTTACCGCACTTTCTTAAAGGTTTTGGACGGTGCCCGCCCCTTTTTCTTTGATCCCTTTACCGAAACAAAGTGGTATGGTTAACTACTGTATACTTATGGATGTATACTTATGGGACACATATTTAACAAATAAATACCTGCAACTTTTGATAGAATGATTATGCTGCATTCGCTTAATCAAATAAACAATTTGCATTTTCACATGCAAATATAAAGTTGACCCATTTCTAATTATAAAGGTCTCCCGACATTCCCAACCAATTCTTGACTCTTATCTTTGTTGTTCACTTTCCGTATAAATATTGACCCTTAAATTGTTCTATAATACCCCTGCCTTTTCCTCATTATCAGATTTGGCCTAGCCATTTCTCTTCCTTATTATTTTATCCCATATTTATATGGAGAATAAATTAAATGGAATAAAGAAATATTTAAATAATGTAATTCAGTTTAATAGAAGTCCCCAGAATAGTAGAACCCGAGTTAAGCTATATAAATCCCAAATATAGCAGATTAAAATTTTTTCAAAATTAAAAAAAATTTTCATTCAAATCCGTTAACAATTTACGGACTTAAGCCACAAAATATCGGTGGATGTATATTTTTGGGACAGTGTAGTTTTCAGGTTTTCAATTTCCGTAAAATTTATTTTAACTCTAGAGAAATAAAATATCCTACCAACGTATTGGTAAATCTTAAAGTCTACATTCTCTTTGTCAATATTTTCGTTTTCTTCTGAAACCATTGACGTAGGTAGATAATTTGCATTTTCGGTTGTTTCAAGTGAAACTCCCTCATTCTTTTTATAAAATTTTTTTCTCATCATTTCTAATATCCATTCGTTTGCCTTTGCTTCAAAAAGGTCATAAGCCTTCATATATTTCAAAAGTGAAACTGAAACATTCATTCCCCTTAAAAATATTATTTCTGTTCAATTAGATTATATTACATTGTGTAATGAAAAGAAAGATCCAGCTGCCTAGCATTTAAAACGCTCACTAGGCGGGGGTTTAAGAACTATTAAAAGAGAAGGTGAAAGCAGCGTCCCGTTAGCTCAGTTAGTAAAGCACCTGTACGTGGTGAGCGAAGGCGCCTAGCAATAACTGCTAGGAGGTCGCAGGATCGAAGCCTGCCCGGGATTAAACTTTTACCTCGCTCTTACTATTATTAGATTTATTTAAAAAAAGTTTTTAAATCAGGGAGCGGATCTCGAATTTTTAAACATTTTTTTGTAATGTTCAAAAATTCGACATTTTTCGACATTTTGATTTTTCTGCTTTACAGAAAAATTCAATTTAAACTTTATTTGTAACTAAAATCGTCATTTTATAAATATAAAAATTTCCTGGCTCCTCTAGCTCAAAAAATCTACTTTATTGCGCCTAAAGGACATTTTGAGGATTTTGGAAGGTCGCAAGAGAAAAATGACATTTTATTATAAAAGTGCAATAAAATATAAAAAATCCTCTATTCTTCAAAATACCAAAAAGAATCCGCAAATCCGCATTTTTAAAAATAATCTTATCGACCTATCAGAAAATCACAAAATAATGAAGACCGCAAATATGTATCCGAACCTTGTTTAAAATTATCGTGAAAATATAAATAAAACCTACGGATTAAACCGCTCAACCAAGTTGTCATAGTATTTATTTGTACTATGAAATTCAAAAAATGAACGGATGAACTTTCGGGCAAAAACAAAAAGGCCAAACGTTATGCGGTAATTTCTTTCATAGTTTGATATTTCTGCTGGACAGAGAAAATCATTATACACACCAATAACCTTTTGAAATAATTTTTATAAATCATTAATAGGGCTGTCAAAAATATGGATGAAAAACCCTCTAACTGACCACTGTCTTTTTAATTTTAACTCATCACTCATTCGAGCAGACACGCAGAATTTATGAGTTAATTAGAGGAAATTGGCGGGAAACTTTGGGGGGAAATGCCCGCCAATTTCCTCTAATTACTAGAGGTCGGCAAAATCGCATTTCCGGGAACCCGAGTCGGGATTTTTTTTCTTGACCGATGCCAGGACGGCATCCCGAGGGATAAATCCCGAAAAAATCCCGGATCCCGAATAATCCAGAAAATCACAAAAATCCGGGATCCCGGAAAATCCCGTCGGGATCCGGTCCCGCGCCGACCTCTACTAATTACTTCATAAATTCTGCGTGTCTATTTGAATGAGCGATGAGTTGAACGCATAAAGACTGTGGTCAGTTATGGTCGGTTAGAGGGTTTTTCATCCATATTTTTGACAGCCCTAGTCATTAAATTGTGTATTCACCATTTTAATTTTATCGCAAGCTACACCGTGGCAATAAAAATCTATAATTTGTTCTAAACTAGATTGTTCATATTCTTCTAATATTTCGATTGTTATACTCTCCAATATTACAATAAGAGAATATAATTCCGTGAGCGAAAAAAAGCTTGGAAATTCTTTATTTCCAACAAATGTTGTCTGAAATCCCTGAACCATTCCTTGCAATTCTGAAGCATCTCCTTTCATCAATTGCTTTCCTTTTCCTAAATTTTTAATTTTAAATTCTAATTTTTATTCAAAAAGATTTTTGTAGGATTTTCCAGCCTAAGATATTTATTTTTAAAGACTTACCGCGATCCATTCCATCCGTAAATTGTATTTTAAATTGGCTTATCACAAAATAAAATAACAAAAACAAAAGGAATTTTTTATTTTTTGAAAACTTTAAGGGCTTTCTGTAGAAAGAAAAACTTTGAAATTCAGACGAAAATAGCATTAAACTACATTAAAAGATAGCTAATAAATATACCCTGCTGTTACTTAATGTAAAAATTGAGGTCCTACTAAGGTCCTATGTACTAACTTAAGTGGAATTGAAGAGATTAAATTGCCGAAGTAGAAAAAATGACATTATCACAACATTGTTGTAGATTCAAAAATAACTGAATCTCATGCAACCCAAACATAACTCAGGGTTTCGAAATGTGCGGATTTTTCCTCATTTTGTGTTTTTTTGATAAGGCGCAGAGGATTATTTTAAAAATGCGAATTTACAAATTTTTGATATAAAATGCAGATTTTTTCGATCAAATTTGCGGATTTTTAAAAATTCGAGATCAAAACCCTTACATGACTCAAAGAAAATTTTGATGACTTTCACTTAATAATAATGAAAATTTAAATTGAGCGAATTTATATTTGAATTTTTTCCTTTAAGTTTTCTAAATAAATGATCATATATGGTGTGTATACTCCGAAACTTTCTCTGGACGGGGGTCAGGGTTTTCAATTTTCGGATCGGTATCCGGTTTGGGGAAATGTGAGAAAAATTTTCAGGAACTGAGTCGGTGTATAACTTTTTTTGAGCAAATTCTGGTTGAAATATTGCTGCATTAATCCGCATTTATGAGCTAAAGCAGAGATAACCTTTAACAGTTTTATTTTTGAAAATATAATTTTACCCTTTTATTTTTATTACAGGTATATTAATAAAAATGCCCCCAAAACACTAAAATTTTTTAAGAATTTATATTTTTGAGAAAGAAATATTATGAATGGGTAATATTATTCATTTGTAGGTTTAAATACTAGTAGCATTTATCAGCAAAACCGCTCACGCAATGATTTCTCAATCATGATTAGCCCAAACATAAGTCTGAAAACGAAGAAAAATTCCTTTTTGTTCGATCTCTACTTTTATGAACTCTGTCAACAATTCCTTTTTCTTCGACTCTCTCCTTTTATAAAAACTTGCACTTTTCATCCACCTCGTGAAACGATTCATGTGACGCTTCATGTGCCTTCATTGACTCCCTCCTTTTACAAAAGCCTGACCTTTCCATCCGCTTCATGTGACAAAGAAAAATTCACTTTTCTACGATTTCTACTTTTATGAGCTGTCAGCAATTTTATAAAAACATGCCCTCTTCATTCACATGTGAAGCTTCATATGCCTTCATTAACTCCCTTCTTCCTGCCCTTTTCATCCGCTTCAACTGGCGGATTCCTTTTTCTTCGACTCTTTACATCATGAACTTTATCTTTTTCCTTCAAAGTGATGTGTTAAAAAAGAACTAGACCCATACCTTTTCCTGGAACCGAGATCATGAGACCTCAAAAATCAACGTAAAACGGTGGTAAGAATAAGTTATAAACCTAAGCAACCAATGCTTGCACTTGCACTTTTCATCCACCTCGTGAAACGATTCATGTGACGCTTCATGTGCCTTCATTGACTCCCACCTTTTATAAAAGTCTGCCCTTTCCATCCGCTTCATGTGTCGAAGAAAAATTCTTTTTACTTTGATTCCTACTTTTATGAGCGCTGTCAACAATTCCTTTTTCTTCGATTCTTTCCTTTTATAAAAACCTGCCCTCTTCATTCACATGTGACGCTGCCTTCATTGACTCCCTACTTCCACAGTTTTCATCCGTCTCAACTGTCGGATTCCTTTTTCTTAGACTCTTTCACTTTATGATTTTTATTTTTACTTTCAAAGTGCAGTGTTAGGTCCTAATTTTTCATAGTTATAATAAATCTGAAACTTATTTCTTATTTGATCATCTTTAATAGACACCGAAATTTTCTCTGGTCGGAGGACAGGGTTTTCAATTTTTGGATCAAGACTTAACACTGCTCTTTGAAAAAAATAAAGATCATAAAGTAAAAGAGTCGAAGAAAAAGGAATCCGCCAGTTGAAGCTGTTCAAAATGGCAGAAATGAGGGAGTTAATGAAGGCATATGAAGTGTCACAGGTGGATGAAGAGGGCAGGTTTTTATAAAAGGAGAGGGCACTACTAAAGATGAGGGTGCTATTTCTGCAGACTTTTCTTCCTTTCTTTTAAATGTTTCTTTTCAAATGTTTTGGTTGTTCTGCTTGTAGCAACTAACTGCCAAGGGCCACTAGTATTTCGTGTCCGGTAGTTTCGTCAGAGGTTAGTTTCGACAGAGGAAATTTTCGTCAGAATTAGTTTCGTCAGAGGCTCTTCTCGTCAGAGGTCAATTTCGTCAGAGGGTTGTTTCGTCAGGGATGAGTTTCGTCAGAGGTCCTTTTCGTCAGTAAGGCTCCCTTTTCAAAAATCTAATTAAGCGTCGGTGTTATGACACATACTAGGTTATTTGTTTCTGGGTCGATTTAGACAAATGAGGTGTCTTTCGAAAGAGCTCTGAAAAGCGATTTTTGTGATGAAAAATTCGAGTATACAAATGCAGCTCATTCGAGTCAGCTCGGCGGGCTGACTCCTGCTCGACGAGGTGATACCTCCCTGTGCTTTTTCAGTATTCAGGAGTCTTTAATTCGGTCCCGGAATGTCGGATAAACTTCTTCCACAACTAATTCGACTCAGTTTTTAGAGCTCTTTCGAATGATACCTCAATTATCCAAATCGATCCAGAAACAAATAACCTAGTATAAGTCATAATACCGCCTTTTAATTAGATTTTTATAAAGGGAGCCTTACTGACGAAAAGGGCCTCTGACGAAACTTATCCCTGACGAAACAACCCTCTGACGAAACTGCTATCTGACGAAAAACCCCTCTGTCAGAACTGATTCTGACGAAAATGTTCTCTGACGAAACTAACCTCTGACGAGACGTATTTAAACCTACAAATGAATAATATTACTCATTCATAATATTTCTTTTTCAAAAATATAAATTCTTAAAAAATTTTAGTGTTTTGGGGGCATTTTTATTAAATTAATATACCTGTAATAAAAATAAAAGGGTAAAATTATATTTTCATTATATATTTTCAGTTTTTTCGAAAAATATGTAAAAATGGTCAGCCTGAACAAAAATTGTAGAACCCAGCGAGTTGTGTCGAATGACACCAAAATCGACAAAATCCGACTCGATTTGATCGAAATACAGACCCCTGAAAATTGAACAACCACAGGGGCGAAAAACCAAAAGGACGAGACAAAGATATGACATAAATCGTCGACTCCGGTAGGTCTAAATAAAATCATAACCTTGTCAAATCTTGTCCGATTTCATAGATTTTGGTGTCATTCGACTCAGCTCGTCGAGCTCTTTCGAATGAGCTATCATTTGGGTTAACTTTTTTTATTTCAAAAAATTACCCCCATGGTTGTTCAATTTTTAGGGGTCTGTATTTCGGTCAAATCAAGTCGGATTTTGTTGATTTTGGTGTCATTCGACACAGCTCGATGGGTTCCACATTTTTGCTCAGACTGACCATTTTTACATAATTTTCGAAAAAACTGACTGGGGGGGGGGGAACTAAATAAGTACCAAGTAAAGCAGCTGGGCTATAGCTATTTCTCTCCTTTATCTAGTGCAAAAGGTTATTCGGCGGCTGGTAGCGAACCAGCATCTTCAGTAGACCGGACTGATGTGTTAGCCATTACACCACGCCGCCTACTGCACAGCCTTAGGAAATTAACAGCAATATGCTTTACAGTAATATTATACTAGAAAAAGCTATCCACCCCTAACTTTAAAATTTTGTAGAAAAATATAAATGAGTGAATAATACTACAAAATGACAGGCTTAAATGCTAACAGATTTACAAATGGATGCGCACGCTTCTCGGATATAAATAAGTCCGCCCACAAATTATTAAACAAACGAGTCTCAAAATAAAAATCAAGTTTACTCTAAAATATTTATTTGTTAAAATAAAGAAATTATTTGTTTAGTTAATTCAATTATTATTTAAAATATTGTTTTGTATTATCAAAAATCTTTTCTTATAACAATTGTTAATTAAATTTATTGGAACTCTAAGGTTCTTTGATAGATATAAGCTTACGTGTATATACTTACAAGTACATGCTTGTGTTTACAAGCTATCCCAATGCTCTCCCTTTAATAAATTTTAAAAATTAAATAAAGATGTAGGTTGGCAATTAATGATTTTGAAAGATTCCCTCTCCTCATTAAGTTTAATTAACAGAGAGAGAGAAAATAAGTACTTTGAAAAAAGGCTAATTAATTTTTAAGCGTAAATAATAATTAAAAGTCGCGACTGTTTCAATGTCTTGTACAGGGTGCGGCAATTTAGCGCCGACTTTGTTTTGGCTATAACTTTTTTGATTTTAAACGAAAATTGATAATTCTTTTTTTCCTGGATTCCCAACACTTTAGGAAACTTGTTGATATAAAAATCTTTTCTAAATTTTATAATTAAGTTTGATTAATTTTCTATCAAATTTCGAGCAAAAATTTTTGGATAAAATTTGGCCTGGATTCAAGGCTATTGTTTTGACGTGAGAAATTTACATATCATTCGAATCAGCTCTCCAATCTGATTCGAATGACGTCAAAATCAAGTGTTTATTGCATAAATGGACCGAGATATGACTCTCTGATTGAAAAATTAAAATAAATTTTGCAAATATAAACTTTTTAGGTAAAATTTTCAAAAATGATTTTATTAGCTATTTCGATGCTCCTTATCGAGAGGAGTTGATTGGTACCAAAATAACTCGGATTGGGTTATTCTGAACAAAGTTATGATCAACTAAACTTTGGCATGAAAAATATTTTTAGATTTTTAGGCTGTTCGGACACGTTTTTGTTTCCTCTCAGTGGACCAAATTTTCAATATTTGATATCAACAAGTTTCCTAAAGTGTTGGGAATCCAGGAAAAAAAGAATTATCAATTTTCGTTTAAAATTAAAAAAGTTATAGCCAAAACAAAGTCGGCGCTAAATTTGCCGCACCCTGTAAAATTTTTAAAGTTTTTGGAGAAAATTGAGGTCCTTCAGAATCGTCCCAATACTTTCTGTAATAATAAAATTTCACCCATTTTTGTCGTAGCTCTTGAGGATTCTGCTACACGGTTATTATAAGTACATGGAAACCGCTTGAGTTGGGGGAAAACGAAATTCAACGTTATTTGTTTTTGTCGTCTAAAGGTGTTAAATTTTCTCCAAAAACTAAAAATTTTACCAGAATATTAAAACATAGTCGCGACTTTTAATTATTATTTACGCTTAAAAATTAATTTGCACTTTTTTAAAGTACATATTCTCTCTCTCTCTGTTAATTAAACTTAATGAGGAGAGGGAATCTTTCAAAATCATTAATTGCCAACCTACATCTTTATTTAATTTTTAAAATTTATTAAGGGGAGAGCATTGGGATAGCTTGTAAACACATACATGTACTTGTAAGTATATACACGTAAGCTTATATCCATCAAAGAACATTAGAGTTCCAATAAATTTAATTAGCAATTGTTATAAGATTTTTTCTCCCCATATTTCTCGCAAGTTTTAAAGATTACACGGTAATTATTCATGGCGCATGATTGAATTGGAGAAATTCAACGTTATCTTATTTTGGTGTCTAATATACCGGAATTTTCTCCAAAACTTTAAAAATTTAACAAGAATATTGAATATCACAACTAGAGACCGGAACGGGACCCGATCCCGTTTCCCGGTCCTTTTCCTGGTTTTTTGAAGATTCCGGCTATGAAGCCAGGATCGGGAACTATCTCCAATTTTATTAAACTTTATTAAAACTCTAACAGAACAATTTGACCTACTTAGTAAATCAATAGATTCACTTAAAGAAAAACAACAAGAAAAACAACCTTATGGATATTTTTTAGGGGCAACAAATTTAAACACTACTTCAGCAGAAGAGTTAGAGCGTGAAAGAAGTATTGTTGTAAGTGGTTTGACAGAATCAACCAAAAATCTTCCATCTGAAAACATGGCGGACGATGCTATTGCAATAACAAAACTACTCGACTCGGTGGGGGCACCTAGGTTTTTTACCGTATGGGTCGTGTCTAACCCACCCAAAATGGTCATGCTCGCTTTTTAAAAATTGTTTTAACATCTAAAAAATTTCAGCATGAACTTCTCAAAAAATGGAAAACAAGTGGCAAAAAATTTCTATCTCAAATCAATATGTGGGAATCAATGACACCAGAACAATTACAACGACGAAGAGAACTAATTGAAGAGTGCACAAGAAAGAAGGGAAAATCGGCAATTGGACTTGATAATTTATGGATAAACAATAATTCTCAGATCGGAGGTACACATTTTTAGAAAAAATAAAAAAAATTGACTTTTAAAAACAATTTAAATGAGAAATTTCTGACTATAGATTTTTTATATTTTAATTCGAGAGGTTTAAAAAACAAACTCAAATTTACACCTTATGTTACTAGAAAACCGTTATTCTAAATCATTCGACAAAACGAATCGAATGATTTAGATCAGCACTTGTTCCTTTCAGGCTGCAAGCAAAAATTTTTAATCTTTTCGAAGGAAAAAATTTTACTAAGCTGTTGGCGGATTTTCCCGGAGCATATTTAAAATACACTAATTATAAAATATTTTTTGGTTTAAAAAATTTCAAAATGAAAAAAAAACAATTTTTTGTCAATATTTTCCTCAAAAAATCTTTTAAATTAAATTCCAGGGTGCATACTTCCAATATTTCCAGTTTGCACATTCGGGGTTGGATTTTGATTTCCTCCAGATTTTACAAAACCTCGCCATATACGAAACATCATTAAACCTCCAATAGCAAATAATATACACATAAAAAGTGTTGTGAACTTAAAATATGTTGATTTTAGATAATTTTGAGAAAGTAAAAAATGTTTAGCACGGAGAGGGTTCGAACCTTGGTCTCTTGAGCTTTTCAAAAATACCACTTAACTACACGATATTTTTAAAATTATTTTATAGGCGGATCTCATTTGTAGATACAACCAATATCAGATAAACCTCGGCTTAATTTAATTTTCTAAAATTTTGGTTGGTCGCTGGGTGGGGGCTGACAAAGCGATATAATCTCCTAAGATTTACTTAAATGGTAGTCATGTTCTAGACTCTCGGTCTCGACTCTCAAGTCGGGAAATTTCTCGGGTTTTTTGAGGTCTTGGTCTCTCTCCCTCTTAATCTCTCGGTCTCGACTTTTTTTAACTCTCGAACATCGCTATTAAATAGTAATGGTTAGGTTCGATGTAGAATTATTTAACAAGAATGTCAAAAATTACCGCGGCAACCATACAACTATTTGCTGCATTTTTTTCATGTTTATGAGCTCCAGCCAAAATAAATGTGTTAATAAAATTTGAAAATGTACAAACTCCAGAATAAGACATTTCCTTTTAATTTTTAAAAATTTTTTTGAAGGAAAATTAAATTAATCTAACCACAACAGGCCATCCACTTTCACGGCCGCAACTAAGAATGGATTCGGCTTCGTAAAGAAAAAGAACACAAACACTTGTCATAAATATCTGAAGATTGGATTGATAAAATTTTTAGAGGAAAAAAAATTTTTTTAAATAAATTTTACACCCAAAAAGAAATTTTTGGAAGGAAAGAAACAGATACCGTATTTTCTCGATTAATTCCCTTCCCTCAAATAATTCCCCCTTTCGATTAATTCCCCCTGCTAGGGATGTGTTGAAATAATAATTCCCCACTCCCAATTACCCTACTGCACATTCAAATGCCAAAACTCGAATAATTCCCCTCCCACGGATGGGTTGAAATATTAATCCCCCAGGGGAATTAATCTAGAACTTAATCAAAAGTCACCAAGTATAGAAAGTTTTCTAATGTCTTTAAAAAATTTTTTTTATTTTTTAACCAAAAAACGAATTTTTTGGTAAACCTTACAGGCATCGAAGAAAAGATTTTATTATTAGAAGGAGGGTCTAAAATATTTTATTTTAATCTTCCTAATACCAATTGTAAAATAGAAGTAAGCCAAAAGAACCACATTCCGCCAGGGGTGTCCTTCATTGGCGCCGATGCTACAAGTAAAATGGCAAGGAGTGTGAGTAACTTAAAAAGCAATTTTTGAAAAAATTTTGTGTTCAAATAATTTTTTATTTTCAATTAATTTACCAAAATAAGTGGTTTAAATGCGTTGGGTAAAGAAACAAATCTTTGCAGATTCATTGGCATAATTAATTTAAAAAAATAAATTTAATTAATTGTTGCTAAAATTTATTTTAAAAATTAGGAGAAAAAAATATAAAATAAATAAATTAAAAAAATAATGATAGGAGAAGAAAACGAACATGGGAAATGTATAGATAAAAAATAAATAGATAAAATCTTTGTGGTTAAAAATGAACAAATAATCAGAAAATATAAAGAAACAACAACAAAGAATATATAAGTTAGAAGAACAGAAACACAAATAAAATACAAAATCAGAATAAATACAAAACAGAATAAAATAAAAACATCCAAAGAAAACCAGAATAAAATTAAAACACACTAAAACAGAATAAATACAGAATCAGAATAAAATAAAACATTTACATAGAAAAACCAGAATAACATTAAAACACACGAAAACAGAACAAATACAAAACCAGAATAAAGTAAAAACATTTAAAAAATCAGAATAAAATTAAAACACGCTAAAACAGAATAAATAGAAATCAGAATATTATAAAAACATTAAATCAGAATTAAAAATAAAACACATAAACATACAAAAACAAACACAACACAAATAAATACAAAATCAGAATAAACACAAAAACCAGAATAAAATAAAAACATCAGAAAAACCAGAATAATATAAAAACACAGCAAAACATAACAAATAGAAAACCAGAATATTATAAAAACATTCAAAACAAAATTAGAAATAAAACACATAAAACACACAAAAAAATGAAAAACACAAAAGCAACAAAAAAAATAAAAATTTTTCAATTTAAATAGAATGAAATCTCTTTGTTATTTCTTTTAAAATATTCAAAGGTTTATAAAATTTTAATAAAAAAATAATAATTTTTAGTTTACGTCTCGTGGCATTTTTTAACAAAAAAAAAGAGAAAAGAAAAGGTTTCCTTGGCAATGCGCGAAAAAATTAAAAAAATTATTTTTGGAAAACAAAGGGAAAACATAAAAAGGTAATAATGGGTAAAGGGAACTGTTGTTTTTATGAGAAAAATATTTTTAAAAATTTATTTAAACCTAAAAATGTTTCAGTTAAAGTATGAATAAAAAGAAGAAACAAAAAAATATTTTTAAAAAATATTTTCTGTGAAAAATCACAATAGCAAAAATCAAGAGATGAAAAGAATACTTTTTTTAGCTAAAAGAGAAAATAAATAAAAAAAGAAAAAAATTCAACTAGAAAGCATTGATAGCAAAGAAAATGAAAGAAAAATGGTGGGAAATATTAAAGAAAAAATAATTATAAAAAATAAAATACAACAATGTGTTTGCTCTATTTAAATTAAACACGGGAAAAACACAAATTGAAACAAGCAAAAACATAAAGATTAAAACATGTTAAAAGGGGAAAATAAAACAAAACGTAAAAACACAAAAACAAATAATAAAAACATGTAAAGTAAAGGGAATAGAAACATTGAAAACAGAACAAAAGAAAGGGTAAAAACACAAAACAAAAGCAAATAAAAACTAAATATCAGAACTATGAAAAACAAAAACACAAAAATCAGAACAATGAAAAACAAAAACACAAAAACCAGAATTAGATAAAAAGCAAAAACACAAAAAGCAGAAACAAATAAAAATCAGAATATTTAAAAACACAATTAATTGTTTAGCTTAAAAACATTTTAAATTTTGTATTTAACTAAACAATTTTAAAAATAATTTTAAAAACTTTTGCTTTTGTTTTATTTGGCCGTCATTTATTGATTAAAGCATGACAATTTTGGTTTTAGCTTAGAAAGGAATTTTTTGTATTTGTTTAAGAAATTGTGAAATGATTAGAAAATAATATTTTTTCGATTTTAAATATAAAAATAAAAAATTATTTTCTATTGAAAAAGAAATTTTTTAAAAAGATAAAAAAGTAAAAAATGTTTTATAAGAAAAGATAAAATTCTGATGGAAACAGTCAAAAATGTTTAAAAAACACAATAAAAACACATCAGAATTATAAAAGAAACACAAAAATCAGAACGAAATACACAAAACAATTAAACTTAAAAACACACATTTTTAAAATTTGAAGATAATCAGAATTAATTAAAAATCAGAATTTAATTTATTAAACCAGAATTTATTTTATTAAAACACAAAAATTAGAAATAAAACAAATAAAAACACAAATTATGAAATCAGAATATAATCAGAATTATTAAAAGAAATACATTTTGTGTATTATAAAACCAGAATAAATTTAGAAATCAGAATTACTTTAAAACAATTCTAAAAATTAAAAATCAGAATTTAATTTATTAAAATCAGAATTAATTGAAAATCAGAATTAATTAAAATCAGAATTAATAAAATACAACTTAAATATGAAACAAATAAAGAAACACATTTTATTAATAAATTTACTATTAATTAAAAATGTGTTCAGAAAAATCAGGTTTTGTACTATTAAATATGGGACATACAAGTGTTTCAATTTGATTAGACAATGAAATGCGTTTTAGAGCAAAATATTTGAGCATAAAAAATACGGAAAAAATTTGAGAAAAAAATTAAATTTAAAAATTAAATTCCTTTTTTAATCTTACCTTTTTTTAACCCTTTTACCAATTTTTAATTTTTATCAGAGGAGAAAGAAGGATAAGGAGAAGCTAAAGGCAAAATGTTGCATTTGGGGAGATAAAACAAGAGTGCCTTAATATCGTTGCAATTTCGACCAATAATTTTTGTAATTAGTAAAACAATTGTAATAATAAATCATCTACAGTATCCAAAATATTTTTCAAAAATATTTATTTTATTTAATTTCCACTCATTTTGCTCAACAAACAACTAGAAAATAACCTTCCATTGTTCTCAAATTACTTTTGATGTTTATAAATTCCACTTGAATTCTACCAAAATTACTATATTCTTTATTTTTCATCTTTTATTCTAACATATTACCAGTATTGTAAAAATCTTTTTGGTTTTTGGGGGATTTATTCTGTCAAAATGGCGCCTATGACCACTTGACAGGAGAAGGGCAGCAGTTGAGTCTCGCCTTGTAACTCTTTAATAAATGGTCCGTTTCGGATGATTTTGGTATCATTCGATAGAGAATTAAATTCTCTATAAAATGACAAAAAATCAGAATTTTTGATTCTAGGAGGAAAAAGTTATAGTCAAAAAACTAACATTTTTCATTAAAAATGAAGAATTTTTCAAAGTTTTTTGACCTTAACTTTTTTCTTATTTTTTTAAAATTTTTATTTTCTAGTTATTATTGTAGAAAATTTAATTCTCTATCGAAAGATACCAAAAACTTGTTAAAAAGTTAATTTTTTAGCGAGATATTTGGACTAGAATACACCCACCCCGCTACTCAAATAATGCTCCACTTGACAATTTTTGTGACAAATAGAGGAAAGCCAAAAGGAAAAAAGAATACAAAAGCGTTAATATATTCGAGATAAGATGGAAAAAGGCTTAAAAGATGGATAAACTAAAATTACAAAAAGAAAATGTGTTAAAGAAGGGCGGGCAAATAGAAAAACTGAAGGGAATTTTAAGAAAAAGGTGATGTATGTTGGCTTAAGAAATTTTTTTGATGTTTTTTACTCTTGTAATTGGGATATTATTGGATATTATTCAATATTAGAAAGGTTATTAACAAGTCGGGAACAGGTAAAAAAAGAATTTTTTTCATTTATATGTTAATGTGAATTATCTGGTTTTTTAGGCAATTCATCATTAAAATTAAATACTATCCTCTATTTATTAAGTATTTCAATTTTATTCATAAAATACATATCATGACATTCAAACCTTGATAAATAATTAGACGATTTAATTTACTGTAATCATCCTAATATTTTCAATGGATTGTATTGGGATAGAAAAGTATTTTCACATTAAGCTCATTTACCCTAATTACCACAATTTTAATCCAATAATGTAAATATAATTTCAAATGTCGTTAATTTTAATATGTAAAATTTTTTATCTTATCAAAGCCTATTTATTTAGCTATTTTTCTTTATCATACGCCCTCTAATAGATCTACGTATTTTTTGTAATAATTACGTCCAGGTAATTAATAGAGAGGGGGGGGGGGAATTAATTAAAGATAAATTTGTATGAAAATTTTTCACGTCCTAGGCGCTCTCCAACAATATTTTGTAAAATAAGATTCGGAGAAATTTAAGCATTAGAAACACCCACCCTGATTAATTTAAATAAATTTACACTGTGAAAATGATAAATTTGGGATCATTTACTGAAAAGAAATTACCGTATTTATTCTAATAAAATGGCCCCTCCAATAGAATGGCCCCTATTTGGGGGTATCGAAAAATAGAGTGGCGGCCATTCTATTAGAATAAATACGGTATATTAATTTGCAAGGAATGTCTCCAATATTGTACCATAAAAGCCTTAAAGAATATTTTTAATATTCGAATATTTTCTTACTTTATGTGCAACGGAATGGGAATAAAAAATAAATTTGCATTAATAATTTTTGAAATAAAAAAGCCGAAAAAATTCAAACCCCCTAAGAAAGGTCAATCCTTTACCCTTCTAATCTCCAAGCATTGCGCGCAACTCAAGTGCCTATTTTTATTCGTCGTGCCGATGGGCGTGCAATTCTTTTTTTAAATGCTTATTTTACAGAAATTAAATTACAATATTATTTTTAAAAATTTTTTTTAAATTCACGAGATTATTTTAAATTACTATAAAATCTCTATATACTAGGGTGGTCCATAAGTTCGTTCGTTTTTTAAGCTGTCTCAGCTTCCGATCGATGGGACACTTTCTTCGTGGGCGGAGCTTCATGAGTTTGGAGGAGGTCGAGAATGGATGTAGGGAACTCTTTAATCCATAAAAATTTTTTAAAAAAGTGAAAAATTACGAAATAAATTGTATTTGATAGACAATTCTTTGCTGAATAAGATGAACTCAAGAAGTTTTAATTTTATCAATTCCAAGGTAAGATATAGACGATTATCTAGGACAGCATAAAAACGAACGACCTTATGGACCACCCTAGTAGTAATGCCACCTCCCAGTTCTGTGGAGAGTTGTTCTTTAATAGAAGAACATCCCCTTGAGAATCACACATTTTTGTGAAACTAAAGTTTTTCCTTATCTTAGAACCCTCAGGATATTTAAACAAAAATCCAACTTCCTGGATTAATATTCGTGTAAAAAACAAACCAGATTAGCACTTTATCAGTAAAAATAAACAAAACCAGAAAATCTTAACATTAGCTGCATCCCGAAAATCGGAATGCCCTTACCGTATATCCTTTAATAACTACCCTGGGTAATGATTGTTTCGACCTTCCGCTGGAGGGAGTAATTAATCGAGGGAGGGTAATTAAACGAGGTTTGAGATTTGAACGTGTTTTAGGACATTTGTTGGTGGGTAATTATTGTTTCAATCTATCGCTGGATGGGGTAATTAATTGAGGCGGGGTAATTATTCGAGGGAGGGCAATTAATACAGGTTATACATTTTTATTATGTTTCACTTATTTATTTATTGTCTGAAATTGTCGCGCTGGTGCGTATAAATATTATTATTATACGGTAATTTAAATATGAAATTTTTGTATTTAAAATTAGGAATTAATATAAATATAAATATGTTAAAATTTAATATTCAAAAAACTAGGAATATTAAATGGAAAGAATTAATCCGAATAATAATCAGCAAAAATATTTTCAAATATCATCTTCTACTATACAAAAACCAACAACAAACAATTCAAACAATAATTGGCAACAAAAATTAAAAACAAAAGGAAAATATGGGACAAAACCAAAAGTAGCTACACCTGCAGTTGTTGCTAAAATTGAAGCTTATAAGAGGGAAAATCCGACAATTTTTGCTTGGGAAATAAGAGAGAGGCTGATTGAAGAAGGTATAGAAAGAAAAATTAATTTTAAATTATAATAATAAAGTTAAAACTTGTTATAAAATACATATGTATAAGGGCTACTTTTTTTATTTTGAAAGGTTACCTAAAACATCTTTAGAGATAAGAAAAACCGTTAATGTATATAACCAGAACAATATTAAATTGGTTTGAATTCTAACCAAAGAAACAATGAGTAGTCAAATTAATATTTTATCAGTCAAATATTAAAGACAAATCATAAAAATCTGATTGCCTAGACCCAATGTAACAAAGTCACTTTGATTAGCCCTGTCTTAATCACACCGATCCAATTCAGATTAATGTGTGATCGGTTATTATCTGTGTATTCTTCCTTTCATTAAATGGTCAGACATGATGATTGTGTACCTTCCTAGTTCAAATTCGTTTTTAATTGGAACATTTCCATAGCTTTTACTTAAATCATAACAACACATAAAATTAATTTTAAAATCAGAATTATTAAACACAAAAACATTTATATAAAATTAATTCAAATTTTCAGCAGTTTGCCAACAACCTCCAAGCATTAGTTCAATTAACAGAATGTAATTTAAATAAATATTTTAATATAAAATTTTATTCCAAAGTTTACGAACTCGAGTAGCTGAAAGAGCAGCAGAAGAATTAAGTGCTATTATTATGGCACAAACAAAAACAAATTTAAATAATGGAATAGCTTCAAATACACCTTCCTCTTCAAAATATTCTTCTTTATTGTCTTTAAATAATTCTAATATTAATTTTAGTAAGAATATGGAATTTACGACTGTCAGAAAACATCGAGGACGACAACCAGGAAAAAACAAGCACATTGTAAATTTTAAATAGAAAACTTATTATAAGATTGCTACTTCTCCTTATTATTTGAGCTAGGGAGTATTTGAGCTTTTAGAAACCGCGTTTTTTCTTGTCTTCAGGCTTGATATCATGCCTGCCGTTTCTTGAAATTCGATTGACAACTCATGTAAGATACGTCAGAATCTGACACTTTTCAGTTCAAATTTGCTCTCGAATGCGTGGAGGAGATGAATAACCGATTGATGAATAGGAAATACCCCTCTTTGTGCTCCTTTTTAAGCCCTAGGAGAGCTCAGTTACCCATATGTACCGTATTTTCTTTAAAATAACCCCGGGGTTATTCTTTTCGATCGACCTCTAGAGGGGGGTTATTTTAGAAGGGGGGGGGGTTCATTTTAGAGGGAGGGGTTATTTTAGAAGGGGGGGGGGGGTTTATTTTAGAGGGAGGGGTTATTTTAGAGAAAATACGGTATATCGAAGGTTAAACGTATTTAAATAAATTAAATGTTAAATTAATTCTAAAATTTTTAGACGGTAATAAACGAGGAGAACAACAAAAATGTCAAAATAAATAATATTAATACAAATGGTATTCAACAAAACAATTTTGTTCACAACGCAAATCGGTAAATTTTTCAAATGTTTTTTTCAAAATAAAAATTTTTAAAGTAATCAAATACCACAACACCCAACAAACACAATTTCAATCCCTCCATTCATTCCCCCACCATATTTACAACCCCAATTAATTCCCCCATTACTACATCCATCAACATTTTTATTAAGTGGAATAATGGCCGCTACAATAATACAACAACAACAACAAATATTTTTAAAAAGGCAACAACAATTAAATGAAAATAAAAAACAATTAGAAGAAAATTACAGTAAAAGAGAAAATGAAAAAATAATAAATAATGTTGAGGATAATAATAAAATAAATCCATTAATTAAAAATCAAAGAAAAATGTTTCGTCCATATCTTTAGATAAATATAAATTTACCGTAAATATCTAATAAAAGCCCATCCCTAATAGAAGCCCATCCCTAATAGAAGCCCATCCCTAATAGAAGCCCATCCCTAATTGAAGCCCATCCCTAATAGAAGCCCATCCCTAATTGAAGCCCATCCCTAATAATAGCCCATCTGTTTTTTGAATGCCTATTTTTCTATTACCTTTGTTATAGTCGCATAAAAGTATTGATAACGAGATTCCAACGGCTTAAAATGAATATTGTAGTGAATTTGGGTGTAATATCGAGAGATATGAAGGATTAAGTAGGATTCATTACGAGGAATAGATTAAAAGAGATTTAGAAGCTTAAAGAGTATCAAAGTACCGTATTTCTTCTAATAGAACGACATGTCGTTTTATTTATCAACCTCCCTCTAGACTGTCGTTCTAATAGAGGGTTTCGTTCAAATAGAGGCTGTCGTTCTATTAGAGGAAATACGGTAATTGCGATTAAGAGAGGGATATAGTAAAGCAGCTGGGCTATAGCTATTTCTCTCCTTTAGCTAGTGCAAAATGTTATTCGGCGGCTGGGAGCGAACCAGCGTCTTCAGTAGACCGGACTGATGTGTTAGCCATTACACCACGCCGCCTACTGCTCAGCCTTAGGAAATTAAAAGCTATAGCTTTACAAGATATAGGGATTTTGTTAAATCCTTAATATTCATATAACGATGGGAGAATAAAAGGGCATCGTCAAAGCTATTTACAAGATAGGGAATCTAATAAGAGGGCATTGTCGACAGCCCAGATAAAGGTTGGCAATCCACGAAAAGAAATTTTGGACAGCTCATATTTAGATTGGTAAGCCAAAAGATCAAATCTTCAAAAGCCCTTATAAGGCTTGGTGAGCCAAATAAGGAAATCGGAAACGACTCATAGGAATTTGGCAAAATGAAGAAAGCGTCACGCCTCTAATTATGATAGGGAATCTAATAAGACGGAATTGTCGACAGCTTATATAAAGGTAACGAATCAAAGAAGATATACGACATAAATGAAGATTTACCCTTTATAAATATTCTCCTCTCAAAAATATAAATTTTTAAATAATGGTAAAGTTTTGGTGATTTCTTAATCGTTAAGCAGATAAATAAAAAAAAGTTGTGTGAATTGATATTTTCAAAGAGGTATCAAACAGGGCTGGAATCTACATCTTTAAGTTTTTTCACGATAAATTTGTTTCATCTGAAATTATTTTATTCTTATTTTATAAAAGACTGAATTTGAACTATCAATTTGAACTATCATTTTCAGAAAATTTAAATATTTAAAATTCCTAGAGGAAAATGAATTTTTTCCTTCTTGTTATGATAACATTTCTTCATTTGATGACCCATTTTCAAGTTACCAATGGAATGTTTCATCAAGAAGGTTTTTATTTTAAATTATGTTTATATTAAATTAAAATTTTGGCTAGTCTACTCAGCTCGACGAGCTATTTCGAATGAGCTATTATATGCTTTTTCGAATTTTTGACCCAAAAATCCGCCCTATAGTTTTTGACCATTTCGAGCCCTATATCTCGACTCAACTTGTTCAATCAAGCTGATTTTGGTGTCATTCGACTCGCTCGACGAGCTCTTTCGAATAAGCTATTATTTGCATATTCGAATTTTCAACCCAAAAATCGAGTTACTCCCCCCTATGGTTTTCCAATTTTCGGGAGCTATAACTCGGCCCAGAATCATTTCCTAAAGTTGAGAGTGGTACCTACCGTTCGACTCAGCTCGTCGAGACGAATCGAATGACATATGTCACGTCCCGAACCTTTACCAACGGTACACTACAATATATCCAAAATTTTATAGGAGAAAGTTCAAGCTCTAGAGGAAAGCAAGTTCAAATGCATCCAAGTCTCCAACCCTCTACCGAGTCTGGAATTCATTTTTCACTCGTTGAACTGTCAATTTTAATTCGCGTTTTGCGCTTTATTGACATTGAAACGATCAAAGGTTTCACAGATCCAAAAATTGATTTGGAGAATATTATTGAAGTGTATTGCGACAATGACTTTAATACTTTACAAATGGAAAATAAAGATTCGATTGGACGTATTTATGTTCAATTGAAAACTAAATTGACACAGGTGGAGTGTTTGTTGTGTTTGTTAGTATTTTTGAGTTTCACCCAATATCGGCTTTTTTTGCAATTATCACTGCTTTAGCTTCATTAGCTAACCAAATTTCTTTGTTGATTTACCTAATAATATTTTTAAGGTTGTTGAGCAATATAATGAGCATTTTCCGCATCATGCGATATGGGATGCGAACAATTCATTACCATTTAGAAATTCAATTATTGCCGAGGGATTGAAAGAATATAGTTCAAAAATGGATTTAAATGATTTTCGTTATTTTTTGAGTACAAGTGGAATTTTGCCCCCAAATTGGGAAAATATGGATCTTCAAACTTTGTTAACTAAATCTAGTGAAATGACGGCATATTTAAGGTTAATAATACTAGGGATTACTCAAAATCTTCTTTAATCCATCAGAACCCCCTTATGTACCTCAATATCTCTCCAAATCACCCATATCCCTCTTAAACCTTTTCAACCTTAATAGAATATAGTGACTCATTTGGTATTGTGCTTTGAAAGACAGTGCCAAGCAGTGATGGGCAAAGTTCCAGTTCCAGTTCGGAACTAATTAGTTCTAGTTCCAGTTCTAGAACTACGGAACTAACGATTACCTGGAACTAGCTTGGAACTGGAACTACGGAACTAGTAAATGTCTGAAACTAGCTTTGGAACTAGTTCTGGAACTAGTTCTTGGGGGTATATTTTTGACAAAATTTCCTCGACGAAGTCGATGTCACATACAAATCTCACCATATATTGAACTCTCCATATATTATATTATGGGTTCTTTTCTCCATATATTATTAATCCTTTTTAATCGTAATAGACTATAGAGACTCAATGGGATATATACAAGGGAGATAATAAGCTAAGACATTTTTGACCAGACCTGGTCATGGATACGGATTTTGCTATCCGTATCCGGATTATCCGTAGGGTCAATATCCGTATCCGTTTGTATCCGTCCAACTTTTGAGTCATATCCATCCGCGGGTATCCGGATATTATCCGTATCCATGACCAGGTCTGTTTTTGACTTATCTCCAGTTCAAAGTCATATCTAAGCTGAAAGATCAATTGACAGAGTATTTGATGAGTTTTTTTCATATTCAAAAAAATTAAAAGTTTGGAACTAGAACTAGCTTGGAACTTGTTCCAGAACTGGAACTAAGGAATTTTAACAATGGAGTTCCGGAACTGGAACTGGAACTAAAGAAATTAAAAACCTAGTTCTGGAACTGGAACTAGTTCCAGAGAATTTTGGAACTTTCCCATCACTGGTGCCAAAAACAATTACATTTTATGCAGGAGAAGGGAAGGGGGGGGGCGTGTCGACGCAGAAGACCCACAGACAGAAGACCCAAGGACAGAAAACCCACAGACAGAAGACCCACGGACAAAAGACCCACAACCATTTTTCTTATTTTTATTCAATTGTGCTTTCATATTGGCTCCTTACCTATGGTCTCCGTGGAAGTTTTGCTGTTGAGGAGGATGCCAGGCATGCCAATCACAGCGATATTTGGAATAGGATTAAGTTACGAGCCCAGAACCTAGCGACCGTTGATTCCCTGCGAGACGCGTGCCGCAAAACCCCGCGCGAAGCGCGGGGTTTTGCACAAGCGTCTCGCCGACGTCCCATAGGTTTATGTTGTTTGATTTTTGTATCGTAACTTTGTCCAATCTTGTTCTTTTAAACTTTTATTAAAAATTTTTCCTTGTGGGTCTTTTGTCCGTGGGTCTTCTGTCTGTGGGTCTTCTGTCCTTGGGTCTTCTGTCTGTGGGTCTTCTGTCACTACGCCGGGGGGGGGGGGTATTTTTACAGGGTGTCATTTTGAGCGAGAGGTATTTTTTCGACAAATCTAAAGGGGTTTATTTAGCGGAAATACGGTATTTATTTATTGCAGTAAAACATACCAAAGAAATTTGTACAACGAGTGTAAGAAATTATTGCAAAATACATACAATGTCAAAAGAAATATTTACCTTCTTTGGCAATTTTTTGCCCTAGCTCGTATGCTCATTCGACAATTTATACAAAACAGTAATCCTGACTACGTCAATTTATTGTCACAGTTAGAGGCAAATAATGCGTATGTTTTTGTGTTTTTAATTAAACTTTGTATTATAATAATTTAAAGACATGTTTCGAAAGTAGATTATCTTAACGATTATGATTTTCTTGAAATCAAAGCTAACTATTGGATGCATCAATTTTCACAAATGTTGAATGTTGAAGAAATATTGAATAATCTTGGTCTTGGGTTTACTGGTAAAAACATTTAAATACTGTTGAGTGTAAACCAGAGGTGGGGGAAAAGTTAGAGGTGTCGGAAATCGGAAGAGCCGGAAATCGGAACTGGCTCAAAAGTTTTAATTTTGGAAGTACAAGAGTCGATTTGTAAGTACTGTACTTCCAAAATAAGTACAAATCTGACCCTGATTTTAAATCCGAATTTGCCGTCAGTTATCATCCGGATATGTCATATATTGTATTACCGCCTCTACTTAACTGCATTCTTATTTATTTATTATTTTGTCTTAGTTCTACCAGTAACGTGGTTGAATTTCGTGGAAAATCAAGGTTATTTGGGTATTCTATCGATTGATCAGACTATTGAAAATGTTGGTAATTATGGGATTTTAATGGACATGATTTATTTAAAACCAGGTTTTTATATTAATTTCTAAACCAGTAAATATACGTATTAAAAATAATTAAATACAGTAATTTTCACTAAATTTCACTGCAAAAATTTAATAATTTCAGTTCTAATTTTTAACGTCGTATAAAATTTTCCGTCATTCTAGTGTTAACAGTGCTGATATATTTTATAAATTTATTTTCCCTATTTTGAGAAGTTATAAGAGATTTCATGGTTATTTTTACATAAAAATCAAGTCTCTACTAAGATATGTTTTACAAAATTCCATAAATAACATAACCTATTTTTAGAAAATTTCTTCAAAATTCTTAAGTATTCATTAGAAATGATCCTTAATAAAAAATAAAATTATTAAATTTAGTTGTTAGCCCTATTTTACTTGAATTTGCATGTAAAAGATTTATTTTGAAATGCAACCAACCGGATAGTTCCCAAAACTTTCATGTTTTATATGATAGTTTGGAGAATATGCAAAAATTAGCAATTGATCAACACGCCATCGACTCATTATTGACTGGAAAATTTTCTGAGACACAAATAGAATACACTGAAGAATATGTAGATATTACCATACCATTCGTTTTGCCACAGAATCACACCAGTCTTGTTGAGAAGGTAGGATCGGAATTATCTAGGAATTTGTAAGCAATATTGGTGGATTTCGACGGATTAATGAGTAATGAAACAGAGGTTCAAGAGGAAGATCAGTGGATTGGGAGGGATTAAGTGGATTTAATTGATATCGGGTGATTGAGGGAGAGATTATAATCCGAATGAATTATCGGGAAAAATACATTTACCTTTGAAAATTTTAATCGAAAAAATAAACCGGTAAAATTCCGTCATATGTCCCGGAAACCGATTCGGACAAATGATATGTCATTCGAAAGAGCTCAACGAGCTGAGTCGAACGACACCAAAATTAGCTGGGGGACTCACCTATGGGCCGAGATATAGGTCCCCGAAAATCGAAAAACCAAAGGGGGGGTGAGCTCAATTTTGGGGTGAAAAAATCGATTTTTTGAATGATAGCTCATTCGAAAGAGCTCCTCGAGCTGAGTCGAATGACAACAAAATCAACGAAATCCGACATGGTTTGACAAAGTTATGACAGTTTTTTTTAGCTCCGTAACTATGGTCTCCGTTGAAATTTTTACTGCTGCGGAGGAAGCCAGGCATGCCCACCTCATCGTGATAGGAATAGGATTAAGTTACGAGCCCAGAACCCAGCGACCGTAGACTCCCCGCGAGGCGCGTGCCGCAAAACTCCGCGCGAAGCGCGGAGTTTTGCACAAGCGCCTCGCCTACGACCCATAGGTTTATGTTGACCAATTTGAGCCTGTTTATCTTGGCTCAAAATCAAGATCTAGAGCTGATTTTGGTGTCATTCGACTCAGCTCGAGTAGCTCTTTCGAATGAGCTATCATTCAAAAAATCGATTTTTTCACCCCAAAATTGAGCTTACTCCCCTCTTTGGTTTTTCGATTTTCGAGGACCTATATATCGGCCCATAGGTGAGTCCCCCAGCTAATTTTGGTGTCATTCGACTCAGCTCGTTGAGCTCTTTCGAATGACATATCATTTGTCCGAATCGGTTTCCGGGACATATGACGGAATTTTTCCAATAAACCTAAAATTTTATTAAGATTCGTCATAAATGCAATGAACTAGTAAATCCATTTAGTGGACAGAGCAGTGGTGGAGGACATTAAAGAGAAAAACAAAAATTTGAGGATGGAAATCTTTTTTGGGTCTTGGGTCTGGAAGTCGTAAAAGAAGTTTTTAAATTTGGGGTTTTAGTTTAAAAGTAAATTATTTAGTAGAGACCGGACCGATACGATAAACGATACCGATATTATCGATCGTAAATTTTTAATTTTTTCGATATCGATACCGATATTATCGATTGATCACTCAAGTCCGGTCTCTATTATCTAGCACCAGTAGCTAGCCTTAGAGAAATGTAAATATTGCGTAGATGTCATCTTTCTCTTTCAAAAAATTTAGGTTTAAAAATAGTTTAATTAATTATGATAATTGTACTTAGTGTTCAGAAAATAAGAGAAAAATGTTCTATGCATTATTTTTAAATTTGTGATTGAGATAAAAACTGGGATTTTTCAAGTAAAACATTTTTGGGAAATTTAAAACATTTGGGAATTTATTATATACTAGAATTTGAAATTTGTAAAATACTGGATCCGGTTTCGGGATTTTAAATTTTTGATCACATCGGGTATTTTATTACATTTAAGTTTGGCTCGGAAAGCCTGTAAAAACACACAAAACATCCAGTATATTACTGGCAACTTTTAAAGTGTTAAATGAGGCCGATTTAGCGGTCTTGGTAGGAAACACTAAATGTAGTTTTTAGCTTTATTTTCTGATATTTATCATTAAATTGTTTTTATTTTAAACTCGATAAATTGAAGAAAATTTGTTTTTTTAATTTTATTAAAAATATAAAAATAACAAATATAAAAACATGTTATGTGGAAATTAAAATAATTTATTAAAGATTTTATTTATTCAAAAGCAAAATAAAAAATTAAATTTGTCAATCCTCTTCCTTAAAAATACCTTTATTTAAAAATTACTGTATATGCTCAACTAATTGCCCCTCTCGATTAAATAACCCCTCCAGTGTGAGGGGTTACCATTAAAAATGCTTAAACGTCATGGGTTTAAAAAGTTAATAAGAGAGTTGTAGATTACATTATTAGGTAAAACTTTGAAAACCAAAATTCATAAAGGAATTGAAGGCAACTGTAAAGAATTGTAGATTTCTGGAGAGATTTTTATTTAAAACTCTGAAATGTTTTTATTTTCTACGAATTTTTCGATTAGTATATTCGGAAAACATGTCGAAACATTCCATTGTATTTTGATAAATTACTATTATTGTAAAGAATAATAATTTTAATTTATTAAAATAGCCTTTCCCGGGCTTTTGATGTGTGCCAAAAGCCTTTAATAAATAAAATTATAATTAAATTGAAAAAAAAACTTTATGTCAAAGAAAGAATTAGCACCTTTCTGTTTTTATTGTTGACACTTTAAATGTCTGTTATTGACTCTCCAACTTAATAAAATCAGTAAAAATATAGAGAAATAAAATTAAAAGCAGGTTATTTACTAAATAAATACACCCAAATTAATCAAAATTATTTATATCATCGGACGTCTTAAACTTATTCAATGCCGAAAATGTTATTTTCATTTTTAATATTCAAATCCCTAAGAAATGCTTTTATTATCTTTAATATATGATGATACGAGCATTTTTTGGAGTTTTTAATTTATGCTGAGTCTGAGAATAAATATCAAACTCAAGCAGCCAATGAAAACAAGATATTTTAAATTTTGTACATTTAATTTTTTAGCAAATAACTATTTTTAAATTCTTATTTTTCATATTAGATTTATAAAATTAAATTAAAAAATACTAATTTTCTTCAATTTATCAACATTTGTTTAAAATAAAAACAATTTAATGATAAATATCAGAAAATAAAGCTAAAAACTACATTTAGTGTTTCCTACCAAGACCGCTAAATCGGCCCCATTGAACACTTTAAAAGTTGCCAGTGATATACTGAATGTTTTTATATATGTTTGTATATCAAAAGGAAAAATAAATTTAAATTAGAGGTAAAATTTTAATTTTCTGTTAGGGGCTTTAACTCATTATTTAACAAAAAAGGCCCAATTATATCTCTAATTTAATTATCTCCAGTTGTAAAATTTTTCTTTTTTGATAAAAAAAAGATATCAGAGAAGGGAATTTTGGAATATATTTTTAAACAAGAAAGTACCACAAATCTCCCAAAAATGCACGAAAGGCTGAAATATGCAGAAACATCATCTCAACTAGGTCCTCAAATAAAAAGACAAACATTTTTGAGTTCTCTAAAGTTAGTATTACTAAACAAAACAAGAATTTGCATATATTTCCCAGCCCTAGCAATAAATAAATGATAAATCTAAAAGTTTGTAATTTCTTGAATTTTCCGAATCGAAAATTTTTCCTCAATAATTCCCTTGCTTCACAATTAGATTGCAACCATTTAGAATCTAAATATATTTCTTTTAATTTTCATATATTTTAAAAAATCCATACTAATTCAACAAGCCCATGACGTTTCTGAATCGGCATTACTCGGTCATACCCAATATGTTGGGTATTTTCTTGTAAATATTCCTGTTGATTTAAACTCATTTCATGAACCAAAAAAGGGTTAATAATTATTTGTTCAAGTTTTTTCTGAATTTCGTTGTCCAAACCCTCATATAATTGATAAAATGTTTGTTCTGAATTTAAATTATATTTTCCGAAAATTGTGTAGCATTCATTGCTTGTCAACACGCCATCAGTTGCTAAAATTTTAGAGATTTTTTTTCAATTTACTACTTTAATTTAATCCGAATATTGAATAATGTATGCCTTAAATGTACTTTTTTCGTTTTGGTTTAATCAGTTATTAGTTTCTTTGATTAAAATCCTCTCAGGACCCGAAATTCCGAAATGCTAGATATATATATGAATACTTAAGAAACTCATTGAAACTGAATGTATGAAACTCATATTAAACTCCATAATTGCTGTTTTAAATAAATACCAAAATGAAGATATAATAAACGGAAATGTGTTTGCACAGTCACATCACTATCAGCCATAAAAGATGCTGGAAATATTATGTTTTCTTGACTATTTTCCGCTTCTTGAAGAGACATTAACATTCTTTCTCTTGCTAAAAAGTTTATAAATTATTTTTTTATTTTAAATTATTGCTTACTATATACAATTCCGTTATACATGAATTTAACATTTTCTCTTTGAAAAATACTCAATTGTTTCAATATTTCCATCCAATTATTTGCTTTAATTTCCAATTCATCATAAGCTTTTATATAGCCTAGAATTGAAATCTTCTCTCTAAATTAGGTAATTTTAAATTTAAATAACTAATAAAAGAATACTTTAAAAAAGCACTATATCCATTATCTCTCATCAATTGCCAAATACTCAACAAAATACCATCATAATAACTTGGATATTGTTTATAAAACAATATAAACGAACGAATTCTACTTCTAGCAAATGCAAATAAATGCCAAATAATGAAAATATTTTTTTCCGAATTTTTTATTCTTCTCAAATGGGCGTACATTCTATCTATTACTGTTATACTAAATATAAATTAAAATATTAGATCAGTTAATTATTACCCTTTTTCATGCAAAATTGACATAGCAAGTTTATACAATTCATCAGCTGAGATGTAAGGATCTTCATACCAGTTATTTAAAGCTTGCTTATAATTGAACGTATTAAATATTAAAATCTTATATTGATCTATATTCATTGTTAAACTTAAATCTTTCATTCTATTATTAATAAGTTCGAATTTAGCTTTTTCATCATTGCTATAAGCAGGAATTATTTCATTTAATAGATAATTGTAGTAAATTATAACCTTTAAATTTAGAAGAAATTATTTTTTAAATAACGGAATAAATTACGGCTGTCTATTATATATCTTAGGAAATCTTTGGGTATCTGGATCGGATCGAAAAATGTTTTTATTTTGTGAATTTGTGCTGATACTTAAGGGATAGGTCGGCATTTCTAAACTGAAAATCAGTAGAGAAGGTTAAGTTTATGATATTGTCGTAGAACCTAGCGTCCGAGAATAAAATAATCGCTATCAATTTTTAAACTTAAAGCTTTCATTCCATAACCTTAAAATTCAAGAAAATTATTTTTTAAATAACGGGACTACTTAAATATACTCATTTCTTTGAATAGCTTAAGATATCTGGCTGTAAACCGGAGAAATATTTTTTTCCAGTTGCGTCAATTAATTAAAAATGTTTCGTTTTTAAATCTGACAAAAGTATGTTAAAAACTAAAAATATTTTACAATTTTTGATAAAAATATTTTTAGGTCCGACAATACTTTTTTAGAAACAGAATAAATATATTAATAGTTTTAAGCAAAATTGCAACTTGCATTTAACTTTACCTGATTCAATTTATCAAATGTCCCATCAACTACCGGAGAATTAATTAAATTTGAATCATTAAATCCAGAAATATATTGTTCCAAGAAATCATGCATTACTAAGTGTAAATCTCTGTTTGGGTTATTGATAATTGTCGCAAAGTCAATATTACGTAATATTTGCACTAAAATGGTCAATTCGACGAGAGAAAAATTTAGTTTAGGAAATTCAGGTTTTTGAAAACTTTGAGCAATTTCTTTTCCTTTCCTTCTTGATGGGCCTTCCATTACTTGTTTTCCTTTATCATGTCCTTAATATTTTATTGTTTAAATAAAATTTATAAACAAATCCCAGGTTACATAACTTTGACTATATTCTTTAGTAAAACTTGTTTTGAGGGCTCAGATCTCGATTAGTTCAAGATATATGTCATACGAAAGAGCTAGTTAAGTTTGTAGAATGATAACTAGAGACAGGATTTTTAGGCACGATAAAGTTAAAAATAGGCGCCTATATAGGCACTAACAAACTGCCAAAATAGGCACTAAAATTCGAAAAAAGGCAAAATAGGCAGTATTTTTTCGAGGGTTTCTGGTCTAAAGTGAATAAATTTATCAAAAAAGATAGATTTAAGCAATAAACTGTTAAATAAATTAATTTTGACGATCAGAATTACATATAAATTAATTTATATTAATAATTTTGTAACCAAAAAAAATTTGATAGATTTTTCAGAAGAAAATTTTTCCCTAAAAAGATTTTTTGACATAATTTTTTTGAAAAATTTTATATTTTTTACCGAAAATAATTTTTTAGACAGAAATTTTCTCAAAAAATGCCCAAAAATTTGCAAATTATAGTAAAAATATGCAAAATAGGCTGAAAAAAGGCAAAATAGGGCATTTAGGCAGAAAAAGTTAAAATAGGCAATTTTAGGCAATGATAAAAGTAGTTAGAAACTTTATTTCAGTAAAATAACACCGGATGTGAACGTTTCAGCTGGAGGCCTATCTAGGAAAAAAAACAGGCATTTGCCTAAAAATCCAGTCTCTAATGATAACAAATAGCCAGCGGTTTCAGTTATTGGCCGAGATACAGACTTTCGAAAAATGAAAAACTATAGATGTTTGGGGTGAAAAATTCGAATATTAGTAATAGTTTATTTTTTCCAATCTAAGTCTCGGACGACCGACCTAGAGTCTTGATCCACAAAAAATAGACTCATTATACACCCTAAGGAATAAATTTTTTGTAAAAATTTTCTAAGAAGGAAGTTGTTTACTCCCTCCATATTCATAAGATACTAGAGTACCGGATCAAATATTGAGTCCGCTCCAACCCCGCACCTAGGCTGTTAGTGAATGTAAATTGAGGTCCGCCTAAGATAAAAATCTATTGCAAACAAATTCTAAGAAATTTAATTCGAAAAAAACTTACCGCGATCCATTCCATCCGTAAAAAGTATTTGAAATTGGTTTATGACAAAATAAAATAACAAAAGCAAAAGTAATTTTTTCATTTTTTGAAAACTTTATGGCTTTCTGTAGAAAAGAAATTAAAGAAAAACTTTAAAATATCATTAAAATATTACATTAAAAATAGCTACTGTTCTCATAAATAGCTACAGTGTTTATTACCCTCCTCAAAGGTAAATTGTAAAAGTAATTATGAGAAATAGGATCTTCAGGCTGCCAACATTGGGCACGAACCTGCCCACTATTACGGACAAATCTTGGGCAGCACATGTTGAGGGAAAGCCGAGTCTTTTTTGATAAACAAACTTTTACCTCAAGCCGCCCATTCCTGCTGTAAGGAATATAAATTAAGGTCCTACTAAGTAATGTATACATATACTAGAAAAGCTATTCACCCCAACGTCTTTAAAATTTTGTAAAAAAATATAAGTAAATGAATGAATAATAACAACAAAATGACTGGCTTAAATGCTAACAGATTTACAAATGGATGCGCACCGAGTCTCGCAATATAAATAAGCCCGCCCACAAATTATTAAACAAATGAGTCTCAAAATAAAAATCAAGTTTGCTCTAAAATATTTATTTGTTAAAATAAAAAAATTATTTGTTTAGTTAATTCAATTATTATTTAAAATATTGTTTTGTATTATCAAAAAACTCTCCTTATAACAATTGTTAATTAAATTTATTGGAACTCTAATGTTCTTTGATGGATATAAGCTTACGTGTATATACTTACAAGTACATGTATGTGTTTACAAGCTATCCCAATGCTCTCCCCTTAATAAATTTTAAATTTAAATTAAGATGTAGGTTGGCAATTAATGATTTTGAAAGATTCCCTCTCCTCATTAAGTTTATTTTTAGAGAGAGAGAGAGAAAGAGAGAGAATATGTACTTTAAAAAAGGCAAATTGATTTTTAAGAGTAAATAATAATTAAAAGACGTGACTATGTTTGAATGTTCATGTAAAATTTTGAAGGTTTTGGAGAAAATCGAGGTCCTTTAGACGACAAAAACAAATGACGTTGAATTTCGGTCTCAACCAACTCAAGCGAGCCCCATGTACTTATAATAACCGTGTAGCAGAATGATCAAAAGTTACGACAAAAATGGGTGAAATTTTAAAATATTTATGATAATATCTAAATCCGGCGACCAGACAAAATTTTTATTCATATCCGATGTTTTTCGGGATCCACTTTTCAAAATTAAATCCAGATTCAGAGCACGAATAATTATTTTGCCGTTTTCAATATCCTATAATTATCCGTCAAGATCGTCCCAATACTGTTCTGTAATAATAAAATTTCACCATTTTTGTCGCAATTTTTGAAAATTATGCTACATGGTTATTAAAAGTACATGGTGCTCGCTTAATTTGGATGAAACCGAGATTCAACGTCATTTGTTTCTGTCGACTAAAGAGTCCGGATTTTCTCCAAAATCTTTCAAAATTTTACATGAACATTAAAACATAGTCACGTCTTTTAATTATTATTTACGCTTAAAAATCAATTAGCCTTTTTTTAAAGTACATATTCTCTCTCTTTCTCTCTCTCTCTCTAAAAATAAACTTAATGAGGAGAGGGAATCTTTCAAAATCATTAATTGCCAACCTACATCTTTATTTAATTTTTAAAATTTATTAAGGGGAGAGCATTGGGATAGCTTGTAAACACATACATGTACTTGTAAGTATATACACGTAAGCTTATATGTATCAAAGAACATTAGAGTTCCAATAAATTTAATTAACAATTGTTATAAGGAGAGTTTTTTGATAATACAAAACAATATTTTAAATAATAATTGAATTAACTAAACAAATAATTTCTTTATATTAACAAATAATTATTTTAGAGTAAACTTGATTTTTATTTTAAGACTCATTTGTTTAATAATTTGTGGGCGGGCTTATTTATATTGCGAGACTCGGTGCGCATCCATCTTTCAATTCTGTTAGCATTTAAGCCAGTCATTTTGTTGTTATTATTCATTCATTTACTTATATTTTTTTACAAAATTTTAAAAACGTTGGGACACTCAGCTTATATTATTACACATACATTTATATTTTTCTCTAAAAAAATTTAAAAAGACGTTAGCTTTGTATAGCGTTTTTAATTTTAAACATACGTTACTAATACCTCTAATTTATATGTATATCCTCCTCACTTTAGATGAATAATTATATATCCTCTTCAGTTACAAAAGGGCTACGGTCGGGTTTTAAAATTTTAATTTTGGTCGAGTTTAAGGCCGGAATATGTCCCAGTTTTTGGTCTTGTGTCTGGTCTTGACGAAAAATGGTAGGCGTGAAAAGAATATTAAGCTCTACTTCTTCACAAGAACAAAACTTTCCCTAAGACTCAAGACAAAATATTAACAAGACTTAGTATCGGGCTATGTAGGCCCGACGTAGACCCCCGGCCTTCCAAATTCTCAAAAATTCGCTTATGGCGTTAAAAATGGAAGAAATCTAAGTCCTTTGTCTTCCATAAATCTCAAAATTTTCTCCAGCGGCTTAAAAATCACTTTGACTGGCCTTTATAATAAGAAAATACCCACAGAACCACCTTAATTTTCGGCGTTTTTAATATTTGGTTGGCCATTGATGTGTTTGGATAAACGATATGTTCCATTTGGTTATACCAAAGTGAGGTCTTTGTTTAACTAAGAATAAAAACTAAATAATAAACATTAATTAAAAGATATCAACGGAAAACTATTGAAATTTTTTCATTATTTTATATAAGTAACTAGTACATATTATCGTTTTCAGAAAATTTAAACATTTAAAATTCATAGCAAAAAATGAATTTTTTCATCCTAGTTATATTGGGAAATTTATTTTTTTATTATTTTTAAACATATTTCCCCCATATTGGGAAAATATGGATCTTCAAACTTTGTTAACTAAGTCTCGTGAAATGACGGCATATTTAAGGTTAATAATACTGGAGATTGCACAAAATCTTCATTAATCTATCAGAACCCCTTATCTACCTCAATATCCCTCCAAATCACCCGATATCCCTCTTAGTACTTTTCAGCCTTAATTTGTAGAATAAGTGAACTACTTTGGTATTGTGCTTTGAAAACTGCCAAAAACAATATCATATTTTATGGAGGAGGAGGAGGAGGGGGGGGGGTATTTTAGCATGGTGGGGTTATTTTGGATTTTAGAGGAAATACGGTATTTATTTATTACAGGGGAATACACAAAATAAATCTGTACAACGAGTGCAAGAAATTATTGCAAAATACATACAATGCCAAAAGAAATACTTACCTTCTTTGGCATTTTTTTTGCCCTAGCTCGAATGCTCATTCGACAATTTATACAAAACAGTAATCCAGACTACGTCAAATTATTAAAAGAGTTTCAAGCAAATTATGCGTATGTTTTTGTGTTCTTAACTAAAATTAAGTTTTATTTAATAATTTAAAGATTTATTTCGAAAGTAAAGTTTCTTGACGATTATGATTTTCTTGAAGTTAAAGCTAACTTTTGGATGAATGAATTTTCACATATGTTGAATGTTGAACAGATAGTGAATGAACATGGACTTGGGTTTACTGGTAAATTCTTTTATATACTGGGGCAGGGATTTACTCTTGGGCAGGGATTTACTAGTAAAATATTTTATCTAATGTTAGGTGGTAATTGTCCGACCAATATTCTAACTATCTTTAAAGCGACTGGGCGTTTTTTTCTTCCCCCGATATCTATCCCCGTTATCAGATCAACATACCTCGTTAACGGAACTACTTCCCCTGTGTTCGGGTCAATGTTCTATGGATTGTGTAATCCTAGGTCAATGCTCTAGGATTTGTACCTTTCAAAAAATCCTGTATATTTGAACATATACATTGAGAATTCTCATAATGGCAGATTATCAAATGATTACTTGACAACTTGATGTCGACTATTTTTCAATATATTTTTTAGTTGGAAATTTTTGCATAATTTAGACAATCGTCAAACAGATTGGTCAAAAGGGGCTTATTTAACTTTATTTATATTGTCTACACCAGTGATCCCGCCGACCCGATTTCCGAAAATCGGGAATTTTGAGTGTTATATAACTAGGCCGCAAATATTGTCCGTAAAAGTTTTAGTATACGAATTGTTTCATTACACAAATTTATAATAATATTTAGATTTACCAGTAACCTCGTTATATATCGTGGAAAATCATGGTACTTTGGCCGTTTTAACGATTGATCAACCTATTGAAAATATTGCTAATCTTGAAATTTTGTTGAATTTGATTAAAATAAATTTTGGTTTTTATTTTAATTAATTTTCTAAATTATTTTTAGTAAAAATAACCTAAATATATTCAATATATTTTGTATAATTCTTCAAAATTTCAAAATATTCATCTGAAATTTTCTCTAATAAAATTTATTAAATTTAGTAGTTGACACTGCTTTACTTAAAAATGCATGTAAAAGATTTATTTCGAAATACAATCAACCGGATTATGGCCAAAACTTTCATGTTTTGTATGCTAGTTTGGATGATATGCAAAAATTAACACTTGACCAATTCGTGATCGACTCGTTATTAACTGAAGAATTTTCTGAAACACAAATCGAATACATTGAGGGAATTATAGATATTAACAAACACTTCAATTTGCCACAGAAGCACAAAAATCTTGTTGAGAAGGTTAGTTAATAAAATACGAAATTCTTTTAATTAACAAGTTTATTTTAAAAAATGTTGTTATGATTAGAGTTTTCTCTCAAAATCTCAAATTCCGGGATGGGATCCCGTAAATCCTTTATGGAGTTCTATTGCAAACTTCTATTATAGTCAGAAAAATTATGGGGAAAATGCATTTACCTTTGAAAAGTTTAATCAAAAAAATAAATTTGAAATTTAATTAAGATATTTCATAAATGCAATGAACTAGTAAATCCTGGACAGAGCAGTGGTGGAGGACATTAAAGAGAAAAACAAAAATTTGGGGATGGAAATCTTAAAAGAAATTTTTTAAATGGGGGTTTTAGTTTAAAATTTAAATTATCTAGCATCGATAGCTAGCCCAAGAATATTGCATAGAGGTCATTTTTTTCTTCCAAAAAATTTAAATTTAGTATTTAAAAATAGTTGAACTAATTATGATAATTGTACTTTTTTTGGAAATAAGAGAAAAAAGTTCTATGCATTATTTTTAAATTTGTGATTGAGGTAAATACTGGGATTTTTCAGGTAAAACATTTTTGGGAAATTTAAAAACATTTGGGAATTTATTATTTACTAGAGTTTGAAAATTTGTAAAATACTGGATCCGGTTTCGGGATTTTTATTTTTTTATACATCGGGTATTTCTTACATTTAAGTTTGGCTCGGAAAGCCTGTAAAAACACACAAAACATCCAGTATATTACTGGCAACTTTTAAAGTGTTCAATGAGGCCGATTTAGCGGTCTTGGTAGGAAACACTAAATGTAGTTTTTAGCTTTATTTTTTGATATTTATCATTAAATTGTTTTTATTATTTTAAACAAATGTCGATAAATTGAAGAAAATTTGTTTTTTTTTTTAATTTTATTAAAACAAGAAAAATAACAAATATAAAAACATGTTTTGTGGAAATTAAAATAATTTTTTAAAGATATTATTTATCCAAAAAAACGAATTTTTTAATCCTCTCCCTTAATAATACCTTTATTTAAAAATTACCGTATATGCTCAACTAATTGCCCCTCTCGATTAAATAACCCCTCCAGTGTGAGGTTGAGTAATAATTACCCTTGATAATTATTTAACATTTAATGTAAAGGTCAACTGACAAAGAAATCTATAGATAGTAAAGAAAGACAAAGATGGTTACCATTAAAAATGCTTAAGCATCAGGGGTTTAAAAGTTAATAAGAGAGTTGTAGATTAAATTAGTAAATAAAACGTTGAAAACCAAAATTCTAAAAGAAATTAAAGACATCTGTAAAGAATATGTTGATTTTACGAGAAATTTTTAATTTCATTTAAAACTCACAAATGTTTTTATTTTCTTCAAATTTTTCGATTAGTATATTCGGAAAACATGTCGTAACATTCCATCGTATTATAATTAATTACTTTTATTGTAAAGTATAATAATAGTAATTTAGTAAAATAGCCTTTTTCTGAGTTTTTGACGTGTGTGCTAAAAGCCTTTAATTAATAAATTTATAATTAAATTGTCGAAAACTTGATGTCAAAGAAAGAATTAGCACTTTTCTGTTATTATTGTTGACACTTCAAATGTCCGTTATTGACTCTCCAACATAATAAAATCAGTAAAAATATGAAGAAATAAAAAAAGGCCGATCATTTGCTAGATAAATGCACCCAGATTAATCCAAATTATTTATATCATCGGACGCCTAAATCATATTCAATACCGAAAAGGTTATTTTCATTTTTAATATTCAAATCCCTAAGAATTTCTTTTGATATCTTTAATATGTTGATCCGAGCATTTATTGGAGTTGATAATTTATGCTATTGAATCTGAGAATAATTACTAAACTCAAGCAGCTAATGAAACAAAATATTTTAAATTCCGTACATTTACTTTTTTTAGCAAAGTTTTTTTTAAATTCTTATTTTGCATAATATATATTTTTAAATTAAAAAAACAAATTTTCTTCAATTTATCGACATTTGTTTAAAATAAAAACAATTTAATGATAAATATCAGAAAATAAAGCTAAAAACTACATTTAGTGTTTCCTACCAAGACCGCTAAGTCGGCCTCATTGAACACTTTAAAAGTTGCCAGTAATATACTGGATGTTTTTAGGGGGGAAATTGTTTAATGGGAATAAATACTTTCAATAGGGATACAAATTTAAATTAGAGTTAAATCTTAATTTTCTGTTCGGGGCTTTAACTCATTATTGAACAAAAAAAGGCCCAATTATACCTCTAATTTAATTTTTCCCTGCTTTAAAATTTTTCCTCTTTTGATAAAAAAAGATATCAGTGATAAATAAAAGGGAATTTTGAAATATATTTTTAAACAAAAAATACCAAAAAAGTTCCCAAAAAATGCACGAAAGGCTTAAATATGCAAAAACATCATTTAAAGTATCTCCTAAAATAATTCGACAAACATTTTTGAGTTCTCTAAAGCTAGTATTACTAAACAAAACATGAATTTGCATATATTTCCTGACCCTAGCAATAAATAAATAATAAATCTAAAAAGAATAATCTTTTGAATTTTCTTAATCCAAATTTTTCCTCAATAATTCCCTTGCTTCACAATTAAATTGCAACCGTTTAGAATCTAAAAATAATTTTAATTTTCATATATTTTAAAAAATCCATACAAATTGAACAAGCCCATGACGTTTCTGAATCGGCATTACTCGGTCATACCCAATATACTGAGCATTTTCTTGTAAATATTCCTCTTGATTTAAACTCATTTCATTAATCAAAAAAGGGTTAATAATTATTTGTTCAAGTTTTTTCTGAATTTCGTTGTCCAAACCTTCAAATAATTGATAAAATGTTTGTTCTGAATTTGAATAATATTTTTCGAAAATTGTGTAGCATTCATTGCTTGTCAATACGCCATCAGTTGCTAAAATTTTAAAATTATTTTTGAATTTACAATGTTAATTTAAATTAGATAGTGAATAATTTATGGTTTAAATGAACTTTCTTCTTTTAATTTTGTTTTTAGACTAAGAGAATAATTTTTAGACTAAGAGAATAAACTACTACCAATATGACGATATAATAAACGGTAGTGTGAATACACAATCACATCAGCATCATGCTTAAAATAAGCTGGAAATATTACGTTCCCACTACTATTTTCAGCTTCTTGAAGGGACATTAACATTCTTTCCCTTGCTAAAAAATTAAAAATAATTTCTTATTTGCTAAAAAATTAAAAATAATTTCTTATTTCTAATTTTTTCCTACTATATTCAATTCCGTTATACATAAATTCAACATTTTCTCTTTGGAAAATACTCAATTGTTTTAATATTTCCATCCAATTATTTGCTTTAATTTCCAATTCATCATAAGCTTTAATATAGCCTAGAATTGAAATCTTCTCTCTAAATTAGGTATTTTTAAATTAAAATTAAATAAGTAAAGACGGAACTTTAAAAAAGCAGTGAATCCATGTTGTTTCATAAAATGACAAATATTCTCCAAAATCCATCATAATATTTTGGATTATGCCCATAAAACAAAATAAAAGATTGAATTCTCATTCTAGCAAAAGCAAATAAATGCCAAATAATGAAAATATTTTTTTCCGAATTTTTTATTTTTCTCAAATGCCGGAAATTATAACAATTTGTTTTTCACTAAATATAAATTGAAATAATATTTTGATTAAATCAAGTACCTTTTATTACCCAAAAATTCCATCAAATGATTATAAATAGTTTCAACTGAAACATTTGGATAATCAGGAATTCCGTTTAAAACATTCACAAATTTAAGATATTCAAATACTCCAATATAATTATCTTTATCCATTGTTAAACTTAAATCTTTCATTCTATTTTCAATATGTTTAATCTGATTAGTTTTATCCTTTTGGATGGGAATTTTTATTTCATTTAACAGAAAATTGTAGTAAACAATGACCTTTAAATTGAAGAAAATTAGTTTTTAAATAAGGGATTACTTAAAGATATCACGTTTTTTAAATATCTCATGATATCCGGATATAAACCGGAAAATATTTTTTGTTCAGTTCGGTGTTGATTCAATAAATATTTTTGGTTTTTGGAACCTGACCAAAATATGCTAAATACTCTTAATAATTTACTATTCTGGATAAAAATATTTTTAGGTACGAAAATATTTTTCTAGAGACTGAATAAAATATTAATAGTTTAAAGCAAAGTTGCAACTTCCATTTAACTCTACCTGATTAAGCTTATAAAATGTTCCTTGAACCAACGAAGAATTAATTAAATTTGGATCATTAAATCCAGAAATATATTGATTCTTGTAATATTGAATTACTTTAGGTAAATCTTCGTCTGGATTACTTTTAATTTTTGTAAGCTCAACATTACGCAATATTTGCACTAAAATGGTCAATTCAACAAGAGAAAAATCCAATTTAGGAAATGCTTGTTTTTTAGGAATTTGAGCAATTTCTTTTCCTTTCCTTCTTGATGGGTCCTCCATTACTTGTTTTCCTTTATCATGTCCTTAATATTTATTAAGTAAAATATGTATATAAACAAATCCCATTTTACTTACTTTGACTAAATTCATTGGTAGAATTTGCTTAAAATTAGTGTTGAGCCAGGTCAGAGCCCTCCCAAGGCCGAGGTCATCGTCCATTTTCGAATCTCGGTCTCGGAAGACCGGCCTCGGGTCGCGGAACCTCTGTCTCGGTCCTCGCAAAGTAAAAACCTCACAAAGTAAAAAGGCTCAATATACACCCCTAAAGAATGCTTTTTTATATAAATTTCTTGAGAGGGATGTTGTCTACTCCCTCCATATTCATAAAATACTAGTGTATGGCGCAGGACCGGATCCAACCGGATTTTTACGGAGTCCGCTCCAACCCCGCACCTAGGCTGTTATGAATGTAAATTGAGGTCTGCCTAAGAGAAAAATCTATTGCAATCAAATTCTAAGAAATTTAATTTGAAAAAAACTTACCGCTATCCATTCCATCCGTAAAATGTATTTGAAGTTGGTTTATGACAAAATAAAATAACAAAAACAAAAGGAATTTTTTCATTTTTTTTAAACTTTAAGTGTTTTCTGTAGAAAAGAAATTAAAGAAAAACTTTAAAATATCATTAAAATATTACATTAAAAATAGCTATTTACTGTTCTCATAAATAGCTAGTGTTTATTACCCTCGCCAAAGGTAAATTGTAAAAGTAATTATGAGAAATCGGATCTTCAGGCTGCCACCATTGGGCACGAACCTGCCCACTATTACGGACAAATCTTGGGTTGCACATGTTGAAGGAAAGCCGAGTACAAGTACATGTATGTGTTTACAAGCTATCCCAATGCTCTCCCCTTAATAAATTTTAAAAATTAAATAAAGTGTAGGTTGGCAATTAATGATTTTGAAAGATTCCCTCTCCTCATTAAGTTTATTTTTAGAGAGAGAGAATATGTACTTTAAAAAAAGGCTAATTGATTTTTAAGCTAAATAATAATTAAAAGACGTGACTATGTTTGAATGTTCATGTAAAATTTTGAAAGTTTTGGAGAAAATCGAGGCCCTATAGACGCAAAAACAAATGACGTTGAATTTCGGTCTCAACCAACTCAAGCGAGCCCCATGTACTTATAATAACCGTGTAGCAGAATGATCAAAAGTTACGACAAAAATGGGTGAAATTTTAAAATATTTATGATAATATCTAAATCCGGCGACCAGACAGGATTTTTATTCATATCCGGTGTTTTTCGGCTCGCTAAGTTGGATGAAACCGAGATTCAACGTCATTTGTTTTTGCGTCTATAGGGCCTCGATTTTCTCCAAAACTTTCAAAATTTTACATGAACATTCAAACATAGTCACGTCTTTTAATTATTATTTACGCTTAAAAATCAATTTGCCTTTTTTTAAAGTACATATTCTCTCTCTCTGCTAATTAAACTTAATGAAGAGAGGGAATCTTTCAAAATCATTAATTGCCAACATACATCTTTATTTAATTTTTAAAATTTATTAAGGGGAGAGCATTGGGATAGCTTGTAAACACATACATGTACTTGTAAGTATATACACGTAAGCTTATATGTATCAAAGAACATTAGAGTTCCAATAAATTTAATTAACAATTGTTATAAGATTTTTCACCACATTTTTCTCGCAAGTTTTAAGGATTCTGCTACACGGTTATTATTCATGGCAATTGGAGAAATCCAATGAGCCTTTTTTGGTGTCTAATTTACCGGAATTTTCACCCAAATTTTAAAAATTTTACAAGAATATTGAATATCACACTAGAGACCGCAACTTGAACGGGACTCGGTCCCGTTTCCCGGTCCCTTTTCCCTGCATTTTAAATATGCAGGGATTAAACCGGGATCGGGAATTCACAATCCGGGTCGCGACCGTTCAATTTTTATTTCCTGTTTCCGATAATTTTTCGATAATTTTTGCAGACATAAGATTTTGCTACCTCTCCAAAACATTCGTCTGCTGCGTTGAAATTAAAGAAATCTCCTTCCAAGGTTCTCAAAATTTTTGCCCTAAAATACCCTAAATTCCAACAATACTTTATTCCCTCAAATCCCTTTATCTCTCCTAAACTTTTAATATAGTAAAGCGGTTGGTTAAAGATTACAATATCTCTAATCCCTTCCTGAATCGCATAGTCCTAAATTCCTTCATCGGCCGTTGGTATAATGCAGCACAATAATAGAAGAGAAGATTATTCGACTAAATATGTATAATCTAATTGGTAGACATTTTTTGTCGTCTAAAGGGCCTCGATTTTCTCCAAAACTTTCAAAATTTTACATGAACATTCAAACATAGTCACGTCTTTTAATTATTATTTACGCTTAAAAATCAATTTGCCTTTTTTTAAAGTACATATTCTCTCTCTCTCTAAAAATAAACTTAATGAAGAGAGGGAATCTTTCAAAATCATTAATTGCCAACATACATCTTTATTTAATTTTTAAAATTTATTAAGGGGAGAGCATTGGGATAGCTTGTAAACACATACATGTACTTGTAAGTATATACTCGTAAGCTTATATCTATCAAAGAACATTAGAGTTCCAATAAATTTAATTAACAATTGTTATAAGGAGAGTTTTTTGATAATACAAAACAATATTTTAAATAATAATTGAATTAACTAAACAATTAATTTCTTTATTTTAACAAATAAATATTTTGGAGTAAACTTGATTTTTATTTTAAGACTCATTTGTTTAATAATTTGTGGGCGGGCTTATTTATATTGCGAGACTCGGTGCGCATCCATCTTTCAATTCTGTTAGCATTTAAGCCAGTCATTTTGTTGTTATTATTCATTCATTTACTTATATTTTTTACAAAATTTTAAAGACGTTGGGGTGAATAGCTTTTCTGTATAATATTTACTTAATCAGACCTCAATCTACATTCACTAACAGTAGGATGTGTCGGGGTGAGAAAGAAGTTGTTTATCAAAAAAATAAAGTTGCTTTAATAAAGGCGTTTCATTAATGGGCACTGTTGTGTATGGGCGTCAGCCCTTAAAGTGTTTAGTATAAAAGCCCAGCCAATAGTTAGTTCTCTCCCAGTTTTAGTTCTTCCTACAACCTTCGCCTGCTTTGTATTTCTTTGTGCAATAAACGTTTCTGTTAGCTTCCTCTGCGTAACCGGGGCATAACAGGCACAAAGGGCAGCATTTTACTTCTTTGCCTCTTATGATAGTGACAGGTGGTTTACTAGGTACCGGTCAGTTAATTATGGAAAAACAGAGGTTGTGTCCTGGATTTTGTGACCTAGAGATATTGAGTAATTTAGAGATTTCCTCTATGAGATAAAGAGATCCGTCCGTATCCGGACAGATCCGCGGATATCCGGATATTGTCCGCATGCGTGCACATGTCTGGTATATGTCCTGCCAATAATTTTTGTTTACTTCTTCACATCATTTTATTTTACATTAGCCTAAAAAATTAAAAAAATGAAAATTTTAATTTTAATTTTACTTTCAATTTTCGTCATTAAAGAATTCCAACTTGAATTGACTGATGGAATGTTTACAGGAGATTGTTTGTATTTTTATATTTTAAATTTGGCATAATTCACGCTGGCATAAACAATCTGCTAGTTAAATTCCTACCTACACATTATTAACTATATTTAAATTTTTGGGAATAAATCCTGAAAATTTGAAGCAAAATTTATTTTTGATTATAAAAAATATTCAAATACTTTACATAGTAAAGCTTAAAAGGGATATGGCTATTTCGAACCAGAATCTTTAATTGAAAGGACCGATGTGTTATAAATTACGCTATGCCACCTCCTGCATTGCCTTAGGAATTAAATAGCTATATGTACTAGTGTTATTCAAAAGCGATTTTTCGGTATCGGTATCGGTATTTCGGTAAAATACCGATATTTCGGTAAAATACCGATTTTCGGTATTTCGGTAAAATACCGATACCGAAAAATACCGACGAAAAATAGTCGGTTTTTAAGTTGCTCCTCTCAAAAAACGAATATAGAAACTAATTAAAATCTAAATTAAAGCTCGTGGTCATGCTAGACGAAAAGGAAAGGAAAAGGCGGGTGGAAGTTCTTCAACCCCAGAAGCCTTCCATGAAACTAATTTTTCTCTTCTTGAATTGTCCCTTTTAATTCGGACATTTAATAATATTGAAATTGAAGAATTGAAATTAGATGGGCCAACAAACAATTTACACAAAAATATTATTGAACGTGGAAACAAAGAAATTTCTACTTTAATTACAAACATTCCAAAGATTTTTGAATTTGAATCGTTCAAAATAACATCAGAAAAATTAGAGAAGGTTTATTTTTAAATTTATATTTAAAAATAAATTTTATTTTTTAAAGATTATAAAATATTATAATGAAAAATTTGATTCAAAATTAGAGCGTGAAAAAATTGAAATTGGTTTAAAAAATATGAGTGAAACAATGACTTTTAAGGAATACTTTAAATTTTTAAACAATTCAGGACTTTTACCATATAAAAGGGATTACTCGTCATTAAATACAAAAGACAAATTGGCTCAAGAAGCTATAATTACTATAATTACCACCCATTTTCCAAATCCAACTCCAACCGATCTTGAACGAAATATATTTATTGTTTGGAATTTAATTAAATTAATTCGACATTTAATTCGTTTGTTTATTAGTAAATTTCACGGAAAAAATAAAAATGACTACAATAATATGTTAATTAATTATTCTGAAAAAAGTAACGAAAACCCGTAAGTATTTTTAATGAAATATTTAAAAAATACCAAAATTAGGAGTGTTTTGTCGATTCTGGTTTATGTTTACTGTTACAATAATCTTGAAGAATTCTCAAATAAATTGAAAGAAAACGGTTAATTTATTTCCAAAATTTTATAATTTTACTTAGAGTTAAATTAAGACTCCGAATAAGCCCAAACTTTTAGCGAGAGGTCTCTTACGCTGAGCACATCTGCGCTCCGATTTATGCGCTTGGTCACTTTTTCGCCGCTACTTTTCCTAGAAAATATAAGAATAACTACAATATGTAGAATCTCACCTTGCAGTTGAAAATTTTGTGCAAGCGAAGATCGGGTTTACTGTAATTCTGAGCAGTGATGCGGGGGTTCCGGAAACGGTGCGGTTTCGGTTCTGGAAGTGGAATCGTGGAACCGGTAAAAGTCCGGAACCGGTTTGGAACCTGAACTGGTAAAGGTCCGGAACCGTTTCCAAAGATACACCCCTAATGATGGGCAAAAGAAGAAAAAGTGAGCAAAAGATGGAAGGTATGAGAGGAAAAGGAAGAGAAAATTGAAAAGAGTAAAAAAGATTATAATGGCTTAAGGATCTTAGTTCTGAGGACTTATCTGGGTATTAGGTTCGAACCCGTCTTATGAATTATTAATTAATTGTTATTTTGGAAAATAAATTATTATAAACTTATTTTTTAAAAAAAAAGATTTTTGGAACCGGTTCCAGAACCGGAACCGGCAAAATCAAAAAAGCCCAGAACCGGAACCGAGTTATCTAAAAAAAATTTTATTTTTTCGCATATCCGTAAACGAAAAGTCGAGAATCGATAACCGAAACAGGCAAAAACTTGAGGATTTTGGAATGTCTAGAAGCCTGATTTCTTTCATTTTCAGCGTCGCAGGCGAAAATTTTGAGAATTTAAATAACATCTTCGTTTACTAATGACTGGCTTTTATACCATTCTTCTTAAGGGCTTATTCCCGTGCACAACAATTAATCATCTACGAAATTTTCTATTTTTTTTCATTTGTCTTTAAACAAATTAAAATTTAGGAAAAGATTATTTGCTATCTTTACTTCAAGATGAGAGCAATGAATATCCAACAAATATTTCTTTAGATTCTGAAATTCAAGTGGAAAATTTTTTTCCTTTGCTTTACACTAGTTATGGTAGTTTTATTTTAAAATGCTGCAAAATTGTAGTCCTTGTATCACGCAACGTGGTTTTTCACAAAATATCGTATGGGATTAAGGTTGGCGGTTCCGGGTATCCGGAACCGGTCAAGGGTTAGACAAAATGTAATTTTAATGAGTCAAAATTAAAAAAAAAATAAGCAAAATTAATTGTCAATAATTACTTGTAATATACTATTTTAAATATATTTTAAGTATGCTATGAAAAATTGAGCAAATATAACTGTAATTCAATTAAAGAAGTATTGAATGTTTCTAGAGATTTAATTTCGTTCTACTATAATATGCAGGATAGAGAGAAGGGTTTGGTGAAAAAAATTAATAAAATTACAGTAAACATTTTGTTGGATGATGAAGAAAAACAAAAATACCTCTTTAGTGGTTTTTACAGAAACATACTCAACCGTATAAATAAGGAAAGCCTTGATGAAATACATCAAATGATTATCGAAAATGTTTTAAAAAATTATTTAATTTTTTAAATAATAAATTAGAAAAATATTTGCTAGCTAATTTTGATAATTTTAAGATGAAAGAAATGTGCAGTAAATACGGCGATACTTCTAATTGGAGATTTGGACAAGATTATGGACAAGGAAGTTCTTCAGGACAGAACATACAAAGTAATCGTGAATACCTGAAACACAGTGGATATGGTGGACATCAGCAGCAAAACTATGGATATCAGACAGGCTATGGAAACCAACATATTTATGGATATCAACAAGGTTTTGGGGATTATACAGGACACCAACAATATATTGGACATGGACACGAACCATACACTGGACATAAAGACTACAACATAGGGCATGCCGAAGGAGATGTAGGAATCCACGGAGGTTCGGGGTATCATGGTGAAGAAGATACGGATGCAAAGGAAGAAGGTGAATTTAGTGACTGAAACATGGAGGATGGGAAATTCCGGTGAGAAAAAATTTGAGAGATTTGAGTTTGATATTTGATAGAAAAACAGGGTACATATGCGTATATGTCCACAAACTGAATGCCCACAAACAATTGAATTTTATATTCTAAAGCACTCGACAACCTGTATCTTTTTTAAATAAGATAGATCAAGTCTAATCATTAATAAAATGTAACCCGACCGATATGTTATTCGGTGTTACTTTTTAATTCTTTTAATTACTTTTTAACGAGTGATTAAACCCATCACGTTGGAAAGTAGGTACCGCTTATTGTGGGCTTCCGAATAATATAATATTCATATTATTGGGTCAATCGTTGAAAACTTATAACCGATCAAATTCGGCTGGCATTAAGTTTGTGGGCGTATAACGGATATGTACCAAAAACATTTTAAAACCTAACAAAAAATTAGATTAGAGGTTAATCGAGCCTTCTTTATTTTTATCTAATTTTCGGAGTTAAAGCCCTAAACAATCATTAAAATTTTATCACTAATTTAACTTTGTTTTTTTTTTTTGAATTTCTTCATTTTTTAAACAATCCCCCTCCATATATTAAAAACATCCAGTATATTACTGGAATTTAGAGTGTTCAATAAGGCCGATTTAGCGGTCTTGGTAGGAAACGCTAAATGTAGTTTTTATTCCCCATTATTTTTTTTTATTTTTTTGATAAATTTCTGTCTCTTATTCTGAAAGTAGTTTTTTTTTACTTTCTGATATTTATCATTAAATTGTTTTATTAAAACTTTCGATAAATTGATGAAATTTTTTTTAAATGTGCACTTTTTTATATCTATTGAGACTTTTTATTTTCATATGATTAGAGCTGTAATTTTTAATCAAATACATATTTTTTGCAAACATGTCATGACGTATAATGCACAAAAAACACAATTTCCGCTTGGTTTGAAAACTTTAGAGAGGAGTTCTATTTGCAAATAATGCACTTCCTTTCTACCACAGTCACGCAATCAAATTAGCTATAGAGTATTTTTATTTTTTATTTAATATTTTATAAGATAGAGATTTGTATATTCTAATCAAATTTTGGCTCTATCTTAGGACATGCGTCCCATGAACATTTATGCGTATAGAGCCCAAATTTTTTTCCATGTAATTTCAAGTCTTATCAACAAGTACTTAAAATTTTAAGATTTATGCTGGGTGTAATAAGATACTAAAAGCAGAATATGGAGGTGAACAAAGCCATTCAGGACATGGAGGCCGGGGAGATTATCACGGCGGATCACATGACAAACAACACGGAGGACAGAGCGGAGGAGGGCATTCTTATGGCAAGCGATATGGGGGAGATTATTAGATCTAAAATTCCAAGATAGTTAAAGTAGAAAACATGGAAATTATTGAAGAAACCAATGATAGTGATGACATTTAAAACATTCAATTATAGTACATTTAAATCAGGATTGCCAGCTTCTTTTTAATTATTTGGAACTAGAGTGATTTGGATATCCGATATTTCTTAGGATCCGTCGATTTTAAGGTGAACTTTTCTTTCATATAAAAGGGAATACGTGAACTGGGGAGTGTGAAGCTTCATAAAAAATATATGGCAGAAATTTAAATTAGAGATTGAATCGACTTGTAGTTATTCGCATGATATTATTTCCAAAGTTGAATCCCTAGATGGTTTGGAGATTTTGTTAACTAGAGAACATAATTAAGCTTTAATCTCTAATTTAAATTTTCTGAAAAAGTCCATTCATTTAAAAACATCCAGTATATTACTGGCAACTTTTAAAGTGTTCAATGAGGCCGATTTAGCGGTCTTGGTAGGAAACACTAAATGTAGTTTTTAGCTTTATTTTCTGATATTTATCATTAAATTGTTTTTATTATTTTAAACAAATGTCGATAAATTGAAGAAATTTGTTTTTTTAAATTTTATTAAAACTATAAAAATAAGAAATATAAAAATATTTAATGTAGAAATTTAAGTAATTTTGTAAAAGATTTTATTTATTCAAAATCAAATAAATAATTAAAGTTGTTGATCCTCTTCCTTAAAAATACCTTGATTTAAAAATTACCGTATATGCTCAACCCCTCTCGATTAAATAACCCCTACAAGTCAGAGGTTGAGTAATAATTGCTCATGTTAATTATTTAAAATTTACGGTAAGGTAAACTGACAAAGAAGTCTATAGATAGAAAAGAAAGACAAAGATGGTTACCAATAAAAATGCTTAATCGTCAGAGGTTTAAAAGTTAATAAGAGAGTTGTAGATTACATTATTAGGTAAAACTTTGAAGACCAAAATTCTAAAAGAAATTGAAGGCCTCTCTAAAGAATATGTTTATTTGAGGAGAAATTTTTAATTTTATTTAAAACTCACAAATGTTTTCATTTCCTACGAATTTTTCAATTAGAATATTCGGAAACCAATCCGAAACATTCCACTGTATTTTAATAATTAATATTATTGTAAAGTGTAATAATAGTAATTCATTAAAATAGCCATTCACGGGCTTTTAATGTGTGCCAAATCATTTAATAAATAAAATTATAATTAAATTGAGAAAAAACTTGATGTCAAAGAAAGAATTAGCACCTTTCTGTTTTTATTGTTGACAATTTAAATGTCTATTAGTGACTCTCCAACTTAATAAAATCAGTAAAAATATAAAGAAGTTAATGAAGGAGTAACAGAGTGATTAATAGGTGATTAATAGAGTGATGAATAAGATTAATAATTAAATCTTATTATCCAATCGTTATGTGAACTGTCGACAATCTATGCTTTTCCGTTTTATGTATTGCCCAAAGGTTGTTCAATGTTAACCAAATTTCAAAATCTCAAACAATGCTTTTGATTAGGCTGGAAGCAATATTTTAATAATTAAAAGTTTTGGACTTACATATGTCAACCTTTAATTTTTGAAATATTGTTTTGGTTTATGTAGTGTTTGAAGGACAAAATTCGTAATTGTACTCTTATCCAAGAAAAAAAGCTTAAACAAATAATATAAGATAAAACAATTTTCATCAATTTATCAAGTTTAAAATAAAAACAATTTAATGATAAATATCAGAAAATAAAGCTAAAAACTACATTTAGTGTTTCCTACCAAGACCGCTAAATCGGCCTCATTGAACACTTTAAAAGTTGCCAGTAATATACTGGATGTTTTTGGATGTTTTTAATATGTATAAGGATCTACTCAATTTTCCGAATCTGAATTCTTCAATAATTCCCTTGATTCACAATAAAATTGCAACTGTTTAGAATCTAAAAATGTTTTTTATTTTTAAATTAAATGTAGATATTTTAAAAATCCATACAAATTGAACAAGCCCATGACGTTTCTGAATCGGCATTACTCGGTCATACCCAATATATTGGGTATTTTCTTGTAAATATTCCTCTTGATTTAAACTCATTTCATGAACCAAAAAAGGGTTAATAATTATTTGTTCAAGTTTTTTCTGAATTTCGTTGTCCAACCCTTCGTATAATTGATAAAATGTTTGGTGTATATTTGAATTATATTTTCCGAAAATTGTGTAGCATTCATTGCTTGTCAATACGCCATCAGTTGCTAAAATTAAAAAAAAATTTTCAAATTTGCAAAATTAATTTAATCCGAATATTGAATAATGTTTGCCTTAAATGTACTTTTTTCATTTTGTTTTTAATCATCTATTAGTTTCTTTGATCTATTCTCCTCCCGGGAGCCGAAATTCTAGTTTCCTATTTTCTAAAAAATGATTATTATGTTGTTTTAAATAATTACCAAAATGAAGATATAATAAACGCAAATGTGTTTGCACAATCATATCAGTATCAGGCATAAAAGAAGCTGGAAATATTACGTTTTCTTGACTATTTTCCGCTTCTTGAAGGGACATTAACATTCTTTCCCTTGCTAAAAAGTTATTAAATATTCTTATATTTTTAGTTATTCCTTACTATATACAATTCCTCTATATTCAAAATGAAAATTTTCTTCTTGAAATATACTCAATTGTTTTAATATTTCCATCCAATTATTTGCTTTAATTTCCAATTCATCATAAGCTTTAATATAGCTTAGAACAGAAATCTTTTCTCTAAATTAATTTTAGATTTAAATTAAATAAAGACAAACTGAAAATAATCATTGTATCCCTGTTGTATCATAACTTGCCATATATTGAACAAAATATCATCATAATAATTTGGATATTGTTTATAAAACAATATAAACGAACGAATTCTCATTCTAGCAAATGCAAATAAATGCCAGATTATGAAAATATTTTTTTCTGAATTTTTTATTTGTTTACAATAGCTGTACATTTTATTTATAGTCGTTATACTAAATATGAATGAAAATATTAGATCAGTTAATTATTACCCTTTTCCAGGCAAAATTGACATAGCATTATTATGCAATTGATCTGCTGAGATGTTAGGATCATTATAACAGTCAATTAAAGCTCTCTTAAAATTAAACTCATCACATATCAAAATCTTATATTGATCAATATTCATCGTTAAACTTAAATCCTTCGTTCTATTATTAATAAATCCAATTCTAGCTTCTTTATCATTATGATGAACAGGAATTAATTTATTTAACATGATATTGTAGTAAATTATAACCTTTAAATTTAAGGAAATTATTTTTTAAATAAAGTTATTGATTAAGACGTATAAAATGCTTAAAAAATCCTCGGGTATATGGACCGGACCAAAATAATTCAAATTTGCAATGAAAAGCCTTATTTTTAGTCTTTTTAACTAGGTTTAATTGCACTAGTTTTATATCAACGCGGTCTCAATCCTCTATAATTCTTGCAAATCCGATGATGTACTCCATTCGTTTCCCCTTCCACTAACTAGACTACCATTGTAATGTAACCAGTAACTAGAATTGATAATTGAGAGCCAAACCACTTAACTTCTTAATAAAACAATTGATATACTTATATATAATTATTAAGGCTGTGATAGTTAGGCAAGTAAAATCAGTAAAATAGGCGCCTAAAATAGGCACAAAAAAGCCGAAAAAGGCACAAAAATAGGCATGTAAAAAAGGATATTAGACCATAAAATGTAGATAAAAACAGAAAAAATAACCAATTAATCGTCATTTTATAAATTATAAACTATTTTTTAAACAATTTTACCATTTTTCGTCATTTTGAATCATTTTTTGAAAAAAATGAAGTAAATTTTTTTAAAATCCCGATAATTGACAAAATGGAAATCTCGCCCAACACACAAAACGCCGCACCCCAAAACGTCCCAAAACCAGATCGTCCCAGTTCAAAATGTCCAACAGAGTAAAAATAAACACAATTTAACGAACTAAAAATTAATAATGGGACTTGGCACTGATTTTTTCTAATTTGGGACTGATTTTTTTAGATTTTGCACTGATTTTTAGGCAAAATTTCGAAAAAATCGCTAAAAAAGGCAAAAATAGTACCAAAAATTTCAAAATAGGCAGAAAGGCACAAAAAGTCAAAAATAGGCAGAAATAGTATATTAAAAGTCATGCTAGACTTATCGGACCGAGCTAAAAACACGTTTTTTGAACGTATTACATCATCCCAAGCTTGCAGAAAAAATAGGCATTTGCCTATAAATCACAGCCTTAATAATTATGCTAGATAAAATTATTTTAAAGTTTGTCAATATTTTTTTCATAAAACGGAATAAAACGATTAGGCTTAGTCAAAATTCCAATTTCTGTTCAAATTTACCTGATTTAATTTATAAAATGTTTGATCGACAACTTGAGAATTAATTAAATTTTCATCATTAAATCCAGAAATATATTGATCCTTGTAATGCTTAATTATTGCATTGAAATCTACTTCTGGATTACTTATAATTGTTGTAAACTCAAGATTACGCAATATTTGTACCAAAATGGTCAATTCAACCAAAGAAAAATTTAATTCAGGAAATTCAGGTGCTGGAGCAGTCTCTTTTCCTTTTCCTCGTGATGAGCCTTCAATTTGTTGTTTTCCTTTAGTACGGCCTTAATAATATATTCTATCAATTTAAAACACTGAACAAATCCAAGGTCATCCAACTTAGAGTAGCTAAAGAACAAACTTAATCGAATTTAAATACAAAGCCAAGAAACTCTAAGACCATCCCAAGTTTTGACATTAGGGTTGTTAAAAAATCTACAAAACTTGATATACCTATTTTACATTTTTTCGGATTTTAGTGCAAATTTTGGCAGTTTTTTAGTTTTTTTAAACTTTTTTACAGTATAAAAATCCTAAATCTATTAATTAGTATTAATTGGATTTCTAGGATACAACCTTACTACTGAAATGTTATAATACATATTATTGTTACTCATTGAAGACGATTTTGAATTTTTTGTCATTTATTTAGGTCATATTTTAAGTTTATTGAAACCTAAAATTCTAAATCACAAAAAATCTAACCCGTCAAATGTTGCATTCCATCAGACATTTGTAATTTGTCTATTAAACAAAATACCAATAAAAAGACAATGAATAAATTCATTTCTAATATTTTAAAGTTTGATTGATAAATTGTTTAATTTATCTACAAAAATAAATTTTAGTTCAAATTTTATTATTAGATTTCAGTGTGCGACAACTTTGCCGCCCTATTTGTTTTTGTCATAACTTTCTTTAAAACAATGAAATTTCATAATCCTTTTTTTATTTCACTACGTTTCCTACCATTTTTTCCTACCATTTTTCGTTAAGACTCCGACCCAAAACTTAAAACTGGGAATGTTCAGGCCTTAAACCCGACAAAAAGAAAACTTTTAAAATCCGAATGTGGCTTTTCTGAATAAGATATATACTAATTTAGGTATCACGACTTTTGCGCCGAGAACATTTGCGCCGCGACTTTTGCCCCGGGCGACTTATGCGCCGCGACATTTGCGCCGCAATTATTAAAAAAATAAAATAATAACTACAATCTGACTTACCTCTTGGGTTTAAAAAATTATTATCAAGGAACTGAAGGAAGTTCAGGAAGTAGAATGGCGGTCCGGTTGCTGATGAATTAGGACTGGGTCGTAAAAGTAGGATGCACTATAGTGTAGGGTTGTCGGATCCGGATATCCGAAAATTTCAAATTATCCTACAACCCTACTATGTATAGTGAGGTCTGTCTGTAGTTATTCATATATTTTTAATAATAGTGGCGGCGCAAAAGTCGCGGCGCAAAAGTCCCCCGGCTTTATATATCTTCTGTATATAATTAGAGGTCTGACTTAGTAACGTATGTTTAAAATTAAAAAAAGCTATACACAACTAACGTCTTTTTAAATTTTTGAGAGAAATATATAAATGAATATGTAATAATATAAGATGAGTGTCTTAAATATTAGCAGCATTTAGAGGCGTTGCTTGCTCATCAAATCTCGCAATATAAAAAAGCCCGCCTACTAAATGTTAAACAAGAGTCTCAAAATAAGCTATGTAGTTTGTCTAAAAACTTTTCTTTGTTAAAATAGAAATTATTTGTTTAAATGATTCATTGTTATATAAAATAGCGTTTTTGTTAATAAATTTTTTACGACGCTAATATTCTATAATAGGTTATTAATAAATTTTTTCAAGGACTCATGTATTTTTAAACTTGATGTATTTCTTTGTCTGCTTATTAAATGCTTGCCAATTTTTTCTACATTTGTATTTCGTAATTTATGTCACGGCGCTCTATACAGAGCTGTTTCGAAATTTCGATTTTGGCTAGACTTTCACTCAGCAACACAACAAAAAACATGTTTTTGTAGTGTAAGCTTCAAAGCTTTGGTCAATTAATGTATGTATATCTACTCTTGTTTGAAATTTTATCTATCCATTATCTGCTCACTTATCTACCGATTGCCAGAACCCTTACTTATTCATTGCCAAAACTCTTACCTTCCCATTGTCAGAATTCTTATCTTCCAAGTGTCGGAAGTTTTATCTACCAATATCACTTTTGCATATCCATTGCCTGCGCTTTTATCTTCACTTATCTTAATGGATATCAACTCATTGTATGAACTCTTATCTACCCATTGTCTGAACTCGAATCTGCACATAGCCAAAACTCTTATCTTCCCATTGGCATACTTCTTATTTTCTAAGTGACGGAACTTTTATCTACCAATTACCGAAATTTTTGTCTTTCCTGAATAGGAAAAAATTTATATTTTTGTATTGCTTACACCGTAATTTCCTATTCTTCCCTTATTTGTATTGCTTACTTTCTCACGAGGCTCTACACAGAGCTCGATTTTCAACTTGCAACGCTTTTTTTATTTTCTAAATTAGATTTTGTGGGGCTAAATAAAAGTATTTCTGGCTTCTTGATCATATACATTAACTTTGTTAGAGGTTAAGAGGGATCGACTATATCCTCTTGATTCCTCCAAATCCTATTATATCCATTTTATCCTCTAATATCCTCACCAAAATTTTTAGATGCGCGGGCTGAAATTTTCAGTCGAAATATTCTTAGAAATTATCCTAAACAGGAAATTTATTTTAAATTTCGGAACTCGGAATTAGAAACGCTGAAATAGGAAGCGGAATTCCATCCGACCTCTGATTGGGAAGCTCTTTTCGAAAATTCGTAATTGTATTTCGTACCCGAGTACGAAATACAAGAATTGAAAAAATAGGTAGATACGAAATTAGAGAAAAGATAGGTAGCAAAATTACCAAACACGTGTTTGCCCTTACTCTAACTTTAATAAATTTAAAATTAAATAAAGGTGTCTGTTGGCATTTAATGATTATGAAAAATTCTCTCTCTCTTTAATTAGCAGAGAAAAAAAAAGAAAAAAAAGATTTTTAAGAAAATTTTTTTAAGAATTTCTATATTGTAAACAAAAATCTTAATTAAACATTTAATAAAACTTTTAAAGTTTTGGAGAAAATTCCGACAAATTGATTCCCAAACAGATGTTACCTATATGCTGCTAAAGCGCTTATATTCGTAGGCGCTAATTAAGAAAATTTTTAACACTTATTCAACTCAGCACAAAGGATTACCTGCATACAAGTAAATCCTAAAAATATCAAAAACACTTTTTGCTAATAATGACAGTAATCGCATTAATAAAGATTAATAGTTACCATTTCTCGTGTTGGGCACGCCTCGGGTCTCGAAAGAAAATCGTCCAATGATTTTTTAATTCTTCCATATTCTTTTTCCAAACACTCTCGGTTCCTTCACTTAACTTTTCCATAACAGAACGCTTTAGCAGCCTAGAGGTAACATCAGTTTGGGAGTCTATGCGCCGGAATTTTCTCCAAAACTATAAAAGTTTTATCAAAATTTAATTAAGATTTTTGTTTACATACAATGTAAAAAGTCGTAAAAGAATTTTTTCTAAAAAAATTCTTTTTTTCTCTCTCCTAATTAAAGAGAGAGAGATCTCTCTTAAAGAGAGATCTCTCTCGAGAGATCTCTCTTAAAGAGAGAGATCTCTCTCCTAATTAAAGAGAGAGATTAAATCTTTCTTTCATAATCATTAAATGCCAACAGACACCTTTATTTAATTTTAAATTTATTAAGGTTAGAGTTATTAATAACCTATTATAGAATATTAGAGTCGTAAAAAATTCATTAACAAAAACGCTATTTTATATAACAATTGAATCATTTAAACAAATAATTTTAATTTTAACAAAGAAATGTTTTTAGACAAACTAGCTTACTTATAGTATTTGGAGACTCTTGTTTAACATTTAAGAGGCGGGCTTTTTTATATTGCGAGATCCGTTGAGATAGCTACGCCTCTAAATGCTTTTAATATTTAAGACATTCATCTTATAGTATTACATATTCATTTACTATATTTTTCTCTAAAAAATTTAAAAAGACGTTATTTGTGTATAGCGTTTTTAATTTTAAACATACGTTACTAAGTCAGATTTCTAATTTATATATCCTCCTTAGATGAGGATATATATTATATATCCTCCTCAATTAGAGAAGCTTAGTCGGATTTTAAAAATTTTCTTTTGGTCGGGTTTAAAGCCTGAATATGGCCTAGTTTTTGGTCTTGTTCTGGTCTTGACGAAAAATGGTGGGAGTAAATATTTATTACTTCCCCTTATTCATTCCCAGAGTGTTCCAGAAAAAGCCTTGTGGTTATTCCTTTCTTTGAAAATGTTTTCAAAAAATTTTTAAAAAATTTCGAAAAAAATTTAGACAATTTTTTAAAAATTTTAAAAACAAAATTTTCAAAAACAAAAACGAAAATTATGGTAAAATAAATTAATTACCCCAACCAGGATTCGAACTTAGGGGGAAAAAGTAAATTCAAGCACGCTACCACTGCACCACCGAAAAACACATTAACACATATGTATTTTAAAATAAATTGTTTATGAGTAGAAAAGAAAATTGAAGGGGATCCTAAAACTTTGGGAGCTTATAACTCGGTCCCCGGTACCATTTAGCGAAAATAGTGAAAATTTCATACCTAAAGTAGGGTATGATCTATCTATCTACCAAATTTCATCCCGAAGTCCCGCCGACACCCAAAAGGCTCTCCTTTGTAAGAACAATAAAAAACTAAGCCATAATAACTATTGAAATTTTTTCTTTATTTTATATATGAGTATTATCGTTTTCAGAAAATTTAAACATTTAAAATTCATAGAGAAAAATGAATTTTTTCATTCTTGTTATGATAATTTTTCTTCTTTTGATAACCCATCTTCATTTGACCAATGGAATGTTTCATCCAGGAGGTTTTTATTTTAAATTGTGTTTATATTAAGTTAAAATTTTATAGGAGAAAGTTCAAGCTCTAGAGGTAAACAAGTTCAAATGCATTCAAGTCCCCAACCTTCTACCGATTCTGTAATGAATCTTTCGCTCGTTGAGTTATCAATTTTAATTCGCGTTTTGCGCTTCATTGACATTGATGCGATCAAAGACATCACAGACCCAAATTATGATTTGAAGAAAATTATTAGAGGGTATTGCGACAATGACTTTAATACTTTACAAATGGAAAATAAAAATTCAATCGGACATATTTATGTTCAATTGAAAAATAAGTTGACACAGGTGGATTCTTTTGATATAATTAATAATTTTTAAGCTTGGTTACTAATATAAAAAAGCATTCCGTTAAAAGCATTTCGTAAAAGCATTTCGTCTTCTTTATTGCATAAAAATTAATATTTTTAAGGTTGTTGAGCAATATAATGAGTATTTTCCGTATCATGTAATATGGGATGCAAACAATTCATTACATTTTAGAAACTCAATTATTGCAGAAGGATTGAAAGAATATAGTTCAAAAATGGATTTAAATGAATTTAATGATTTTTTGAGGTCAAGGGAAATTTTGCCCCGAAATTGGGAAAATTTGGATCTTCAAACTTTGTTAAATGAATCATTTAAAATGACGACATATTTAAGGTTTTTAATCTTAAATTTTTTCTAAATTGAATATCAATTTGGAGCATTGTAGGACAGTAGATAAGGAAGATTAATTTTTTGTTTAGGCAGACAAAATCCACTATGACATGACCACGACTTCTTGACAAAGTTGACTTTTAGTAATAAAACGATTTCTTCATCTCTAATATATTTTTAATTTCATTTCCTTACACTTAGATTGAATCTTTTTTTCTCTCATGCTCTTTTTTAAAGGAGATAGAATGCCGTTAGGGACCAACAGTATTTAATAGAAACGTCCAAGGCTCTTGGTTTAGAGAAAATACTGTATTTAATTATTCCAGTGAAACACACAAAATAAATCTGTACAACGAGTGTAAGAAATTATTGCAAAATACATACAACGCCAAAAGAAATATTTACCTTATTTGGCAATTTTTTGCCCTTGCTCGTATGCTCATTCGACAATTTATACAAAACAGTAATCCTGACTACGTCAATTTATTGAAAGAGTTTAAGAGAAATAATCTGTATGTTTTTATGTTTAATTAAAGTCTGGTTTTATTTAATAATTTAAAGATTTATTTCGAAAGTAAATTATCTTAACGATTATGATTTTCTTGAAGTTAAAGCTAACTTTTGGATGAATGAATTTTCATATATGTTGAATGTTGAACAAATAGTGAATGAACATGGACTTGGATTTACTGGTAAAAACATTTAAATACTCCTGGTCTAAACGTTAAACTTATATTCTACGGTAATTTTGAAGTTCGTACCCCCCCCCCCCTCTTTTTTCTTTCTCAAGGTATTAAAAATGGCCAGTCTTCAGAAGAATGTAGACACGATGACTGTGTTGAATGACACCAAATCATAAAAATCCGACTTTTTGATTTGGTGTCAAAAAAATCCGAAATAAAAAATCCTATACAGACCCCTGAAAATTGAAGAACCATACGGTTTTTGAATCATTTTTAAACTGATTTTGCACTGAAATCTAGAAAATTGTATTACCGCCTCTATTTAACTGCATTATTATTTATATATTATTTTGTTTTAGCTCTACCAGTAACGGGGTTGAATTTCGTGGAAAATCAAGGTTATTTGGGTATTCTATCGATTGATCGGACAATTGAAAATGTTGGTAATTATGGGATTTTGATGAAAATAATTTATTTAAAATCAGGTTTTTATATTAATTTCTGAATAGTACTACATAGTAATTTTCAATAATAATTTTCACTAAATTTCACTGAAAAAATTTTGATAATTTTAGTTCTAATTTAAGTTATATAATCAGACTCGATAAATTTTTAGTTCGAGTTTTTTAATTAAAAATTGTTTAGATACATTAATTTTTAATTTAATAGTTTGGCTAAAAATGAAAATTATTACCGCTTGGGTGAATTAAAATAACGTTTCCGTTGGAAATAATTTTATTTAGGATTTATCCCAGGTTTGGCAATAAAAATAGGCATTAAAATCGCATGAAATTTTCCGTCATTCTAGTGTTAACAGTGCTGATATATACTTATTAAAAATAATTTATTTTCCCTATTTTGAGAAGTTATAAAATATTTTATGGTTATTTTTACATTAAAATCAAGTCTCTACTAAGATATGTTTTACAAAATTCCACAATAACAGAACCCATTATTTATAAAATTTTTTCAAAATTCTTAATTATTCATTAGAAATAATCTCTAATAAAATTATTAAATTTAGTTGTTAGCCAAATTTTACTTGAACGTGCATGTCAAAGATTTATTTGGAAATACAATCAACCGGATAGCTCGCATAATTTTTATGTTTTGTATGATAGTTTGGCCAATACCCCCAAATTAGCAATCGAGCAAGGCGTCATCGACTCGTTATTAACAGAAGAATTTTCTGAGACACAAATCGAATACATTGAGGAAATTGTAGATATTACCATACCATTCGTTTTGCCACAGAATCACACCAGTCTTGTTGAGAAGGTAAGTTAATGAAATAAAAAAATTTTAATTAGCAGTTTATTTTGTAAAAATTTTGTTTGGATGTCGAATATACTAATATACCAAAAATATAAATTGTTTAAATACAAGTTATAATTAAATGTCGGTAGAACGCTTTCCTGGGAGCCCGTAACGGAATTTTGTTCAACATTTTGTACGGGACGGGATCCCGAAGGATTAATCCCGTGAATCTCGGTAATCCCGTTTGAGCTCAAAACTAGGGATTTCGGGGCGGGATCCCGTACGGAGTCCTGGCCAGTGTCATCTAGTTATAATCCCTAAGAATTATCGAAAAAATACATCTACCTTTGAAAAGTTTAATCGAAAAATAAATTTAAAATTTAATTAAGATATTTCATAAATGCAATGCACTAGTAAATCCTGGACAGAGCAGTGGTGGAGGACATTAAAGAGAAAAACAAAAATTTGGGGATGGATGTCGTAAAAAAATTTTTTTAATTGGGGTTTTTATTTTAAACTTTAAATTATCTAGCACCGATAGCTAGCTTTAGAGAAATGTAAATATTGCATAGAGGTATTTTTTTCTTTCAAAAAATTTAAATTTAGGATTTTAAAATAGTTATAAATTAATTATGATAATTGTACTTTTTTGGAAATAAGAGAAAAATGGGTAAATGTCCAGTTCGCTATCTACCTGTCCGCAACTGGAATGCTCACTTTTCCTTCCCTCTTTGCATTTTTTGCGTGCTCGCCTATTTTTCCTTTTTACCGTAGAAGGAGAGAAAAGAATAATTAATAGGAAAAGAATAATTAATAGAATAATTAATTAATCCCCAAAAATCCTTCGATATCCCTTCCCTGAAAATCCATTAATATTCATTTTAATCCCTAAATATAGGTGGATTTGAGAGTCGAAGCTGCATCGGGGAATTTGGAGGAGGATTAAGGGCATGGATCTGGAAGGTTAAGCTGAATATCGGTAGATTTGAGGGTCCTCTCTTGGCTTTGTGATGTCTTTGTCTCGAATCTAGCTATTGGGGCCTATATTTATTATTTTTAACGATTTCAAACTTTGATATGAAAAATATCAATTTCGATTCGGAATAAAAAATTTTTAATTTCACCCAGCTCTGGTTCGCACTTTACTACATTTTCTCTCTCCTTTCCAGCTGAAAAATTATGCTGTATCAGCAAGAAGGAAAAATGGGTGAGCACGCAAAAAATGGAAAGTTGGAAGGAAAAGTGAGCATTCCCTTTGCGGACAGGTAGATAGCGAACTGGAAATTTACCGAAAAATGTTCTATGCATTATTTTTAAATTTGTGTTTGAGGTAAAAACTAGAATTTTTCAAGTAAAACATTTTTGGGAAATTTAATTCAATTTCATTGGATTAATCTGGGTGAATTTATTTAGTAAATAATCTGCTTTTTTAATTTTTACTCATTTTATTGAATGTATTATATACTAGAATTTGAAATTTGTAAAATTCGGGATCCGGTTTCGGGATTTTAAATTTTTTTTGATCACATCGGGTATTTTCTTACATTTAAGTTTGGCTCGGAAAGCCTGTAAAAAACACACAAAACATCCAGTATATTACTGGCAACTTTTAAAGTGTTCAATGAGGCCGATTTAGCGGTTTTGGTAGGAAACACTAAATGTAGTTTTTAGCTTCATTTTCTGATATTTATCTTTAAATTGTTTTTATTTTAAACAAATGTCGATAAATTGATGAAAATTTGTTTTTATTTTAATTTAAAAAATATCCAATATGAAAAAAAATTAAAATATTTTATTTTTCATAGGCTGCTTGAGTTTAATATTTATTCTCAGACTTAGAAGCATAAATTAACAACTCCAAAAAATGCTCAGATCAACATATTAAAGATATTATAGGTAATTCTTATGTATTTGAATATTAAAAATGAAAATAACCTTTTCGACATTGGATATGATTAAGGCGACCAATGATATAAATAATTTGGATTAATCTGGGTGAATTTATTTAGTAAATAATCTGCTTTTTTAATTTTTACTCATTTTATTGAGTTGGAGAGTCAATATCGAACATTAGAGTGTCAACAATAAAAACAGAAAGGTGCTAATTCTCTCTGACATCAAGTTTTTCTCAAAATTTAATTATAATTTTATTTATTAAGGGCTTTTGGCACACACATCAAAAGCTCGGAAAAGGCTATTTTAATAAATTACTATTATTATAATCTACAATAATAATAATTTATTAAAATACAATGGAATGTTTCGACATTTTTCCGAATATACTAATCGAAAAATTCATAGGAAATAATAACATTTGTGAGACTGCTTTGTGACCTTTACTGTAAATGTTAAATAATTATCAAGGGTAATTATTACTCAACCTCATGCTGAGAGGTTATTTAATCGAGAGGGGCAATTAGTTGAGAATATACGGTAATTTTTAAATAAAGGTATTTTTAAGAAAGAGGGTAAACAAATTTAATTTTTTTTATTTTTAATAAATGATATCTTTAAAAAATTATTTTAGGTAAGACTATCGCTCATAAACACAACAAAAAACATGTTTTTCTAGTGTAATAAAATGCGCTGAGTTCAAATATCACTATAAAAGTGCTCAAAACGGTCGGCAATAGCATTTTTTCCCGGATTTTCAGACCCCTGAAAATCGAAAACCATAGGGGGGGACCAAGCTGATTTTTGGGGTGAAAAATTCGAAAATGCAATTTATACCTCATTCGAAAGAGCTCATCGAGCTGAGTCGAATGACACCAAAATCAGCTCGATTGGATGATTTTTTACAAAGTTATAACCAACGGAATCTTCGCTGGAAAAACTTTTTGTGCTGCTACGGAGGGTAGGCCGGGCATGGTCTTCGCTACACGATGGCCGTGCTTCGCTGCTTTTTCCGCGAAAACCTTGTGGAAGGGGTAAAAACAAACGGTCATAACTTTGTCCAACCACGTCTGATCTCGTAGATTTTGGTGTCATTCGACTCAGCTCGAGGAGCTCTTTCGAATAAGCTATCATTTGCATATTCGAATTTTTGACCCCAAAAATCAGCTTGGTCCCCCTATGGTTTTCGATTTTCAGGGGTCTGAAAATCCGGGAAAAAATGCTATTGCCGACCGTTTTGAGCACTTTTATAGTGATATTTGAACTCAGCGCATTTTATTACACTAGAAAAACATGTTTTTTGTTGTGTTGATGAGCGATAGTCTAGGCTATTTTAATTTACACAAAACATATTTTTATATTTCTTATTTTTCTAGTTTTAATAAAATGAAAAAAAAACAAATTTTCTTAAATTTATCGACATTTGTTTAAAATAAAAACAATTTAATGATATGTAAATATCAGAAAATAAAGCTAAAAACTACATTTAGTGTTTCCTACCAAGACCGCTAAATCGGTCTTATTGAACACTTTAAAAGTTGCCAGTAATATACTGGATGTTTTGATGGATGTTTGTACCAGGAGTGTGCCGATTCGTCTTTCAACTTTCGTATTTCGCTTCTTAAAATTACTATTGCCTTTTCGCTAACTTTTTAAAATTTGTTTCGGCACACCCTTGGATTGTTCTATAAGGAGGGTGTAACAAAAGATAGGACCCCTTGTATTTTCGACCTTAGGGGTGGTCCGAAAAATCTACAAAATTCCCTGTAAACATATCTATTGATATCTATAGTAAATACAAAAGAAACGAAGTTGCAATATAATTTCTTCATTGAGATCTGAAAACCCGAAAATCAACGGAAAACCGCGGGTAGACGTCTTTAAAAAATATTTTCGACCCCTTACAGGTAAAATAAAAATTTTATTTTGGGCTTATTTGAAAGCCCATGAAATTTGCTACAAGATAGCATCAATTTTATTTTCTGGAAAAAATTAGGGGGTCCTATCATTTTGTAGGGGGTCCTATCATTTTGTTACAGAGTGTATGTATAAGGAGGAAAAACCAATAGAAAATAAAAAAAGCAGAATTGTTTAAAAAATCCAATAGTGTTTCCTGCCAAGACCGCTAAATCGGCCTTATTGAACACTTTAATTCCAGTAATATACTGGATGTTTTTTTAGAGTTCAGCGGTATCGGGATTTAGAGAAAAACCCGGGATCGAAATTTAGGAATAGTCATCCCGATCCCGGATCCCGACACGGGAGCGGGATTAGACGAAATCGGGATCGGGATTTGGACTGGAGATCCCGATCCCGGTCCCGATCCCGAATCGGGACCGGGATTGAAAAATCGGGATCGGGATTTACTAAAAAAATTTTTTTTAATTTTTATTTTCTTCACATACGACTCAGTATAATTCTAAAATTGCCGCTGCGGTGCTGAAATATAGAGTTTAAGTCTCATAAACACATAATTTACTTTCCGGTTGGGGATTATGGGGAGATAAGGGGATTAAGGGAGATAATGTAGGGGATTAGAGGAGATAAGGTAATGGGGGGGATAAATGGGATTGGGCTTCTATTTTAAGCGCCGTAGGCTAAAATTTTGAAAAATTTGGAAGGCCAAGGTGCCAGATTTCCTCCCTTTTAAGCGTCGCAGGCAACATTTTTTTAATTTTGGAAGGCCAAGGGCATTCAAGTCTAATTCAAGTCTAACGATTAAGTGCGTTACGCTAAAACGTGGACGATTAAGAACTGACATTGAGGTATTAAGTGATATATTCATTTAGCAATATCTCTTAAGCCCTCGATTTCTCTTCAAATCTAACTCAATCCCTGTAAATCCACCGATACTCCTCTCAATCCCTCTTGATCCCTCGATATCACACCAAATCACTCAATATTTCATTAAAGTTGTAAAGACAGCTTTGTTCATTTTTGCGGCGCCGCAGACGAAAATTTTGAGATTTTGGATGTCAACATGCCAAATTTTTTCCATTTTCTGCGCCGCAGGCGAAAATTTTTCTTACTTTCATGCCTCTCCTCTTTTGTTAACTTTATTTCACAGACTTCTAGTCAATTTATAAAGTCGGGATTTGCATCGGGATCTGATGCACATCCCGATCCCGGATCCCGGCTCGGGATTGAGAATGACCGGGATCGGGATATTTATTTCGGGACCGGGATCAGAAAAATCGGGATCGGGATTCGAAAAACCCGGGATAATCCCGCCCGATCCCGACCGGGATCCCGATCCCGCTGAACTCTAGTTTTTTTGGATGTTTTTAATATGTATAAGGAACGCCTCAATTTTCTGAATCTGAGTTTTTCCTCAATAATTCCCTTGATTCACTATAGAATTGCAACAGTCTAGAATCTAAAAATATTTTTTTAATTCAATTTGGATATATTTAGAAAAATCCATACAAATTGAACAAGCCCATTACGTTTCTGAATCGGCATTACTCGGTCATACCCAATATATTGGGTATTTTCTTGTAAATATTTCTCTTGATTTAAACCCATTTCACTAACCAAAAAAGGGTTAATAATTATTTGTTCAAGTTTTTTCTGAATTTCGTTGTCCAACCCTTCGTATAATTGATAAAATGTTTGGTGTATATTTGAATTATATTTTCCGAAAATTGTGTAGCATTCATTGGTTGTCAACACGTCATCAGTTGCTAAAATTTTAAAATTTTTTTTGATTATTTATGGACTTTTGCCTATGAACACACGCAAACTCATGTTTTTCTAATATAAAAAGATGTGGGGAGATAAAATATAAGTATAAAAGTACTAAAAATAGTCTACTTTTGCATTTTTCCTGGATTTTCAGACCCCTGAAAATCTGGGAACCATAAGTGGAACCAAGCTGATTTTTGGGGTCAAAATTCGAATATGCAAATGATAGCTCATTCGAAATAGCTCCTCGAGCTGAGTTGAATGACACCAAAATCAGCTCGATTGGATGATTATGAACAAAGTTATGATCAACAGAATCTTCGCAGGTAAAACTGTTTTTGTGCTGCTACGGAGGTTGAAAAAGTTCGATAGTTGAAAAAGTTGATAAAAATAGTTTAGCTGGTAAAAAGTTTATTAAATAGTTGATAGTTCGTAAAATGTCTTAGATATGTAAAAAGTCTGAAATCTGTATAAATTTCTGAGATCTGTATGTTTAATTGTGAGAGGTCAGTAAAAAATTTTTTATATCAGACTATAAACGTTGTTTTAAAATAATTACCAAAATGAAGATATAATAAACGGAAATGTGTTTGCACAATCATATCAGTATCAGGGTTAAAAGTAGCTGGGAATATTGTGTTTTCATAACTATTTTCCGCTTCTTGAAGGAACATTAACATTCTTTCCCTTACTAAAATTTCATAAAAAATCTTTTTAATTTTTATTTTTCCCTTACTATATTTAATTCCTCTATATTCAAAATAAACATTCTCTCTTTGGAAAATACTCAATTGTTTCAGTATTTCCATCCAATTATTTGCTTTAATTTCCAATTCATCATAAGCTTTAATATAGCTTAGAATTGAAATCTTCTCTCTAAATTAGGTAATTTTAATTTTAAATAACTAATAAAAAATACTTTAAAAAATCACTATATCCATTATCTCTCATCAATTGCCAAAAATTCAACAAAATATTATCATAATAATTTGGATTTTCTTTATAAAACAATCTAAATAAATGAATTATCCTTCTAGCAAAAGCAAATAAATGCCAAATAATGAAAATATTTTTTTCAGAATCTTTTATTTTTCTCAGATGGCCTGATATTTGGGTTATTGCTGTTATACTAAATATAAATTAAAATATTAGATCAGTTAATTATTACCCTTTTCCAGACAAAAATGACATAGCATTATTGTACAATTTATCAGCTGAGATGTTAGGATCATTATCACAGTCTTTTAAAGCTTTCTTAAATTTGAATTTTTCAGATATCAAAAACTTATATTTATCTATATCCATTGTTAAACTTAAATCTTTCATTCTATTCACAATAAGTTCGATTTTAGCTTCTTTAGCATTGCGATAAACAGGAATTAATTCATTTAACAGACAGGTGTAGTAAAATATAACCTTTAAATTTAATGAAATTAGTTTTTAAATAAAGGGATTGATTAGGATGTCTAGAATCGTAGAAAATCTTTGATTATATGACCGGAACGAAAAATGTCTTTATCTGTAAATACTAATTTTAAATACATAATTTAAGGTAATGCTTTAATTTTTGTCCAGCTCGTGGTCTATTTATATGTACGCAAAAGGCATTTTGCGAAAATTAATTTCACATCTTTTAATTTTTACAAATTTTTCTCTTTCTTGTAATTTTCCTGATTCATTAAATTATGTGTTGTTAGTTTACGAATAATTATGCGAACATATGTATAGTCCACGAGTTAGACTACCATTGTAATGTAACCAATAACTAGACATGATAATTGTTAGCCAAACTTCCCTTCTTAATAAAACGATTGGTATATAATAATGCTAGATAAACTATTTTAAAGTTTGTTAATATTTTTTCAGAAAATGGAATAAACTGATAGGTCATAGCTAAAACTCCGACTTATTTTCAAAATTACCTGATTTAATTTACGAAATGTTTCGTGGACAACTTGAGAATTAATTAAATTTTCATCATAAAATCCAGAAATATATTTATCCTTGTAATGATTAATTATTATATGTAAATCTACTTCTGGATTACTTATAATTGTTGTAAACTCAATATTACGTAATATTTGTACCAAAATGGTCAATTCAATCAAAGAAAAATTTAATTCAAGAAATGCAGCTGCTGGAGCAGTCTCTTTTCCTTTTCCTCGTGATGAGCCTTCAATTTGTTGTTTTCCTTTAGTACGGCCTTAATAATTTATTCTATCAATTTAAAACACTAAACAAATCAGAGGTCATCTAACTTAGAGTAGCTAAAGAACAAACTTAATCGAATTTAAATACAAAGCCAAGAAACTTTAAGACCATCCCAAGTTTTGACATTAGGTTTGTTAAAAAAAATCTACAAAAATTCACATACTTATTTTGCATTTTTTCGGATTTTAGTGCAAATTTTGGCAGTTTTTAGTGCCTATATTGGCGCCTATTTTTAACTTTTTACTGTATAAAAATCCTAAATCTATTAATTAGTATTGATTAGATTTCTAGGATATAACCTTACTCCTGCAAATATTATAATTAAAGCCCGGATAGTTAGGCAATAAAAACTGTGAAATAGGCACTAAAATAGGCACTAAAAAGCCAAAAAAGGCACAAAAATAGGCACGTAAAAAAGGTTATCAGGCCTATAAAATTAAGAAAAAAGCAAGAAAATATCCATTTATTCATCATTTTTTTAATTACAAACTATTTATTAAACTCTTTTGTCATTTATTAGACCTTTTGAATAAATCTGGGGTGATTTTTTAGATTTTGCACTAATTTTTAGGCAAAATTTAGGAAAAATCGGTAAAAAAGGCAAAAATAGTACCGAAAATTCCAAAATAGGCAAAAAGGCTAAAAAAGTCCAAAATAGGACTTTCGAAAAATGAAAACCTATAGATGTTTGGGGTGAAAAATTCGAATATTAATAATAGTTTATTTTTTCCAATCTATGTCTCGGACGACCGACCTAGAGACTTGATCCACAAAAAATAGGCTCATTATACACCCTAAGGAATAAATTTTTTGTAAAAATTTTCTAAGAAGGAAGTTGTACACTCCCTCCATATTCATAAGATACTAGAGTACCGAATCAAATATTAAGTCCGCTCCAATCCCGCACCTAGGCTGTTAGTGAATGTAAATTGAGGTCCGCTTATGATAAAAATCTATTGCAATCAAATTCTAAGAAATTTAATTTTAAAAGACTTACCGCGATCCATTCCATCCGTAAAAAGTATTTGAAATTGGTTTATGACAAAATAAAATAACATAAACAAAAGGAATTTTTTCATTTTTTGAAAACTTTAAGTGTTTTCTGTAGAAAAGAAATTAAAGAAAAACTTTAAAATATCATTAAAATATTACATTAAAAATAGCTACTGTTCTCATAAATAGCTACAGTGTTTATTACCCTCCTCAAAGGTAAATTGTAAAAGTAATTATGTGAAATCGGATCTTCAGGCCGCCAACATTGGGCACGAACCTGCCCACTATTACGGACAAATCTTGGGTTGCACATGTTGAAGTAAGAAAAAGCTATTCACCCCAACTTCTTTAAAATTTTGTAAAAAAATATATGTAAATGAATGAATATAACAACAAAATAACTGGCTTAAATGCTAACAGAATTGAAAGATGGATGCGCACCGAGTCTCGCAATATAAATAAGCCCGCCCACAAATTATTAAACAAATGAGTCTCAAAATAAAAATCAAGTTTGCTCTAAAATATTTATTTGTTAAGATAAAGAAATTATTGTTTAGTTAATTCAATTATTATTTAAAATATTGTTTTGTATTATCAAAAAACTCTCCTTATAACAATTGTTAATTAAATTTATTGGAACTCTAATGTTCTTTGATGGATATAAGCTTACGTGTATACATGATATATTTACAAGCTATCCCCATGATTTGACCTTTTTAATTTTTTAAAATTAAATGAACTAATGTTGGCAATTAATGATTTTGAAAGATTCTCTCTCCTCATTGAGATTAATTAGGAGAGAGAGAAAATGATTTTAATTGCTGTTGTGTCCGCACTTGCAGAAAGAACATAAATGAAAATAAATAACCCAACATCGGGTTGGATGGTGGCACAGTCGGTTGTGCTTTCGATTTGGGCTCATTCCGTGATGGTTCAATTCCATCTCCCATCCACAATTTTTCCACAGCATGAACTTCTCGTATAAATGTTTCGTGGACAACTTGAGAATTAATTAAATTTTCATCATAAAATCCAGAAATATATTTATCCTTGTAATGATTAATTATTATATGTAAATCTACTTCTGGATTACTTATAATTGTTGTAAACTCAATATTACGTAATATTTGTACCAAAATGGTCAATTCAATCAAAGAAAAATTTAATTCAAGAAATGCAGCTGCTGGAGCAGTCTCTTTTCCTTTTCCTCGTGATGAGCCTTCAATTTGTTGTTTTCCTTTAGTACGGCCTTAATAATTTATTCTATCAATTTAAAACACTAAACAAATCAGAGGTCATCTAACTTAGAGTAGCTAAAGAACAAACTTAATCGAATTTAAATACAAAGCCAAGAAACTTTAAGACCATCCCAAGTTTTGACATTAGGTTTGTTAAAAAAAATCTACAAAAATTCACATACTTATTTTGCATTTTTTCGGATTTTAGTGCAAATTTTGGCAGTTTTTAGTGCCTATATTGGCGCCTATTTTTAACTTTTTACTGTATAAAAATCCTAAATCTATTAATTAGTATTGATTAGATTTCTAGGATATAACCTTACTCCTGCAAATATTATAATTAAAGCCCGGATAGTTAGGCAATAAAAACTGTGAAATAGGCACTAAAATAGGCACTAAAAAGCCAAAAAAGGCACAAAAATAGGCACGTAAAAAAGGTTATCAGGCCTATAAAATTAAGAAAAAAGCAAGAAAATATCCATTTATTCATCATTTTTTTAATTACAAACTATTTATTAAACTCTTTTGTCATTTATTAGACCTTTTGAATAAATCTGGGGTGATTTTTTAGATTTTGCACTAATTTTTAGGCAAAATTTAGGAAAAATCGGTAAAAAAGGCAAAAATAGTACCGAAAATTCCAAAATAGGCAAAAAGGCTAAAAAAGTCCAAAATAGGACTTTCGAAAAATGAAAACCTATAGATGTTTGGGGTGAAAAATTCGAATATTAATAATAGTTTATTTTTTCCAATCTATGTCTCGGACGACCGACCTAGAGACTTGATCCACAAAAAATAGGCTCATTATACACCCTAAGGAATAAATTTTTTGTAAAAATTTTCTAAGAAGGAAGTTGTACACTCCCTCCATATTCATAAGATACTAGAGTACCGAATCAAATATTAAGTCCGCTCCAATCCCGCACCTAGGCTGTTAGTGAATGTAAATTGAGGTCCGCTTATGATAAAAATCTATTGCAATCAAATTCTAAGAAATTTAATTTTAAAAGACTTACCGCGATCCATTCCATCCGTAAAAAGTATTTGAAATTGGTTTATGACAAAATAAAATAACATAAACAAAAGGAATTTTTTCATTTTTTGAAAACTTTAAGTGTTTTCTGTAGAAAAGAAATTAAAGAAAAACTTTAAAATATCATTAAAATATTACATTAAAAATAGCTACTGTTCTCATAAATAGCTACAGTGTTTATTACCCTCCTCAAAGGTAAATTGTAAAAGTAATTATGTGAAATCGGATCTTCAGGCCGCCAACATTGGGCACGAACCTGCCCACTATTACGGACAAATCTTGGGTTGCACATGTTGAAGTAAGAAAAAGCTATTCACCCCAACTTCTTTAAAATTTTGTAAAAAAATATATGTAAATGAATGAATATAACAACAAAATAACTGGCTTAAATGCTAACAGAATTGAAAGATGGATGCGCACCGAGTCTCGCAATATAAATAAGCCCGCCCACAAATTATTAAACAAATGAGTCTCAAAATAAAAATCAAGTTTGCTCTAAAATATTTATTTGTTAAGATAAAGAAATTATTGTTTAGTTAATTCAATTATTATTTAAAATATTGTTTTGTATTATCAAAAAACTCTCCTTATAACAATTGTTAATTAAATTTATTGGAACTCTAATGTTCTTTGATGGATATAAGCTTACGTGTATACATGATATGTTTACAAGCTATCCCCATGATTTGACCTTTTTAATTTAAAATTAAATGAACTAATGTTGGCAATTAATGATTTTGAAAGATTCTCTCTCCTCATTGAGATTAATTAGGAGAGAGAGAAAATGATTTTAATTGCCAACATTAGTTCATTTAATTTTAAAAATTTAAAAAGGTCAAATCATGGGGATAGCTTGTAAACACAGACATATCATGTAATGTACACGTAAGCTTATATCCATCAAAGAACATTAGAGTTCCAATAAATTTAATTTAAAATTGTTATAAGAAGAGAATTTTGATAATACAAAACAATACTTACAAGCTCAGATATTTATGTGTAAAAACTTAAAAATAGATACCTAAATATTTAAAAAACGCTGAAATAGTCGACAAAAGTCCTATAATAGGTTTAAAGGAGAGAAAATTTTTCAAAAATGAGAAATAGTTTTCAAAAAAAGGTCGATATGGGCAAAAAAGGTCTTCAAATCTTTGAAAATTCTACAAGATTATTGAATATCACTACAATAGTCACGTATTTTAAATATTATTTACGCTTAAAAATTAATTTAATTTTTCTCAAAATTATTTTCTCTCTCTATCTGCAAATTAATCTCAATGAGGAACGAGAATCTTTCAAAATCATTAATTGCCAACATTAGTTCATGTAATTTTAAAAATTTAAAAAGGTCAAATCATACGGATAGCTTGTAAACACATACATATATTTGTAAGTATTGTTTTGTATTATCAAAATTCTCTTCTTATAACAATTTTAAATTAAATTTATTGGAACTCTAATGTTCTTTGATGGATATAAGCTTACGTGTACATTACATGATATGTCTGTGTTTACAAGCTATCCCCATGATTTGACCTTTTTAAATTTTTAAAATTAAATGAACTAATGTTGGCAATTGTTGTGTCCGCACTTGCAGAAAGAATATAAATGAAAATAAATAACCCAGCATTGGGTTGGATGGTGGCACAGTCGGTTGTGCTTCGGTTTGGGCTCTTTCCGTGATGGTTCAATTCCATCTCCCATCCACAATTTTTCCACAGCATGAACATCGTATACAATAATGGTGCAACGACCCGCCGGGCATAGCCCGAGGAAACTTTAGCGAACCGTCATGCTGTGATGATCTGACATGCTTTAACTGTCTAGAGAAATAAGGAGAAGACCCTGTGAGTATAGCCTGAGCTGTGTGCGGGCAGAAATTAAGGCGTAAGACTCTGTGTGAGCAGCCAGAGAAAGCGTAAGACTCTGTGTGAGCAGCTAGAGAGAAGCGTAAGACTCTGAGTGAGCAGCTAGAAAAAAAAACCCCACAAATGGGTTTCTGTGTGCTCTCTCCCAAAAATCAAAAACAGTTGATAGTTATAGAAGACAAGCAACAAGCGAGGACGCTTGGTTTCGCAAGGCGGAAGGAGTGTTGTGTCCGCACTTGCAGAAAGAACATAAATGAAAATAAATAACCCAACATCGGGTTGGATGGTGGCACAGTCGGTTGTGCTTTCGGTTTGGGCTCATTCCGTGATGGTTCAATTCCATCTCCCATCCACAATTTTTCCACAGCATGAGAACATCGTATACAATAATGGGCTATGCCCGGCGGGTCGTTGCACCATTATTGTATACGAGAAGTTCATGCTGTGGAAAAATTGTGGATGGGAGATGGAATTGAACCATCACGGAATGAGCCCAAATCGAAAGCACAACCGACTGTGCCACCATCCAACCCGATGTTGGGTTATTTATTTTCATTTATGTTCTTTCTGCAAGTGCGGACACAACAGCAATTAAAATCATTTTCTCTCTCTCCTAATTAATCTCAATGAGGAGAGAGAATCTTTCAAAATCATTAATTGCCAACATTAGTTCATTTAATTTTAAAAAATTAAAAAGGTCAAATCATGGGGATAGCTTGTAAATATATCATGTATACACGTAAGCTTATATCCATCAAAGAACATTAGAGTTCCAATAAATTTAATTAACAATTGTTATAAGGAGAGTTTTTTGATAATACAAAACAATATTTTAAATAATAATTGAATTAACTAAACAATAATTTCTTTATCTTAACAAATAAATATTTTAGAGCAAACTTGATTTTTATTTTGAGACTCATTTGTTTAATAATTTGTGGGCGGGCTTATTTATATTGCGAGACTCGGTGCGCATCCATCTTTCAATTCTGTTAGCATTTAAGCCAGTTATTTTGTTGTTATATTCATTCATTTACATATATTTTTTTACAAAATTTTAAAGAAGTTGGGGTGAATAGCTTTTTCTTACTTCAACATGTGCAACCCAAGATTTGTCCGTAATAGTGGGCAGGTTCGTGCCCAATGTTGGCGGCCTGAAGATCCGATTTCACATAATTACTTTTACAATTTACCTTTGAGGAGGGTAATAAACACTGTAGCTATTTATGAGAACAGTAGCTATTTTTAATGTAATATTTTAATGATATTTTAAAGTTTTTCTTTAATTTCTTTTCTACAGAAAACACTTAAAGTTTTCAAAAAATGAAAAAATTCCTTTTGTTTATGTTATTTTATTTTGTCATAAACCAATTTCAAATACTTTTTACGGATGGAATGGATCGCGGTAAGTCTTTTAAAATTAAATTTCTTAGAATTTGATTGCAATAGATTTTTATCATAAGCGGACCTCAATTTACATTCACTAACAGCCTAGGTGCGGGATTGGAGCGGACTTAATATTTGATTCGGTACTCTAGTATCTTATGAATATGGAGGGAGTAAACAACTTCCTTCTTAGAAAATTTTTACAAAAAATGTATTCCTTAGGGTGTATAATGAGCCTATTTTTTGTGGATCATGACTCTAGGTCGGTCGTCCGAGACCTACATAGATTGAAAAAAATAAACTATTATTAATATTCTAATTTTTCACCCCAAACATATATGGTTTTCATTTTTCGGGCGTCCGTATTCATTTCATAGTTGAAACCGCTTGTAATTTGGTATCATTCTACATACTTAACTAACTCATTCGAATGACATACATACATATATCTTTAACTACCTAATCGATATCTGGGCCCTCGAAACAAGTTTTAGCAATGAATCTAATAAAAGTTATGTAACCTGGGATTTGTTTATATACTTTATTTAACCAATAAAATATTAAGGACATGCTAAAGGAAAACAAGTAATGGAGGGCGCTTCAAGAACGAAAGGAAAAGAAATTGTACAGTGTTTTCAAAAAGCTGAATTTATTAAATTAGATTTTTCTCTTGTTGAATTAACCATTTTAGTACAAATATTGAGTAATATTGAGTTTACTAAAATTATTAGTAATCCAGATGAGGATTTAAATAATGTAATTCAATATTACAAGAATCAATATATTTCTGGATTTAATGATCCAAATTTAATTAATTCTCCGTTGATTCAAGGAACATTTGTTAAGCTGAACCAGGTAAAGTTGAATAGAAGTAAAAGGAAAATTAATCTACTTAAGTAGGGATGGGGAGGGTGGGGATATTAATAAAGTACCAATAATGTTATCGACAATTGTAAAATATTTTAAGTATTTAACATATTTGTCAGATTCCAAAAAACCAAATATTTTTAATTACTCGACACTGAAATATTTTTTGGTTTATACACGGATATTATATGTAAGATATTCAAAGAATGGAGATATCTTTAAGTAATCCCATTAAATTTTCTTCAATTTAAAGGTTATTTTTTACTACAATTGCCTGTTAAATGAAATAAAAATTCCTTTCCAAGAGAATAAAACATATAAACTTGAACTTATTAAAAATAGAATGAAGGATTTAAGTTTAACAATGGATAAAAATAATTATATTGAGATATTTAGAAATAAAAGGTTCAGAGTTTTGAGAATTTTAACTGATATTCCTGGTTATCCAAATGTTTCAGTTAAAACTATTTATAATCAATTTATGAACGATTTGGGTACTATAAGGTAATTAATTATTCAAACGAATATTTCAATTTATATTTAGTGAAAAAACAATAAAGGAAATGTCCGGCTATTTGAGATATATATATAATTCAGAGAAAAATATTTTCATTATTTGGCATTTATTTGCTTTTGCTAGAATGAGAATTCATTCATTTAGATTGTTTTATAAACAATATCCACAATATTATGATGGTATTTTGTTCAATATTTGGCAAAGTATGAAACAATATGGATTCAAATCTTTTTTACAGTTTTGTTTAATAATTTAATTTTTTTAATTTAAATTTAAAATTACCTAATTTAGGCAAAAGATTTCAATTCTAAGCTATATTAAAGCTTATGATGAATTGGAAATTAAAGCAAATAATTGGATGGAAATATTAAAACAATTGAGTATATTTGAAAGAGAAAATGTTGCATTTATGTATAAAGGAATTGAATATAGTAGGAAAAAATTAGAAATAAGAAATTATTTTTAAATTTTTAGCAAGGGAAAGAATGTTAATGTCCCTTCAAGAAGCTGAAAATAGTCAAGAAAACATAATATTTCCAGCTTTTTTTATGCCTGATAAAGATGTGAATTTGCAAACACACTATCATTTATTATATCTTCATCCTGGTAATCGTTTTAAAATCATCTTTGCAATGTTTGATAATTAAACAAAAGTTTATAAGTAGGGTTGCAGTTTTCGAGTCGGGCCGACGGTCGAGGCATTTTTTTCGGGCTTGTTTTTAACGAGTCGGGCCGGTACGAGTCTTTTTCGGGCCTAACTTTATCGAGTCGGGCCTGTACGAGTCGGGCCCATTTTTGTTTACAAATCTGGTAAAAATATTATCTGGCCAACTTTTTCCGAGACAATTTTTTTCGGGCCTGTTTTTATCGAGAGGGCCGGTACGAGACTTTTTCGGGCCAAACATCTAGGCTTACGGGAAGATTTTTAAATCAAAGAAACTAATATCTGAAAAAATTTATTTTCTTGGCTAAAAACAAAATTAAAAAGAAAAAAGTACATTTAAACCATAAATTATTCACTATTAAATTTAAATTAACATTGTAAATTCAAAAATAATCTTTAAAATTTTAGCAACAGATGGCGTATTGACAAGCAATGAATGCTACACAATTTACGGAAAATATAATTCAAATACTCAACAAACATTTTATCAATTATTTGAAGGTTTGGACAACGAAATTCAGAAAAAACTTGAACAAATAATTATTAACCCTTTTTTGGTTCATGAAATGAGTTTAAATCAAGAGGAATATTTACAAGAAAATACTCAACATATTGGGTATGACCGAGTAATGCCGATTCAGAAACGTCATAGGCTTGTTCAATTTGTATGGATTTTTTAAAATATATGAAAATTAAATTTAAAAAATATTTTTAGATTCTAAACGGTTGCAATTTAATTGTGAATCATGGGAATTATTGAGGAAAAATTTGGATTAAGAAAATTCAAAAGATGATTCTTTTAAAATTTTTCATTTATTTATTGCTAGGGCCGGGAAATATATGCAAATTCATGTTTTGTTTAGTAATACTATCATAAGAAAATTCAAAAATGATTGTCAATTTATTTTAGGACATAGTTGAGATGATGTTTTTGCATATTTCAGCATTTCGTGCATTTTTTGGGAGATTTTTTCGTATTCCTTGTTCAAAAATATATTCCAAAATTTTCATTTTATTTATCTCTGATATCTTTTTTATCAAAAAAGGAAAAATTTTACAACCGGAAAATAATTAAAATAGAGGTATAATTGGGCCTTTTTTGTTAAATAATGAGTTAAAGCCCCAAACAGAAAATTAAGATTTTACCTCTAATTTAAATTTATTTTTCCTTTTGATTTACAAACATATATAAAAACATCCAGTATATTACTGGCAACTTTTAAAGTGTTCAATGTGGCCGATTTAGCGGTCTTGGTAGGAAACACTAAATGTAGTTTTTAGCTTTATTTTCTGATATTTATCATTAAATTGTTTTTATTTTAAACAAATGTTGATAAATTGAAGAAAATTTGGTTTTTTTTTAATTTTTTAAAAATCTAATATGAAAATGAGATCTGGAGGAATCTGGAGGAATTTATCAAGTAAATAACCTGCTTTTTTTATTTTTCTTTCTTTATATTTTTACTGATTTTATTGTGTTGGAGAGTCAATAACAGACATTTTAAGTGGTAACAATAAAAACAGAAAGGTATTTTTTCTTTCTTTTACATCAAGTTTTTGTCAATTTAATTATCATTTATTTATTAAAAGGCTTTTGGCACACACATCAAAAGCCCAGTAAAGTCTATTTTAATAAATTACTATTATTATACTTTACAATAATATTAATTTATTAAAATACAAAGGAATGTTTCGACATGTTTTCCGAATATACTAATCGAAAAATTCGTAGAAAATAAAAACATTTGTAAGCTTTAGATAAAAATTTCTCCAGAAATCAACATATTCTTTAAAGATGCTTTCAATTTCTTTTTGAATTTTGGTTTTCAAAGTTTTATTTACTAATTTAATCTACAACTCACTTATTAACTTTTAAATTCCTGACTCTTAATCATTTTTAATGGTAACCATCTTTGCCTTTCTTTACTATCTATGGACTTCTTTGTCAGTTTACCTTTACCGTAAATGTTAAATAATTATCATAGGTAATTATTACTCAACGTCACAATGGAGGGGTTATTTAATCGAGAGGGGCAATTAGTTGAGTATATACGGTAATTTTTAATAAAGGTATTTTAAGGAGGAGGATTAAAAAATTTATTTTTTTTTATTTTGCTTTTGAATAAATAATATCTTTAAAAATTTACTATATTTTCAACATAACATCTTTTTATATTTCTTAATTTTTTAGTTTTAATAAAATAAAAAAAAAAACAAATTTTCTTCAATTTATTGACATTTGTTTAAAATAAAAACAATTTAATGATAAATATCAGAAAATAAAGCTAAAAACTACATTTAGTGTTTCCTACCAAGACCGCTAAATCGGCCTCATTGAACACTTTAAAAGTTGCCAGTAATATACTGGACGTTTTTATATATGTTTGTATATCAAAAGGAAAAATAAATTTAAATTAGAGGTAAAATCTTAATTTCTGTTCGGGGCTTTAACTCATTATTTAACAAAAAGGCCCAGATATACCTCCAATTAATTATTTCCCAGTTGTAAAATTTTTCCTTTTTTGAAAAAAAAGATTTCAGAGATAAATAAAAGGGAATTTTGGAAATATTTTTAAGCAAGAAATACCAAAAAAGTTCCCAAAAAATGCATGAAAGGCTGAATTATGCAAAAACATCATCTTAACTATGTCCTCAAATAAATTGACAAACATTTTTGAGTTCTCTAATGCTAGTATTACTAAACAAAACATGAATTTGCATATATTTCCAGGCCCTAACAATAAATAAAGGATAAATCAAAAAAAAGAATATAATCTTTTGAATTTTCTTAATCCAAATTTTTCCTCAATAATTCCCTTGCTTCACAATTAAATTGCAAGCGTTTAGAATCTAAAAATATTTCTTTTATTTCTAATTAATATTTTAAAAAATCCATACAAATTGAACAAGCTTATGACGTTTCTGAATCGGCATTACTCGGTCATACCCAATATGTTAAGTATTTTCTTGTAAATATTCCTCTTGATTTAAACTCATTTCACGAACCAAAAAAGGGTTAATAATTATTTGCTCAAGTTTTTTCTGAATTTCGTTTTCCAAACCTTCATATAATTGATAAAATGTTTGTTGTATATTTAAATTATATTTTTGAAAAATTGTGTAGCATTCATTGCTTGTCAATACGCCATCAGTTGCTAAAATTTTAAAGATCATTTTTGAATTTACAATGTTAATTTAAATTAAATAGTGAATAATTTATGGTTTAAATGAACTTTCTTCTTTTAGTTTTGTTTTTAGGCTAAGAAAATAAATTTTTTCGGATATTAGTTTCCTTGACAGATAAATGACTCCCAGAAGTCATGTTGGTCGGAGCAGTATTTTCTAAAATATAGTAATTGCTAGGCTCATTATTTCTTTATATATTTCTTTTTGAAAAATACTTTATTATGTAAATATAATTATATAATCTGAACATATAAACTTTTGTTTCATTATATCCAACACAACAAAAAATATTTTAAAACTACTACCATTATGAAGATATAATAAACTGTAGTGAGAATGCACAATCACATCAGCATCATGCATAAAATAAGCTGGAAATATTACGTTCCCACTACTGTTTTCAGCTTCTTGAAGGGACATTAACATTCTTTCCCTTGCTAAAAAATTAAAAATAATTCTTATTTCTAATTTTTTCCTACTATATTCAATTCCGTTATACATAAATTCAACATTTTCTTTTTGAAAAATACTCAATTGTTTTAATATTTCCATCCAATTATTTGCTTTAATTTCCAATTCATCATAAGCTTTAATATAGCTTAGAATTGAAATCTTCTCTCTAAATTAGGTAATTTTAAATTTAAATTAAGTAACAAAGACAAACTTTAAAAAAACATTGTAGCCGTGTTGGTTGTTGAATTGCCAAATACCCTCCAAAATATTATCATAATATTTTGGATTCTGCCCATAAAACAATATAAAAGATTGAATTCTCATTCTAGCAAATGCAAATAAATGCCAAATAATGAAAATATTTTTTTCCGAATTTTTTATTTTTCTCAAATGGCCGGAAATTCTAACTATTTCTTTTTCACTAAATATAAACTAAAATAATATTTTAATTAAATCAAGTACCTTTTATTACCCAAAAATTCCATCAAATGATTATAAATAGTTTCAACTGAAACATTTGGATAATCAGGAATTCCGTTTAAAACATTCACAAATTTAAGATATTCAAATACTCCAATATAATTATCTTTATCCATTGTTAAACTTAAATCTTTCATTCTATTTTTAATAAATTCAAGTTTAATCTGATTAGTTTTATCCTTTTGGGAAGGAATTTTTATTTCAACTACCAGAAAATTGTAGTAAACAATAACCTTTAAATTGAAGAAAATTGTTTTTAATATGAGATTACTTAAATATATCACGTTTTTTAACTATCTCATGATATCCGGATATAAACCGAAAAATATTTTTTCAGTTCGTGTCGATTCATTAAAAATTTTTAGTTTTAGGAACTGACCAAAATATGTTAAATACTCTTAATAATTTACTATTCTGGATAAAAATATTTTTAGGTACGACAATATTTTTCTAGAAACAGCATAAAAATATTAATAGTTTAAAGCAAAGTTGCAACTTTCATTTAACTCTACCTGATTCAGTTTATCGAATGTTCTTCGAAAAACCGGAGAATTAATAAATTCGGAACATTAAATCCAGAAATATATTGTTTCTTGTAATATTGAATTACTTTAGGTAAATCTTCGTCTGGATTACTAATAATTACAGTAAGTTCAATATTACGCAATATTTGCACTAAAATGGTCAATTCAACAAGAGAAAAATTTAGTTTAGGAAATTCAGGTTTTTGAAAACTTTGAGCAATTTCTTTTCCTTTCCTTCTTGATGGTTCCTCCATTACTTGTTTTTCATGTCCTTGATATTTTATTGTTTAAGTAAAATTTATAAACAAATCCCATGTTACTTAACTTTGACTAGATTCTTTGGTAGAACTTGCTTAAAATTAGAGTTGCGCCAGGTCGAGGCCTCCCAAGGCCGAGTCCTCGTCCATCTTCCAATCTCGGTCTTGAACGCCCAGCCTCGGGTCGCGGAACCTTGATCTCGGTCCTCGCCAAGAACCTAACCAAGGAAAAGGCTCAATTTACACCCCTAAAGAATGCTTTTTTTAGAAATTTTCTAAGAGGGAAGTTGTTTAAACCCTCCATATTCATAAAATACTAGTGTATGGCGCAGGAACGGATCCAACCGGATTTTTACGGAGTCCGTTCTCAACCCCGCACTTGGGCTTTTATGAATTTAAGTTGTAGTCCACCTAAGAGAAAATCTATTGCAATCAGATTCTAAGAAATTTAACTTTAAAAAAACTTACCGCGATCCATTGCATTCGTAAAACGTATTTGAAATTGGTTTATGGAAAAATAAAATAACAAAAACAAAAAGAACTTTTTCATTTTTTTGAAAACTTTAAGGGTTTTCTGTAGAAAAGAAATTAAAGAAAAATGTTAAAATATCATTAAAATATGTATTACATTAAGAAATAGCTAATAAATACATTACTGTGCTCATAAATAGCTTCAGCGTTTATTACCTCCTCAAAGGTAAACTGTAAAAGTAATTATGAGGAATCGGATTTTCAGGTTGCAACTATTAAAGATGGGCCTACCCACGATTGTGGATGAATAGTGAGTAGCACCCGTTGAGGCAAAGCCTAGTAATCACGTTTCCAAGTAATGTTTAGGGCTTTATATAAATAAATTATTGCGAACGGAAATTTTCCTTGAAAAGAAAACAAATTCCCATTGAAGGAGGTTTATCAAATAGAATAAAAAAAATAAAGAAAATTCTTCATTTATTTTTTAATATTCAAATTTAAAAAAAAGACTATCGCTTCTTTTTTAACCCCTCAATTTTTCTATTTTGATAAACAAACTCTTTTCTCAACCCGACACATCCCTGCTTTTAGTAAATGTAAATTGAAGTCTGACTAATGGGTATTAAATACTGCTTTTCGCCGGTATTAAATATAGCTTTTCGAATACTATAAGAGGCGTATTTAAGAAATATGCTCGCGTTTTGTAAATCATGTGTATTTTAAAAACTAGCGGAGTTGGTCGGCCTTCGGCCGCCCCACCCCGCTAGCAAAAACAAAACAGACCAAAAAACAAACTCCAAATTAACTTAACACAACCTCAAAATTGGTCCTAATCCAATCATAATCAGAAAAACCCGATTATCATAACATTGACCGGCATTAAAACATTTCCTGATTACCAAAACATTTAACAAAGCAAAGCATCTAATAGGTGCCTGCTTCACAATTCCCCTTGTTTCAATATTCCACCTGCTCCACAACTCCCCCTGTTTCACAATTCCCCTTGTTCAATATTCCGCCTGTTTCAATATTCCGCCTGCTTCACAATTCCCCTTGTTCAATATTCCGCCTGTTTCAATATTCCGCCTGCTTCACAACTCACCCTGTTTCACAATTCCCCTTGTTCAATATTCCGCCTGCTCCACACTTTCCCTGTTTCACAATTCCCCTTGTTCAATATTCCGCCTGTTTCAATATTTCGCCTGCTTTACAATTCCGCCTGTTTCAATATTCCGCCTGCATCACAATTCATCTTGTTTCAATATTCCGCCTCCTTACCAATTCCTCTTGCCTCTCACAATACCGCTTGCTTCACAATTCCCCTTGTTTCACAATTCCCCTTGTTCAATATTCCGCCTGTTTTAATATTCCGCCTGCTTCACAACTTCCCTTGTTTAATATTCTCCCTGTTCAATATTTCGCCTGCATGGACTTTGCGCCTAGCTCTTGACACATTAACTTTGCCGCTTAGCACTTGACAAATGAACGTTGACGCCTGGCACTTCAAGTGACGTTGACAGCTAGCACTTGACACATGAACTTGACGCCTGGCACTTCAAGTGACGTTGACAGCTAGCACTTGACACATGAACGTTGACGTCTAGCACTTGACACATGAACGTTGACGCCTGGCACTTCAAGTGACGTTGACAGCTAGCACTTGACACATGAACGTTGACGTCTAGCACTTGACAAATGAACGTTGACGCCTGGCACTTCATGTGACGTTGACAGCTAGCACTTGACAAATGAACGTTGACGCCTGGCACTTCAAGTGACGTTGACAGATAGCACTTGACACGTGAACGCTGACGTCTAGCACTTGACAAATGAACGTTGACGCCTAACTCAAGAGGACACAGGACTCCAGCAAACGTAGAACAGAGCACAGTAAAGTTGGGAATGTTTTGGTAGCAGTTTAAGAATGACCAAAATACCCTGCTTTTATACTATCTTCTTACCCTTACAACCTAATTCAGCTGGCAACTCTTTACTATAAAAGCCCCCTTTTCTTCACTCCCCCAATCACTTTACTATAAAAGCCCACTTGTCTATAAAAGGACGAACAGACAGACACACCCTTCTCAATTATATAATTAGATGGAGAAATTTATAGAAAATTTATCGTTTTTTTGCCCTGACAAGAGTGTAACTCGACAGAATTGCGAAAGATTGTGATAAAGTTATCCACTATAAATTAAAGTTGTTGAAACTAGAGTTGATCAAAACGATACTGGTATCGGCCAACCCGAGACCGAGATTGACCGATACTCAAGAACCCGATACCGAGACCGATACCATCATTTTGAGCCGAGACCGAGAAACGATGCTGACCGAGACTAACAAAATTTTTTATTTTATGAAAAAAATACGTGTAAAAATAATTTATTCATTATTTTCATCATCCAAATCATCAGATAAATACTCTTCATCATCTGGATCCGATCTGGCTTGGCAAAGGATAATAATTTTTGTGTCCGTATCCGAATAAGTATATCCGTGTGGTCGACATCCGTATCCGATTATATCCTTACAACGTTTGAGGCATATCCATCCGCGGGTATCCGCGGATGGCGGAAGTGAAAATTTCGGTTAACCAAACTATTATTTCAGCGCCGCAGGCAAAAATTTTTAGAATTTTAGAAGTGCAAGTCAACAGATTTCTTCCCATTTACAACGCCGCAGGCGAAAATTTGTAGTTTTGGAAGGCCAAGAAGCCAGAATTCTTCCTATTTTCAGCGCCTCTGTTATGTGTTATGGACTTCTCTGTTATGGACAAAAATTTGAGACAAAAATTTGAGAATTTTGGAAGGCCATGAAGCCAGATTTCTTCCAATTTTTGCTCTCAGATACGCAAACTCAATGCGCTCATCCCTGCTTCCGATCATTTTAAATCCCCTTAATCCACTGGTGGGAACAACAGTTGCCGAAAATCGGAAGGCTCTGTAATCAAAATCTTGAAAATCTAACGGCCGAGGGCTTGGAAAATACAACATTTCAGCGCCGCAGACGAAAATTTATTAAATTTTGGAAGGCCTTCATCAAATTTCTTCCTTTTTCAGCGCCGCAGGCGAAGATTTTTGAAAAATTCACTTTCTTTGTTATGGACGGATATCCGAAAAAATTATGGACGAAAACTTAGATAATATTGATAATTTTGGTTCTTTGAGTCAGTATCGTTTCTCGCCGAGAAATGGACCGAGAATATCGGTATCGGTTTCGAGACCGAGAATGAAAAAATCGAGACCGATATTGGAAAAAAGCCGAGAATCTCGGTATCGGTCTCGGTATCGGTCTCGGCTTGATCAACTCTAGTTGAAACAGAAAATTTAACTACAATACTCTGTCCAACTAAAATACTTTCAGAACTCGCGGCTACATAAAATCGGCGACTTACGTTAAGAATGTAAATTGCAAAGCGACTGTCGTTGATTTTATTTAAACAAGATATCAATATCTGTCACCGGAAACTGTCGCAAGATAATTTTTCAAATATGCTGTTAGAATTTTGTAAAAATTTATTTAAAATATAATTATTGAATAAAACAGTAGAATCAATATTTATTTAAATGTATATTTGTTAAATTGGTTGTCCTTAAGCATATGATAATTTTCAAATACATGTAAATACATGAATACAGTGTTGATTTTGTATTTACATTTTATTGAATAATTATTTCGTAATTTTTCATTAATCAAAGATGGAAATTTTAAAAAGTATGCCGCCCGATTCTTCACTTCCGTTTCAAAAAGCCGTTCTGTTGGTTAATGCCGTTCAATTAGTCAATACGCGTGATGACGTTTTCACCATTTGATTTATTTTCAAAAAACTAAAAAATCTGTGACCAAGCTTTCCTATAAGTTAAGTTTCAGAAATCGAGAATAACTCAGGATAACTTGCTGACGTTAGTGTAAATATTATAAAATGCCATTAATTCTATAAAGCGGTATTTAATACCCTATTCTTTTCTCCTAAATTGTCTGCTAAGTTGTATTCCTATTCTACGGTATTTTCCTAATTTAATGCCGGGCATTCTATTATTCAATCACCTTCCAAAGATCACCTTCCAAGAAAGAGTAACGTAATGTCTAATTGAACGGCATTAACCAACAGAACGGCTTTTTGAAAGGGAAGTGAAGAATCTGGCGGCATACTTTTTAAAATTTCCATCTTTGATTAATGAAAAATTAAGAAATAATTATTCAATAAAATGTGGATATACATAAAATCAATTCTGTATTTATTTACATGTATTTGAAAATTATCATATGCTTAAGGACAGCCAATTTAACAAATATACATTTAAATAAATATTGATTCTACTGCTTTATTGAATAATTATATTTTCAATAAATTTTTTTGAAAATTCTAACAGCATATTTAAAAAATTATCTTGCGACAGTTTCCGGTGACAGATATTGATACCGTGTTTAAATAAAATCAACGACAGTCGCTTTACGATTTCCATTTCTAGCGTAAGTCGCCGATTTTATGTAGCCGCGCGTTTCTTGCAATTTTTTAGAATTGTAGCTAAGTTGTTATAACGACAAAAATACATTTTTGTTTTGGAATATGGTGTTTTTAATCTTTACATATTTGATTAAGAAAAACTAAAGGACATAATATCGATACAAATTTTATTTATTTATAAAAGTGGAGGTGTTTTTAATATCCTTCTGAAGGTATTTTAGTTGGAAAGAGTATTGTTGTTAAATTTGCTGTTAGAATTTAATAAAAAGGAAAGGTTGTTCAACAACTTTAATTTATAGTGGATAACTTTATCACAATCTTTCGCAATTCTGTCGAGTTAAACTCTTGAGAAGGCAAAAAAACGATAAATTTTTTATAAATTTCTCCATTTTTAAAATACACATGATTTACTAAACGCGAACATATTTTTTAAACACGCCTCTTAAAGTACATATTTGAAAACTGTATTTAATACCGGCATTATACACCCATTTTCATTCATAAAATTTACTAATTTCTCCTTCCTTACATAAAATAAAATTTTCTCATTTTTAAATTTGAATTCAAAAAAGATATGAAAATTTATTTTTTGCTTTTATTTTATTTGATAAACCTCCTTCAATGGGAATTTGTTGGTGGAATGGAAGGACAAAGAGGCAGTTTGTATTTAATTTAATTCTATTGTTAAAATGAATTTGGCGTAAAAAGTATATTGTGGTTAAATCCGATTATAATTATTATTAACATATTTCAAAGGATTATTAGTCATTCCTAATTCTTTTAGAAGCTTTAAGTAAAATTACAAAACAGATAGATCTTTTAAATTTTATCAAATAAAAGCGTTTGAGAACCAAAACATTTAATTTTATCAATTTTGTTTTACTTTTTAGGTAGAAAAGGAAAAGCTTTAATGGGAAGTTCTTCAAAAAGACAGAAAATACCTACAAATGTGGTTACTCAAAACACTGAAGAGGCCATAATGGAATTTTCGCTCCCACAACTTACCTTTCTAATTAAGGTATTGCAATGCATAAAAAAAGAGGATTTAACATCTGATGAGATTTTTATCGACATTGTTGAACGTTATAGCAATAAAATTGGATCATTTATGCAAAATTCAACTGATATTAATCTTTTCAACGATACACAACAAAAAATAAAAACGGTTAATTGAAGTCAAATTTCCTAAATTAATTCCCATCGATTTTTTTAGAAATAAAAAATTTTTTTAATGGGGACTATTTTATGAAATTTACACAAATTTTTTAAAACTATTTTTACATTAAATAACTAGGGCTCGGATTTATATTGAACTTTAATTTAAAGGTGATTGAATTTTACAAACAAAATACATCTTACGCTTTCAACAAATTGCCAATAGGGTAATTAATTAAAATATAATCGTTAATTTTTATATTATTGTGTCTGTAACTATTTTCAGAAGGAATATTAAATTGCTACATGGTTGTGCTTTATTAAGATCATTCACGCTGGTTCTATTCAATCTAACCTCTAAAAAATTTGTTCTAAAGCAGTAATTTTGAGTTGAAACCTTTATTTAGCTGAAAACCTTTTTATTTATTTCAGCCTACTCTATAGGATAAGTAACAGCTCTGTATTTAAACCTACGGTTCAGTGCTTGTACGGTAACTCTGGGTGAGTAAACCGGGCCAAAAACTGAAGGTATCGGTCTTAAGCATACAAATTATTTCAACGAAATTAGGTTTATTCAACTATGCGGCAACAATAATAATTTTTTATTAAGAGGGATAGATGTATCTGTTCAATATAAATACTTCAAATCATCAATTTATGTGTGTCTTCTTGTCTTTGCCCGAAAGCTCATCCGTTCATTTTTTAATTTTCACGGGGGAAACAAATACTATGAAGCTGTGTTTGTTCATTTTATAAAGTATGTATATTTTACTAAAACTTATAAAATTCTTGTAATCAGAAACGCAAAAATCTAATAGGCTGTTTTTCATGCATCCTATAAAGTATAATGAGTTATAAAGTATCAGGGTTTAATTTTCTTCTAACGTTTATGGGCCTTCAAGAGGGCGTAAAATAAAATTCTTATATAAGCTCAACCTTATATTTCTCCAAGTTTTTTGAGATTTTAGATCTCGATTGGGAAATAAATATTTTTGTTATTTCAATAACTATTAAATGGAAAATTTATATCGTTAAAATCTAGGATTTGAGCTTTACCTACTATATGCCGGTTATTTTTTACTACGTATTTAACTTTAATAGAAAAAAGTTACTTTATTTTATTCATATTTAATTTTCTAAGAAATAAACGTAATGTTTCACTTCGGGAATACTTGTATGTCTATGACCTTTTTGAAGTTTTGGCAGTTAATTTGTTGATTGAAATTAGACAACAAAATGGTATAAATAATTATTTTTTAAATTTAATTTAGTTTAAAAATTCTTAGGAATTGATGTATTTCGAAAATCGTTTGAAGAAATTGAAGATGATCGAGGCAATATTTTCCCGGTAATTATGGGCGATTTGGGAGATTATAACGAACTAACCGAACAAACTTTGATGACTTTGATTTATAATTATGAAGGTAATTTGTTTTTACTTGAAACGTTCTTTAGACATTAAATCCCTGGTGCTTGTTTTACGAAAACTTTTTACAATTGTCTAAAACATAAAAAAGCACTTATTCCATCTGGAGAGATGAGAAAACGAGAAAAAATGCGTGATACAAATCACAGTATCATAAGAAATATGCAGTTCGGAATTAAATGAAATTCATACTAATTCCATACTCGACTGAGATTCAAATCTCCGGACAAGATCGGGATTTTAATCGTTTTTGTGCTGGCTTTAAAGGTTTATCCGTTATAAAATAATGTGAAAAAACCATTTTGCAACTAATACTCATGGGGTATCCGAAGTACTTCGAGGAAAATTTACAGAATGCGCAATAGCTCTGCGGTACTATGGCCTGCTAACATCCACACCAGGTCAACCCGTATTTTTTCGTTGAATCCTGGCCGAAAAAGTCTCCTCATCCGAATAATAATTTAAATTTTTGTGATGAATGATTTTTATAACTTTTAATATTTAATCCTTTAAATTTTTAAAATTGGGAATACTCTAAAATTACGGCCTAATATTTCGAATTTGTATGCTAATTGAAAATATATTGTGATCCCTGATTAGTTTTAAAATACATATAAGACCAACCTCTAATATGCATATAAGCAAACTCAAATTGAATAATATCTCTCCGGTCCGAAAAGGCAGCATTAGAATATTACTCAAATGTCTTTGTAAAAGAAGGGCTTTTGTTCTCGTCCAATTATTCAGAAATTATTTTTTCTATTGTTTTTAAGTGACTAACAAAGGTTTAACTCACAGGAATTTGAATAACTCTAACAAAAATCTAACAATTAAAAATTACAGTTTATTATTATTTTTAAGTTGTTGACGAAGAATTAACTTCTCAGGATTTTAAAAATATTAGAGAGCATTACAAAAGAAATAACAAAAACTCAACAGGTCATAGCTTAAAACCATTTTATTCATACTATAAAAAACTTGACGAAAATGTTCAACAAAAAGTTGAACGATATATTATTAATCCATTTTTGACAGAGGAAGAATATAACGGTCGCAGGGGTAAAATGTTTTCAAATTACCTTCGTATGGATGAAAACAAATTGTACAAATATGATTACAATCTGCCTCAGCCTCGCTATCAACTTACGCACAGAGTAAGATATTTATTTTATAAATTAGTAAAATGTTTATAAAGGAGTCAATATTTATATAAATATTTGTAAGAGAAATATAAAAAAACTTCTGAAACGCACAAAAACATGCTCTTAATTAGATCGGTTTAGAAAAATGAGTGGGATTCTATTTCCATATTCCAAGATTTCTTAAAAATTTATTCATACTTAGGTATTAAAACATTAAAGCTAATAGTTCAGTATACCTGAGGTAAATTTTTGATACAAAACACAGTGGAATGTTACCACTCTTTTTTCTAGAGCGCCTGTGTAACAGATATAGATCCATTAAAATCGAAAAACCATAAGGTGTGTAATCTTAATTTTGGTGTGAAAATCCGATTTTTTAAATAATTTACGGTAAATTGTCACATCCAAGTCTTTTGTAATCCATATTATTAGAACCATAATAATTTGTACTTACTAAACAATTTAAGATTTATGAAGAATATAAGAAGTTAAGAGACAGCATTCAAGGAGAACAAGGCGCTGTATATAAAGGCGATCAAGGCCATTCAGGACATGGAGGCTCAGGAGATGATCTCGGCGGATCATATGATTCAGGACACGGAGGCTATCAAGGTCATGGAGGAGATTACTATTACTCAGGATTCCAAGGTGATCATGGTTGGAACTGAGGAAATTATTGAGGAAACTAACGTTAGTAACGTTTTTTAAAGCCTTGCATTCAAAATTTGTAAATTTAAACCAGGATTGCCAGATTCTTTAATTTTCTCGATTAGAATATTTTTAGTTCTTTATGAGAATCAAATGAGAGGGACAAGATTTGTAGATTTGGGGAATCTGGATATTCGAAGAAGAGCTTTTGGTAATAGTGTCGTTCCCAGTCTTCCTTTTTTCCTCCCCAAGTTTTTTCCTATAATTTGAACAAACTGTTAAGACTTTTCCTTTCATCATAATTGTCTTAGACAAACTTTTGCCTATAGACAATAAAAATGATTATTTTTTATTCAATTCTTTAGAAAGAAGAAAGGAAGGCAATTGTGATGGAAGAAAAGAAAAGTCTGTCAATTCTGTACAAATTATAGAAAGAAACTTGGGGAGGAAAAAGGGGGACTGGAAATGGCACTTTTACCGAGTTTTAGGTTTCGCTATCTCTAAAAGAACTCATTGCTAATTGAAAGATAATTAAGAACTCTGTGTTAGAGATTTCATAAAAAAGAATCTGGCAACCTTTAAACTAGAGATAGAAGCATACTTGCTTTTTGTTTATACCTTGATGTTTAATTTTCCAACATACATCCTCGAACATCTTTAAGCTTTTATCTCTAATTTAAATTTACCGTATTTACTCGATTAATTCCCCTGGGGAATTATTTTTTCAACCCATCCGTGGCATGGGGAATTATTCGAGGGAGGGGAATTATTAATTCAACACATTCATGAATTTAAAAAACTGCATGAGGTCTTGACGTTCTATTTTCTTTATCTACTATTTTATAGTATAAAACATAGATATATTCTCCATTACGGATCCATATAAACTTGCATATGGTTACTTAGTTCTTTATGTACTAGAATATGGGAGTATTAGGATTATAGTACCACATGAGGGGTTAGGGTCATCATACGATACTATCACCAAGTATGGAGCCATATAAACTTACATGGTTGTACTTTATATGTATATTATTTTTTGTACCATCGCATTATCTCACAACATTTTATTCTTCTTGGGCTATCTTTTTGCTTACCCAAAAATTACACATGGGTCAAGTAGTATATTTACTGTTAAAGTATTAAATTAATACAAGCAAACTATTTGAATAAAATCTCGACTCCTTCATCGAGATTTTATTCCCTGATACCCTTTCTGATATACCTACAAATCCTCTAATATTCCTGATATCCGTACAAATTTACTGCTATCCTCTAATCCTCCGATACTTATGCTATAAATCAAATTAGGTAATTTAACCTTTCACAGCTTTTAAATACTCTGATCCATGTGTACACGACTCTCGACTCCACTCGACTGTTCAGATGACGATGAGATTGCTTGTTTCAAACCCGATAGTAGTTTTGAGGGAGGGGAATTATTCAAGGGAGGGGAATTAATCGAGTAAATACGGTATTTTCCCTTTTGAATGTATACATTTTCCATTAAACAATTTCCCTCCTCAAATCTTCCAGTATATTACTGGCAACAAGTGTTCAATGAGGCCGATTTAGCGGTCTTGGTAGGAAACACTAAATGTAGTTTTTAGCTTTATTTTCTGATATTTATCATTAAATTGTTTTTATTTTAAACAAATGTCGATAAATTGAAGAAAATTTGATTTTTTTATCTTAAAAAATCTGATATGATAAGGATTTAAAAAAACTTTGCTAAAAAAAGTAAATGTACGGAATTTAAAATATTTTCTTTTTCATTAGCTGCTTGAGTTTAGTAATTATTCTCAGATTCAGTAGCATAAATTATCAACTCCAAGAAATGCTCGGATCAACATATGTATGAAAGATATTGAAAGGAATTCATAGGGATTTGAATATTATAAATTAAAATAACCTCTTCTGTATTCAATATGATTAAGGCGTCCGATGATTTAAATAATTTGGATTAATTTGTGAGAATTTATTTAGTAAATAACCTGCTTTTTAATTTTTATTTCTTTGTATTTTTACTGATTTTATTAAGTTGTAGAGTCAATAACAGACATTTAAAGTGTCACCAACAAAAACAGAAAGGGGCTATTCTTTCATTTGAAATCAAGTTTTCTTCTCAATTTAATTATAATTTTATTTACTAAAGGCTTTTGGCACACATAAAAGGCTCGGAAAAAGGCTATTTTAAAAATTACTATTATTATGAACTTTACAATAAAAGTAATCTATTAAAATACAATGGAATGTTTCGAAATGTTTTCCGAATAAAAACATTTGTGAGTTTTGAATAAAATTAAAAAAAATCGACCTGAAATCGACATATTCTCTACTGATACCTTCAATTTCTTTTAGAATTTTGGTTTTAAAAGTTTTACTACTAATGTAATCTACAACTCTTTTATTAACTTTTTAGACCCCTGACGCTTAAGCATTTTTAATGGTAACCATCTTTGTCTTTCTTTACTATCTATAGATTTCTTTGTCAGTTGACCTTTACCGTAAGAGTTAAATAATTATCATGGGTAATTATTACTCAGCCTCACATTGGAGGGGTTATTTAATCGAAAGTGGCAATTAGTTGAGCATAATTGGTAATTTTTAAATAAATTTTTTTCAATTTATCGAGTTTAAAATAAAAACAATTTAATGATAAATATCAGAAAATAAAGCTAAAAACTACATTTAGTGTTTCCTACCAAGACCGCTAAATCGGCCTCATTGAACACTTTAAAAGTTGCCAGTAATATACTGGATGTTTTTTAAATGAATGGACTTGTTCAGAAAATTTAAATTAGAGATAAAAGCTTAATTATGTTCTCTATTAAGCAAAATCTCCAAACCATCTAGGGATTTAACTTTGGAAATAATATCAGGCGAATAACTACAAGTCGATTCTATCTCTAATTTAAATTTCTGCCAGATATTTTTTTATGAAGCTTCACACTACCCAGTTTACAAATTCGGCTACGCACCCAGATTCACTTTTATATGGGCGAAAAGTTCCCCTTAAAATCGACGGATCCTAAGAAATATCGGATATCCAAATCACTCTAGTTCCAAATAACTAAAAAGAAGCTGGCAATCCCGATTTAAATGTACAAATTTTGAATGTTTTAAATGTCATCACTATCATTGTTTCTTCAATAATGTTTCCTTCCATCTTTCCTTCCATCTTTATATTTTTCCTGTCAAAAAAGGATTTATAATATATTGCTCAACTTTAAGTTGAACATTTTCGTCAAAAATTCTAAAGTAAGAATAGAATCGATTGTAGCTGCCATTATCTCTATATATTTTTCCTTTAATCTCTTTAGAATCCTCATCAGTTAATTCTTCGTTGTTTGCTTAAAATAATAAAAAATTACTTGGCAACCCTTGCTATTACCCAAAAATCAGAAAAAATTTGTAATTTGTATTTTCGGGAAAAATAACAACTTGCGCAAATTGTGCGCGCCCAGTTGTGTGATTTTTGGTGGTGCTCCCAATCAAGAAATATTATCCAGACCGAGAAAGGTTTGAACTGATACCGTTTTGTGTCAACTGCAATTTGTAAAAGGTTCACATTATTCCCATAAAACTTTTATGGTGACAGAGGGGGCCAAGATAAACAGGTTTAAATTGGACAACATAAACCTATGGAGCGTCGGCGAGGCGCTTGTGCGAAACCCCGCGCTTCGCGCGGGGTTTCGCGGCACGCGCCTCGCGGGGAGTCAACGGTCGCTGGGTCTGGGTCAGTAACATAAACCTATCCTATCTCCCTTACTCTGGACGTATTTGGGGCCTCCGTAGCAGCAAAAACCTCAACAATGATCATAGGTAAGGAGCTAAAACAAACGATCATAACTTTGTCAAATCAAGTCGGATTTCGGTGATTTTGTTTTCATTCGACTCAGCTTGACGAGCCGAGTCGAATGAGCTATTATTTGCATTTTCGAATTTTTCACCCCAAAATGTGCTTACTCCCCCCTTCTCTTTTTCAAACTTCAGAGGTCTGTATCTCGGTCCCTGATTGTCGGATCGACTTCTCTCTGCCCGCGATCGACTCAGTTTTCGAAGCTCTTTCGAATGACACCTCATTTGTCAAAATCGGTCCAGCCAAAAAAACCCCCTATAAGTCACAATACCCATGCCCGCTTTAAAAATCTAAATTAACGGAGGACAAAGGTTGTTCAAAAATTTAAGAAAATTAGTGATTTTTTTTAAATTCTCCATATAGTGGTGTTGTGATAGTATAATAGCCACTGTAGGCGTCAGTCTATCTGAATTATACTAGCCAGGCTATTCACTGATCTATTCGTATACTCCAGCTCCAATCCCTTTGCCTAGATTGTTAAATTTCAACTTCGGATAAACTGTTATTCTTGTGCACGTCTACATCGACAACCCTCCCCATATCATAATCGGTATTTGATTAAAGCTTTAAATAGTTTTTTTTAAAAATTGTATTGACTAAAATTTGGTTACCAATTAGTAATTTTTATTTAAACCTTTATTTTTAGTGTATCACTTCAATACAAGCATAGGCTTATGATTAGAGCCCGGATTTTTAGGCAAATGCCTGTTTTTTTCCTAGATAGGAAAAAAACAAAGCCTGTTTTTTTCATAGATTTCCTAGATAGTAGCTCTCCAAATGATGACGCGCCGTTCCTCTATGTTTTTTGTTCCTCCATTTGGCAGAACCCCAAAGACGCTCAATTTTTTGTGTATTCGCTCCGGTTTTCGGGTCGACAAAATGGTACCGGTGATTTACAGTGAAATGTGAAAATCCAGCTTCTTCAAGTTCTTCATGCTTGTAACCTTTCCAGCTGTCTGAAAAAATAATAGTCCCAGGGCTTATATGTTTTTCAATCTCTGCCATTAGCATTTTTGCAGAGCGATCTCCATTTTGTCGACCCGAAAACCGGAGCGAATACACAAAAAATTGAGCGTCTTTGGGGTTCTGCCAAATGGAGGAACAAAAAACATAGAGGAACGGCGCGTCATCATTTGGAGAGCTACTTAGCGGAATTTATGTGTAGGCAAGAAGCTAAGGAAGAAAATTTTTTCGAATGGATTTGTAAAAAAATAGCAGAAATATGGTCTCCGAAATAATTTCTAAAATTGTCTTATTTTTGCTTTTATATTTTTATATAAACGAATATTTGTCTGTTGTTTTTACTTACCATTTCTAATCTTTATGAGAGGAGAAAGAAGGAAAAGAAAATAAGTGCGGACATACGTTTGCGGACATGGTGGTATATAAACGCAGAGTACCTAATATTCTATCCTTTTCGCCTAAATTGTCTGCTAAGTTGTATACCTATTCTACCGTATTTCCCAAATAGAATGCCCGGACATTCTATTATCCAATTACTTTCCAAAGATCACCTTCCAAGAGGAGTAACGTATTGTCTAATTGAACGGCATTATCCAAAAGAACGCCCTTTTGGAAGGAAAGTGAAGAATCGGGCGGCATAGTTTTTAAAATTTCCATCTTTGTTTAATGAAAAATTAAGAAATAATTATTCAATAAAATGTGGATATAAAATCAACGCTGTATTTATTTACATGTATTTGAAAATTATCATATGCTTAAGGACAGCCAATTTAACAAATATACATTTAAATAAATATTGATTCTACTGCTTTATTGAATAATTATATTTTCAATAATTTTTTGAAAATTCTAACAGCATATTAAAAAAATTATCTTGCGACAGTTTCCGGTGACAGATATTGATATATTGTGTTTAAATAAAATCAACGACAGTCGCTTTGCAATTTACATTCTTAGTCGCTGATTTTATGTAGCCGCGCGTTTCTTGCAATTTTTAGTAACTGTAGCTAAGTTGTTATAACGACTAAAATACATTTAAGTTTCGAATACATATGTTCTAAAACTTTACATCTTTGATTAGGGAAAGCTAAAGCACAAATATTGTTGCAAATTGTATTTATTATGCATATAAGTTGAGGGTGTTTTTAATCTCCTTCTGGAGGTATTTTAGTTGGACAGAGTATTGTTGTTAAATTTTCTGTTAGAATTTAATAAAAAGGAAAGGCTGTTCAACAACTTTAAATTATAGTGGATAACTTTATCAAAATCTTTCGCAATTCTGTCGAGTTACACTCTTGTGAAGGCAAAAATTCGATAAATTTTTTATAAATTTCTCCATTTTTAAAATACACATGATTTACAAAACGCGAGCATATTTGTTAAACACGCCTCTTAAAGTACATATTTGAAAGCTGTATTTAATACCGGCACTATACACCCATTTTCATTCATAAAATTTACTCATTTCTCCCTTCCTACATAAAATAAAATTTTCTCCTTTTTGAATTTAAATATCAAAAAAGAAATAAAGATTTTTCTTTGTTTTTTCCTTTTATTTTATTTGATAAACATTCTTCAATGGCAATCCGGCTGATCACTCTCTTGGTTGATCACTCTCAATCACTCTCCCGGAAAATTGAATAACTTAAGGGTGATAAACATTTTTCAATTTGATATCAGTTTTAGATAAGATTCGGTTTACGTTTAGTGATCAAAATTTCATTTTCCAATATTCCGTTTTTTAATTGGTGAACAAAATTCCAAAAAAATTGCTGACCAAATTTCCGAAAAATTTTGGTGACCAAAATTCCGTGTCATAAATTCCGGTACCCACACCAAAACTGTTATTCAAGCGAAAGTTATGTTAGTTCAAGCGAAAGTGAAGTTTAGGTATTATAATTGATAATAAACTAAAATTCGACACACATATAAATAAAATAATTAGATATATTTTTTTAAATAATTAGATATTTCACCAATCAATTCAAGAATTGGTGAAAACAACAAAAAGAAATTTCTTAGTATAAATAAAAATAAAAGCCTTTTACTGTCATTTTACCACAAATTTAGACTTTTTTATATAATTGTTTTTCAACGATGTAATTGGACCCCCTTTCGTTGAAATTGTTTTTTTCTTAAATAAATAAGTAAAGATATATAAAAAAAGTGATGTTTAATCAAAGAAATTAGCGATGGATATCCCAGATTAGGAGCATCAAATCCGTCTATTTTTAAAAAACACTATCCATATCCGTCCGTATCCGGATATATCCGCGGATATCCGGATATTATCCTTTTCCTTAGCCAAGCCTGTTAATATTTGTATTTGATTTATTATGAAAATTTTTGATGCATCTATTTAATATAAGAAAAATTTCAGCGAAAAAGCTTGAAGTTGATTATTTTAAAAATTTTGAAACATTTAAAATTCATAGAGAAAAATGAATTTTTTCATTCTTCTTATGATAATATTTCTTCTTTTGATAACCCAACTTCAATTAACCAATGCAATGTTTCATCAAGAAGGTTTTTATTCTAAATTATGTTTATATTAAATTAAAATTTTATAGGAGAAATTTCAAGCTCTAGAGGAAAACAGGTTCAAATGCATTCAAGTCCCCAACCTTCTACCGAGTCTGGAATTCATTTTTCACTCGTTGAGTTGTCAATTTTAATTCGCGTTTTGCGCTTTATTGACATTGAAACGATCAAAGGTTTCACAGACCCAACAATTGATTTAAAGAATATTATTGAATGGTATTGCGACAATGACTTTAATACTTTACAAATGGACAATAAAGATTCAATCGGACGTATTTATGTTCAATTGAAAACTAAGTTGACACAGGTGGATTCTATTCGTATCTTTAATAAATTTTAATCTTTCTGCGTTCATCCCCACGAACAATTAAAAAAGCTCCAAACATATAAAAGCATTTTGAAATTTCAAAACAATCAGAAATTCAAAACAAAACCTTAAAAGCATCCTTTCAGATGTTCAACATAAAATGTTATGACGATTTGTTCATATTTGAGCTAAATAACACCATTTTGGGCTACTTTCCCCCATATTGGGCTTTTCAAGCCGAAACTTGCACATTAAAGCCATTGTTCTCTTTCTAATCATATCAATATTAACCATTTTCTACCTGAGTGTTTGTTAGTATTTTTAAGATTCACCCAATATCGGCTTTTTTGCAATCAGCTTTATAAGCTAATTAATTTTCTTGATTGTATAAGAATTAATAATATTTTTAAGGTTTTTGAGCAATATAATCAGTATTTCCCGTATCATGTAATATGGGATGCAAACAAATCATTACGATTTAGAAATTCAATTATTGCCGAAGGATTGAAAGAATATAGTTCAAAAATGGAAATAAATGAATTTAATGATTTTATGAGGGCAAGGGGAATTTTGCCCCGAAATTGGGCGAATATGGATCATCAAACTTTGTTAAATAAATCTATTGACAAAACGGCAATCTTAAAGTGAATAATTCTATATTTTTAATAAATTTAATAGTCTGGAGCATTTTAGGACAGTAGATAAGGAAGACTAATTTTCGTGCCCGCTCAACTCATCTAATCCTTAACTCATCCACACGCCCAAAAACGCTCAACTCATCTAAACGGCTAAAATTCCTTAACTCATCCACACGGCCAAAAACGCTCAACTCATCCAATCCTCAACTCATCTAATGCTTAACTCATCTACACGGCCAAAAACGCTCAACTCATCCAATCCTCAACTCATCTAATGCTTAACTCATCTACACGGCCAAAAACGCTCAACTCATCCAATCCTTTGGAACGAGACTATTGAGTACCAGTCGTTTGAGTCCATGACAAGTTGAGTCCCTGGCCGTCTGAGTTCATGACCAGTTGAGTCCCTCGCCGTCTGAGTTCATGACAAGTTGAGTCCCTGGCCGTCTGAGTTCATGACCAGTTGAGTCCCTGGCCGTCTGAGTTCATGACCAGTTGAGTCCCTGGCCGTCTGAGTTCATGACCAGTTGAGTCCCTGGCCGTCTGAGTCCATGACCAGTTGAGTCTCTAGCCGGTTAAGTCCCTGGTCAGTTGAGTCCCGGCCGTTTGAGTGGTTGATTACCGCCGGTTGAGTCTTGGGCCGGTTGAGACTCAACTGACCAGGGACTCAACCGGCTAGGGACTCAACCGGCCGATATTTCAAGGATTGGATGAGTTGAGCGTTTTTGGGCGTGTGGATGAGTTAAGCATTAGATAAGTTGAGGATTGGATGAGTTGAGCGTTTTTGGGCGTGTGGATGAGTTAAGCATTAGATAAGTTGAGGATTGGATGAGTTGAGCGTTTTTGGGCGTGTGGATGAGTTAAGTGTTAGATGAGTTAAGGATTGGATGAGTTGTAGGGTAGCCCTAATTTTTTGTTTTGACAAACAAAATCCACTCAGACATGACCAAGACCTTGTCAAAGTTAACTTTTAATAATGAAAAGTCTAAATATCGATGAATCATCGCTAATATATTTTTAATTTCATTTTTATTACACTTTGATCTTTTCATTCCTCATGCTCTTTATCATATAAATTTCTAATATTTATGAATAGTCTGGAGCATTTTGTGATGTGCATGCAGGTGGGCAACTCTAGCGCTGAGAGCTAAGTAGAGAACCTCCTGCATTTTTCGCTGTAAAGTGGGGGCACTAACCAACTAGGCCATAATCACGCACTGAAAGGCGAGTTACAATCTGCCTATTTTAAGTTGCAGTGGTAGACAGGCTAGAATGCTGATATCGCTGGGTAAGAGTTAAAATAAATTTCTTAATTAGCGCCACAGGCGAAAATTTTTCATTTTTGGATATTTAGGGAGCTAGATTTGGCGAAAATCTCAGAATTTTATTTAAAATTTACTCAAACTTGGACCCGGGCCGGGCCCGTGTTATTAAACTGAGGGTTTTTTTAACAAACGGTGGTTATTTTATTTTTTTCTCAAGTGAAACACACCAAAGAAATCTGTACAACGAGTGTAAGAAATTATTGCAAAATACATACAATGCCAAAAGAAATATTTACCTTCTTTGGCAATTTTTTGCCCTAGCTCGTATGCTCATTCGACAATTTATACAAAACAGCAATCCTGACTACGGCAATTTATTGAAAGAGTTTAAAGCAAATAATTTGTATGTTTTTGTGTTTTTAATTAAAATTGTTTTTATCTAATAATTTAAAGACATGTTTCGAAAGTAAATTATCTTAACGATTATGATTTTCTTGAAATAAAAGCTAACTATTGGATGATTCAATTTTCACAAATGTTGAATGTTGAACAAATATTGAATAATCTTGGACTTGGATTTACTGTTAAAAACATTTAAATACTGTTGGGTGTAAACCAGAGATGGGGAAAAAGTTAGAGGTGTCGGAAATCGGAAGAGCCGGAAATCGGAACTGGCTCAAAAGTCGGAAATCGGAAATCAAAATTTTTTGGAAATCGAAATTCAGACCCACCTCTGGTGTAAACGTTAAACTTTTATTCTACATAGGGTTACTACAATATCAGATACGGTATTGCGGATATAACAAAAGTGGATTTACAATTTTTAATAATTATCGAAATAAGGTTAAGTTTTTTAGTTCTGAAGATAGTCCTTAATTTATTTTAAATAAGCATTTGTTGTCAGTTATCATCCAGAATAGTCATATCAGCAATTGTCATCAGCAATTGTCATATAGTATATTCTTACCGCCTCTAATTAACTGCATTATTATTTTTTTATTATTTTGTTTTAGCTCTACCAGTAATGTGGTTGAATTTCGTGGAAAATCAAGGTTATTTGTGTATTCTATCGGTTGATCAGACAATTGAAAATGTTGGTAATTATAAGATTTTGATGGACATGATTTATTTAAAATTAGGTATTTATATTAATTTCTATAAAGTACTAGTAATTTTCAATAATAATTTTCACTAAATTTCACTGAAAAAATTTTGATAATTTCAGTTCTAATTTAAGTCATATAATCAGACACGATAAATTTTTAGTTGGTTTTTAATTAAAAATTGTTTAGATACATTAATTTTTAATTTAATAGTTTGGCTAAAAATGAAAATTATTATCGCTTGGGTGAATTAAAATAACGTTTCCGCAGGAAATAATTTTATTTGGGACTTTAATGTCGTATAAAATTTTCCGTCATTTTAGTGTTAACAGTGCTAAAAGAATGACTGACAGTAAAAATGGGAAATTAATCTGAGACTCAAATAGAGGCGCGGGTATTAAAAATAATTTATTTCCCTATTTTATGCGGAACGGGCCACTAGAGTGCCGCCACTAGAGTGCTGCCACTAGAGAGCGGGCACTAGAGAGCTGAGCCACTAGAGAGCGAGCCACTAGAGTGCCAATAGATTAAAAAGTGCCGGGCACATCCCTAGTTGTTGGAACAAGGTCATCTATGTTGGAACAACTTTCCCGACGCTAGACCAAGATTTTCCATTGTTGGAACAAAATCCCCATCAATGCCCCATCATCTTAACAAATGGAACAACTAGCCCCGTTGCCGATACAACTTTTTCCATTGCTGGAACAGCTTGCCCCGTTAGAAGAACAACCTCAGCTGTCATTGGAACAACCTTCCCCGACATTTGAACAATCTCCCCCGTCATTGGAACAACCTCCCACGTCATTTGAACAAACTCCCCCGTCATTTGAATAACCTCCCACGTTATTGGAACAAGCTTCCCCGTTATTGGAACAAGCTTTCCCGTCATTGGAGCAACCTTCCTCTGTAGTTGGAACAACAGTAGGCTGTGATTAGAACATTGTTATTTCTTAAAAACATTTTTAGGTTTTATACTATTGGCACTCTAGTGGCCCGCTCTCTAGTGGCTCGCTCTCTAGCGGCTCAGCTCTCTAGTGCCCGCTCTCTAGTGGCAGCACTCTAGTGGCGGCACTCTAGTGACCCCAACCGTATTTTATGAGTTATGGTTTTGTTTTATTAATATCCCGGCCCTATTTGAGTCTCAGATTAATTTTCCTTTTTTACTGTCAATCATTCTTTCCCTCACAAATTTTAAGTTAAGTTAGAAGGCCTTTCTAATTTTTCTCTCTCTAACTTGCCTTTTAATTAAAATTTATAAGGGAAGTAATGATTCACAGCAAAAAAGGAAAATTAATCTGAGACTCAAATAGGGGTAGGGGCGGGGGTTCATACTTATCCAATCGAGCTGATTTTCGTGTCGTCAACTCAGCTCGTCGAGCCCTTTCGAATGAGCTTTTATTTGTATATTCGAATTTTTCACCCCAAAAAACAGCTTACTCCCCCCTATGGTTCCCGGATTTTCAAGGGTCTGAAAATTCGGAAAAATGCGTAAATGGACCATTTTAGTACTTTATACTGATATTTTACCTTCTCACACGTTTTTTGACAAGAAAAACATAAGTTCTGTTGTGTTCACCGAAGTCTTACCAAATTCCGCATAGATAAATATAATAACATAAATAATAACATATATACATAAATAACCTATTCTTTATAAAATTTCTTCAAAATTCTAAGGTATTCATTGGAAATAATATCTAATAAAGTTATTAAATTTAGTTGTTAGCCCTACTTTACTTGGACGTGCATGTCAAGGATTTAAATTGAAATACAAACAACTGGATAGTTTCCAAAACTTTCATGTTTTGTATGATAGTTTGGAGAATATGCAAAAATTAGCAATCGAGCAAGGCATAATCGACTCGTTATTAACAGAAGAATTTTCTGAGACACAAATCGAATACACTGAAGAATATGTAGATATTACCATACCATTCGTTCTGCCACAGAAGCACACCAGTCTTGTTGAGAAGGCAAGTTAATGAAATGAAAAATTTTTAATTACCAAGTTTATTTAAATTTAAAAGATGTTGGTATATATGTATGTATTAGAGATCGTGCCGTTCTCTAGTATGTATAATGTTGATATTTTATGACAAAAATATAAATTTAAATAAAAGTTAAAATTAGATGCGGTAGAACGCTTTCCCGGGATCCCGTAACGGGATTTTTTTCAACATTTTGTACGGGAATCCAGTAAATCCCGCATGGGGTCCTGGCCAGTGCCGTCATCTATTTATAATCCAGAAAAATTATCGGGAAAAATACATTTACCTAACTTTGAATATGATCGAAAAATAAATTTTAAATTTATTAAGATATTACATAAATGCGCTGAACGAGTAAATCTATTTGGTGGACAGAGCAGTGGTGGAGGACATTAGAGGGAAAAACAAAAATTTGGGGATGGAAATCGTAAAAGAAATTTTTTAACTGGGGTTTTTAGTTTAGAATTTAAATTATCTAGCACCGATAGCTAGCCTTAGAGAAATGTAAATAAATATTGCATAGAGGTCATTTTTTCGTTCAAAAAAATTTAGTATTTAAAAACAGTTTAATTAATTATGATAATTGAACTTTTTTGGAAATAAGAGAAAAATGATCTATCTATGCATTATTTTTAAATTTGTGATTGAGGTAAAAACTGTGATTTTTCAAGTAAAACATTTTTGGGAAATTTAAAACATTTGGGAATTTATTATAACCTAGAGGAGTTTGAAATTTGTAAAATACTGGATCCGGTTTCGGGATTTTAAATTTTTTTATCACATAGGGTATTTTTTTAAATTTAAGTTCAGCGAATTAAAAGCCGAGAAAGCCTGTAAAAAGCACAAAACATCCAGTATATTACTGGCAACTTTTAAAGTGTTCAATGAGGCCGATTTAGCGGTCTTGGTAGGAAACACTAAATGTAGTTTTTAGCTTTATTTTCTGATATTTATCATTAAATTGTTTTTATTTTAAACAAATGTCGATAAATTGAAGAAAATTTGTTTTGTTTTAATTTTATTAAAATTAGTAAAATAAGAAATATAAAAACATGTTATGTTGAAATTAAAGTAATATTTTCAAAATTTATTAAAAAGCTAAATAAAAATTAAATTTCTCCTTAAAAATACCCTTATTTAAAATTACCTTTTATGCTCAAATAATTTCCACTCTCGATTAACTTCGATGTGAGATTGAGTAATAAATCCTCGATAATTATTTAACATTTACGGTAAAGTTCAACTGCCAAAGAAGTCTAAAAAATAAAGAAAAACGGTTTAAAAGTTTATAATCAGTTGCAGTTACATTAGTAGTATGGTTGTTGGCGATCGGTTAACCGAAACCGAAAAGCTTTTGATGTGTGTGCCAAAAGCCTTTAATAAATAAAAGTATAATTAAATTTACAAAAACTTGATGTCAAAGATTAATCCAAATTATTTAAAACTGCGGACGCCTTAATCATATTCAATACTGAAAAGGTTATTTTTATTTTTAATATTCAAATCCCTAAGAATTTCTTTTTTTTATATGTTGATCCGTCAAATTTTTTGAGTTGTTAATTTATGCTAATGCGTCTGAGAATAAGTCTTAAAATCAAGCAACCAACGAAAACAAAATAATTTAAATTCCTATATTTAATTTCTTAGTAACAAATATTTTTAAATTCTTATTTTTCAAATTAGATATTTTTAAATTAAAAAAACAAATTTTCTTCAATTTATCGACATTTGTTTAAAATAATAACAATTTAATGATAAATATCAGAAAATAAAGCTAAAAACTACATTTAGTGTTTCCTACCAAGACCGCTAAATCGGCCTCATTGAACACTTTAAAAGTTGCCAGTAATATACTGGATGTTTTTATATATGTTTGTATATCAAAAGGAAAAATAAATTTAAATTAGAGGTAAAATCTTAATTTTCTGTTCGGGGCTTCAACTCATTATTAAACAAAAAAGGCCCAGATATACCTCTAATTTAATTATTTACCGCTTATAAAATTTTTCCTTTCTTGATAAAAAGATATCAGAGATAAATAAAAGGGAATTTTGGAATATATTTTTAAACAAGGAATACCAAAAAAGTTCCCAAAAAATGCACGAAAGGCTGAATTATGCAAAAACATCATCTTAACTATGTCCTCAAATAATTTGAAAAACATTTTTGAGTTCTCTAAAAAGCTAGTATTACTAAACAAAACATGAATTTGCATATATTTCCCAGCCCTAGCAATAAATAAATGATAAATTTTAAAAGTATATAATCTTTTGAAGTTTCTGAATCCAAATTTTTCCTCAATAATTCCCTTGCTTCACAATTAAATTGCAAGCGTTTAGAATCTAAAAATATTTTTTTTATTTGAAATTAATATGCTTAAAAATCCATACAAATTGAACAAGCCCATGACGTTTCTGAATCGGCATTACTCGGTCATACCCAATATGTTGGGTATTTTCTTGTAAATATTCCTGTTGATTTAAACTCATTTCATGAACCAAAAAAGGGTTAATAATTATTTGTTCAAGTTTTTTCTGAATTTCGTTGTCCAACCCTTCATATAATTGATAAAATGTTTGTTGTATATTTGAATTATATTTTCCGAAAATTGTGTAGCATTCATTGCTTGTCAATACACCATCAGTTGCTAAAATTTATCGAGTTTTTATTAAATTTAAATTAAATAATGAATAATTTATTTTTTAAATAAACTTTTTTCTTTTAGTTTTGTTTATAGGCTAAGTAAATAAATTTTTTCGGATATTAATTTCATTGACCTAAAATTACTCCCGAAAGCCATGTTTGTCGGAGTATTTTAGGAGTATTTTATAATTCCAACATCCTAAATTGGTGTCTCTTTATTTATAATGATTTTTTTATGTAATCTATGTATATGTATAATATAAACTTTTGTTTAATTATATCCAACACACCAAACATAATTTTAAAACTGTTACCAAAATGAAGATATAATGAACGGTAGTGTGTTTGCACAATCACATCTGTATCAGGCATAAAAGAAGCTGGGTATATAATGTATACTCTGCTATTTTCCGCTTCTTGAAGGGACATTAACATTCTTTCCCTTGCTAAAAAATTTTTAAATTACCTAAGTATATTTTTTAATTTTTCTTACAAATTATAATTCCGTTATACATAAATTCAATATTTTCTCCTTGAAATACACTCAATTGTTTCAATATTTCCATCCAATTATTCGCTTTAATTTCCAATTCATCATAAGCTTTAATATAGCTTAGAATTGAAATCTTCTCTCTAAATTAGGTAATTTTAAATTTAAATAACTAAAGACAAACTTTAAAAAAGCATTGTATCCGTGTTGGTTGATGAATTGCCAAATACCCTCCAAAATATTATCATAATATTGTGGATATTCTCTATAAAACAATATAAATGAACGAATTCTCATTCTAGCGAAAGCAAATAAATGCCAAATAATAAAAACATTTTTTTCGGAATTTTTCATTTTTCTCAAAATGCCGGAAATTCTTACTATTTCATTTGCACTAAATATAAATTGAAATATAATATTATTTAATCACTACCTTTTAGTTACCAAAAATTTCATCAATTGATTATAAATAGTTCGAACTGAAACATTTGGATAATTAGGAATTCTCTTTAAAACATTCACAAATTTGAACTCTTTAGATATTTCAATATAATTAGCTTTATCCATTGTTAAACTTAAATCTTTCATTCTATTTTTAATAAGTTCAAGTTTCTCTTGGACAGGAATTATTATTTCATGTAATAGGCAATTGTAGTAAGCAATAACCTTTAAATTTAAGAAAATTTAATGAGAGTACTTAAAGATATCTTGATTTTTTGACTATCTTATGATATCCGAATATAAACCGGTAAAATATTTTTTGTTCAGTTCAGTGTTGATTCTTTAAAAATTTTTGTTTTTCGGAACAAAACTAAAGTATGTTTAATACTTATAATATTTCCCAAGTCTAGGTAAAAATATTCTTAGGTCCGCCAATATTTTTTTAAACACGGAATGAAACAATTAATAGTCTTAAGCAACAATTGCACCTTGTAGTCAATTTTACCTGATTCAGCTTATCAAATGTCCCATGAAGCACCGGAGAATTAATTAAATTTGGATCATTAAATCCAGAAATATATTCATTCTTGTAATATTTAATTACTGTATGTAAAGCTTCGTCTGGATTACTAATAATTCTCGTAAGCTCAATATTACGCAATATTTGCACTAAAATGGTCAATTCAACAAGAGAAAAATTTAATCCAGGAAATTCAGGTTTTTGAGAAATTTGTGCAATTTCTTTTCCTTTCCTTCTTGATGGGCCCTCCATTACTTGTTTTCCTTTAACATTTTATTATTTAAGTAAAATTTATAAACAAATTCCATGTTACTTAACTTGACTTAATTCTTTGGTAAAACTTGCTTTGAGGCCCATATTTCGATTAGCTCGAGATATATATCATTAGATATATATCAGCAAACGCTCTATATCGACAAACAAACGCTCTCCAACTAAATAAATGCTAATGTGTCAAAATAAATTGCTGTTACTAAAGCCATATCTGGACATTTTTAAACAATAAAAACCTCCAAAATCCATTCCATATGCCATTTCAAAATGAAGCAAATAGAAATAAAATATTAAAATAAACAAAACAAAATTCATTGCTCTCAATTTTTAAATTAATTGAAATAATTTTTCCGCCTGAAAAAGCGGAAAGGATTCCTAATTATAAATTGAATTAGAGTAAGTCGAGGCCTCGCTGATGCCGAAGTCCTCGCCCATTTATAAACCTCGACCTCGATTTTGATGACCTCGGGTCTCGAAACCTCGGCTCGATCCTTGCCAAGAACCTCGACGAGGACCGAGGCTTAATATACACTCCTAAAGATTGACTTTTTTAGCAGAAATAAGAATAATCTTGTTTATTTTCGTTCAAAAATTTCCCAAAATTTTGCCTGCAGCGCTAGAAAAGGAAAATTTAAGCTTATTGGAATTCAAATTACCAAAATTTTTGCCGGCGAAAAAGTAATTAAATTATCCAATCTCTTGGAACCATCTTAATTACAGTTATAGAAGAACCTTTTAGCAGAAGAAGATTCATTCACATAATAGCCTTGTGCATTGGGATACAATTTAGATTTATTTCTTTCTTGGCATTGCAGAATTTTCGTCTGCAAAGCTGATTTAAAAAATTCGGGGTCTCTGAGAATTATCACCAAGCCCCGCATCTAAATTTTAAAAACCCTCGGTTATCTTCGAACCTCGGCCAAAATTTGCACCTTGATCTGGCTTTTCCAGCCTCTGTGATCCTCGGTCTCGGATTATTCAAAAAACCTCGACCTACTATAATTTAAATCAGGGTTGCGATCGTGTAAATGTAAAGTCTATTAGTGGGAAAATTTGTTGCGAAATGAATAAAGAATGATTAAAAAATAAAAATAAATGATTAAAAAATATAAATATGATTAATTGGGAAAAAATGATTCGCAATGCGACATAGATATTCTTTATTAAAATAGTTGGTAATATGGTATAATTTCGGAAAACGAACAGAGCCAAAATAAATCGAAATATATGTCATTCGAAAGAGCTCGTTGAGTTGAGTCGAATGGTGAAAAAATTTTCGTGCGGACTCATAAAGGGGCTGAGATATAGGTCCGCAAAAATCGTAAAACCATAGGGGGGACCAAGCTGACTTTTGGGGTCAAAAATTCGAAAATGAAAATGATACCTCATTCGAAAGAGCTCTTCAAGCTGAGTCAAATGACACCAAAATCAACGAAATCTGACTTGATTTGACAAAGTTATGATCGTTTGTTTTAGCTCCTTACCTTTGGTATCCGTCGAGGTTTTTCCTGCTACGGAGGAAGCCAGATAACCCATTACAGCGATAATTGGAATAGGATTAAGTTACGAGCCCAGACCCAGCGCCCGTAGACTCCCCGCGAGGCGCGTGCCGCAAAACCCCGCGCGAAGCGCGGGGTTTTGCACAAGCGCCTCGCCTACGCCCCATAGGTTTACGTTGACCATTTTGAGCCTCTATCTCGGCTCAGAATTAAGATTTCGAGTTGATTTTGGTGTCATTCGACTCAGCTCGACGAGCTCTTTCGAATGAGCTATTATTTGCATTTTCGAAATTTTCACCCCAAAAAAGTGCTTGGTCCCCCCTATGGTTTTTCGATTTTCGCGGACCTATATCTCAGCCCCTCTATGAGTCCGCACGAAAATTTTTTTCACCATTCGACTCAGCTCGACGAGCTCTTTCGAATAACATATAATTCGACCTATTTCGGATCTGTTCATTTTCCGAAATTTTTCCGGTAATATTTATTAAATAGATGAATTCTATACCTTCATCAATTGTATTTCGTTGTGCGATAAAGTTTCTGTTAGCTTGTCTACTTTGACATTGAAGATTATATTTTTTAATAAATAAATGGCTCTAAATCGACACAAAGCCCGCCCAGACCTCCAACTATTTCCTCAACATGATCCATTCATAGAGTTAGGGTATATAGATTAAATACCAGACTAGTTAATTTAAGGTTGGAGGATCGGATCCGAAAAAAGGCCTGATATCCGGAAATTTTTTTTGGATACCGGATTCGGATATCCGAAGATTTCCAACTATCCGCCAGCCTTAGTTAGTATATGTTTAAACTAGGAAAGCAGTCAAAATGTTTTAAAGTTCTGTAATAGAAAAATAGCAATGAATGGGCAATCAAAAATAGCAATAAGATGAGTAGCTTAAATATTAAAAGCATTTACTAGCCCATGCTCAACGAATCTCGCGATAGAAAAAAGCCCACCTCTAGTTATTAAGCAAGAGTCTTAAAATAGATACTCAAGTCATATGAGTCGCTTCCGATTTTCACTTTTGGCTTATCTATCTTAATAAGAGCTTTTGCCTTTTGGCTTGCCAATCCAAATAATCGGCTCAACAATCCCTTTCGTGGATTACCTATCATTTATATTAGCTATCGACATCCCCTCTCATCCTTTATTTTATAAGAGCCCTGACGATGCCCTCTTATACCCCAATCGTTGAGTGAACTGTCGGCAATCGGCAACTGTCGGCAATCCTTTTTGGATGCTATGTTGTCATCAAATGTTGTCCGAGGTTAGCCAAAGCCGACGGAAAACTAAAATAACAATTTATCACTTGCAGGAATACAAATGAAATTAAGTTACCCTCGTAAATGCTGCGCAATTAATGTCTAACAGTAAGTTAACTTTTAATTTTTGAAATATTAGTTTTTGATCTACATCTGTATTGTTTGAAGGACAAAATTTGTAATTGTACTCCTACCCAAGTAGTATAAAAAAGCTTAAACCAATAATAAAAATTAAAACAATTTTCTTCAATTTATCGAAATTTGTTTGAAAAATAATTTAATAATAAATATAAAAAATAAAAATAAATTAGTGTTTCCTACCAAGACCGCTAATCGGCCTCATTGAACACTTTAAATTCCAGTAATATACTGGATGTTTTTATGAAGGTTTTTACTTTTACTATAAGGAGGGGAATTGTTTAATTTTGTTAAAAAAATTTTACAGGATTTTCTATCAAAAGGAATAATAAATTTAAATTTGAGGTAAAACGTAATTAATGTTCAGGGCTTTAACTCATTGTTAAAATAGGCCCAGATATACCTCTAATATAATTTTTCCAGTTATACATTTTTCCCTTTTTGATAATAAAATATCATATATAATAAAAAGAATTTTGAATATATTTTTAAATATACATCCAATAAATCTTACGAATAATGCTAAAAAAGAGCCCCTTCCAACTTAAAAAAGCTCCCACCAGAAAAATAAAATTTTTTAAATAAAAAACAAGAAGTTAATCTAAAAGATAAAAAACCAATAGAAAATAAAAAAAAGCAGAATTGCTTAAAAATAAATTAGTGTTTCCTACCAAGACCGCTAAATCGGCCTTATTGAACACTTTAATTCCTGTAATATACTGGATGATTTTTGGATGTTTTTAATATGTATAAGGATCGCCTCAATTTTCTGAATCTGAATTTTTCCTCAATAATTCCCTTGATTCACTATAGAATTGCAACAGTCTAGAATCTAAAAATACTTTTTATTTTTAATTAAATTTTCATATATTTTAAAAAATCCATACGAATTCAATAAGCCCATGACGTTTTTGAATCGGCATTACTCGGTCATACCCAATATATTGGGTATTTTCTTGTAAATATTCCTCTTGATTTAAACTCATTTGATGAATCAAAAAAGCGTTAATAATTATTTGTTCAAGTTTTTTCTGAATTTCGTTGTCCAACCCTTCATATAATTGATAAAATGTTTGTTGTATATTTGAATTATATTTTCCGAAAATTGTGTAGCACTCATTGCTTGTCAATACGCCATCAGTTGCTAAAATTTTAAAAATTATTTATGGTTTAAATGTACTTTTTAGACTCATGTTTTTCTAATATAAAAAGATGTGGGAAGATAAAATATAAATATAAAAGTACTAAAAATAGTCTACTTTTGCATTTTTCCTGGATTTTCAGACCCCTAAAAATCCAGGAAACATAAGGGGGGCCAAGCTGATTTTTGGGGTCAAAATTCGAATATTCAAATGATAGCTCATTCGAAAGAGCTCCTCAAGCTGAGTTAATTACACCAAAATCAGCTCGATTGGATGATTATTAACAAAGTTATGATAAACAGAATGTTCGCAGGTAAAACTGTTTTTGTGCTGCTACGGAGGTTGAAAAAGTTCGATAGTTGAAAAAGTTGATAAAAATAGCTGGTAAAAAGTTTATTAAATAGTTGAAAGTTCGTAAAATGTCTTAGATCTGTAAAAAGTCTGAAATCTGTTAAATTTCTGAGATCTGTATGTTTAATTGTGAGAGGTCAGTAAAATTTTTTTATATCAGACTATAAACGTTGTTTTAAAATAATTACCAAAATGAAGATATAATGAACGATAGTGTGTTTGCACAATCACATCAGTATCAGGCATAAAAGAAGCTGGAAATATTACGTTTCCTCTATCATTTTCCGCTTCTTGAAGAGACATTAACATTTTTTCCCTAGCTAAAAATTCTATAAATTATTTTTTAATTTCTAATTTTTCTTACTAAATCTAAATTCGTTATACATAAATTCAACATTTTCTCTTTGGAATATACTCAATTGTTTCAATATTTCCATCCAATTATTTGATTTAATTTCCAATTCATCATAAGCCTTAATATAGCTTAGAATTGAAATCTTCTCTCTAAATTAGGTAATTTTATATTTAAATAACTAATAAAAGAATACTTTAAAAAATCACTATATCCATTAACTCTCATCAATTGCAAAATATTCTCCAAAATATTATCATAATAATTTGGATTTTCTTTATAAAACAATATAAATGAATGAATTCTCATTCTAGCAAATGCAAATAAATGCCAAATAATGAAAATATTTTTTTCTGAATTTTTAATATTTCTCAAATAGCTTGACATTTGATTTATTGTTGTTATACTAAATATGAAGTGAAATATGAATAAGATTAATTAGACTTATTAAATACCTTGTAATACCCAACACTTGCATAAATTGATTGTAAATAGTTTCAACTGAAACATTTGGATAGCCAGGAATACCATATAAAATACTCACAAGATAGAACCTTCTATTACTAAATATCCCAATATAATTATCTTTATCCATTGTCAACCTTAAATCTTTCATTCTATTTTTAACAAGTTCAAGTTTAAATGTTTTATTCATTTGGACAGGAATTTTTATTTCATTTAAAAGGCAACTGTAGTGAACAATAACCTTTAAATTGAAAAAAATTATTTTTAATTAAAGAGAATATTACTATAAAAATATTTCTAGGTACGTCAATAATTTATTAAACACAGAATAAAAATATTAATATTTTAAAGCCAAAATTGCACCTTGTATTCAAAATTACCTGATTAAGCTTATAAAATGTTCCTTGAACCACTGAAGAAGTAATTAAATTTGGATCATTAAATCCAGAAATATATTGATTCTTGTAATATTGAATTACATTATGTAAATCCACGTCTGGATTACTTATAATTTTGGTAAGCTCAATATTACGCAATATTTGCACTAAAATGGTCAATTCAACAAGAGAAAAATTTAATTCAGGAAATTCAGGTTTTTGAAAACTTTGAGCAATTTCTTTTCCTTTCCTTCTTGATGGGCCTTCCATTACTTGTTTTCCTTTATCATGTCCTTAATATTTTATTGTTTAAGTAAAATTTATAATCTAATTCTATGTTACTTAACTATGAATAGATTCATTGCTAAAACTTATTTTGAGGGCCGAGATCTCAATTAGCTAAAGATATATGTCATTCGAAAGAGCTAGTTAAGTATGTAGAATGAGACCAAATTACGAGCGGTTTCAACTATGGACTTAAGCCAAAATTGCAGCTTGTATTCAATTTTACCTGATTTAGCTGATCAAATGTTCTTTGAACCGGACGCCCGAAAAATGAAAATTCTATATGTTTGGGGCGAAAAATTTGAATAATAAATAATAGCTTATTCGAAGAAGCTGTTTCGAATGACGCCAAAATTACCATGATTGAACAAGATTTGAAAAAGTTATGAATAGTTGTTCTAACCCTTAGGGGGTAAAGCAACTGGATTGTTGACCGAAGCATGCATAAAATATTTTATGTTACTCGTACAAACCCCCAACAACTGTTCACTCCCTCTATTTTTTAGTTAAAACATTTTTAAACAATAAAAACCTCCAAAATTCATTCCATATACCAATTCAAGATGAAGCAAATAAAAATAAAATATTAAAATAAACAAAACAAAATTCATTGTTCTTTTTAAATTAATTGAAATAATTTTTTCCGTCTGAAAAACCGAGAGGGATTCTTATTTATAATTTAAATCAGGGTTGCGATCGAGTAAATGTAGAATATGTACAAAAAGCTTGATTTGGATTCCTAAAGTGCTCGGACCAATGTAAAAACACCATTTTATGATTTTATGCGTTTCAGCTGCTGGCATATCCGCATGCAAAATAGAGCGCGGAATTTCGTACCGTACCGTATTCCGTACCGTATTTCCGGCCATATTCTTTTCCGTATTCCGTACCGTATTTCAGAATTTTACCGTTCCGTAAAACGGTACGGAATACCGAAAAATACCGATACCGAAAAATACCGATAAAAATTTATCGGTATTCCGTACCGTATTTGAAAAAATTGTGTAATTTGTATAATTATATTTGTATAATATATAATTATATTTTATATAAATCTTTAGAGACAAAGAATATATCTCGGATTTAAATTATTAAGATAGATTTGGAGGGATATCTGAAGATTTAGAGGGATATCGGTGGTTTAGTTGGGATTAAGTGGATTTTAATGATAGCCAGGGATTGGAGAAAATATTCTTTTGATTTCTAGTGATTAAGGAGGATTCGGGATAGGATGATTATTGAGAATATAAGTGGATTTAAAGAACTAAGGGGATTTACCCTCAAATATTCTTAATACCAAATTACCCTTAAATCCTCTATCTCCAATCCAGATCAGGGCTGGACGCAATTGCGGACTGCGGCTGCGGAAATTTTTTAGTTGCGTCCAGCCCTGATCCAGATATCTATTAATCCCTAGACTTGAACTTAGGCTCTATTAAATCTTAATCCCCACAAATCTACTTAATCATTAAAAATCCACTTAATCATTACAAATCCTTAGATACCTCTGTTAATCCCCTAAATCCATTCTTAATTACTACTATTTCCTCTACACCCTTCATTTAAAACAATATTTTCAGCGCCGCAGGCGAAAATTATAAGAATTTTGAAGTCCAAGAAGGTTAATTTCTTCTATTTTTAGCGCCGCAGGCGAAAATTTTGAAAATTAACAAAGGATAAGAAGAATATTTTCCCTTAAAATAAAATGCTAATTTTAAATTTTTATCGGTCGGTATTATCGGTATTTTAGTTTTTGCCGTACCGTAGAACGGTACGGAATACCGAAAAATACCGATCAACTTTAAAATTTTACCGTACCGTATTCCGTACCGTATTACCGATACGTAATACCGTTAAATACCGAAAAATACGGCCGTAGTACGGTACGGTCCGAGCTCTAGTATTAACAGCATTTAGAGGCGTTGCTCGCTCAACGAATCTCGCAATATAAAAAAGCCCGCCTACTAAATGTTAAACAAGAGTCTCAACTACTTATAAGTAAGCTACTTTGTCTAAAAACATTTCTTTGTTAAAATAAAAATTATTTGCTTAAATGATTCAATTGTTATATAAAATAGCGTTTTTGTTAATAAATTTTTTACGTTCTAATATTCTATAATAGGTTATTAATAAATTTCGTAGGACTCATGTATTTTTAGCCTTGATGTATTTTTTGTCTGCTTATTAAATGCTTGCCTATTTTTTCGACATTTGTATTTCATAATATAAGTCACGGCGCTCTACACAGAGCTGTTTCGAAATTTCGATTTCAACTTACAATGTTTTTTTTAAATTTGAATGGCCGTCTCTAATAAAATGGCCCTTTTGAAGGTGATTGAAAATAGAATGGCCGGCCATTCTATTAGAATAAATACTCATCAGAAATAATTACCTACATACAATTAAACCACAAAAATATCAAAAAAACTTTTTGCTTATAATGACAGTAATCGCATTAATAAAGTTTAATGGTAAGTTTAATGGCACTCAAGCCCGTACATTAACACGACTCCATTATAAGCAAAAAGTTTTTTTGATATTTTTGTAATTTAATTGTATGTAATTATTAGAGTTGGCCGGGATCGGGATCCCGGTCGGGATCGGGCGGGATTATCCCGGGTTTTTCAAATCCCGATCCCGATTTTTCTGATCCCGCTCCCGAAATATATATCCCGATCCCGATCCCGGCCAATCTCAATCCCGAGCCGGGATCCGGGATCGGGATGTGCATCAAATCCCGATGAAAATCCCGACTTTATAAATTGACTAGAAGTCTGTGAAATAAAGAAAACAAAAGCGGGGAGGCATGAAAGTAAGAAAAATTTTCGCCTGCGGCGCGGAAAATGGAAGAAATAATGCATCTTGACATCCAAAATTCTCAAAATTTTCGCCTGCGGCGCCGCAAAAATGAACAAAGCTGTCTTTACAAATTTAACGAAATATTGAGTGATTTGGTGTGATATCGAGGGATCAAGAGGGGTTGAGGGGAGTATCGTTGGATATGGGTATAGAAGGATATCGTGGATTTACTGGGATTAAGTTAGATTTGAAGAGAATCGAGGGCTTAAGAGATATTACTACATGAGTATATCACTTAATCCCTCATTCTTAGTTCTAATCGTCCACATTTGAACGTAACGCACTTAATCGTATAGACTTGAACGTTTAGACTTGAATGCCCTTGGCCTTCCAAAATAAAAAATATTGCCTTCGGCGCTTAAAAGGGAGGAAATCTGGCACCTTGGTGTTACGACCCCGCTTACGCTGACGCCCATACACAACACTTGGCCTTCCAAAATTTTCAAAATTTTTGCCTGCGGCGCTTAAAATGGAAGATGCCCAATCCCATTTATCCCCCCCATACCTTATCCCCTCTTAATCCCCTGAACCGGAAAGTAAATCATGCGTCTATGAGACTTTAACTCAATATTTCAGCACCGCAGTGAAAATTTTAGAATTATATTAAGTCGTTTGTGAAGAAAATAAAAATTTATAAGTTTTTAAAAAATTTTTTTAGTAAATCCCGATCCCGAGTTTTCAATCCCGGTCCCGATTCGGGATCGGGACCGGGATCGGGATCTCCAGTTTACAATTTTTGTATTTCGTACTCGGGTACGAATACAATTACCAATTTCGTCAAGAGCTTCCAAACCAGCGATCAGTCGTAGTTCCGATTTCCAATTTTTGACATTTTCTCTTTCCAATTTCCGAAACTTCCATAAAATCTGTTTCCTGTATTTTTGAAGCATTGTTTCGATTAAAATTTTGCTGGAGAGGATATATGTAGACGATATAGGAGGCTCCAATCGCCCAACTCCAATTATATCCATCTTATCCTCTAATATCCTCAACAAAATTTTTATATACGCGGGCAAAAGTTTTCAGTCGAAACATTGCTTAGAAATTATCGTAAACAGGAAATTTATTTTAAATTTCGGAACTCGGAATTTAAAACGCTGAAAACGGAACGGAATTCCATCCGACCTCCGGTTTGGAAACTCTTGACGAAATTGGTAATTGTATTCGTAACCGAGTACGAAATACAAAAATTGGCAAAACAGGTAGGTACGAAGTTAGAGGACGAAATACTAAGCAATATAGCAATGCGAAATTACCAAACACGTGTTTGCCCTTATTCTAACCTTAATAAATTTAAAATTAAATAAAGGCGTCTGATGGCATTTAATGATTATGAAAGATTCTCTCTCTCTTTAATTAGGAGAGAGAAAAAAAGAATTTTTAAGAAAAATTTTTTAAGAATTTCAATATTGTAAACAAAAATTTTATTAAGCTTAAGAAAACTTTTATAGTTTTCGAGAAAATTCCGGCGCATAGACCCCCAAATAGATTTTACCTCTAGGTTTCTAAAGCGAATATATTCGTAGGCGCTAATTAAAAAATTTTTAACACTTATTCAAACTCAGCACAAAGGATTACTTTCATATAATTAAACCACAAAAATATCAAAAAACACTTTTTGCTTATAATGACAGTAATCGCATTAATAAAGTTTAATGGTAACTATTTCTCGTGGCGGGCACGAGAAATCATTTTCCTTTACTACGGTCGCTGGGTTCCTTGTAACATAATCCTATTCAGTGACCGACTTCCTCCGCGGCATCACCGCCATTGAGAACAAAGGTAAGGAGCCATTGAGACATAGTTAGGCTCCAGTTTCTCGGTCTGGAAATTTAAAAATTAACTTGAGACTAACTATAGTTTTTTTGTAAAGTTATTGATTTTGAAAATATAAATTTTATGTTCTTATTTTTATATTTATTTTTTTGAAACAATAAATATATTAAAGCGGTTGGTCCCATTCCTCAGTGCCTCGGGTATAGTTGATGTTATTAGAAGGGTCGCGCATGTTGCAATTAGGTGTGAACTCCGCAGAGCACTCTTTGGTTTTTTGCTAGGCCAATTTAATTTAGTCAATAAAAATTATCTTTTATGAAATTTTATTTTAAAAATTGATTTAATTAATTTGTAAGTGTAATATAGAGGGTAAAGAGAGAGAGAGAATGAGAGAGAGAATTTTGAGTGTATAGCTTTTCTATAGCTTTTTCGAAACAAGAATAGTCCGAAAATCGAAAAAAATCGAAATAGAAAATATTGAAAATAATAGAAAAAAATAATAAAAAAATATTTAAAAAATTCTTTAATCGGACCCGAAATGCTGTGTGTTTGTGTGCAGTGATTTTGTCATGCTTATAACTGCCGAAAATAAGTAATTTCCTTTTTTGTTTCGGAATTCACGAAATCGGTGTCAACTTTACTCGAAAAATCACGTTTTCGATTTCAGAAATTTCTAGAAAAATTATTTTTTTCTGTCATATTTCTCTAAAATTTATTGCTTATTGTCTTCCAAAATTGTCAAAATTTTCGCCTACGGCGCTGAAAACTCGTACGTATTACCCTATTTTTGTATCATCCTACTTTTAGAAGCAGAAAATCAACATATATGTATCCACAAACAATATAGAACCGAAGATATCAGCATTTGGAACCGAAAACTTATTTTTACATTAAATCGGTATCATAACTTTTTTAATTACCCTTTTATAAAAGAATTCATCCTTTTAAGCGCCCCAAAATTATAAATTAATAAAAAGAATTGCAAAAGAGTCTAGAGCGAAAATTCGAACGATAAAGATCTCTGAAATCGAAATTTCGAAACATCTCTGACAGTGATACAATTTAACAAATCCATTATTAGCTGTATAAAATAAAAGCGCCTGGCTTTGCTTCTCACTTTTTATTTCTCTCTCTACATACATCGTCCTTTTCATTTAAACATAGCTAAAAATTTAAAAGATGAAAAATTTAATTTTAATTTTACTTTCAATTTTTGTCATTAAAGAATTCCAACTTGAATTGACTGATGGAATGTTTACAGGAAATTGTTTGTATTTTTATATTTTGTAAGGATGATTAACCTAGCAGCATTTAAACCGCTTAGGCGGGGATAAACGATCTAAAAAGGAAAAAGAGAAAGCTGTCGAAAATTTCTTGGAATTTTCGTCAAAGGATGAAATTAATTAAATTATTAATTTTTCCGTTCCTATTTTTTATGACATCACTTTTTAGTGATCGTTATCGCCTATTTCGCTCTTTCTCTCCTTTTTCCATAAATGGATAAAATTATCCATTTTATCTTAAATTCCAATCTAAAAATTATTAATAATTTTATCCAACAGGGAAAAAAGGGAGAAAGTGCACTTCCGCCCAACTTGTTAACCGCAAACATATAATTTTTAATGCCTTTTTCAATTGCCCACATTCCATACCACACACATCGTTTATGGCCTATTTAAACCCAATCATTTTCACACTTTTCATGTTCTGACATAATCATTTTTCACAACCACAAATATAATGTTTTTACATACCCATAATGTTTTGACATAATCAGTTTTGACTTAATCATTTCATCACCTTTTCCAATCATACAAATAAAACACACAAATACAATTATAATTTTCTTTAATTAAATAAATATTTTTAAATATTCTTGGATTTTATTCTTTTGGTAATATTCTGTGAATATTCTTTGGGAATATTCAATTGTTCGTCTATCGTCTAAACTTGGCCATCCAGCAAAACCTTTGCCTACTCGCCTAACATCCTCTTTGGTTTGCCACGTCTTAATCTTTGGGATTAAGACGCTCATCGACTTCAACACACTTTCGACTATTGTTTTTAGCGGCGAACGACCTAGTTCCCTCTTGGGAATCCCGACCAAGGTAGTTCCCGTTAAAATTGGTGCCACGACTCGTGACAGCCGTCGACATTCATCAGTCAACGCACAAATACCAATCCGACCTTTGCAGTCGGCACATTTTCGACTAATTGTTCGTCTGCGCCAAAAGGAACAGCCGTCGACAAAGACCCACATTCCCAGCAGAACAAACGACTATTAGTTGAGCAGTACAGCGACCACAAGCCGTCCAACTGTACACCATTAATTTGGCAAACCGCGTCTAACCAACCATCAATGGCACGAATTATACGTCAAGAACTTTATGGAACGACAAGAGCACTCGTCGAGCACCTCAAAATCGCCGAATCTTGCATCGTCCAACTCAAATCAAAACCGTCAATTGAGAAAGAAGATGAACTGGCAGCATCAGTGGAAATGGAACTCGTCCATCTTACAGAACGAACCAACCAACTCAAAACAATCATTAACAAATACAATCAATTTATGGATGGCCTCGACGAACAACAACAGAACGAACATGCAGATTACCTCGCCGATTTCTTAACATACGACAAAAAATCCGACCAGAACTTGGAAAATGCAGAGCAGTGGCCAGTTTCGAAATTGGTCGACAGAGCAAATGAAGTAATCAACCGCATCAAAGCATATAGAGTAATTCGGCAAATGACGACAGAAAGCAATAGCAATAATTCACCAAGAGCGCCTAGTGTACAAGGATCAACATCAGGAAGAATGGTCGACAATCAAACTCCTCTGCGTCAAGAACGACGACAATTCTTTTCAGACGACGAAGAAGAAAATGATTGGAGGAAAAATTGTCGAATGCGTCAACCAAGTGTACCAGAATTTCAAGAACCAAGTTTTGGAATTCAACATGAGACATCACGCCAAAATTACGACTATCAACATACAAACTCATTCCAGCAACCACAATATGGTCTTCCTTTATGGAATGCTTTGAAGGTTGACAGCGTCCGTCTACCAACATTTGGCGGCGACATACGTAATTGGCGTACCTTTTGGGCTGCCTTTGAACATGCCGTCGACAAACAACCATATCCAACATTCCAGAAGCATCTTTTACTTTTGCAATATCTTAAAGAAGGATCAGCAGCAAGAGAAGCGATAAGTGGTTATCCACCGACAGACAACAATTACAACATCGTCAAGGAAATTTTAAAGAAGAAGTATGGTAACGACGACCAACTTAGCAACCAACTTCAGGCACAACTTCTCAAACTTCCGCCCATTAGGAACAACCTTCGCGAACTCACTCAGTTCCAGAAGGACATTGAAAGAATTTGCCTTCAGCTAGAATATTTGGATAACCAATCGCCTATGTTTTTATGCAACATCATCAAGTCCAAACTTCCCCATGGAATTCTTCAGGAACTCATCGCAAAAGAACTTGACTCGCCTAAGTAGTGGACAAACAAAGAATTGCGACGAGCTTTGGAAAACATCGTCAATATTCGGCAAGCAACCGACGAATGTATGAATTCCTTCCATAGTGAGCCATCACGCATAGTACAAGAAGAACCAAGAACAAAACAAATACAAATGCGCCAAGAAGTTCGACAAATACCACGACAAATGGAATACCCCTCTATAGAAGATACGAGGACATTCTCAGTATTTGTCAACACCAACAACCAAGACAATTGTACCACCCTTGAAAAACAACATCGTCAACAATCATGTTCTTTATGCGCCATTTTTGGACACAAACCCAGCCAATGCCCCACATATTCAACACCTCAACAACGCAAGATTCGTCTAGTGGAACAGGGTAGATGTCTGAAATGCTTGCAGCAAAATCACACGTCAAAGCAATGTCAACGTGCATTTGAGTGCCGACAGTGTGGAAGCATTGAACATCACTTTCTTATTTGCTCACCACCGCAGGCGACAATCGACTATTCAACATCTCAAACTGTTTCATATGCACCACGTCCAGCTGTGCAACCATTATCTTTTCAACCACCAACACCACCGGCAAAATTAATTCGACAAGAGACCTCACAAATGTTTCAACGCCAAAAACCAATGAGTCAAAACGAACGTCCAAACCAAGAAGTAACAAATGGGAATGTAACGCTCAACATTCCTCGTGTTACGACAACAATGTTTTCACGTCAAGTCAAAGAAGAGATGAAACAACCAGTCATAAAACCTCAACAAAAATCAAAGGAATATAAAGAAGTTAATGAAGAATCAAAAAAGATTCCCGTCACAACAACGACTAACAGCATAGTTCAATCAATATCCGCCGACATCACAATAACTGCACAAGGAAATCAAAAGGAAGCTGTTTCGACTATTATTCGCCTTGGTTCAAGAAGTCAAATTTGTTACAACGTCAAAGAATCAATTCATCATACAAAACCATCAAAAGCTCCAAAAGAAATGACAACAACAAATGAAATGACAACAAGCAAATTGACACTCATACCAAAAGAAAACGACAATCGCGACAATTCAATTAATCCAGAAGAAACGTCTAAAGAACCGTCACAACCAATCTGTCAACATCCAAACACATCACCGCCGATCTTCGCATCAGTGCAATCAAAACGACAGGGTGATAAATGTGAAACCTTTCATGATTCAACAACCAGACAATCCGCGCCTATAAATGGTAATAGCGACACCGACAGAATCGACAAAACAATATTCGAACCAAACTTGTCAACGAATCCAGGATGGTTTGGCTTAATCCTTATTCTCCGAGTTGTAATTGGGATTATCCAATACCTACGACCAATTCAACTACATGTATTCAACACGTCTAAAGTTTATATCAGAGGACCTACGCACGATTCGTACACCAAAGCAGACGACAAAGCAGTATGTATCTGGAGTATACGACATGATCAATATTCCTTGCTGGCAAACTGTGCGACGTACCCAACCAACAACGTTGATACATTACACGAGACACCGAACAACGACGATGGGCGCTTACTCTTAAAACCCCGCGCCAACTTCTGCAACGGACCTGAAACGTTGATGAAGAGTGGAATATGGATACTCGGCAAAACGTTAATTGGACTTGAACACATTCATATGCGACTATCAAACCTCTCGAACAAATCATCAAATGGAAGCAAAACAGCAATCGACAAACCCAAACCAATTTCGTCTACGTCTATATCACCAGAATATGCATTTGGATGGAATTTATTTGGAATCGCTGATGCTTCGACTCATACGCCTAAACCCTTTCGACCCTTTCAACGACAAAAACGACTGCGCCTATTTTACCATTCAATTCAACGCCTTTCATTCAATTCACTTTCTGTGTGGCCGGCCGGATGTTCCTTCCAGAAAAAGGAAAGATTTTCGCCAGCTGGACAGATTTTCGACAAATGGATATCTACATTCGATCCACCACCCACAGAAGAAATCAATGAGGTCATGGAATTGGAAATTTTTCGTAATTTTCATAATCCTTTTATCTCTTTCTTTCATTCATATTTTTTGTATCTTTCCCTCAAAATTCTTAATCATCCTTTGTGTTATTTTTTCAATTATCAAATGTCATCAAAATGGGTCCTCTTCAAATGTTCAACATATCGCCTAAACGTCTAAACATTAACGCCTAAACTTTAACGTCCAAACTTTAACGTCTAAACCTTTAACCAAACTCAACAAATAAACAAATTTAAATAAATCAAAAGCAATCATCAAAAGTTTTAAAGCATCTTCAGAAATTAATTTTATTGGCGAAGCCAATCAATTTAAATTAAAGGACGTGGTGAAACATCATTATCTTAAAAACATAAAAATCAGCAACATCAAACAATAAGCAAATCTTCAAAGCAAATCTTAACAACAAACCTTATAAAACTAAAATCGACAAATGGAATATCGACTAAAATTTTAAATCGACTAATCAACATAACCCTCAACAACTAAGGACCCACGATGTGCCTGCCCCTGATGTGCCTGCCCTCGGCAATGTCGAAAATTTCTTGGAATTTTCGTCAAAGGATGAAATTAATTAAATTATTAATTTTTCCGTTCCTATTTTTTATGACATCACTTTTTAGTGATCGTTATCGCCTATTTCGCTCTTTCTCTCCTTTTTCCATAAATGGATAAAATTATCCATTTTATCTTAAATTCCAATCTAAAAATTATTAATAATTTTATCCAACAGGGAAAAAAGGGAGAAAGTGCACTTCCGCCCAACTTGTTAACCGCAAACATATAATTTTTAATGCCTTTTTCAATTGCCCACATTCCATACCACACACATCGTTTATGGCCTATTTAAACCCAATCATTTTCACACTTTTCATGTTCTGACATAATCATTTTTCACAACCACAAATATAATGTTTTTACATACCCATAATGTTTTGACATAATCAGTTTTGACTTAATCATTTCATCACCTTTTCCAATCATACAAATAAAACACACAAATACAATTATAATTTTCTTTAATTAAATAAATATTTTTAAATATTCTTGGATTTTATTCTTTTGGTAATATTCTGTGAATATTCTTTGGGAATATTCAATTGTTCGTCTATCGTCTAAACTTGGCCATCCAGCAAAACCTTTGCCTACTCGCCTAACATCCTCTTTGGTTTGCCACGTCTTAATCTTTGGGATTAAGACGCTCATCGACTTCAACACACTTTCGACTATTGTTTTTAGCGGCGAACGACCTAGTTCCCTCTTGGGAATCCCGACCTAGGTAGTTCCCGTTAAAAGCATTAGTCGAAGCCCCGGTAGCTCAGAGGTAGAGCTCCTGCATATAGTGAGCGAAAGCGCCTAGCAGCAACTAGCAGGTGGTCGCAGGTTCGAATCCTGCCCGGTGGCTAAACTTTTGCAAACTCTTTCTATTTTAAATTTAGTGTAATTCACACTAGCAAAGACAATTTAAGAATTCTATTCTTACATAAGCATTATTATGTAATAGCCCATAAACGAATAAAGAAAATAATTCATTAAAATTAAAAGATCGTGGACAGGCCAGTCGAAAAGGAAAGGAAAAGGCTGGTGGAAGTTCTTCAACCCCAGCAACCTCCTTTGATGAAAATAATTTTTCTCTTATTGAATTGTCCCTTTTAATTCGGACATTTGATCACATTAAAATTGAAGAAATGGAATTAAACAGTCCAACAACAAATTTACATAAAACTATTAGTGAACGTGGAAACAAAATAAATTCTCATTTAATTCCAGATACTCCAAAGATCTTTGGATTAGAATCGTTTAAAATAACATCAGAAAAATTAAAGAAGGTTTATTTTTAAATTAAAAATAAATTTTTTAAATTAAGATTATTAACTATTATAATGAAAAATTTGATAAAAAATTACAAATCAAAAAGATTGAAATTGGTATAAAGAATATGAGTGAAAGAATTTCTACTCAGAATTACTTTTTATTTTTAAACAATTTAAGATTTTTACCATATGAAGGGGATTTCTCGTTATCAAATACAAAAGAAAAATTGACTGAAGTAGCAATACATACTTTGAATAATACGGACACTTTTAGGTAATATGTTAATATTTATTTGATTCGAGAAATGCGATAATTACACCGGGAATAGGTGTCTCTCTATATATTACAGTACGACTGAGTCGAGCGAGTTCAAGTTCCTTCCAAAATTCCGCCTGAGGCGCAGAAAAGGAAGATTTCTGGCTTAAGGATTTTACAATATTTTCAAAGTTTGCGCCTGCGGCGCAAAAAAGGGAGGGATAGAAGCGATGTATCCATAGAAGGATAGACCACAATTCGACGATATACCTAATCCGACGATATCCCAATTAATCCCCCGAATTTCCCAGATTTTGCTCTTAACACACTCAAATCTACTATAATTAGCCAAAATTCCGCTTAATCCCTTGATATCCATCTCATTCTTCTGTTTTAGCTCGATATATTGTTAATTATTTGTAAAAGAGGGATAAACAAAATAAGTGATTTTTTATGATTTTTTTGAGCTATGAATTATTTTTAAAAAAATTTTAAAAATAAACGGTAAACGGACGTTTAAACGGGGTCTTCAAAAATAAACGAAACGGTATACGGCTCTGAGATAAACGGCATAAACGGTATACGGTTTTTTCAAAATTAAACGGTTTTGTGCAACCCTACTTACAAAATAGAAAAAACAATATTGTTTGAACAACATTCGCCAAAATTGAGATTTTTGTATAATTTTTGTTTGACTCCTTCAGTTTCTCGATATCAAAAATTAATACCCATTAAAAATCGCGTTTCGTTATCCATTAATTTTTAATATAAATTAAGTAATGAGGAACTCTTTTTACTCTCCACCCATTTTCCAAATCCAACTCCAACCGATCTTGAACGAAATATATTTATTGTTTGGAATTTAATTAAATTAATTCAACATTTAATTCGTTTGTTTATTAAATTTCACGGACAAAATAAAAATTACTACAATGATATGGTAATTAATTTTTATGAAAAAAGAAACGTATCACCGTAAGTATTTTTATCAAAATATGTTTAAAAAATACCAAAACTAGGAATGTTGTTTCAACTATCGTTTATGTTTACCGTTTCAATAATTTTGAAGAATTTTCAGAAAAGTTGATGGAATTTTCTAAGGAAGGTTATTAAATTTATCTTTAACAATCCACAAAACACACAATGCATGTTTTGCATGAGGATATTTCTTGAAGAGGGATGCAAAATTTGTTTTTACGTGATCCCCGATTCTTCAGAATAATTTTGCATATTTTTGTAATTTAGAGCATATTTTCATATAAATCAGGGATTTTACGTGCAGTGGATAGAAGCTCGTACCAAAATCTGTACTCGTACACCTGTGTACGAATTACGATTACAAGCAAAAAATAGGCCAAATACTAGTACGAGCAAAACTGCTCATACCTCTCGTACTTGACAGTAAATTTTTTAGGGAAAAGTGAAAATTATATATATAATTTTTTCCAGTTTCCATTTTGTTGGTCGCTGATTTACTCAAATTTGATATTTCGATGGGGCTTGGTTCGAATCCTGGGAAGGGAAATTAGATTTAAATAATTCTTCCTTCAAAATATATTTCTTTAAAAAAGGAAAGGGATTTGATATTAAAAGGGATATCAAGAAATTAAAAGTAGGCCCAATTATCTTTTTTTGAAAATATTTTGCTTACCTTGAGCATACTTTAACTAACTTTGATATTTGCCATATTTTCCCCAACACCTACTACATAATAATTATTATTTAAATTTTTTATAAATTTAGATATGTCTATAAATGAATTAAAATTTAGGGAACAATTATTTGTCATCTTTACTACAAGATGAGAGCAATGAATATCCAACAAAAATTTCTAAAGATTCTGAATTTCAAGTGGAAGAATTTCTTCCTTTACTTTATAAAACTTATAGTATGTTTATTTTCTTAATTCGTTGTTATGTACAAAGTGAGTTTTTTGCCTTTTTTACAGGGCATTTGCCATATTCATTAGAGACTTCCAAGACTCTTGGTCTTGAGTCTTGACTCAAGACTTTTTTTGAGCACACTATAATTAATAGGATAGGGTTTATAAATGTTTGTGGATAACTAAAATTCGTAGACTTACTCGTTCTTTGATTTGAAGTTTTTTTTTATTTTCTGCAAAAAGCATTTTTTTGTTTTCGGTCGTTTGTTTTCCCGTAATTTCCTTGAAGTTTTATTAGATGATTGTTTGACATATGTAATAGTGTTATTTCTGTGTATTAGCCTTACGCTAGGATCATGGATGAAAATTTGAATAATAATTTATAGAAAAATATTTTTTAAGAATCCACCGAAGAATTGAGCAAGCGTAACTGTCATCTAATTAATCGTACATTAAATAGTTTATTTTCTGAAAATTTTACTCAATTATACTATTATCTGAAAGATAATACATCGAAAAAAGATGGAAATTTATTAGAAAAACTTAGAAGAATTGTAGTCAACATATTATTAGCTGATGAAAGTAAACAACAATACCTCTTTAGCGGTTTTCACCAAAACATATTGATGTATCATCCGGATAACGAAACTTTTAAACTACATCTATTGTTTCTCGATAATGTTATAAAAATTATTTTATTAATTTTTTGGTACTTGTGGGTTATCCCTACGGACTTTTTGCGGACTTTTTTTGCGGACACAATTGTACATAATGGTAAGAGTTTCTCTTCCCTCGTTAAGGATTAAATTTGATGTATACAGAAAATATAAGCGTTTATGTGAAAAAGAAAATATATAAAACAAAAATCATTCCAATGCCCAATATTTCCCCCAAGCAATCATGATTTCCTCAAAAACGTCTTTTTTCCCAACCATTTTTCTCCACATAAACTCTGCAAAATAACTCTCCAAATGGTGACGTGCTGTACCACGATGCTTTTTATTCCTCCATTTTGCACTCCCCCACATCCTTTCCACTTTTTGAGTATTACACCCTGTCTCAGGGTCTATAAAGTGGTATCTAAAGTTAAAAACGTCACTAGTAAATAAAACTAATTCATACCTATGATTGACTTTGAAATGCTCAAAGCCTGCTTCCTCAATTTCATTAGTCTTATATCCCTTCCACGAGTCGCTGTATATAGTTGTTCCCACCTCAATATAATCCTCAATGGCCTGCAGAAGATATCATGGTGAAGAAGATATGGATGCAAAGAAAGAAGGGGAATTTGATGACTGAAATAAACAATGGAAGGATTTGGAAGTTGGACATTCAGATGATGATAATTTAAAGCCTTGCGTTTGATATTTAAAAGAGAACTCATCTAAAATCTGACAAAAAATTTAAATTAAAGGTGGAACTAAGCCTTTTTTTGTTTATTTTCGGAGATAAGTCCAAATAGCGCGGTTTCGATTTTCGATGAGGTTTTCTTTCGAAATTTCTCATTTATTTGATTTTGTGGCGTTAAAATGGAGGAACTTTTCTGTCTGTAACTTTTCGCTTTTAACAGAGAATCTGGGATAGAGGCACTATTTCCTTTCCTAAACATTATTAAACTTTTATCTTTAATTTAAATTTATTTTTCTTTTCGATAAAATTCCTTCATTTTATAAACATATCCACATTTAAATTAAACAATTCCCCCTCCTTATATCAAAAACATCCAGTATATTACTGGAATTTAAAGTGTTCAATGAGGCCGATTTAGCGGTCTTGGTAGGAAACACTATATTTATATTTTTTTCACATTTATCATTAAATTATTTTTCAAACAAATGTCGATAAATTGGAGAAAATTGTTTTAATTTTTATTATTGGTTCAAGCTTTTTTACTTGTGTAAGGGTACAATTACATACATTATCTCCGAAAATAAACAAAAAAAGGCTTAGTTCCACCTTTAATTTAAATTTTTTGTCAGATTTTAGATGAGTTCTCTTTTAAATATCAAACGCAAGGCTTTAAATTATCATCATCTGAATGTCCAACTTCCAAATCCTTCCATTGTTTATTTCAGTCATCAAATTCCCCTTCTTTCTTTGCATCCATATCTTCTTCACCATGATATCCCGAACCTGCTTGGGTTCCAATATCTTCTTCGAGATGTCCACTGTGTTGTTGGTGTCCGCTCTCTGTATAATCCCCAAAACCTTGTTGATGACTAGAAATTTGCTGATTTACATAATCTGTATGATGTCCATAGTTTTGCTGATGATGCCCACTAAAATACTGGTTGTGTTGCGGGTATTCCCAATTTTCTGAAGCACTTCCTTGTCCAAAATCACGATGATGATATCCCCAAGCTATAGTATTTACATATTTACGGCACATTTTTTTCAGCTTAAAATTAAAAAAATTTTAAATTATTTTAATTTATTATTTTAAAAATTAATTTAATAAATAATTTTTTAAAAACATTATCGAGAATCAATTGATGTATTTTAAAAGTTTCGTTATCCGGATGATACATCAATATATTTTGGTGAAAACCGCTAAAGAGGTATTGTTGTTTACTTTCATCAGCAATTAATATGTTGACTATAATTATTTTAAGTTTTTCTAACAAATTTCCACTATTCAATGTATTATCTTTCAGATAATTGTATAATTGAGTAAAATTTTCAAAAGTTAAACTATTTAATGTATGATTAATTAGATTACAGTTACTCTTGCTCAATTCTTCGTTGTTTTCTTAAAATGTATTTGTATAAATTATTTATTCAAATTTTCATCCATGATCCTAGCGTAAGGCTAATACACAGAAGTTACACTATTATGTCAAACAATCATCTAATAAAACTTCAAGGAAATTACGGGAAAAAAACGACCGAAAACAAAAAAATGCTTTTTGCAGAAAATAAAAAAACTTCAAATCAGAAAAAAACTTCACCCAAGAAAAGTCTTGAGTCAAAACTCAAGACCAAGAGTCTTGGAAGTCTCTAATAAATAATGGAAGTCTCTAATAAATAGAGTCTTGGAAGTCTCTAATAACAACGAATTAAGAAAATAAACATACTATAAGTTTTATAAAGTAAAGGAAGAAATTCTTCCACTTGAATTTCAGAATCTAAAGAAATTTTTGTTGGATATTCATTGCTCTCATCTTGAAGTAAAGATGGCAAATAATTGTTTCCTAAATTTTAATTCATTTATAGACATATCTAAATTTATAAAAAATTTAAATAATAATTATTATGTAGTAGGTGTTGGGGAAAATATGGCAAATATCAAAGTTAGTTAAAGTATGCTCAAGGTAAGCAAAATATTTTCAAAAAAAGATAATTGGGCCTACTTTTAATTTCTTGATATCCCTTTTAATATCAAATCCCTTTCCTTTTTTAAAGAAATATATTTTGAAGGAAGAATTATTTAAATCTAATTTCCCTTCCCAGGATTCGAACCAAGCCCCATCGAAATATCAAATTTGAGTAAATCAGCGACCAACAAAATGGAAACTGGAAAAAATTATATATATAATTTTCACTTTTCCCTAAAAAATTTACTGTCAAGTACGAGAGGTATGAGCAGTTTTGCTCGTACTAGTATTTGGCCTATTTTTTGCTTGTAATCGTAATTCGTACACAGGTGTACGAGTACAAATTTCGGTACGAGCTTCTAGTCACTGCACGTAAAATCCCTGATTTATATGAAAGTATGCTCTAAATTATAAAAATATGCAAAATTATTCGAAAGAATCGGGGATCACGTAAAAACAAATTTTGCATCCCTCTTCAAGAAATATCCGCATGCAAAACATGCATAGTGTGTTTTGTGGATTGTTAAAGATAAATTTAATAACCTTCCTTAGAAAATTCCATCAACTTTTCTGAAAATTCTTCAAACTTATTGAAACGGTAAACATACACCAGAGTTGAAACAACATTCCTAGTTTTGGTATTTTTTAAACATATTTTGATAAAAATACTTACGGGTATTCGTGTCTTTTTTTATAATAATTAATTAACATATCATTGTAGTAATTTTTATTTTGTCTGTGAAATTTAATAAACAAACAAATTAAATGTTGAATTAATTTAATTAAATTCCAAACAATAAATATATTTCTTTCAAGATCGGTTGGAGTTGGATTTGAAAAATGGGTGGAGAGTAAAAAGAGTTCCTCCTTACTTAATTTATATTAGAGTTGGCCGGTATCGGGATCCCGACCGGTATCGGGCGGTATTATACCGGTTTTTTTGAATCCCGATACCGATTTTTTTGATACCGACACCGAATGATAAATCCCGATACCGTTTTTGCTGATACCGATACCGAGGCCGGTATCGGTATCGGGATTAGCGTCGGATACCGACAAAATACCGATTTTGTAAATATTTTTTAACACCCCTAAGGATTGATTTCTCATTTGTTATATGGACGAAATTAGCCGCAAGGTCTTCTAAAATTCTCAAAATTTTCGCCTGAGGCGCTGAAAAGTGAATTTTTTGACCTACGGCCTTCTAAAATTCTCAAAAATTTCGCCTGCGGCGCTAATAAAGGAACAACTCTGGCCTATTGACTTTACGAAAATCTTTAAAATTCCGCCTGCGGCGCTGAAATGGGAAAAATCTAGGCTTTTGACCTTAAAATTTTGGGATTTTCGATTTTGGCTCCTTCGGTAAATAAAATTTTGTCTTAAAAATTAAGTAATGTTTATTAATGAAACACAGGTGTTTTGTTAACGAACGAAGCCTATAGAAAATAAAGTTTTATACAAGTCTGGTCCCCATATTGAGGGATATCATTCGATTATCGGAGGTATCCCTAGTACTTTCAAAAAGTCTACCTATATCCCTCCTAATCCCCAAAGTTGATTTGAGGTATAAAGTTGAATTTGGAGTATAACCGTGGATGAAGATGATATCGGAGGATTAAATGGATATCTGTGGATCTTGAAGGTCTTCTTTTGGTTCCTGGGATGTTTTTGTCTCGAGAATAGCTTTATAGTGCTAATTTATCATTTTACTACTGATTAAAAGCTTTTTTAAAATGAAGAATGAATTTATTTATTTTTTTCATATTAAAATTTTTTAGTAAATACCGATACCGATTTTTAATACCGATCCCGAATCGGTATCGGTATCACTAACCCAAATCCCGATACCGGTTTCGGTCAATACCGATCCCGAGGTCGGTATATCGGTATCGGGATCGGTATCATCATTCCTAAATACCGATACCGATTTTAGGTCGGGATCCCGATACCGGTCAACTCTAATTTATATTAAAAATTAATGGATAACGAAACGCATTTTTAATGGGTATTAATTTTTGATATCGTAAAACTGAAGGAGTCAAACAAAAATTATACAAAAATCTCAATTTTGGCTAATGTTGTTCAAACAATATTGTTTTTTCTATTTTGTAAGGATGTGATCGCCCCGGTAGTTAAGTGGTGGAAAACCTGTAAGTGTTGAGCTGAGTTGCGCCAGAGCTGATATTTTTTCACTTCCTATTTTAAGTTAGCCAAAAGGAGAAATATTTTGGCGGTGGTAATTTGACCTATTCACGGTGTAATTATCGCCTTTCTCGAATCAAATAAATATTTACATATTACCCAAAAGTGTCCGTATTATTCAAAGTATGTATTGCTACTTCAGTCAATTCTTCCTTTGTATATAATGAGTAATCCAATCCATATGGTAAAAATCTTAAATTGTTTAAAAATAAAAAGTAATTCTGAGTAGAAATTCTTTCACTCATATTCTTTATACCAATTTCAATCTTTTTGATTTGTAATTTTTTATCAAATTTTTCATTATAATAGTTAATAATCTTTAATAAAATAAAATTTATTTTTAATTTAAAAATAAACCTTCTTTAATTTTTCTGATGTTATTTTAACCGATTCTAATCCAAAGATCTTTGGAGTATCTAGAATTAAATGAGAATTTATTTTATTTCCACGTTCACTAATAGTTTTATGTAAATTTGTTGTTGGCCCATCTAACTTCAATTCTTCATCAATTTTAATTTTATCAAATGACCGAATTAAAAGGGACAATTCAACAAGCGAAAAATTATTTTCATCAAAGGAGGTTGCTGGGGTTGAAGAACTTCCACCCACTCTTTCCTTTCCTTTTCGTCTAGCATGACCACGAGCTTTAATTTAGATTTTAATTAGTTTCTATATTCGTTTTTTGAGAGGAGCAACTTAAAAACCGACTATTTTTCGTCGGTATTTTTCGGTATCGGTATTTTACCGAAATACCGATACCGAAAAAACGCGTTTGAATAACACTAGTACATATGTATAGCTATTTAATTCCTAAGGCAATGCAGGAGGTGGCACTTACAAGTACATGTCCGTGTTTACAAGCTAACCCAATGCTCTCCCTTTAATAAATTTTAAAAATTAAATAAAGATGTATGTTGGCAATTAATGATTTTGAAAGATTCCCTCTCCTCATTAAGTTTAATTAGCAGAGAGAGAGAGAATATGTACTTTAAAAAAAAGGCAAATTGATTTTTAAGCGTAAATAATAATTAAAAGCTGTTTTAATGTTCATGTAAAATTTTGAAAGTTTTGGAGAAAATTGAGGTCCTTTAGACGACAAAAACAAATGTCTACCAATTAGATTATACATATTTAGTTTAACATTTTTCTTATATACCGTATTTCCTAAAATAAAGCCCCATGCTAAATTATAGCCCCACCCTAAAATAGTGCCCCACTTTGGAGGATAGTTGAAATGTAGAGCCCCATGGGGCTTTATTTTAGGAAATACGGTGAATGTCTTTATAACAAAAATCAAACACGCCAAGCAGTATTTACAATTCGCTGCTCGAATTTTTCCTGGTTTTTCAGTCCAAAAAATGCCGGGATCGGAAACGGGAAATAAAAATTGACCGGTCGCGACCCGGATTGTGAATTCCCGATCCCGGTTTTATCCCTTCATATTTAAAATGCAGGGAAAAGGGACCGGGAAACGGGACCGAGTCCCGTTCAAGTTGCGGTATCTAGTTGTGATATTCAATATTCTTGTAAAATTTTTAAAATTTTGGTGAAAATTCCGGTACATTAGACACAAAAAAAGGCTCATTGGATTTCTCCAATTGCCATGAATAATTACCGTGTAACAGAATTCTTAAAACTTGAGAGAAAAATGTGGTGAAAAATCTTATAACAATTGTTAATTAAATTTATTGGAACTCTAATGTTCTTTGATCGTAAAATAAAAATTTCCAGACATACATACAAGCTATTCCAATGCTCTCCCCTTAATAAATTTCAAATTTAAATAAAGATGTAGGTTGGCAATTAATGATTTTGAAAGATTCTCTCTCCTCATTAAGTTTAATTAGCAGAGAGAGAGAATATGTACTTTAAAAAAAGGCAAATTGATTTTTAAGCGTAAATAATAACTAAAAGACGTGACTATGTTTGAATGTTCATGTAAATTTTTGAAAGATTTGGAGAAAATTGAGGTCCTTTAGACGACAAAAACAAATGACGTTGAATTTCGGTCTCAACTAACTCAAGCGAGCCCCATGTACTTATAATAACCGTGTAGCAGAATGATCAAAAGTTACGACAAAAATGGGTGAAATTTTAAAATATTTATGATATCCAAATCCGGCGACCAGACAGGATTTTTATTCATATCCGGTGTTTTTCGGCTCGCTAAGTTGGATGAAACCGAAATTCAACGTCATTTGTTTTTGTCGTCTAAAGGACCTCAATTTTCTCCAAAACTTTCAAAAATTTACATGAACATTCAAACATAGTCACGTCTTTTAGTTATTATTTACGCTTAAAAATCAATTAGCCTTTTTTTAAAGTACATATTCTCTCTCTCTCTAAAAATAAACTTAATGAGGAGAGGGAATCTTTCAAAATCATTAATTGCCAACCTACATCTTTATTTAATTTTTAAAATTTATTAAGGGGAGAGCATTGGGATAGCTTGTAAACACATACATGTACTTGTAAGTATATACACGTAAGCTTATATCCATCAAAGAACATTAGAGTTCCAATAAATTTAATTAACAATTGTTATAAGGAGAGTTTTTTGATAATACAAAACAATATTTTAAATAATAATTGAATTAACTAAACAAATAATTTCTTTATTTTAACAAATAAATATTTTAGAGTAAACTTGATTTTTATTTTGAGACTCATTTGTTTAGTAATTTGTGGGCGGGCTTATTTATATTGCGAGACTTGTTGCGCAACCATCTGTCAATTCTGTTAGCATTTAAGCCAGTCATTTTGTTGTTATTATTCATTCATTTACTTATATTTTTTTACAAAATTTTAAAGACGTTGGGGTGAATAGCTTTTCTGTATAATATTTTACTAATCAGACCTCAATTTACATTCACTAACAGTAGGATGTGTCGGGGTGAGAAAGAAGTTGTTTATCAAAAAAATAAAGTTGCTTCAAGAAAGGCGTTTCATTAATGGGCACAAAAGGCAGCATTTTACTTCTTTACCCCTTATGATAGTGACAGGTGGTTTACTAGGTACCGGTCAGTTAATTATGGAAAAAGAGAGGTTGTGTCCAGGATTTTGTGACCTAGAGATATTGAGTGATTTAGAGATTTCCTCTATGAGATAAAGAGATCCGTCCGTATCAGGACATATCCGCGGATATCCGGATATTAAACGTATGTTGCACATGTCTGGTATATGTCATGCCAATAATTTTTGTTTACCTCTTCACATCATTTTAAATTACATTAGTCTAAAAAATTAAAAAATGAAAAATTTAATTTTAATTTTACTTTCAATTTTCGTCATTAAAGAATTCCAACTTGAATTGACTGATGGAATGTTTACAGGAGAATGTTTGTATTTTTATATTTTAAATTTGGCATAATTCACGCTGGCATAAACAATCTGCTAGTTAAATTCCTACCTACACATTATTAACTAAATTTAAATTTTTGGGAATAAATCCTGAAAATTTAAAGCAAAATTTATTTTTGATTATAAAAAATATTCAAATACTTTACATAGTAAAGCTTAAAAGGGATATGGCTATTTCGAACCAGAATCTTTAATTGAAAGGACCGATGTGTTATAAATTACACTATGCCACCTCCTGCATTGCCTTAGGAATTAAATAGCTATATGTACTAGTGTTATTCAAAAGCGATTTTTCGGTATCGGTATTTCGGTAAAATACCGATACCGAAAAATACCGACGAAAAATAGTCGGTTTTTAAGTTGCTCCTCTCAAAAAACGAATATAGAAACTAATTAAAATCTAAATTAAAGCTCGTGGTCATGCTAGACGAAAAGGAAAGGAAAGAGTGGGTGGAAGTTCTTCAACCCCAGCAACCTCCTTTGATGAAAATAATTTTTCTCTTATTGAATTGTCCCTTTTAATTCGGACATTTAATAATATTGAAATTGAAGAATTAAAATTACAAGAGCCAACAAACACTTTACATAAAAATATTATTGAACGTGGAAACAAAGAAATTTCTACTTTAATTACACACATTCCAAAGATTTTTGAATTTGAATCGTTTAAAATAACATCAAAAAAATTAGAGAAGGTTTATTTTTAAATTTATATTTAAAATAAATTTTATTTTTTAAAGATTATTGAATATTATAATGAAAAATTTGATTCAAAATTAGAGCGTGAAAAAATTGAAATTGGTTTAAAAAATATGAGTGAAACAATGACTTTTGAGAGATACTTTCAATTTTTAAACAATTCAGGACTTTTACCATATAAAAGGGATTACTCGTCATTAAATACAAAAGACAAATTGACTCAAGAAGCTATAAATAATTTGAACAATTTCAAGTAATAAATATTTAGTTGGTTAAAAACCGCTCAAGTACAAGTTTTGGTCGACTTTACGATAATTGAAACTCGGCCAATAATTTAGAAAAATAATAAAGGGATATTCGGGTTTTTAGAAAACTGTCCATTTTCTAAATTTCTAATTGCCGAAAAGTTTCAAAATTTTGTTTAATCCCTAAAAATTTAGAATTTTTTCCTCATGTATTTGCTAAATTAGGTTAAAAACTCTAAAAATCAATATACAGTGGCGGGAATTTAAATAGTGAAAAATATTATATTTAGTTTTTTATGGAAAATCAATATAGAAAAAATTTGAAAAAATTTCTGGGAGCTTCTCTATCAATATGATGAATAATGGCAAAAAATCTTAATGTTAACCCAACTCCATCATCGAGATCTCGAGGTCCAAAATCAACGGAAAATTGGGGTGATTTGTGGGTGATCTATTTTACAAAAGAATTTTGGTCCATCTGACCCAGATAAAATTCTTCTTTCTTGATCATCATAGAGCCCATAAAATTTGCTACAATTTAGACTATGTCATTTCTTCAAAAAATTTCTTCTTCGAGAAGATTATCGAAGAATTCCTAGTTGCGAAATTTATGACTGATTTTCCCCAAATTAAAAGGTTTCAGCCTATATCTCGGAAAAAGAATTTTTTGAAGAAATGACATAGTCTAAATTGTAGCAAATTTTATGGGCTCTATGATGATCAAGAAAGAAGAATTTTATCTGGGTCAGATGGACCAAAATTCTTTTGTAAAATAGATCACCCACAAATCACCCCAATTTTCCGTTGATTTTGGACCTCGAGATCTCGATGATGGAGTTGGGTTAACATTAAGATTTTTTGCCATTATTCATCATATTGATAGAGAAGATCCCAGAAATTTTTTCAAATTTTTTCTATATTGATTTTCCATAAAAAACTAAATATAATATTTTTCACTATTTAAATTCCCGCCACTGTATATTGATTTTTAGGGATTAAACAAAATTTTGAAACTTTTTTGGCAATTAAAATTAAAATTTTCTGTGTCTAATAATACTCAAATTATTAGCCCACAAATGTTCGGAACTTAATTAATTTTAATTAATATAAATTAAGTAATGAGGAACTCTTTTTACTCTCCACTCATTTTTCAAATCCAAATCCACCAAATCTTGAACGAAATATATTTATTGTTTGGAATTTAATTAAATTAATTCAACATTTAATTCGTTTGTTTATTAAATTTTACCCATACAATAAAAATTACTACAATGATATGGTAATTAAGTATACTGAAAAAATAGGCAAAGAACCGTAAGTATTTTAATGAAATATTTAAAAAATACCAAATTAGGAGTGTTTTGTCGATTCTGATTTATGTTTACTGTTACAATAATCTTGAAAAGTTCTCAAATAAATTGAAAGAAACAGGTTAAATTTTGATAATTTTTACAAATTTTTAATTGTGGTGCTAGAAAAAAAAGAAATCTGGCTGGACTAATACTTAATGTTATGAGTAGGGGGCGGCAAAATTTTCTGTTCACATTCTAGCGACCATTAATAATCTTCTAATTTTCTATTTTTACTTTTGTCTTTAAACAAATTAAAATTTAGGAAACAATTATTTGCCATCTTTACTTTTTTTTTAATATTTATTCAGCAATCACAGGTACAAATAAAAGTACACTGACAATGATTGTAAAAAATAAAATATGTGTAAGTTGTGAAACAATAAATTGAAAAAAATAAAATTAAGTAAAAAAAAATGTTAAAAACGAATATTTTGTATATATAAAAGGAAAAAAAAAATTTAAGACACTATGTACCAGACAGACTAAGTAAATCAATTCTTTTGGTATATTCCCTGAATTTTTTTAAATCTCTAATCTCAACAATTTCCCTAGGTAATTTGTTCCATAAGGAGACTATGCGAGCAAAGAAGTTATTTTTTGACTTGCTAGTGAATCTTTTATTTTGTAAAAGATGAATTCTTCTTTTGGCCCTTTTAGTTAGAGTAAAGTATTTTTCTTGTTCCAAATGTGTGAAATTATTAAGTATTTTATAAGTCGTGCAAAGATCGGCAAGTACTCTTCTTTCCTCTAATTTTTTTAATTTACAAATTTGTAGTCTAATTTCATAAGGTTTATCAACTAATCCGCATTGTTTAAAGGCTTTTTTGGTAAAGATTTTTTGAATTTTTTCAAGGGAAATTAAGTGATCTTTTCTTAAGGGACTCCAAATTTCAGTCGCGTACTCTAAGAGAGGACGCAAATATGTTTTGAATACAAAAACTAAATTATCAAGATCCTTGGATTTAAATATTCTAAATATTTGATACATCATTGAATAGGCTTGTTTTGTAATTTTAGTTATATGTGCAGAAAAGGATAGATCTGTGTCTATTAATACTCCAAGATCGCGAACACAATTCTCTTTCTTGATTGGTTGTCCATCTATAAAATATTGTTGCTTATTATTATTCTTACCTATGTAGAGGCAGACGCATTTATCTATAGAAATACTTAATCCATTATTTTTAGCCCATTTTTCAATTATTAAAAGAGATTCTATAAGCTTATTTCTATTGTTATCATTGTTATGTTCTACATACTGTTTAATATCATCAGCATATATTTTAACATTAACACCCTTAGGCAGATGTTCAGGTAAATCGTTAATAAATATTACAAATAACAAAGGGCCAAGTACACTACCTTGAGGAACACCAGAATGAATGGGATATTCTTCAGAAAAGTCTTGCTCAATTCGGACTTTGAACTTTCTATTGTTCAAAAAATTACTTAAAAATTTGAGTATTTTTCCATCAATTCCAATGTATTTAACTTTTTGTATCAATAGTTCAATAGGGACAGTGTCAAAGGCTTTTTTAAAGTCAATATATACTATATCAACTTTATTGCCTCTATCTACACAAGAATAAATTTGGTTTAACATGGTAAGGAGTTGCGTTACAGTTGAACACTGTTTAAGGAAACCAAATTGTTCAGTACTGAAAAAATCTTTGTTTCTAAGAAACTCTATTAGTTTATTTGCTAGTAATCTTTCGAAAGTTCTACAGAGAGTGCATGTAAGTGCGATGGGTCTATAATTGTCAGTTATAGTTTTATCAACTTTCTTAAAGATCGGGATAACTATAGAATGTTTCCAGATTTCAGGTATTTCACCTTCGTCAAGAATTAATCTAAATAATTCAGTTATGATATGAGATAGTGTAAAAGCACATTTTTTTAATAGTATATAAGGTACGGAGTCTGGTGAGGTAGAGTTTTTATTGGGGAGTTTCTAAGAAGTTTGAAAATATCTAATATATTAAATTGAATATCTTCAATTTTATCATCAGATTTAGTAAAATTAGATCCTATAACTAGTTCTGAATTTTTCTTATTAAAGGCTTTCTGAAAGGTTATACCCATAGCATTACTTTTAGCTTTATCTGATAGACATATTTCTCCATTTTTGTCGAAAAGTGTGGGTACCTGTATTACAGGTTTTAGTTTATTCTTAAAATACTTATAGACTGAGGATCTGCCTTTAGACACAATTTTCTTATCCTTTTCTGTGTAATAATCTCTAGTTATTTTTCTTAACTGTCTTGATATTATTTTATACTTAAGTTGGATTTCATTGTTATCCGGGTCTTTTTTTGATTCCTTGAATAATTTAAGCTTGTTTCTTGATAACTCAGTTATTCTTTTTGGATAATTTTCTTTGATGATATTATTTAAGGGTTTTAAAGGCATTACTGAATCGAAAAGGTATAGCATAGTATCAGTAAAAGCATTGTATTTAGAATTAACGGTAAAGTAAAAAGAGAGTTGATCTGTCCATTTGTAATTTGCATATTTCTCATTTAAAATTGAGAAATTGTTTTCAGTTAATTGCCTTTTGTAAACCTTTTTTTATGCCTATTAAACGGTATTGAGGAATTTATATTAAAAGTTATCATATTATGGTCAGAGTTTGAAAAGTTTTCAGTAATTTTTACATTGCTCAATAAATTGGATGGGGAAGAGAATATTAAATCTAATGTGGATCTAAGTCTAGTAAATTCTGTAACGTGTTGTGTGGAATTTGTCTGAAACATAAAATCTAACAATAGTTTACCTTTTTGGCAATTAAATGAATAATCAACCCAGTTAATATTGGGTATGTTCATATCACCACATAAAATAAATTTATTCTCAATATTCTCATATAAAAATTTTAAAATCTTTTTTGTGTTCTCTAATGAACAATTTGGAGGACGGTATATCAGAAAAATATTTATTTTTTGGGTAAGAACAGGTTGATATTGATAAGTTCACACTGATATTTGGAACAAGATAAAATGGTTTTAAAAGGAATCTCTCTTGATATTAAAATTGCGCACCCACCCCCGCGCGTTTTTCTGTTGGCTAAAATAACATCATATCTGTTATTGATGGATAATTCTGTTTCAATATTTTTTCCGCGCTAATCCAGGTCTCATTTATAAAAATTATTTTAGGCGAGGTTTTTTCAACAAGGAAACTTAAATCTGAGATTTTATTCACAATAGATCTAGCATTTAAAAAAATACAGGGAATATTATTTAAAGTCAAATTAGGTTTATGAGTCGAGTTAGGTTTGTGATTGCTTAATTTTACCTATGCCTGTCTTGTACGAAGTGGTCTTGGATTGGACAATTCCATAATTTTTAAATCAACGACAATAAATTTATATAAATTAAGGTTTTTATTTAACTCATAAGCTTGTTTTCTTAGTGAATATAATAATTTGAGCTCAGGAGGAGACATATCTCTACGACAAAATGATTGTTGGGGATATTTTTGAGGATTGGATTTAACAACTTTACGAAATGTTTTTAAAAATTTGTCACGTGATTGTGAGGATTTGAAATGAATTTTATAAATTTTTGGTTTTAAAACATTTGCCTCACGTTTACCAGCATGTCGATGAATTTCCTTCTCATCCAACTCCTCTACCAGACTACAATCATTCACAATTTCACGTAAAAGATTGTTGTCTCCATCAGATTCTGGAAATTTTTCAACCACTGCAGTTTTTGATTTATTAATTATGGTTTCTTGGTGTGAAGTGTTGTAATTTGAAATATCAATAACTACATTAGGATCATTATTAATTTATTGATTGATTTTGCCCCGCCCCTAAAGGAACGTGCGGGGAAAATAGAAGTGTGATGACTCATCTTAAACCTTTTGTCACTGTCTAAAATGCAAGTGACAAAATGGTACAAGTCAAAACACCATTTGCCAAAACGCCATTTTTAAAAATAAGTTCCCTGTGGCGGAGTCGATCCGGTGACTCTTAGCCTAAAGGCGGAGACACTACCGACTCCGCCACAGGGAAGCTTTATTAAAATAGGTTATTTAGTTAACATAAACCCTTTGTTATAATCAGGGACAGGTCAATTCACGGAATATATTAAAAATTGGAATTTTTGAAAAAATCTGAATATTTTTAAAAAATAAGACTTTCTAAAGAAATTAGAATATTTTAAAAGAGGGAGGGTAAAAAATTCTGATTTGTAAAAATATTCTGATTTATAAAATATTCCGTGTTTTGGTCGTTCCGTGAGTTGATAATTCGGTGACTTGTCGTTCCGCGTCGTGTCTGTTCCGCGAGTGGGATTTACTCGAGTTACCCCCCGCCCAAAATTGCGACTCAACTGGTATTATTGAAAAGAGAAACTCTCATCTAACGAAAGAATCATATTGATTAGCACTGCGGGGCTCTTCTCTTTAGCGGCTTGCTTTTCACACATTTTCGCCCTACATAACAAACATTTAAAGAATAAAATTTTTTAATATTGAGATTTCTAAATTATTTTTAGGGTAAAACCTAATTTTTTGAAATGTCTAATTGTTAGACATTGAATTTGTAGTGTTCGGGGAGGGTGGGTGGGCAGCAACCAGCATATGACCGGTGGCCGTTTTGATTTTGACGATGGCGGGACATAATGTGGTGGTTGGGAGGAAGGGTAAAAATTATTTTTTATAAGGAAAATACTTTTTTTATTTTATAGAAAAGCACATGGACCTGGTGTTTGTACAGGCCTAATGGACAGTAAGAATTTACTGGAGCATGGCACTATGGATTTGAGGTTGTGTTCTTATAAAAATTTTTTTTAATTTTTCTTAGGTTTGTGGCGCTTATACTGGGCCTTCTGGAATTCTGGCTAATGACAGAATGGGAAACGGCACGACCTTGGTGTTGAAACTGGACTTTTGAAATTTATTGGATTGGTTGGGATTTTTTTTAAAAATTAATTTTGAAAAAAATAATTTTTTTAAAGATGCCTGGATCTTATTTTATTCGTCCATATTACAAGAATATAAATTTAATTCGAGTTCTTTTTCTGTTCAAATAAATGAAGGAGAAGAAAAGGAATTAATTTTGGAAGCAAAAAGAATTGCTTACAGGTTTTTTAAAATTGTAAATAAATTTTAATTACTCTTATTATAGTGCTTTTGGAAAAGTTTCAACAATTGGAAGTAGGCCTTTTAAATTTCCAATTCGTGTTGAGGCTATTTCTGTTGGATGTGAGAATCATCAGGTTTTTTTAAATTTTATTGGTTTTCCCTAAAATATGGCTAAAAGTCGAAGTATTGTTTTTATCCATTTGAGACGGGCTGTCTAACAATAAGCTGACAATGAGAAATTTATTTAACTATTTCTTGCTTTTGTTGTTTCTGAATGTCAATCAATTTTTTTCCTTTTTAAGGAAGAAGTTTAATAGATCAACGTTCTGGTGATTTTCGAATTAAAGGACTTAAACCTCAATGCAATTATCAAATTTATTTAAAAATGCTGAAGGAGGTGAAAGTATTCCTGTCTTTCCCTCTTTCTTTAATTTAATTGTAATTTTTTTAAAATTTTAATTTCAAAAATTTTCAAAAAAATTTAGGTTGGAACAGAAAATAAAAATGATATAAATTTTTCAAAAGTTTATTCGGGTACTAACAAACGACGCCGTTCTCTCTCGGAGCGTTCATTGGCAGTGAAAAGAAGTTTGAAAATCTTGCCTTAATTTTATTTAATTTTTATCACTCTTAAGGCATTCTTCAACGAATTAGAAAACAAAATTCAACTTGAGACTTTATTCACCAACAAAGAGTATTTTCGTCTGCTGGTGGCGCTTCTTCACTTCGTTCAAGTGGAAGTACTTTAAGCTGTACTTCTGATGAAGAAGATTCGGGTGATTTGAGGCATCCTCAAAATTCTAAACTTCTCGAGTTGCTGCTGAGGTTTCATTTTTTAAAGATATTTTCGAGTAGATTATTTGTCACTGGGTCGTCGGTTCTTTGAAAATTTTTAGATATCCGAAACCGAACCGAAAAATCCTCAGTTTTTCGTGTGGGTTCCGATTCAAAACCTATTTGGTACTACTACCAAGGAGGGGCGGAATCAGTTTTTAAGAGTTTTCCTCACGAGTTTTAGTACTATTTTCTGCTCTTTTAGGTTATTCTGCTCCTCTTAAAGTACTGTCATTCCTTTTTGATTTAATTAATGTTTAACTTTTATTTCTAAAAATTTAGGCAGCAACATTAAAGAAGCACCAATCGACGCAAACGCTGTTGAAATTTACCGAGGTGAATGGAAAAATGATATGCGCTCCGGTTTTGGTGTTTGTGAACGTTCAGACGGTCTTCGTTATGCTGGGGGGATGGTTAGAGACGGAACGTTCGTTTTTTCTAAAGTTTTTTAAATTTTCTAAAAAAATTTTTTGCAGTAAAGAAGGAAGATATAAACACAATGCTCTTGTTAGCCCAGCTAGACGGAAAGGCATACTTTTTGTCCGTTAAACAAAATTGAGGCATCGAGTAGAAATTTATGCTGAGCATGCTAGGCAAGCTGCTGATATGGGTTTTTTACTTAAATTAAAAAAATATTCAAATTAAATTTAGCTGCACAACGTGTTGAAATTGCTACATTAAGAACAATGACAGCACAAGTATTCCTTAAAAATGTTTTTTTATTAAAAAAATATTTTTAGGAACGCGCTGATACTAGCGTTGAAGCTGCTGATCGAGCAAGGGATGATGGAGACACTGCCCGTATTTATGCTGCACAGTTTGATCCTTGTTTTAAACAGCCCGGCGTAGAATTATTACGTGCTAGAGCAGCAATGCAAAGGTCGGGAACTCCTGGACAATCTGCCGCCATTCCAATGCTTACACCGGTAATAATTCTGCCTGTATTTCTCTTAAAGTTTATTTTAAATGGAAATTTAATTAATTTTTCACTCAAAAATCCTTTTTAATGTTTATTTATTTTTCAAAGGTTTCTGTTCCTGTTCAACTGTGCACAATTACATTCTACTCTGAAACTCCTGAATCCACTATTGTTGTTAAAGGTCAAAGAGATCAAGCAGAGAAAGACTTGAAAAAACTTCGTGAGAGTGAAGATGTTTGTTTTTAATTTATTAATTTGCAAAATCAAAATTATAATTTTAAAAAACAGAATTTTTAATTACCAAACCAGCTTTGGAACCAAAATTTTGATTTAATTCTGATTTATTTATAGGTCCAAGCTGAAATTGACTTAATTTCTGGAGAGGCTTCAAAAGCTTATACTGGAGCTCCTTCCTCTAAGAAAGACATTTATGGTACCAAACTTCCATGGCCCTTGGTACTTGTTTTGTTTATGATGATTTCTCAGCAATTGAGTGGAATTAACGTTGGTGGGATTTTTGAGGAATTGTTTTTAAAAATTATATTTTAGGAATGTTTTAGTCAATTGCTATGTATTTTTAAGGGAACCGGTCTCAAGAACAATGTGAGAGTTTTTTTAAAAAAATTTGTTAACGAACTATTTTAAATTTTTGTTTTAAGGGCTTATGCAACAATTGCAATGGTTGCTATAAATGTTTTAATGACTGCTGTGTCTGTTTATTTGGTAAAATATTGGAAAGCTTTATGTTACTATTAAAAATTTTTAAAGGTTGAACATCTCCGCTTTGGACGTGGAACTCTTAACATTAACTGAATGTTCGGAATGTTTTTCTCAACAGCAATGATTGCTATTTCTATGCTTGTTGCTAAGGTGGGATAAAAACATTTACAAATCAGAATTAAATAAAAATCAGAGACAGAATACATACTAGAATTTATATATCAAAAAACCAGAATTTATTGAACAAAAACCAGGATTAATTTAAAAATAAATCCAAATTAAACTATTGATATGGGGTTTTTATAAACTAAATTTTTCATATTAAAATCATTCTTTAGCTCCACAACGGTTTGAAATTGCTACAACAAGAACAACGACAAAACAAGGATTTATTTTGGCAGCTGGTTCTACTCCCTTAACACCTCGTTAAAGAAGGTGCTTAAAATGATAAAAACAAAATTTTACATTATTTAATTTTTTATTTGATTTTTGTCATTGGTGAGCGCAAGGATCTTTGCGTTTTTCTGTCTTGCATTAATTTTAGCTTTATTGCGTTTTAATAAAAAATGTCTCTTGCGCTCATCCGAGTGTTACATTCCAAACTTTTTCCAACCAAAAAAAAAAGGTTTCCAATGAAAGAAAAGCATTAGATTAAATCTCTGTAAAAACAAAAATTTCTCTTTCCTAATTTACCACAAATCATTCTTATTTTTGTAATAAAATTTTTTAGTAAATAAAATCATTAACTTATTTAATTAACCATTTTTATTTGAGAAATTTTTGTTTTACTTAGTTTAATTAATTTTAAATTTAATTTTTTAAATTCTATTTTATTTATTCAAAAATCTTTTTCAAAGTTTAAATTATGCCGCGTACTAATTCATCAAGCTCTACAAATCAAAATAGACGCCGTGGAAATCCCTCATCTAGCCCCGGCCCCCCGGCACGTCGCAGCAGAATAATTGAATCTACAACACCGTCACCAGGCCCAACAATTCCTGCCGATCAACGACTAATAGAAAATTATTTAAATAATCAGCTCCGTCTGCCGGCAAACACAAATGTAAAGTTTTCCATTATTAATTTAAAAATATATAAACACATCTAATTTAAAAAATTATTTAAAAATTTCAATTTAATTTTTAAGGTAACTCAAGCAATCTCTTCTAATACAACTTCAACTACTACAACTAATCAGCGCCAAGTAAATTTTTTAAATAAATTTTTTTAAATTTAAGACAAACTAGTTTTAGTATAAAAAATAATACAAAATCATTAACTCTAGAGCCTTTATTAGTTTAAAAATATATAAACACATCTAATTTTAAAAAATTTATTTAAAAATTTCAAATTAATTTTTTTAAAGGTAACTCAAGCAATCTCTGCTAATACAACTTCAATTACTACAACTAATCAGCGCCAAGTAAATTTCTATCATAAATAAATTTTTAAAAAAATTCAAATTAATTTTTAAAGGTAATTCAAGCAATTTCTGCTAATACTACTTCAACTACACCAACTACTACAACAAATACAATTAATCAGCACCAAGTAAATTTTTATTATAAATAAATTTTTTAAAATTTAAAACAAAATAGTTTTAGTAAAAAATAATATAAAATCATTAAATTTTTTTAATTTTAACAATTAAAGATGATGCCTGCTAATATGATGCCTGCTAATAATATTAATGAGCAACAACAACAACAAAGTCAAATGCGCCTAGAAGTGGCGGCCGAAGTAAATTTTTTAAATTTTGTATTTTGAAAAAATTTAAACATTTAAAAAAATTAATTTTAATTTAAGATTGCACTAAAACGACAGCAACGTTTAAATAGCAGTCAACCAGAAGCTGCTCGTTTCATCAACTCAATTGATAGTGTTTCTAATTTGACAAACACTGATCTTTTCATGATTGGATGGCAGAAAGACAATATCTTCCCGTAAATTTTTTAAAATTAAAAAAAATAATAATTAAAATTTTTAAGGGAGTTGGTTGGGGAAGTAATTTTTACACATAGGGGGCCAACTCCGAAGCACGGTTGGGATCGAACGGATTGCCACGTTCAAATTGGCAGAGAAGGAGAAAAAGAAACAATTTCTATATTTTCTTGGAAGAATTATTCTGATCGTCTACAAGAAGCAAAACTACATGATGTAATTTTTGAAAAAAAATTTTTTTTAATATAAAATTTTGAAAAAAAATTTAAATTAAAAAATTTTAAATAAAATTTTTTTATTAGATTGTTAAATTTAAAAATTTACTGGTGGTCCCAGAAACCGGGCCTCGTCAACAATGGACTGGCACTGTCGATATAAAATTTAAATTTATTGCATCGTCCAAAATAGAAATTATTCAAAGACAACAAAACAATTCTATAGAGACAGGGCCATCTTCTTCTGCTGTTATATATGCTTCGCAAACTGGTTCAGGCCCTGCTCAAGATGAAGAAGAGGATGATGTGGCATATGTGGGTTAAATTTTTTGAAAAAAAAACTTACGATTTTCACTTTCAATTTAAAAAATTCAAATTTTCATTAACTAATTATTTAAATTTGTAATTCAATTTCTCAATAAAAAATTTTTTAATAAAAATCATTAATTTAATATTTTTAAATATTATTTACTTTTGTAATATTTCATTTACATAGATCTTCTTATATAATAAAATTTAATATGAATTTTTTATTGAATATAATTAAAAATTATTTTAATATTTCTTTTAATAAATTATTATAAAATATTAATCATTACGTTTATTATTGAATTTACAATAAAACTTTATATGAATTTTGCATTTAATATAAATTTTTATTAAACATATATTTTGTTATTGAATATAATTATAAATTTCTTTAACATTGTATTTTATAATCTATTATTGAATTTTTGATTAAAATTAATGTTTTTACTTAAATTTTTTATTAAACATAAATTTCGCTATTGAATATATTTAATTTAAAAATTAAATTACATAAAAAATTAAATTTTTAATATTTCATTTAAAAAGATATATAATATTTATCATTATATTTATCCTTGAATTTTTGAATTTAAATTTGAAATTTTTATTGAATATAAATTTTTATTAAATATAAATTTTGTTATTAAATATAATTAAAAATTTATTTACAATTCATTTAATAAATTATTATAGAATATTAATCATTACTTTATTTAAAGGTTTGATTTATCTTTTATTATTGATTTTTCAATAAAATTAAATATGAATTTTTGAATATGAATTTTATATTAAAAACAAAAAATTTTTATTAAATTTCTCTTATTATTGAATTTAGCTTTAAATTAAATTAAATTAAATTTGCTGCTAAACTGATGATAGAAATAATTATTCATAGTTTAAAAAAGTATTAGATAAGTTAAATTATATATTTTTATGCTTAAAAATTATTTAAAAAATTTAATAAATTAATTAAATTTAAAAATTTTTATTTTTAAAATCTTTTTAATTTTTAAAATTTTTTTATTTTTTTTATAATTATTTAAAAAATTTTAATTTTTTTATTAATTTAAAAAATTTTTTAAATCTTTTTAATTTTTAAAAATTTTTTTAAATTTTTAAATTTTAATTATTAAAAATTTTTTTAATTTTTAAAATTTCTAAAATTTAAAAAAATTTTAAAATTTTTTAAATTCTAATTTTTTTAATTTTTATATTTAAATAAAACATTAATTTTTCAGTCCTCGGCCTCCCAACAAAATGCAAGTATAAATGTTCAACAACCAATTCGGGTAATTAAATTAAAATATACAAGTGTATCTAATTTTTTTAATTTTTATATTTAAATAAAACATTAATTTTTCAGTCCTCGGCCTCTGAACAAAATGCAAGTAGAAATGTTCAACAACCAATTCGGGTAATTAAATTAAAATATATAAGTGTATTTTTTATTAGTTGCGTGATATTTTGAGCACGGCCGGGCACACACCACCCCCTCTTAATTATTCTATTCCGCGTGTAATTCGTGATGAGGAAAGAGAATTTGCTGAAATGTATAGAGGTCAAGGTCATGTATCCGATCACTATATTGCGCCTGGTGGGTTATCAATGGCTCGAAGAGATACAATAATGAATTCAAGCATTAAATTGCCTAGTAATTTTATTTCTGACGGGACATTGTGTGGACCTTGCAATATGGAATTCGCCCCACAGCAAAATATTATTATTTTACAATGTAATCATAAAATCCATCGCAAATGTTTTTGGAATTTATCACGAAATTTTAATTTTTGTCCGTTATGTCGTCAAGAGATGGGGCCTAGGACTGAAAATAACGAATAGTCTAGTTCTAAATCGGTATTAAGTTTTTATTGGACTATACGTTATTTTAAGTCTTGGGTCGTATTTAGGTGTAATATTTTTAAAAATATATAATTTAAAAAATTCATTTTTCAATTAACTTTATAAAAATTATATATTTTTTATTATCTAATTATATAATATTTTTGTCCAAATCTCAATTTTTTTATATCTAAATGGTTTTTAAAATTTTTGCAAAATATTTATAATAAATATATCTCTTTAAAAATTATATCATAAATAGTTTTAAAAAATTATATTATAAATATTTTCAAAAAAAAAAGCTTGATTATCAATATTTTTTTGTTATTTTTAATTTTAATTTATTTAAAATTTTTAATATTTTAATATTTTAATATTTTAATTTTAATATTTTTAATTTATTTTATTTTTAACTTTAATTATATAAACCTTAAATTTCTGAAATTATTTTAGCCTTTATCTTTATTGCCTTAAATAGTTAATGCTTCAGCTATAAATTGTTTTTAAATTATTTTAAGTAAATATTATGAAATTATTTGTTATTAATTTTCCATTTAAATCAATATTAAGTAGTTAAAACCCACGTCGTCGCTCTAAGGGGTATACAAGGATTAATGTCTAGGTGTGCTAATCTGTTTATGGATTTTTAATAAATAACTAAATGAATGGATAAATAATAATAATAATATAAATTCAGGACATTAACATGAACAACAACAACTACTTCACAATTGAGCGAGTCACCGAATTCAATTCTCGCTCACGAAATACTTTTGGCCAAATTTGCCATATTCGATTCAACCCGCTTGAAGATCATCAGAGACCCGATTTAGCAATGACCGTTCTAATAAGTCATTTGCTAGATCGGGTGCTCGCCGGAAGACCAGCGCCCCTTCGTGTTGGTCTTCAGGTGCAGCCACCGAATTTCCAACATGCATTTACGATTCCGCTTCGTCCACTGGACCAAAATAATCCTGCAGCCTTGGCCGCAGCGATTGAACGACTGAACGAAATCTCTGCCGCTGGCATAGATTTGTTAAGTGGGACAACTGTGACAAAAGTCGTGGGAGTTTGGCCATTAAATGCGCAAAGGACTAATAATCCTGATGCCCGATCTGGTAGGTCGATACTAGTCTTATATTTTTTATGTAAATATAAGGCTGCTATTTTCCTACAGGAAGTTGTGATTTGGAACTCGACCATGTCTTATCGTCCCGTTGCCGATCGATTGTGCGCGTTCACAATCCAACCGACAGATACTGCCTTGCTCGTGCAGTAGTTATCGGTCTGGCAAGAATTAGGATGGTGGATCAAGGCGTTGCCAACGGAGCCGCTAGATTTAAAGAATTTTGTCAACAACAGCAACAACATTTATTCCCAGCAGAAAATTTAATGAGAAATGCAGGACTTGATTTTGGACTTATGGTATATTTTATTGTTTTAACCAATTTTTTAAAGTTATAAAATATTTCAATTTCAGGCATATTCTCTTGAACATGTTGCAATTTTGCAACGTTGGCTTAACCAACACTTTGATGGTGAAGGATACGTACGTATTGTTGTCTTTCAAAAGGAACAACAATATAGAATAGTCTATAAGGGTGATGGCAGAGCAGCACGATACAATTTATGTTTACTTCTTGAAAATGGGCATTATCATTATATTGGACGCCCTGAACAACTTTTTTCTGTGCAACGCTTTTGTATCGATTGCGAACGTTCTTATACCCGTTGGAAACATTGGTCCGGGTGTAGTGTTGTTTGTAGATTCTGCATGCGATCAGGTGCTAATTTCCCTTGCCAGGTAAATTTTAATTAAATGTAACAAAAATTTTTAAATTTTTCTTGGATTTTTAATTAAATACTAATTAATTAAGATTGAGGAAAAAGTGGCATGTCAAAATTGTGGATTTATCTTCCCATCCCGTCCGTGTTATGATTATCATCTAATAAATTCTGCCCCTGAAGAATTAATTAGATCCGATCGACGCACTTTTGCTTCCATTTGCCAAATGCGGCGTATCTGTAGCATATGTCACCATATTATTTATGAACAACAGCAACACGATTGTCTTCAACAACAACAACAACAAAATTTAATTTGTAATAAATGTCATGGTCCTCACTCTGAGGATTTACCATGTTATATTCAGCCTTTAAATGTTCAAGAAGATTCAGAGTCTGATGAAGAAAATCCCCAACAACAAAAGAAACGACAACGTCCTCCAATACGATTTTGCTTCTTTGATGCCGAGACAAGCCAGGATGAAAATATACAAATTACCTGCAATATCAATGGATATATACATGTTCCAATACTTATAATTGCCGAGGTAATATTTTAAAGTTTTTTTCAAATTAGAATTTCATTCAATTTTTATCTATAATAAAAATTTTTATCAGGTAATTTGTGAGAACTGTATAAAGGCTGGAATTACAATTGAAGATGCAGGGCAGCGTGCTGAAGGATGTTTTTGCGGGAAACCTCGGGGAGCTAGATGGCGTAACTGGTGCTCCCCACCTTTCAAAAACGCTGAGGGCGACAACACCCCCTTTCCTGACAAAATTTCATTTAATCCACGCCGTTTGTTTTTCCATTCCTTCGATAACGAAAATGAGAACCCAGTGGAACAATTTCTTGATTATCTTCTTCACCATGGGTCACAGCAAATGCTAACAATTTGTATAGCACACAATGGTGGAAAATACGACTTTCATCTAGTGCTTGAAGCTTTACACAGGCGCAATGAGCCCCCATCAAGATTATGTACAACGGGGCTTAAAATATATTCAATGAAGTTAGCGGGAAACAACAAAAGAAAAGTTTTATTCAAAGACTCGCTCAATTACTTCAATTGTGAGCTTGATGCTCTAACAAAAATTTTTTCTATGCCAGAAGAAGTAGCAACATCCAAGCCTTTCTTTCCTTATCTTTTTGTAAAAAGGCAAAATCTTCATGATAGAATTCGAGGACTTCCTCCACTTCATCATTATCAGCCTGAATATAAAAATTCTGTGAAAAGAGCAGCACTTCTCGAATGGCACCAACAACAATTAAATGATCGAAATACAAATTTCCAGCTCCGTGAACAACTAATCCTTTATTGTGCCAATGATGTTGCTATTCTCCGCGAAGGAGTGCTACGATTTCGACAGCTTATTGGACAACACACGCAGAAGCTGGATCCCTTCTTGGAAGCATCAACTATTGCTGGTCTAGCTCTCATAACTATGCGCAGATGTTTCTTGCCTGAGAATTGGCTCGTCCATTCCCCTGAAGGAGGGTATCTGAGAGGAAGGCGTGCCTCTGCTGAATCGCAGCGTTACATCCGCTTATTCGAACAACAAAACCCTGAAGCAGCAGGAAAGGTTCAGCATGCACAATGGGCCGTGGGAGAAGCACACGTGGAAGACTGTGGGTATAGATTGGATGGTCTTTGGCAACGATCTCCCCCACAGCGCCCACTGGCAATTGAATATATGGGTTGTTACTTCCACGGTATTTTAAAATAGATTTTTTTATATATAAACTTTTCATTTAGGCTGTCCCAGATGCTTCCCTCGTCGGGATCAACGATTGGCCGCTGGTCGTACTGCTGAAGAACTTTATGAACGGACACAACAACGGCTTTGGGAATTGGAACACCAGCATGGATTTGAACTTCATGTTATTTGGGGACATGAGATGATGGAAAAATTAAAAAATAATGCTAAGCTACGCCGGCTATGGAATGAAATTGATTGTGTGCGTCCACTTGATCCCAGGGAAGATTGTCTGAGAGGTGGTAGGACAGAACCGTTCAAACTTCATCATTTTTGTGGGGCTGATGAGGAGATAATCTACATAGATATTGTAATTTTTATTCATTAGATTATAACTGTTTTCAATTTAGGTAAGTCTCTATCCCTATGTGATGAAGTCAAGGCCTTTCCCTATTGGACATCCTAACGTTTTGTCTCGGGAAACATTGTTGGATCCATCAAACAACAACAACCGTCTGCCTTGGACAATTCCTGAGCACAACATCTATAAAGGATTGCTTCTTGTCCGAGTGGAGCCTCCAACATGTTTGCCTGGAAATCTTCCTCCTCTACTACCTTATCGAACATTTGATGGCCGGCTCACATTTCCACTTTGTGCAAAATGCGCCGATGATAAACAACAAAGACCTTGTGCGCATTCTAGCCGTGAGCGTTCCTGGTTGACTGGCTACACACACGTGGAGCTGAATGCTGCTTTGGAATATGGGTATAAAGTCGTGGATATTTATGAGGTTATCAATTAACTTTTTAAATATTTAAATTAAATTATAGGTTTGGAATTATGATCATTGGGACGACACTCTTTTTCAATCTTATGTCAATACATTCGTGCGATTAAAGCAAGAAGCAAGTGGCTGGCCTGATGGCTGTATTTCACAATCAGAAAGAACTGAATATTTAGAAGAATTTGAACGTAATGAGGGAATTCGTTTGGTTCCGGAGCGTATTGAGAGCAATCCAGGTCTTCGAATGATTGCGGTATTTTTTTAAATATCTCAGAGTAAAATAAATTATTTTAGAAATTATTGGCAAACTCACTTTGGGGCAAACTTGCACAGCGTGTTTGTGGAACTGAAGTCCGTTACGCCAAAACACCATCAGAATTTCATCAATTATTTGAAGATCCAACAACAGAAATGCTCGATTTTGACCATGTTAGTGAGCATTTAGATCGATGTGTAGTCCAGAAAAAGGCAGAATTTGCCAAAGCACCAAACACCAACTGTATTCCTGTAGCAGCGTTTGTAACTTCATATGCTCGTTTACATCTTTATGAGTATATGAAGAAAGTTCATCAAATTGGCGCCCGTCTCCTGTATTGCGACACCGATTCCTTAATCTATGTTGGGAAGGTTCATGGTCCATGTGTACCCGAAGGCGAATCACTTGGGAAAATGAAACGTGAAATTCCTTCACGTCGAATTCTGGAATTTGTTGCTGGAGGCCCAAAGAACTATGGCTACAGACACGTCGACTCAAATACAGGGATGGATGAGAGAGCAGAGCTAAAGATCCGGTCTTTTCCTCTCTCATATGCTACACATCAACTTTTGAATTTTGACAGCATGAAGAATATTGTGCTTGAACAATTTGATGTTGATGGAATAATGTAAAATTAATCTTTTATTTAAATGTAACAAAATTTTCAATTAGGGATGAAGCGCTTGCTGATGACATCTTCAACAGGACTGGTGGAAATGGCAATTCAATATGTGTGCAATTCCCTCAGATTGGCAGAACCCGACGATCACAGCTTTATACGCACATGACAACAAAACAATATAGACCGTATTATGAAAAGGGAAGAATAATGCCGGGGATGGAGACTCTTCCATTTGGATTCAGAGAAATTCCGGTATTTTTTCTTTAAATATTTTTTAAAAAATTTAAATATCTTTTAAAATTCAGAATGATCTTGGACACCAACGACAAAGACAACCTGAACAACCTTATAATGCTGAACCGCAAACTAGACAGATAGACGATTCTATTCTCAATTTAGAAGAAGTTCCAGGTTCATCAAACTGGACAAATCGAGATTATTTAACTAGATATCATCAATAATTTTGTAAAAATTTTTTGTTTGTTTACCACACCACAAAAATTTATGCTGATATTATTTGTAAATATTTTATTTTTTAATAAATTTTATAATCGTGGAAATTTTTCAAGCAATGGTAGTATATCCTTTTCAAAAATAAATTCCATTTCTTTTTGAGATTTTAATCCTGTCAGTATTACACGTCCTGAGATATAACAAAGGCAGGAGGCTTCTCCATCCCTTCCTTCTATCTTGGTTTTGAAACGAAGTGCTGGGAATATTGTTGGTTCGTAATAACAAGTTATATTTTGTCTTTGCCGAAGATAAGAATATAGTCGTTCAATTGCCAACTTTTTTGGATGTCGATAAGCACCAACAATATTTGTAACGATAAGATTCCTCACACCAATTTTTAAATAGGAATAGTCAGTGCCTGTTGTCTTATATGAGGCTTGAATTCTTTTAGTTACACGCCAAGCCATTCTGTTTGCCAGAGAAGGGCTTGGAACACCAGTGAGAACAACTTTGCCAGATTGAAAAATAAGTGCCGCCGTAGTTTTATATTCTTGATGCCGAACACGCATAATTATTGAATGGAATCGTCGAGGATTATATTCTGTATTTATTCCATGGCGTGCAAGTTGAATAAAATTTTCATAAGAAAATCGTTTATTATAAGGAAGAAGTTTGAAAACAGCAGTACAATTTTCGATTTGCATAATATTTACTTTTCAGAAATAAAAAAATACAATATTTTATGTATACTAAAAATAAAATTATTGAATAATCAAAAATTTTTTAAAGTTTTAAAATTAAATATTTTCTATGAACATCCTCCTTTCATCTTGTTTCGGATAACACTTAGACATTCGAGCGGATAAAATGATCGATGGTGACCTCCTCCAAATTGAATAAGACACGGTAAATATGGGTGGCAGAGTTTGAGTTTGTGCTTGACGTAGTAGTAGCCGCGAACCTAAAGTAAAAACAATCCTATTTAACAGTTAATGTTAATTTACCGTTATTCCAAGATATCCTCCCATAGCCAGAACATTACTTGCAGATTGCGCTGTTAAATCATGGCAATAGACATTGAAATTTTTACAACTCGGCTTTAGATGAGAAGTACGTATTTGAACATCTTGTTGCAAATTTTTAATGATTTCTCGCCGAACATCGAGATTATGAAAAAGCACATGTAGTTCTTTAAGCGAACAGTTTTTCATTTCGCAAAGATAGTCAAGTAAAGGAATAGAGACTTTATTTGTTCGAACATGTTGTTTAGTTATTATTTTGTCAGTAGGGAAAATGGCTGAAGTTTGTGGTTGTGGTGTTGGTTCACGAAATGGATTTTCTGTTTCAGCAGTCCAATCTAATGGTTTATCCTCATTGTCGTCTATAACCATACGAAGTAATTTCTCACTTGCATCTAGATTTTTTTCATCATCAACCTCGTCTTCCTTTTCTTCGGTTAAATCATCTACGATGTTAAGTATTCCAAAAGCAGGTGTGATTACATCTATTTCATTCTAAAAATTTGCTTTTAATTTTTTATAAAAATATTTTTACCTTTTTATCTGTCTCTTTGGCTTCTTGATTAACTTGATTTGTTGTGTGATTTGTATTTGACGGAGGCTCATCGTCTTCAATAACACCCCAAGGCATGATATTATAAAATTCCATAATTTAATAATAAGATAATAAAATTCAACTTTCTATATATAATATTCTGAATTTAATTTGTATATTAGATAAAAATGAATGGATTTGAAAAAGTCAATATTATGCACACTGGTTTTAAACACCCGTTCACTATGATAGTATCCGGAAGCACAGGGTCTGGAAAATCAGAATGGGTTAAAAATTTGTTGGAAAATTTGGAGGAAATGGTTACTTATGAAAATGAAAAACATAATCAAATTGATTTAGTCTTTTATTGTTATGGTGAATTAAATTCTAATATTATAAATATGCAACGTAAAGGTTTTGTAAATAAAGGTAAAACACAAGTTATTGTTCATAATGGGTTGCCTAACGGGGGAAATGAATTTATAAAGCAACAAGCAAGGCATGGAAGAATGTTACTAGTGTTAGATGATTTAATGGTTGGGATGAACCAAATATTTTTAGATACAATATTTACTAAAGGGTCTCATAACTGGCAAATGAGTGTTATATTAATAACACAACATTTATTCAGTAAAGAATTAAAAGTCGCCCGTAATAATTCTCATTATCTTTTATTAATGAGAAATCCGGCAGGAGCTTTGCAAATTAGAACACTTGCAACCCAATTATTCCCTTCAAAATCAAAATACTTTCTGGAATCATATTCTAATGCTACAAAAGAAAACTTTGGATATTTGTTAGTTGATATACATCCTAGTACTCCCGACTTTTTACGACTTCGAACACATATATATTATAATACGGGAGAAAAAACTATAGTTTATATTCCAAAATGAATAAAAAAATTTCTACAAGCAAATTAATTGAGAAAAATGTAAGTTTCTTAAATACAGTTTGCGAATCTAAAAAATCTAGAAAGGTAATAAATGATATATTATTAAACGCATCCGCTGAACAGTTGTTATGCTTCGTTGAAATTTGTTTTAATTTATTAAAGGGGCGTTTACCTTTTCATAGAAATAGAATTATTAATTTGCAAAAACATGCAAATATATTGAGGAAAATCAGTAGATCTAGAAGTGCTTCCTCAACACGTTATTTATTGCAACAAGGAAACGGGATTTATCCTTTAGCGGGTATTCTTGCAAGTCTAGTTTTACCTTTAATTACCGATAAAATTTTTAAATAATATAAATAAAATTTGATAATATGAATTTCAATTAAAAATGAAGCGAATGATATTAATTCCTGAGGATTTTTATGAAAGTTTAGTAAGTAGTGATAAAATTGATGGAAATGGAGACGGGACGGCCTTAGGCTTAATAAAAGAACGTTTACAAAATACTAGTGCAAGCAATAATTCATTAGATCCTACAACAAAAGCAGCTCGTTACGAGCAAGATTTTAAAAGGTATAACAAGCTTATTAAAGAAAAAGAAGAGAAGCCCGTTGATGTGAAACTCAAAAATTTTGAAGAATTTGCCGATGCCGTAACTAAAAATGTCAATTTAAATAAAAGTCCAGTGGAAACAAAAGACGAGATTAATATAAATAAAAAATCTAGAAATATTATAATAAGAAAACACAAAAGAAACTCAATTGGTAAAGTTACATTAAGAAAGAGAGTCAAATTTCCAGCTCCAACAGTAAAGATAGAAAATCCTGATGGAATTGAGAATGAAGAGGGTGAAGAATTCTTTTCAGTAGATAGTGAAACAGATCCTAAAGAAGAAGCTCGTCAATATTTGAGAAAACATGCTAATGAACTTGGCATATTGCCAAGTGGTAAGTTAGCCAAGAGATTAGGCACACAAGAATCCTTTGTCACAAGTAATATTGAAGAGATTTTAAGCTATATAATTAAAAATAAGGGAAAACGCAAAAGGCCAATCCCTACCGGTTATGATGAGTTTATTCGTAGAATAAATAGTCATTCAATTTTACAAAATATACTTTTTCCTTCTACATCTTCAACTAGTAAACAGGAAGGTGGAGGATTTTTTAAACACACATTTTCATATAAACCAACATTATGGCAAAATTAAATAAAAACAAAATTAAAATTCTTGACAAGTTATACAAGAATGTTAATTCGACTTCATGTTTTACATCCGTTGAACCACTTTTAAAGGAAGCAAGGCGATTAGATAAAAGTATTTCTCGAAATATTGTGAGAGATTACCTTGCAAGCCAAAATGTTTATACATTACATAGAAGAGTAGTTAGAAAGTATAAGCGCATGCCAACACTAGCTCCAGGCTTACACACAGAATGGCAGGCCGATCTTAGTGTTTTTGATAAAATTAGTAAACATAATCGTGGATACAAATATTTATTAGTATGTATTGATACACTTAGCCGACAAATATTTGTTGAACCAGTAAAAAGTAAACATAGTACTAATATGATCGACGCTTTTAAAAAAATATTTTCTCGGGTCGGAATAATACCCTGGAAACTTTTAACAGATCAAGGATTAGAATTTACTGCAAAATTTGTACAAAAATATTTTCGCTCAATAGATATGGAACACTTCTCAATGCTCACTTCCCCAGTATGGCATGCAGGAATGGCTGAGAGGGCTAATCGTAGTATCAAAGAGCGACTTTACCGTTATTTTACAGAGAATAAAACTTTAAAATGGTTAGACGTTATCCAGAAAATTGTTTTGTCCATTAATCGTTCTTTTAACTCTAGTATTGGCATGAGACCTATTGATGTGAATTATAAAAATGCAGAACGTTTGCGATTATTATTAAAGCAAAAGGCTGTTGCAAAACACGCGCCATCAAGTTGGAGAAATAAAAAATTTTCTGTTGGGGATAATGTTCGTATAGAAAAATATAAACATATATTCCAAAAAGGATACCTACCAAATTTTACAAATGAAATTTTCATTATTGACCAGGTTCGATTGGTTCCCCATCAACCTCCAACTTATAAAATTCGCGATCGTAAAGGTGAAGAAATTCTTGGGTGGTTTTATGGGAATGATTTAATTCTCGTTAAAGAAGATCTTAAAAAGAATGAAAATATTTATGACATTGAAAAGGTTTTGAGAAAAAGGAAACGAAATGGTGTGGATTATCTTTTCGTAAAATGGAAAGATTATGGGTCTGAACATAACAGTTGGATACCTGCTAACTCTGTTCTTTGGAGATAATATACATAAATGAAATTTTAAATATTTAAAATAAAAATGACTTCCTTTTATATAATTATTCCATCCAATACTAATGTTGAAGGAAATAGAACTAATTCTTTTAGAGTTAGATTACCCCATAAACTAAAATTTAATTCTGAATGGAATGTTGGATTATCTGTCATGGTTTATCCTCATTCCTGGCCTTCACTTGGGACTACAACCGAACAAAATATAACAGTTGTTTGGAAAAGTGGTGAGATTGTTCGTTTAGCAGTACCTTCTAATAGTTTAACCAACCCTCTAAATTTAAAACAAAGCCTTGACAAATCTCTTAATGAAGGAAGTGAGGCACTTTCGGAAAAAATGCGCGGTTGTCAAATTGAGTATACCAATATATTAAAGGAAACACGAAGCAAGGCTAAGGAAGAGTACAAAAAATTAAAAGAACTAGTACAGAGCAGTAAAGAGGTATCTACAAACGTAACAACTGAAAAACATGTGATTATTCCTGAGGGCGAAATTCCTAAACTGAGAAGTGAAACAGAGATTTACAACGATATGGTTAAAGCAGAAATTGACAATTTGCCTATAGAAACTAGGAAAATTATTGAACTAACTCGTGAAAGTGGTTTTGAACCGTGGATTACAGCATATCGTAAACCAAAATTTGCATGTGACTTTGAGTTCCACTCACATAAAAATAGGTTTTCATTATTTATCGACAAGAAGTATATAGAACAAATTGAAATAAGCGAGCAGCTGGCATATATTCTGGGTTTTGATTCACAAGTATTAAAGGAATCTTGTGTTGCCAAATTTATGCCAGATATGAGAGGAGGGGTTTCTTGTTTTCACGTTTATGCACCAGGTCTAATTGAACCAATGATTATTGGGGATATTACCGCTCCAGTTCTCCGTATTGTAACCATTCGGGGAAAACAGGACGAAATAATTGAGGAACAATTTCTTTCTATTCAATATCATAAATTACTTGTTAAAGAAATTTCCGAAATTTTAATTGAAATTCGCACGACTAGCGGGTCCTTGATGCCTTTTCAATATGGAACATGTACATTAACATTACACTTTAAAAAATCTACTTACTTTTAATAATGAATACTATTCAGATTGATAAGATGTTAAACAGAAATTCTGTTACCAAAAAATATTATATCGGTTGTTATGCCTCTAACTGTATCCCTTATAAGTCAACCTATTCCCCTTTTTGTGCAGTAATTAACATAGATCCTAATAATTCACCTGGAACACACTGGGTAGCAATATTTTGTGATTCCATTAAAACTATTGAATACTATGATTCGTTGGGAATATGGCCACCGATGAGCTCCCATATTCGAGATTATTTAGAAAAATTTCAAAGAGTTCGATTTAATTCCATTAAACTTCAGGGTATGTTTACGCGCTCATGTGGCCACCATGCAATATTTTATCTCTATATGCGCTGTTCCGGTTTTCAGATGAATGAAATAATTTCATTTCTTAAAAATATAAATGCCGATAAGTTTGTAAAAGAATTTATTGCATCAAAGATATTTAATATACATAGTTAGATTAAAAATATTTTTTCAACTTAAAATGCATATCGACTTTGATCCCTCACATATTAATTGGTCAGCATTGACCGACGAGCCTAATCAGTGGGGTGGGTATAACGTATTTCGCGGGGTTCCTTACCAAAGAGGAAGTGGATTAGGTTCGGTATTTAGGAGTTTTCTCCGTTATCTCATACCTATTGGCAAAGAAATTGGTAGTGCCATAGGTAAACAAGGACTAGAATCGGGCAATAAAGTTTTAAGTAATGTTCTGGAAGGAAAGAATCTCAAAGAATCTCTAATTAATGAAGGCAAATCAGGGTTAAAAAATTTATTACAGAAAGCAGCAGATAACGTTGATAAACAAACTGGCAAAGGCTTTGATTTTAAACGTTATAAGAGTATTGAAAAGCATCCATCCCTTGGTCAAATGAATGATGAAAAAAATGATATAAAGCTTAAGACTATAAATAAGCGGGCATATTCCAGTATTGGCCCTCCTAATTTTATTCCTAATCTTGCTAGGAAACCTTCGAAAAAATCTCGTAGAAAAATTCCCGCTAACAAACGTTTACGAGTAGATACTTTGGGCACATACTAACATGAGTTGTCCTAAACAAATTAATGAAAATAGTCCTTTGGCCTTAAATAGTGCACTGAATATTTTTTCCGTTCCTCCAACTAATGTTTCTGTTATCCGTTCGTTTTTTCGAGAGATTCTACCCCTTAGCACAATAACGCAAGATTCGCCTTATTTGTTTCGTTTGTTCAGTGATAATCTCTGGACAGATCTTTCCAGAACTTATCTTTATCTTGAACTTTCTATTGAAAAGCTTGGTGACACAGGTAAATGGGAAGATATTGATTCGACTAAAGATACAAATATTGGAACCATTCAAGGTATCGGACAAACATTCGTTCAGCAATTAAAAGTTAATGTTGGTAATACTGAAGTTTACGATAGCGGTACTCTTTATCCATATAAAGCATATATAACCAATGAATTATCATTTCCTGACAATGTCAAGTCTAATTTTCTTGCATCAGTTGGGTACTATAAAAGCGAAAAGCATGATGATGCTTTTGATTCAGGATTTATAAACCGATGTTCACTATTTGCCGGGGGTAAAAGATCTCAGTTTCTTTCAAGGTTAGATTTTGATTTGGGAAACCAGGAATTATTTTTACTCAATAACTTAGATATAAACTTTAGTATCTATAGAAGTAAAAATTCATTTGTTTTGCATAAACTTAAAGCTGATGATAAAAATGAGTATAGACTTTATGTACATGACGTCAAACTTTTTTCTAAAATGATTGAAGTCCAGCCATCCCTTAATATGAACATTTACAAAACGCTTGAATCAAAGCCTGCTACATATGCCCTAAGAAGAACTGAAATGAAATCGACCTTTTTAACCGCGGGCCGCACAGAAATTGAATATAACGCTTTTAGCGCTACAATACCGAGAAGAGTCACAGTTTCTTTGGTATCAAACAAGGCATTTAATGGAGACATGGCACTTTCACCATTTAACTTTAAACCATTTGATTTGAGAGAAATCTCAGTACATACCGGTGGGCATATTTATCCCATGGTTGCTTATAAACTAAAATTTGAAAAAGATCTTTTTGTTCGAGCTTTCGTTGACATGTACGAAGCATTGGGGATGGCTAACTCTGATCGGTCAATCGATATTCCAATGTCCCGATTCAAAAATGGCTGGACATTTTTTGTAATACCTTTGACTTCAACACTTGACGACTCTTGTGGATTTGAGTTACTTAGAAGTGGTACTACAAGTATTCGTTTAGAATTTAACTCTCCCATTCCTTCTGGTGGAGTTGAAATGATTATCTTAGGAGAATTTGATCAAATGTTAATGATAGATTATAATCGTCATATCGTTTCCGATTCCAATCTTGGTTAGATAATTTGTATAAATAATTGGTTATTAAAATCTTTCCGACATTTAATATGCAAAATTACTCTAATATTTCTGATAATTTATCTTTCGCTTTAAATGTTGATGACAATTTTAAGGGGTCTAATAAGTTTATAGCTTATGATATTCTTTTATTTTTATTGATTTATTCATTATTAATACCTCTGATTATTCTATGTTGGGTTCTAATTCTTAGATTTTTGCGCAATAGAGGTTTGATTACTTCAACTCAAGAAAATGCTATTGCTAGCAATATTAAAGATATTCCTCTAGTAGGTCTGCCAAGATCAATTACTCATTATAATTTACCCATTGGATCTGAATGCCCTGTGAATTAATATTTTTAGAAACCCTTGACCATGAAATTTTCAAATTTTTAAATCGATATTTTGAACTTTAACATTTTTAAGTCCGATTGCGACGAAATCCGGCACTGAACCGTGCGCAATGAAACACGCAAGTTGAAGCGTCCCGGTATCAAAAAAAAAAGAATAGGGTTTAAGTTAAAATAATAATTCAATTAAATTAAAGTTCCCCGTGGCGGAGCTGTTAGTGTCTCCGCCTTTAGGCTAGGAGTCACCGGATCGACTCCGCCACTGGGAAATTAATTATTTTTAAAAATGGCTTTTTGACATGTGGTGATTTGTCTTGTACCATTTTGTCGCGTGGTATTTTAGACAGTGACAAAAGGTTTGGGATGAATCATCACACTTCTATTTTCCCCGCACGTTCCTTTAGGGGCGGGGCAAAATCAATCAATAAATTAATAATGATCCTAATGTAGTTCAATAAAATGTTGTAGTGGAGGTTCGAAATTATTGTTAGAAAAGGGGTGTGATCCCCAAGGTTGGCTGTTGTTTGTAGTTGTTGTGGTATTATTAAAATTTGGAATAATTTCTTGGATAATTGATCGAACAATTTGTTCGATAGTAGGCTTCAAAAATTCAACCACACACTTTGAAATACAAATAATTTGTTCTTGTGAAATTTGAGTTGAGTCAATACTAGACGAACTTTCAAACGACTTTGTAATTTTAGGTCGTTTGTTTGGTTTTTTCTTATTTTTTAATGGGAGCATTTTATTTACTTTTTATTGATTGATTTTTTTAGATGAAAAAAGGAGTAGGAATGAAAAAAGGAGTAGCTTGAAAAAAGGAGTAGGATGAGAGCAATGAATATCCAACAAATATTTCTTTAGATTCTGAAATTCAAGTGGAAGAATTTCTTCCTTTACTTTTTAAAAATTATGGTATGTTTTATTGTAGAGTTCTGTAAATCGCAGTCCTATGATCCCGTAGTCAAAATTTAGAAAAATGAAAAATAAACAAAATTAATTGTCAAATAAACACAATTACTCGTATCATATTTTCAAAAATATTTTTAAAGTATCCAATGAAAAACTGGGCAGATATAACTGCAATTTAATTGAAGAAGTATTGAATATTTCTAATGATTTTAATTTGTTCTACTATAATATGGAAGATAGACAGAAGGGGTTGGTGGAAAAAATTAACAGAATTACAATAAAAATTTTGTTGGATGATGAAGGAAAACAAAAATACCTCTTTAATGGTTTTTACAGTAACATACTCAGCCGTAAAAATAAGGAAAGCGTTGATGAAATACATCAAATGATTATCGAAAATGTTTTAAAAAATTATTTTATTTTTTAAATAATAAACTAAAATAATATTTGCTAGCTAATTTTGATAATTTTAAGATTAAAAAAATGTGTGGTGAACACTGGGATACTTCCAATTGGGGATTTGGACATAATTATGGACAAGGAAGTTCTTCAGGACAGGACAGACAAAGTAATCGTGGATACCTGAAACATGGTGAATATAGTGGACATCAGCAGCAAAACTATGGATATCAGACAGGCTATGGAAACCAACATATTTATGGATATCAACAAGGTTTTGGGGATTATACAGGACACCAACAATATATTGGACATGGACACGAACAATACACTGGACATGGAGACTACAACATGGGGCATGCCGAAGGAGATGTGGGAATCCACGGAGGTTCGGGTTATCATGGTGAAGAAGATTTGGATGCAAAGGAAGAAGGGGAATTTAGTGACTGAAACATGGAGGATGGGAAATTCCGGTGAGAACTAATTTGAGTTATGAGTTTGATATTTGATAGAAAAACAGGGTACATATGCGTATATGTCCACAAACTGAATGCCCACAAACAATTGAATTTTATATTCTAAAGCACTCGACAACCTGTATCTTTTTTAAATAAGATAGATCAAGTCTAATCATTAATAAAATATAACCCGACAGATATGTTATTCGGTGTTACTTTTTAATTCTTTTAATTACTTTTTAACGAGTGATTAAACCCATCACTTTGGAAAGTAGGTACCGCTAATCGTGGGCTTCCGAATAATATAATATTCATATTATTGGGTCAGGCTTCGAAAACTTATAACCGATCAAATCGGCTGGCATTAAGTTTGTGGGCGTATAACGGATATGTACCAAAAACAGATAAGAATTTAACAAAAAGTTAAATTAGAGGTTAATCGAGCTTTCTTCATTTTTATTTAATTTTCGGAGTTAAAGCCCTAAGTAATCATTAAGATTTTATCTCTAATTTAACTTTGTTTTTTTTTTAATTTCTTCATTTTTTAGACACTTCACCAACTAGTAAATTGAACTATCCCACCTCTCCATGTATTAAAAACATCCAGTATATTACTGGAATTTAAAGTGTTCAATAAGGCCGATTTAGCGGTCTTGGTAGGAAACACTAATTTATTTTTTATTCCCCATTTTTATTTTATTTTTTTGATAAATTTCTGTCTCTTATTCTAAAAGTAATTTTTTATTCTTACTTTTTGATATTTATCATTAAATTGTTTTATTAAAACTGTCGATAAAATGATGAAAATTGTTTTAAAATGTGCAATTTTTTTATTTCTATTGAGACTTTTTATTTTCATATGATTAGAGCTGTAATTTTTAATCAAATACATATTTTTTGCAAACTTGTCACGACGTATATTGCACAAAAAACACAATTCCCACTTGGTTTGAAAACTTTAGAGAGGAGAACTATTTGCAAATAATGCATATTTTTGCCCATTTTGGATTTTGATGCATGATGCATATTTTGTTGGCTAAGTTTGTCGATGTTTTTGGAAAAAATAACGTTAAATTCACCAAAATTTTTCCAAAATGGTTGTGACTATCTTTCAGTTTCGTCTCTGGAAATTTAAAAATTAGACTTGACTAACTACTATATGTTTTTTATTTGTTGACGCGAAGAATTCAAATTTTATATTTCTCTTATTTTTTATTTTTTTGAATAAAAATTTAGCTCTTGTCCAGTTTTTGCGTCCCATGAAAATTTATGCGTCCCGTGAAATGAATTGAAAAAATATAAGATGTATAATGATGAAAACTAGTGCGTGTAAATTTTCCATTTATAAGCGCATGAAAGATGACCGTCGTTTTTAATCTACCTCAATAATTTTAATAATGAATTCCTTCTCCAAAATGTAGGAGAAATCTGGAACAGACCAGACTTGCAAAACATTTGTTTTGATTGTGAGAACTCATTAAATTAACAAAATACTTTTAATTTTTAAATACTCACGGCACAAAGATCAAACAGTCTCGTAAGGGCAAATATAAATTCTTTATTTTTATTTGACTCAAATGTGAAAACAAATGAACTTACCCTTGTCGATTACTTTTTTGTTAATCAAATATAGTATAAATGTTAAATGCTATTTTTTAATTTTTGAATATTTTCCCAATTCATTTTATGGGACGCATAAATTATTTTTGGACTCATAAATTTTTATGGGATGCATAAATTAAATCTAAAAAGAAATTGTTTATACGTGGGGATCCTAGAACTTTGACTTTCATATTAGCTATCGACATCCCCTCTCATTATTTTATAAGAGCCCTGACGATGCCCTCTAATACCCCAATCGTTGAGTGAATTGTCGGCAATCTATCCTTTTAGGATGCTATGTTGTCACCAAATGTTGTCCGAGGTTAGCCAAAGCCAACGAAAACTAAAGTAACAATTTATCACTTACAGGAATACAAATGAAATTAAGTTGTCCTAACAGTAAGTCAACTTTTAATTTTTGAAATATGTTATTGGTTTATTTATGTATTGTTTGAAGGACAAAATTCGTAATTATACTCTTACCCAAGTATTATAAAAAACTTAAACCAATAATAAAAATTAAAACAATTTTCTTCAATTTATCGAAATTTGTTTGAAAAATAATTTAATAATAAATATAAAAAATAAAAATAAATTAGTGTTTCCTACCAAGACCGCTAAATCGGCCTCATTGAACACTTTAAATTCCAGTAATATACTGGAAGTTTTTATGAAGGTTTTACTTTTACTATAAAAAGGGGAATTGTTTAATTTTGTTAAAGAAATTTTACAGGATTTTCTATCAAAAGGAAAAATTAATTTAAATTTGAGTTAAAACGTAATTAATGTTCAGAGCTTTAACTCATTGTTAAAATAGGCCCAGATATACCTCTATTATATTTATTAGTTGTAAAATTTTTCCTTTTTTGATAAAAAAGTTATCAGAGATGAATAAAATGGGAATATATTTTTAAACGTAAAAACCAAAAAATCTCCCAAAAATACTAATAAGAAGGATGCCTCCCAATAAGAAGGCTCCCATACAAAAAAAAATTTTAAATAAAACAGAAATTAACCTAAAAGATAAAAAACCAATAAAAAATAAATAAAGGAAAATTGTTTAAAAAATAATTAGTGTTTCCTACCAAGACCGCTAAATCCGACTTATTGAACACTTTAAATGCCAGTAACATACTGGATGTTTTTAATATAAAGAGGGTAATTGTTTAATTTAGATAATGAAATGTATACCCTGTCAAAAAATAATAATCACTCCTTAGTTTTAGCTAAGAGCTTTTCACTACCCATAAATATTTTATGTCTGATTGTTTTTTTCTTTCGAAAATGAATTGAAATTCATAAAAAATTTTAAAATCATGATACTTTAAAATTAAATATGTTTTTTACGTAATCACTAAGGGGTGCTTATCATTTTCTGACAGAGCGTAGGAGTTTTGACAAAAAAATTTTTAGTTTTCCTTTAAAGTATGAAGATAAATATGTATGCTGTTGCATATGTATCCCATCCCAGGCAAAAAAAATAAAATTGTTATCTTCTAAATTTTCTGAATTTGAATTTTTCCTCAATAATTCCCTTGATTCACTATAGAATTGCAACAGTCTAGAATCTAAAAATATTTCTTTTAATTTTTTAATTAAATTTAGACAAAATCCATACAAAATGAACAAGCCCATGACGTTTCTGAATCGGCATTACTCGGTCATACACAATATATTGAGTATTTTCTTGTAAATAATCCTCTTGATTTAAACTCATTTCATTAACCAAAAAAGGGTTAATAATTATTTGTTCAAGTTTTTTCTGAATTTCGTTGTCCAAACCTTCAAATAATTGATAAAATGTTTGTTGAGTATTTGAATTATATTTTCCGAAAATTGTGTAGCATTCATTGGTTGTTAATATGCCATCAGTTGCTAAAATTTTACAGATTTTTTTTTGATTATTTATGAGAGGTCAGTAAAATTTTTTATATCAGACTATAAACGTTGTTTTAAAATAATTACCAAAATGAAGATATAATAAACGGAAATGTGTTTGCACAATCATAGTGTCAGGCATAAAAGTGGCTGGAAATATTATGTTTTCTTGACTCTTTTCCGCTTCTTGAAGAGACAATAACATTCTTTCCCTTGCTAAAAATTAAAAAAAATTTGTTTTACTTTTACTTATTTCTTACTGTTATGTACGTGACATCTATGTCTACGTATCAACAAGAATAACAGATAAGACAGTAACTAACGACTGTGTTTTATCTACAAGACTAAATACAATCGTAGCAAACAATAGGAATATGGCCGACGCCGAATATGTGAGTAGTATCTTACCGGGTTTTACTACAAAAATAACGTTTTAAAATCCGGTTTTACTACAAAAAAAGAAAATGATATCTTTTGTGTAGTTACCACCTTTAATCAATTGGTAAGGGATTAGTACTATTGTAATCAGTTGTTACTCAATTAACACACAATACACTTAAAAATTTTAAAAAATTTTATAATTAAAAAAATTTTAAAATTTTACTTAAATACCCCACTTAAAAAACAATTAAAAACCCACGTATAAACCACTTAAAAATTTTAAAAAATTTTATAATTAAAAAAATTTTAAAAATTTTACTTAAAAAAACCACTTAAAAACCACTCCCACTTAAAAAACCACTTAAAAACCACTTAAATAACCACTTAAAAATTTTTTAAAAATTTTTAAAAAATTCTATAAAAAACAACCACTTAAAAACCACGTAATCAAAACATTCGATTAAAGACTGGGGAGTTCCCATTAATGGAATGCATGCGCATGGGGGATTTTAGAGTATGTATTAAAAAAATAATTTTTATAAAAAAATTATTAATTTATTAATTAAAATAATTTATAAAAAATATTAAAATTTCATAAAAAATATTAATTTAATATTAATTGAATAATAATATTATTAATTTAGTAATGAAAAAATTTATTAAAAAATAGTAAGAATTTATAAAAATATAAATGTAATATTAATTTATTAATAAAAATAAATTGAATAAAAAATAATATAAAAAGTTTAAAAAATATTAAAAAATAATTTATTAAATAAAAATAAAAAAATAAAAATAAAATAAAAAATAAAATATAAAAATTTATTAAAACAAAAAATTTGTATTTAATAAAAAATAATATTTAAAAAATGTAAAATTAAAAAATATATAAATAAATAAAATAAATTATAGTAAAATAAGTTCGAAAAAAATAAATGAAAAAAAGAACAGAAAAATATCTGCTTAAATACCCCCAGGGCATTCGAAAAACCAGCTATTAAGGATAAAAATGGGGGGGGGGGGGGCACTAATGGATGTATGCGCATGATTTAATGGAGAAAAATTAATTAAAAGCCTTAAGTGGATCGAAAGAATGTGACTAATGGATTTTAAAATCAATTAAGTGGTTTGGCTTAAAGTTAATGGAAGGGAGGGAGGGTTAATGGGCGATCAAAGTACATTGAGTTCTCCAGTATAAAAACCGATCAGTTTTCAGTAGTCAGCATCAGTTTTAAAACATCGTCTCTTCGGACCAAATCTCCAAACTTCCTAAATATTTTGTCCTTAATAAATATTTATATTAAATACCAATAAACATTTTAAATCTAAATAAATTTTATAATAATTTAAATAATTTTAAGCGTTTTAAATCTATTTTTTCCATTTATTTATTTCAAAAGAAATATAAATAATTTTAAATTTAAATAATTTTATTCGTTTTAAATCTATTTTTCTATTTCTTTACTGCAAAAGAAGTGGATGAAAATGGCAGAAAAAATGACAGCCAAAATGCAAGGCAGGGAATAAAACATTTTATGATAATAACTCATAAATGCATTTATTTTCTGAAGGTGGTGATGAACACGAGGAAACCCGTCTCTACAGCGGAAACTGCTGTGACAAAGGTAAGTAAAGGCTCAATTATTTGAAGAAAAACAAGCCAGAAATTGATCTTTACTTAAGGTGATGAAATTGAAGAACTTAGTGCAATTGAGCTTGAAGAAATCCGTGGCTTCATACGAGAGCAAAAAAGGAAGAAGAACGCTGTAGAAGCACGCCGCAAACGTTCGTTAACTACGACGTCAAGCTCTGGGAAATCAGGAGTGTGTCATCCGCCTGTCCCAAAGAAAACAAAAGCACCTACTAAAAAGGTAAGATTATAAAAAAAGTTTATTAAAGATTTGCATTAGCAGGTTGGTGAAAAATGGACAAATCCCATATACAATGATGAAGAAGAAAAATCAGATGAACCCGATAAAGACGAAATAATTGAACTAGGAAAGGATGAGGAAGAGTATAAACTACTTCGACATGAGCAAGAAGATAAAAAACGTAAGATTTTAAACTCGAATTAATTGAATGTTCCAGGCTTTTACAAAACTTTGCCGCAGCAGTTGTTAGTTCAATCGGATATGCTTAGAAATCCCAGAAAAGGGATTTTCGTCCACCAATGTAATAATTGTAAAGAACAACAGATGCGTAGAGAAGAATATCTTTTCAAAGGAGGAGCAAGTGGAATATTTGTACTAACAATTGAGATGTGCGGTGATGATTTGGACAAAAATATAGCTCTTGCGGACTTCTATGGGCAAAACTGGGGTAAGCAAAGAAAATAAACTTTATTATTTCAATTTAAGGAGAGAGGGCGATCGAAAAAACAGAAGAATACTTGGAAGGCGACTCGCAAACAAAAAATTCTTTTGAAAAAGGTAATTAAAAATGATTACTAAAAAGAGTTCTTTAGTAGCAGGCGTTTTGTACTACACACTTGGGGAAAGCTGTCAAACCGATGGAGACAGAAAACTATTACGATACAAATATGCGTGGATAATACATCAGGTAAAATTACTAAAAGATTTTAACAATAAATACTTTTAGTGCAATAAATGCGAATCACTTCAGAAAAGTCAAGCGCGGGACTTGTTTCTTCAAAAGCTTGGCCTTGCGTTCGATAGAGGTGTTATGTATGCACTCAATTTCATAGTAAATAATATATCTTTTATTTAAATTATAATTTTAGTGTTGTTCTGCATGCCGTGTTATGAACCGAGATTTCCATGGAATGATAAATAAGAAGTTTAACAATTTTTCGAAATGATTCATTTCTGTGTTGATAAAACGTAAAAAATAATTAAGCTATAACTATTCTGTTTTATTCAAGTCATTATCTCTGAGATTTTGTGTTTAGTTTTTATAATCTTTTTTAGCAATTTTTTAAGAAATAATCAATACAGATGGCCCATAACATCAATAAATATTTTAGAGAGGATTCAATTGAACATATTCGAAGTAATCGCTTCAAGATTGGAGTATTCAGGTATTTTTGAAAAAGAAATTAAAAAAATTTATTTTTAGGGCATCTTTTACAGTAATCAATGCTGACGACGCGCCACAAGGGAGGGAAATGCTGCTAGAACAATTAATTGACCACTTTTACGTTCGTGCATATCGTGCTGCAGGAGCAAGATCTCAAAAGTGTTCAATTATTATTCGAAGCGCTGTGTTGGAGAGACCTATTCAAGTTCCGTATCGTGGACTTGCACAGAACACACCTCAGGTAGTTATGGAACAGTTCGACACCGTTGATCAAAGCGGCCAGCGTATGGGGAGACCTTCTATTTACAGCCAGCCGATTAACATCGAGGTACATTTTTGTAACATTTTTAAATTCAAATCTTAAAGATTGTTATGGGGCCATCGCATGAAGAGGCTCTCAAATTGTCGCGTATTGACCGAGAAGGAAGTGGAAGAAAAAGAAGAGAAATGGACCATGGAATCGATATCAACAATCTTATACCAGTAAGAAAAAATTTTAAAATAACAAAATTATTTTAGGTAAAAAATGAGGATTTACCACCTCCTTTTAATCGACATTGCTTGCTTCTAGCGGTTCAACTCACAATATTATATATTTCCAAACCAAACTCAAAAACAGGCAATGTTCAATTTATACGATTGACACAAGGGAGTGGTGAAAAGTCAAAACAAAAGCGAATATCATTGATAAAAGAAATGCTCTCTCAAATGAAACAACACAAAGTGCCATATCCAATGAATGAGAAAATATACAACGTCGACGAACATGTTCCTCTTGTACAGAAACTTTTGGATATTCTATACCCTGGACAATATAGAATAGCTATTTTTGGAGATAGAGGCAATGCAAAACCAATCTGGAAAGGAAAAAAACGTGCGCACAACGAGCTATGCCTCTTCTTGAAAGATGAGCATTTCAGTGGAATAAGAAAATTAAATACCTTATTCGGAACTGATTATTACTGTCTTGATTGCGAGACTACTTATGACAAGAAGAAAAACCACCGTGCAACATGCCTAGCAAAATGTCCCCGATGCTGCGGTATGGGTATTGATTATCCGTGTGAAGAAATCGAAGGATATATGAAACAGTGCCAAAAATGTAGCAACATTTTCAGAAACCCAAAATGTTTTCATGAACATATTATGAAGAACATTTGCAGACTTTATAAGAGGTAAATTTAAGCAAATAATATATATTAAAGTTATAGGTGTTTGGATTGCGGCCAAATATATCGATCAAACAAAAAGCAAGAATCAGATGATGAATCAGATGGGAACGAACATGTTTGCTATTCTCGTTTCTGTTCACATTGTCATTCGATTCATCGGACAGAGGAGCCGTGTTATGTCCAGCCAATCGTTCCCAAAAGACACAGGGATTATATACTGGTTACTTTTATTATTGTAGAAAAAGAAATAATTTATTAAGGTTATTTTTGACTTTGAATGTTCTCTAATTTCTCCTACTCGAAATGAAGATGAATGGCAACGACTTGGAGTTATTGCGAAAGGTGGCATACCTTCAAACGACGAAAATTATCAATTGCATCACGTTAATTGTGTATCGGTAAGGAAGAAGAATTATTTAAGTATTATTTTTAGGCTATGCTTTTATGCTCGCGCTGTATCAGTGAAGAGAAAAAATGGAAAGACGAATATTCAATGGATTGTAGTATTTGTGGAATAAAGCGAAAACGAATAATTACATGGACATCAGCAAACTACGTCAACCCATTAGAGGAGTTTATTGAATGGTTAATTGATGGTCTTGGAAAGGAAAGAAGAATTGCGACATATGCAATTTCACATTACGGAGGGTATGTTTTATTTTGAATTAAAATATATTGATAATTTAGGCGCTATGATATGCATTTGTTATTGGGAGAATTGATGAAAATAACAGGAATAGAGCCTAATATCACAAGATCAGGTGATTATAAGTTCTATAAAAATTTAATTGATTTTCTAGGCAATAAACTTTATGAAGTTCTCTTAAAAAGAACAAGAGCAGTTTGTCCGAGAATCTCTTTTCGTGACTCATTCAACTGGATGGCTCTAAAATTGGAACAATTGCCAAAAGCACTTGGATTGGAGATTGACGAGGGAGGAAAGGCTTTCTTCCCCCATGGATGGAACTTCAACAAAAACATGAATATAAAACTACCTGGGCTTCCTGAGAAGGAATATTATTATCCTGAATCAATGATGAAAGATAGAAGGAAGAAATTTGAAGTATGGTATCAAGAGAATAGTCATTTTCCTTTCTGCCTGGCGGAACAAATTGGGCTTTATTGCGAGCAAGATGTCCGTGTTCTAGCTCATGCCGTTATAAAATTTCAACGACTATTTTTTGATATCGCCCCTGAACCGTCAAAACGAGATGATGTTTTATCATCCTCACTCACCTTAGCTAGTGCTTGTCTTCGTCATTTCTGTAAGCTAAAAATTATTACATTTTACATTTTATTTAAGGCATAAACTACTTGAAGCCTCTGGAAGTAGGGATAATTCCAGATAACGGTTTGTACTTTAAAAATAATTATATAAGAAAAATTAGGTTATCACCGGGATAGCAACCAATCGGCAATTGCTCTCAAGTATATGCAATGGCTGGAACATGAGACAGGATCTCAAGTACAACATCAAAATAGTGCTATGGGAGAATTTAGGCTACGTCTTTCAAATGGGGAACTTCTAAGGTTAGATGGATATGTACGCCGCTCACCCGACGACGAGGATATTGCTATAGAATTTTTAGGATGTGCATGGCATGGACATAAATGGTTTGTATTTCTTTTAAATAAATTTGGCAAAATAGTTTAAGCCTTTATAAACCCAATGATATTTGTTTAAATGGAAAAACGGCTCTTTATAATCGTGATAAAATGAAAGAAAGAAGAAGACTTATTCAAGAAGCAGGAATGCGCCCGCTTATGGTTTGGGAATGTACTATTAGGAAACAGCTGGAAGAAAAGGAAGATATGGCCTTTTTCTTCAATGAATTGCCTGATATTGGTCCACTTTTTCCAAGAGACGCATTTCATGTAAATATTAATTTAAGACTATTAATTCAATTATATAGGGCGGAAGAACGGGTCCCCAGAGTTTAAAATGTGATCTGGAAGAATCTGGACAAGCGAATGAATATGAAATTACCTGTTACGATGTTGTTAGCCTATATCCAGCAGTGAATTTTTATGGATATTATCCAATCGGTAAATAATTTTTATTAACAAAAAATAAGTAATTAGGCCACCCTGAGGTGATTCAACTCAATAAGGTTGTTGACTGGAGACGTCCTGATCAATTGTTTCCGTATCGAAGAATTTTTAAATTATTTATTATTCCTCCTGATGATCTTTACCTTCCAGTTATTCCAGAAAGAATTAACGGCAAATTGGTTAGTTTTAAAATCCTTTTTTAATATAAAAATTAGGTTTTCCATCTATGCCATCAATGTGCCATTGAAGCTCCAACTGGTTTTTCTTGGAGAATGAAGTATGAATATACGCAAAAATTGGGACGCAATCTTTGTACACACGATGAAAAGAAGAGAGGTTATGTTGCAACAGTCTGTACTGTAGAATTAGAACTTGCACTGAAGAAGGGATATCGAGCAACATGGATCTACAGTGTATATCATTGGGAACAGTGGACAGACAAACTTCTGCGTCCTTATGTTCAAGATATGATGAAACTGAAGATTGAAGCAAGCGGCTGGCCAAGCGCCGTTCTTGACCCGACAAATATTAGCAACGAGGAAAAGCTTAAACAGGAATTCTTAATGAGAAATCAGCAAAAATATGGGATAAAATTGGACAAAGAGAAAATTGCCCGAAATGAAGGAATGCGTTACATGGCTAAAAGCTGCAACAATTCCTTGTTTGTTTTTACTCAATTCATAAATAACAAAAATTTTAGGTGGGGAAGATGGGCTCTCAGATGCAATCTATCGAAGGTAGAAAAATTAAAAAAATAATTTATAAAGTAATTTAAAGGATCTCATCACTCGTTCACCCGTCGAATTACATGAAGTACTTAATGATCCTAAGCTAGAAGTCGGGGCTGTGGAGATGCTTGCTACCGATCTATTCTCCGTCCCTTATCAATCAAAAAGGGAATTTGTTCGGCCGCACGACAAGTATAACATTGTGATTGCTCTTATAACGACAGCAACAGCTCGAGTTTTCCTATACGACTATATGGACCAAATATTCAACGACCCAGACTGTAAACTACTTTATACTGATACGGACAGCTGCTACATTGTTCATCCAAAGGGAAAGTCTCCTCCGTTCCAAGTAGGTGACATGCTTGGAATGATGAGTCGAGAGTATGAGGATAATCACATTGTATCAATTTACATTGGAGGATGTAAACAGGTCAGTGTTAATTTTTAATGCCTTAATATTTTTATTATAGTACGCGATGAAGATGCGCACAAAGAGCGGGGAGATAAAATATGTTGTTAAATGTCGCGGATGTTGGGATAGCGCGGATTCTCCTCTTGACTATGATCAATTAAAGGTAAAATATAAATATGACACTAACAAATATTTTTTCAAGAAAATGGTCAACGCCTATGGGAAGGATCAGGATCCAATTGTACTTGAAAGAACACATTTCCGTCCCAACTGGCGCAAAGGGGAAGTCTCAACACGCTCGCAGAAACGGTATAATTAAAATTTCTGCTCTGAAATAAATATATATTTAGTCGCTACGCACCTATTTACGACAAAGGAATTATTGATGATAAGCTTGATTGTTACCCTTATGGATATAGAGGAACACCCATTTCTAATCCTATTGAATAAATTTTTAATTTTTAATTTTTATTAATTTAACGTTTGATATCGTCTATATTTTTACGCTCTATTAATATTTTTAACAAATTTTAGAACTTAAAGCAATGATCAGTGATCCGGATATGGGTATACTTATTTTTTCTATTTAGCTTAATTTTCAATTTTAGTAAATCTTTCTGGACAGTTTACAAAATTGAATGTAAATCAAGAACCACTGTGTTATAATTCACATCCTCCAACAGAGATAATTGGAAAAGAAGGACAAAAAATATTTATTTTTCAGTCGTCCCGTACATGTGGCTTCAGTAACAGATTCCCATCACGATTCTCGGTGCTTGGAATAAATTTTACAACAATGGAGAAATACTTCACATGGCAAAAAGCTCGTTATTTCGCAGATTTTGAAATTGCGGAACATATTCTTCAACTACAAAATCCTGATCAAATAACCCGCATTGGTCATCGTATTAGAGGATTTAAAAGTGATGAATGGAATAAAGTGCGGGATAAGGTATTTTGAATAAAAATGCCAAAATAATAGAATTCCTAGATCATGTACATGGGTCTTTGGGCAAAATTCACTCAAAATGTGCAACTCTTTAAGCAACTTCGTGAAACTGGCAATGCCTTAATAGCTGAAGCGACTGAAGTTAATAAATATTGGACATGTGGTATTTGGTCTTCGGATCTTCATCGCTTAAGTGATCCAAGTTCATGGGATGGCGAAAACAAATTAGGAGATTTGTTGATGGAACTTCGAAAAGAAATAAACGAATGTATATTTTAATTTTTCATAAAAATTGAAATTGTATTGCTAATTTTCGGATAAACTTTTAAAATACATTCTTCGTTTCTTGCTCCTGTTATTATACATTTTCCCGAATTGAAGAGCAAAACAACAATTCTAGAATCTCTTATCCTTAGGCACATTCCAGGAAATATTTCTTGATTAAATGAAATGTGTTTTTCAAACAAGTCAGAAGGCACAATCCTCATAGTGTCATAGAGTGCTTAAGATAGTTTTAATTGAAAAATTTTAAGTATTACCTGGGAGGTTCAGTGTTTTTGGAAACTTAAATGAAGCAACAACGTTTTGGATTTTAAATTTATCCATTGCGATTGTTGTCTCATTTAGCGCACTAGCTATTTGTTGAACAAATATTATTGTAGCCTCTTTAGCCAGGGAAGAGGATTTCGTTCCGACGCAAACAAGTCTTCCATTTGAAAATAATAAAGCTGTAGCACGAATAGGCTCAAAATTTTTAATAATGAGAGCTGAAAACTTCTTTGGGTTGTAATTGGAGTTTTTAATGTTTTTAGAAATAACTTCAAGATCTAGAATCTCTTTTAGTAGCGTAACTGTTGAAACTACGTTCTGAATTTGTGGTTTATCCATAGCAAAAAGTCCTTAATAAGTGTCTTAGTAGTACAGTCTAAGCAGAACCCACTAAACCACGTTTTAAAGACATAAAAAGTTCTTAATATATGACTAAATGGTATTATCCTATATTTTCCAAAGCTAATTCCGTCACATCCATAACTAGCTACCATTACATGTATTTTAGTTTTGGAGGTAACGAGATTAGCATTAGAGAACATAGCATAATACCACTTAACCATACATCAAGAACTGTTGTATTAATATAAATAGACTTTACAAAAATATTAAAAGTATATAACAATGTTTCAATCGCCTTTTACAATGATTATTTCAGGAGCTACGGGTAGTGGGAAAACTCAATGGCTTCTTAAATTTCTTAAAAACTGCCAAGTGCTTGTTGATCCTCCACCAAAACAAATATTATACTGCTTTGGAGAAATTAATGAGACCATCTTTAAACTTAAGCAAATGGGAATTACAACTTATAATGGAGTGCCAGACCCTGAACTAATTAAAAAACATCAACTTCTTGTACTCGACGACCTTATGTTAAATATTGGAAATGATTTTCTTGATCTCCTTTTTACAAAGGGCTCTCATAATTGGAATGTGAGTATTATCTTTGTTACCCAGTCTCTCTATGGCCGTAATATTAAGACTGCAAGAGCCAATGCGCATTATATACTCTTGACAAAAAATCCACAGGGATTGTTGCAAGTAAGGACAATGGGGTCGCAACTATTTCCAAAAAAGTTAGATTATTTCCTAGAGGCTTATCGTGATGCAACTTCGGAAAGATTCTCGTACCTTTTGATAAATATGCATCCAAATGCTGAAGAGCACCTCCGGCTTTCTACGAATATATTCCCAGGTGAAAAACAGTGTATATATTTACCCTTATAATATATTATAATAACAATGACGCTCAATTATAGCCCATATATTCGCGAAAATTATCAATTTCTTCAACAATTAGCTAAGACTAGTTCGGATAAAAAGAAAAATTCGATAATCCTAAAAGCTAGTGCTGATCAAATTTTAGCCATCGTTGAAATTTGTGCCAACGTACTAAAACATAATTTTATACTAAATAGGAGGCAAAGGCAGAAGCTAGCTAAGTTTGCAGATTTTTATCGCAAAATAGCTAGAACAAGAACCGAAAAAAGTGCTCGCAAACGTTTACAAGAGGGAGGCAGCCCAGCACTCGCAGCAATACTCGTACCTATACTAGGTGCCCTAGCAGAACATATCATCCATAAAATCACGGAATGAAGCACACAAAGAAAATGATAATGATACCTGAGATTGAATATCTTACACTACTTAAGATGATAAAAGGTAAATCTGATTTTATGCACACCGAGAAGGCACAAACTGACGCTATGATAAAGGATACTCTTGAAGATCCAAAAATAAATGAAGAAACGCGTGCTAAAAAATATAATTTGTTGTATAATCAAAGACGACAATTAAAACAAAAAATAGAAAATCGTCCTCACAAAGTAATAATTCAAGATAATACTGTACCTGATATAGTTCCATACCTTGAGAGTAGTAAACCAAAAAGACCATTCGATGATTTTAAGAAGGAAGAATTAAATACGCCTGTGAATAAAAGAACATATTCAAGAAGAGTATCACCTTTCAAAGGAATTATTTCAAAAAGGTTCGCTGACGATCTGGAGGAATACATAGGCCAAAACAGAGAAAAATTTTTAATTCACGATGATGGGACTTTTGACACAAATGTTCGCGGTAGAAGTATTAAGGAAAGTAACTTTAGTCATGTAATTGAATATATTACTGGTGAAAGACCGACTATATCTAAAGGATTCAGTTTCCTTTTTGGAAGAATTGCTAAAGATCCGCTAGTTAAGGAAATGATTCGTGCATCACGGGGGGAAGAAACCACATCCGATGAGAGTAGCAGTAGCCAATCTGGAAGAGGAAAAAAGAGGAAACGTGTGTTGGTAAGTATAAATTCTCAAAACAAGAAATTTGTACCAAAAATATGGGAAAAACTCTAGAAAAACATTTGGAACAAGTTTATTATTCGCTTAACTCGCCAGCCTCTTATGCGGGAATTCGTCGTGTTTATGAAGAAGCGCGTCTTAAGTATCCCAAGCTAAAAATGAAGGATGTGCATGATTTCATGCATAAACAACGTGTATATACTATGCACTACCCTGCAAGAAGACGTTTCTCACGACTCACTACAAGACCTAGCGGTCTTCATACAGATTGGCAGGGTGACTTAGCAATATTTGATAAACTTGCTGCACAAAATGAAGGATATAAATATTTACTAGTTTGCATTGATGTATTAAGCAGAAAAATTTTAGTTGCTCCTGTTAAATCTAAACATTCTGAGAATATGATAGAGGCATTCGAAAAAATATTTTCTGCGAATAAAGGCATTCTTCCACATAGACTTTATACAGATCGAGGCTTAGAGTTTCAAGCCAAGAAAATGCGAGATTATTTCGCCTCTAAAGACATAGATAAGCGTGTTGTTTTTAGTCCTGATGTTCATGCTTCAATGGCCGAGCGTGCTAATCGTACAATAAAAGAAAGACTTTATCGTTATTTTAGCCAGAAAAATACACTTCGTTGGGTAGACGCTGTTCAAAATATAGTAGATGGAATCAATGCAAGTGTAAATCGTGTAACAGGGGTAACTCCGAATTCTGTAAACTTTAAAAACGCTAGAAAACTTTTCGAGAGGCTATATAAGGAAAATTATAATCATACAGGATCAAAACAAAAACTTAACGCTGGACAAATTGTTAGAATCGCTAAAGAAAAAGGAAAATTTGAAAAAGGATATTTTGCCAATTACACTGACGAGCTTTTCCGTATTGTTACTGTTAACGATAATCGCGTCCCTACTATATATCGCCTCGAAGATTTAAACGGAGAAGAAATTGAAGGAATATTCTATCTTGAGGAATTGGTTCCCACATCTCTAGATACCACGCACAGAATAGCTGACATATTGAAAACACGTAGAACTCGCGAAGGATTAAAACATTTTGTTCGTTGGATAGGATATAAGGATACACATAACAGTTGGATTAAAGATACCGATATTGTACGATAATGGATTCTTTTTATGTAATTTTGCCATCAAACACTGAAGACTTGATGACTCAGAAACTAATGAAACCGAATCAATAACCGTATTTAGAACATATAAGGATGAGGTTCGCTCAACTCGCATAGAGATACCAGATTTATTCTTTTCTTCGGAAGCTGCATTGGAATCAGCATTAAATTCATTTTTATTAGACGTTTGGGAAAAAGAACTTGAAAAAATACGATTAGAAGAGGAAAATGAAGAAGCAAAGAAAAGAATTTATGGAGGGTTTTTTCGACGGAGAAGAGATGCCGATAATACGGAAGTTACAGAATATGGCTATCCCCCAGAATACCAAAAGAAACTTCTTGATTTAAACAAAATTCAATTATCTGATCCTCGATATCAATGGGTCTCCGTACATCACGACCTAACTCACAATCGTTTTTGGTTTTGGTTTCAGGGTAATGTAAAATATATTCAATTAAGTAAACAACTGGCATATACTCTTGGTTTTGAATCTCAAACAATTTACTCTGGCCATGTTGCTAAGTATATGCCCGACATTTCTGGAGGAGTTCGCCAACTATTAGTATATGCACCAAAATTAGTTGAGAATAGTATTATCGGAAACGTAACAGCTCCTCTTCTAAGAGTCGTAAACGTCAGTGGTAAACCAGGAGATAGCGTTTCGGAAGTATATATGACTGAACATCATCATCGTTTACAAGGTAAAAGACATCCTGATATAACTATAGAAATTAGAACTTTGACTGGAAAACTCGTGAAATTCCATTGGGGTAATTGTATTATAACCTTACATTTTCAACGGTCGCTATTTTAAATGACCCACGTAGCTATTGATTTGGATAGCATTGATTGGGATCCTTTTTTGAATGCCCAAGAGGGAGGAGGGCTGGCAATCAAGGACAGTAGTCCTTACTTTCAAGGGACACGATACCAGCGAGGCTTTGGCTTGTTTGGTTCTGTTGGACGTTTACTATTGCCGATTGTCAAAAATCTAGCAACTACTGCTGGACAAGAAGCTGTAGCTGCGGGAAGAAACGTACTCGAAGATGTTGCACAAGGTAGATCAATTAAGGAAGCACTACAACAACACGGTAGTGAGGGTTTACAAAAGGTAGGTAAAAAGCTGCAGCAATGCGGGAAAGGCAAGCAAACAACCAATAAACGCCGTTATAAAGACCAATTAAGTAGTAGTATATAAGTGTATTAACTAGAATTTTATCGCAACAATGACTACAATAAAGAAAATCGATAAGGATAGTGCAGAAGGAGTTGATAATAGAATTACATTCTTTTCTGTTCCTGCTACAAATGTAGGAATTCAGCGTTCATCATACAAGGAATTACTTCCACTTAATGCTCTCAATCAGTCTGCAGGACCTTTTATTTTTCGTTACTTTGGGGACTCTCTCTATCTTGATCTAAGCAAGACTTATTTCCACTTAAATTTATCACTTGAAAGAAAAATCGACGAAACTGGTGAGTGGGTTCCAATTACCGACGGTTACGGTGATTTCAAAGGGGATCGGTTCATTAGTGTTGCTCAATACCTAGGACTTACATGGATTCGTCGTCTGACTCTTTCTATTAACGGTACTCAATGTTTTGACTCAGGCATCCACTATGCCTATAGATGTATAATTCTTCATGAACTTGGTGCGGATCGTGAAGTAAGTAGAGGTCTGTATGAGGCTTCACTTTATTACAAAGATGTGTTAGATAAAGATGATTTTGAAGGCGCAGGATTTAAATCTCGTCTTTCACGTTTTTCTAAAGGTAAGGTCTGTAGAATGATTTCTCATTTAGATTATGATTTCGCCCGGCAGAATCAGCTCTTAGTTCCACATAGCGACGTTATATGGACCATCTATAGAAATTCTGACGAGTTTCTTATTCACGCGCCCAAGTATAGAATAATACCTCCGAATGCGGCGGGTGCAGAATTTGTAAATAACCCTCATACTTACCGTCTACGACTTCATGATATGAGAATTTATGTGAAGCAGGTTGACTTAAGTATGTCACTAAATAATGCAATTGCTAGACATTTAGAGCAAACTCCCGCAAAATATGCTTATAAAAAGAATGAAATTCGCAGTGTTTTTCTTGGAAAAGGACGCCAGGAAATTACACACGCTGCATTTACCAGTACATGCCCAAGACGCTTGATAATTTGTTTCGTAAATTCTTCTGCATTTACTGGTGTCCCTACTCTTTCTCCATTTACTTTTGAAAATGCTAATGTTCGTTCAGTTTCAGCAGAATTTGGAGGCTTCCAGTTCCCTTCTATTCCTTATGATCTAGACTTTGCAAATAATAATTTTGTGCGCGCCTATGTTGATATGTATTCAGGTATGGATCTCGATGCATGGCCAAACTCTGAGCAAAGAACTCTTAGTATCGGTATGAAAGAATTTTCAAAATCTTCATGCTTCTTTGTTATACCTATGACTTCAACTCTTGAGGATACAAATGGTCTAGAACTCATAAGACAGGGCACAACAACTGTTAGGTGTCTTTTCAATGAGCCTGTAAAAGAGGAGGGATATGAAATGATTATCATGGGTGAGTTTGACTCAATTCTGTCCATAAATGCTGATCGTGTTTTAAGCACTGATGGATCAGTATGAATTCGCTGCAAATTCAAACTATTATGCAAAAATATGAACCGTTAAAACATAAATTTATTGGGGTTTTTTCTTCAAATAATATACCTTCCTCTGTTAAAAAAAATAATTTTTGCTTTATTGCAAATACAATGCGTAAAGGAACTAGAGGAGAACATTGGATTGCCTGTTATTCTGATAAAGCGGACACTATAGAATACTTTGATTCTTTCGCTGAAGAACCTAATTGTGAGATGCGCCGATCCTTACTTTCAAACTATTCAAATGTTAAGCAAAACCGTTTTGTTTTACAATCACCTTTCTCTGACACGTGCGGTCATTATTGTATTTGCTTTTTAGTATTACGTTCAATTTATGGAACATTTTCCAAAGTCCTACAGAAATTACACTCTATACCCCCTGAAGGTCGTGATATCGCTCTAAGAAATTTTGTTCACAAATTAGCACTTGGTATATAAGAGACCGGTAGCATTGTATCTTATATTCTATTCTATGATGGTTATTTCCGAATTAATTCTTCCTTTCCCCCGTAATCCTTATGAAAATAATACAATCTTTATAGATAGCGAAATCATTATGCCTCCTCAACAAAATTTTCTATTAGGTTTTGCTTATATCTTATACATACTATTTATTTTTCTTTTACTATTCTTCTATCAGGCTCGAAATGGTTTCTTTAATCGCACTAATATAAATGAAGCTGTTCGTCTTGCGAGTGTATAAAAGGCGCAGATTTTACTAACAAAATATCAACATGCGAACCTCGTGTATAACCTCAACTTCTGCTTTTACTCAATGGAGGGAAAAACGAAACGATATCGATTCCAAGCCTCCCACGCCTTGCCTTAAAAAAACATCCCTTGTTAGTCTGCTTTGTCAGTTTAATGGAGGATGCACGCCTGAAACTCTGCACTGTGCTATGCGTAAAAGAATGGAAGAAAATCTAAAATATATTCAACAACTATCTGGAATGACTGAAGAAGAGGTTATTTCAGCGGGAATCGGACAAAAACTATTGATGGATGGATACGCTCCAATGAAAAATAAAGGACTTGTAACAAACCATTTACATAAATTTCAGATGGAATTGTATCCTTGTAAGCTTACAAAATTGGGCGCTGATCATGTATTTGCTCTCAGAGGATATCTTCGTGTTACAATAAGGTAATTTTATTTTTCTTCTGTTATTAATATTCTTCATTTTTAGGCAATACTTCTATGTCCGTCATCGAATAAACCTTTATCTTCCACGTCTACCCGTCCTATGTGTTTTTGGAGGAAAGAATCACCAATATTTTTATCCACTTGAATGTATAGATGTTGTGACAAATGAAGAATAGATATGTTAAAATATGCCCCTTTACTAGATAGCGTTTCCTATCTTTTTTGAGATATTTAATTGTTAGCTTTATTGTTTTCCTCATTTTTGTATTGTTGCTGCGCTCAGAATAAAATTTTAATACACAATTGTTTTCTTTTAATTATTTTTACTAGTTTTTAGCTTAGATTAATATTTTTCCTCTAATAATAATTTAAATTAAAATAAAAATTTCTTATAAAAATAAAAAATAAATAAAATTTAAAAATAAATAAAAATTACAAACTAAATAAAATTACATAAAAATTAAAATTAAATAATAAATACATAATATATTTATTAATAATTTTGTCGTTTACTCGTGCATTTAATTACCTTCCCCCCATAACCCTTGTGCATGTCTTCAATTAATGGAATTCCTCTCTTATCCATTAATCGAAATCGAAGGTACATTTTTTAATTTTTTTTAATTTTTATTAAGTGATTGTTTTTTAAGTGAAGTTTTTTAAAATTTTAAAATTTTAAATTTTTTAACCATTTTAAATTTTTAAGTGTTTTCTTAAGTGAAATTTTTGAAATTTTTAAAATTTTTTAAAATTTTTTTAAATTATAAAATTTTTAAGTGGTTTTTAAGTGGGGGTTTTAAGTGGTTTTTAAGTGGGGGGTTTTTAAACTTTTTTAATTTTTAAAATTTTTAAAATTTTTTTTAATTATAAATTTTTAAGTGGTTTTTAAGTGGGGTATTTTTTATAAAATTTTTTATTTTTTTAAAATTTTTTAAGTGGTTTTTTAAGTGGGGTATTTTTTATAAAATTTTTTATTTTTTTAATTTTTTAAAATTTCTTAAGTGGTTTTTTAAGTGTTTTTTAAGTGGGGGTTTTTTTTATAAAATTTTTTATTTTTTTAAAAATTTTTTTAAATTTTTTTAAAATTTTTAAATTATTTTAAGTGGTTTTTAAGTGGGTTGTTTTTTATAGAATTTTTTAAAAATTTTTAAAAAATTTTTTAAGTGGTTATTTAAGTGGTTTTTAAGTGGTTTTTTAAGTGGGGGTTTTTTATAAAATTTTTTGAATTTTTTTAAGTGGTTTTATAAGTGGGTTTTTAATTGATTTTTTAATTGGTGTTTTTAAGTAAAATTTTAAAATTTTTTTAATTATAAAATTTTTTAAAATTTTTAAGTGTATTGTGTGTTAATTGAGTAACAACTGATTACAATAGTACTAATCCCTTACCAATTGATTAAAGGTGGTAACTACACAAAAGATATCATTTTCTTTTTTTGTAGTAAAACCGGATTTTAAAACGTTATTTTTGTAGTAAAACCCGGTAAGATACTACTTATGTGGAGCACTAGAATACGACTAAGAATAACACTAACAAACACTAACCCACGAATGGCTAAAGCCGCAGCCTTTTATACTAAGCACATACCCAACACTTACTATATTTAATTCCTCTATATTCAAAATAAACATTTTCTCTTTGGAAAATGCTCAATTGTTTCAGTATTTCCATCCAATTATTTGCTTTAATTTCCAATTCATCATAAGCTTTAATATAGCTTAGAATTGAAATCTTCTCTCTAAATTAGATAATTTTAAATTTAAATTTAATAAGTAAAGACAAACTGTAAAAAATCACTATATCCATTATCTCTCATCAATTGCCAAAAATTCAACAAAATATTATCATAATAATTTGGATTTTCTTTATAAAACAATCTAAATGAATGAATTATCCTTCTAGCAAAAGCAAATAAATGCCAAATAATGAAAATATTTTTTTCTGAATCTTTTATTTTTCTCACATGGCCTGATATTTGGGTTATTGCTGTTATACTAAATATAAATTAAAATATTAGATCAGTTAATTATTACCCTTTTCCAGACAAAAATGACATAGCATTATTGTACAATTTATCAGCTGAGATGTTAGGATCATTATCACAGTCTTTTAAAGCTTTCTTAAATTTGAATTTTTCAGATATCAAAAACTTATATTTATCTATATCCATTGTTAAACTTAAATCTTTCATTCTATTCACAATAAGTTCGATTTTAGCTTCTTTAGCATTGCGATAAACAGGAATTAATTCATTTAACAGACAGGTGTAGTAAAATATAACCTTTAAATTTAAGGAAATTAGTTTTTATATAAAGGGATTGATTAGGAAGTCTAGAATCATAGAAAATCTTACCGGAACGAAAAAAGTCTTTATCTGTAAATACAATTTTAAATACATAATTTAAGAATTGCTTTGATTTTTGTCAAGCTCGTGGTCTATATTTCCGCAAAAGGCATTTTGCGAAAATTAATTTCACACCTTTTAATTTTTATAAATTTTTCTCTTTCTTGTAATTTTCTTGAGTCATTAAATTATGTGTTAAATGTATAGTCCACGAGTTAGACTACCATTGTAATGTAACCAATAACTAGACATGATAATTGTTAGCCAAACTTCCCTTCTTAATAAAACGATTGGTATATAATAATGCTAAATAAACTATTTTAAAGTTTGTCAATATTTTTTTCAGAAAATGGAATAAAATGATAGGAATAAAATGATTTTTTACACAGATAACTCCGGATATACTTTAGCCGGTGGCCCACTCAGAAACGGGACAAATTATATACCATTCGATTCGTCTCGGCGAGCTGAGTCGAATGGTACCATAGGTTTATGTTGATTGTTTTTTGTGTTGTAACTTTGTCTAAACTTACTCAATCACGGTGATTTTGGTGTCATTCGACTCAGCTCGTCGAGCTCTTTCGAATGAGCTATCATTTAAAAAATCGAATTTTTCACCCCAAAATTGTGCTTACTCCCCCCTATGGTTTTTCGGTTTTCAAGGAACTATATCTCGGCTCATAGGCATTTCCGCAAAAAAAAAGAATGGTACCATTCGACTCAGCTCGCCGAGACGAATCGAATGGTATATCATTTGTCCCGTTTCTGAGTGGGCCACCGGCTAAAGTACAGCCAAAACTCCCACTTATTTTCAAAATTACCTGATTTAATTTACGAACTGTTTCGTGTACAACTTGAGAATTAATTAAATTTTCATCATAAAATCCAGAAATATATTTATCCTTGTAATGATTAATTATTATATGTAAATCTACTTCTGGATTACTTATAATTGTTGTAAACTCAATATTACGTAATATTTGTACCAAAATGGTCAATTCAATCAAAGAAAAATTCAATTCAGGAAATTCAGGTGCTGGAGCAGTCTCTTTTCCTTTTCCTCTTGATGAGCCTTCAATTTGTTGTTTTCCTTTAGTACGGCCTTTATAATTTATTGTATCAATTTAAAACACTATAAACAAAGCAAGGTCATCCAACTTAGCTAGTTAAGGAGCAAACTTAATCGAATTTAAATACAAACACCGTCAAGAAAACTTTAAGACCACCCCAAGTATTGACATTAAGGTTGTTAAAAAAATCTACAAAAATTCATATAAACTAATCTATTGACATGAATAGAAAAACAAAAGAAACAAAGTTCCAGTATACCTCCATAGAAATCTGAAGATTGCTTATTTTCAGATCTCTTTTTTCAGATTCATAGAGATCTGAAAAAAATCTTTAAAAAATTGCTTAGATTTTTAGTGTCTAAAAAGCCTAAATCTTTTAATTAGTATTGATAGGATTTCTAGGATATAACCTTACTCCTGAATGTTATAATATTATTGTTACTCATTGAAGACGATTTTGAATTTTTTGCCATCAATTTAGGTCAAATTTTAAGGTTTTTAAAACCTAAAACTCTGAAAAACAAAAAATCTAACCCATCAAATGTTGCATTCCATCAGACATTTGCAATTTGTCTATTAAACAAAATGCCAATAAAAAGATAATGAATAAATTCATTTCTAATATTTTAATGTTTGATTGATAAATTGTTTAATTTATCTAAAAAAATAAATTTTAGTTCAAATTTTATTATTAGATTTCAGTGTGCGACAACTTTGCCGCCCTTTTTGTTTTTGTCATAAATTTCTTTATAGTCAATGAAATTTCATAATCCTTTTTTTATTTCACTAGGTCTTGTTAATTAAGCTGTCTTGAGTCTTCTGGTAAGATTTGATCTTGTGTGAAGTAGAATTAATATTATTCTCTTCCTTACCATTTTTATTTAAGAGCTGACCCAAAACTTAAAACTGGGACATGTTTAGGCCTTAAACCCGAACAAAAGAAAATTTTTAAAACCCGAATGTGGCTTTTCTAACTGAAGATTTCGGACTGTTTAGATAAACTTAATATTGCTCATTAGTAGTTACCGTGTTTAATACTAAGTTTTTTCGTAAAAAAATTTTTCTAAAATAAAAATGTTTTTCAAAATCGCCGAATTCAAATGAAAATAACATTGAAACTTGACTTGGAAGTATATACTAAGATAAACTTGAAGGTTTTTTTTTAATTTTTGAGGATATTAAATCAAAAATTATCTTAATTTACACATATGTATGTTTAACAACTAAGAAATCCCAATAAACTATAGCAATATTTAAAATTTATATTTTAGAGATGAGGGTAAAAATGAAAGGGCAAATCTTTCATTTATGTCGTATATCTTCTTTTATTCACTACCTTTATAAGAGCTGTCGACATAACCTCTTCTTCGATCTTTTTGGCTTAACTACTTTCATACATATGTATGAGATGCCTAAGAATTAATCCATTGGCTTAACAACCTTAATATGAGCAGTCAATCATCCCCTCTTTCCACTTACCCACATTCATATGAGCTGTCGACTATTTCCCATTCTTGGACCACCTACCCTTATATGATAGGGTAGGTAATACCTACATATATCTTTGAAGGAATCCTTAAAGCTCATGGGACGCCTGTCCCAAAGTTGAGTCTTTATTTCTAATTAAAATTTTATTTTATAATGCCGTCAGCATTTAAGACAGCCTTCTTATAATATTACCCATTCATTGCTATTTTTCTAATTAAAAAATTTAAAAACCGAGGGATTGGATACATTTTCTTTGTATTAAAACATGAAGGTATTTCTATTACTTTTTCTTTTGGTTTTTCTAATAGATCAAACTTTATTAATGGATGGAAGGCAACATGAAAGAGATTGTTAGTTTTTTAAATGTTTTATAGAATTATTTGTAGTATAGGAAAAATATTTCAAGATTCGGGAAAAATTTTTAGGTTTAAATTCAGAAACTTGCGTTTTACAAGCTATAGTTTAATTAGTTTAATTAATAATTAAATTTTTCTTTTATTGAACTAACTATTACATTCACACCTCTAAAATTTTTAAAAAACGGGGCTCTTCTAAATACGTGTTGACAAATAAACTCAATTTAATTATTATTTATACATTAAGTTCGAAGAGAGCATCGAGAAGTAAAGGGAATAGTTGAAAGTTCTACATATAGCACCCGTCTTTCTTAAAAGTAATTTTTCTATTTATTATTGAACTGTCAGTTTTATTTCAGATAAAGGGCGTGTTTAAAAAAATAAAATAGGGCCAAAGCATCTTTATTCATTTTTTAATTAACTACTACAATAATATAAAATACACAAATCATTGTGGATGTATTTTTAAACGATTAAAAACAGCTTCTTTGTATGGCTTATTAGTTATTATACAAACAATTGGGTTAAAAACAGGTGTAAAATGAGTGAAAATAGCAAGAAAGATATAAATTGGATTTATATCATTATCTTTGGATGAATCATTTGTTTTATTTAAAGTAACTAACACAGTTAATATAGGTAATAATTGATTGATAAATGGTATAATTACCTGAAATTTAAATTTAGATAAAATTAAATTAATTTTTATACCAAAATTATCAAGTTTTTGTCAATTGTTTAAGCAATCTCTTCAAATTTTGACTAAATCCAGTATGTGAATTAACATAATAAACCATTTTAAATCCACAAATAAAAATTATAACAAATGGAAACAGCATAATAAAAGTTACAATTAATGGTGGAAAATCCTTTCATTTAAAAATAAATTATATTTGAAGTAGATTTGGACACAAACGGTAAACTGAACCGGAACCGATAACCCAGATTTTTGGAGAAAGCTGGGATAATCGGGGACCGAAAACCAGCGATAAAATATAATTCCGATACCTGTACTTTAGTAGAAACATAAGGCAAGATTCTGTTTAATTCATCAAATTGTTTAATCCCTCCATCATATGGAGCGGTGAAAATAAAAATCAGATTATAAAGCAAAACAGCAGGCATCATAATTGAAAATATATATAAATAACGTTTAAAACTTGTCTTCATATTTCTATAAATTTATGTTTTGTTTTAAATTAATTCTGATTTTGTTTTAAATTAATTCTGATTTTGTTTTAAATTAATTCTGATTTTGTTTTAAATTAATTCTGATTTTGTTTTAAATTAATTCTGATTTTGTTTTAAATTAATTCTGATTTTGTTTTAAATTAATTCTGATTTTGTTTTAAATTAATTCTGATTTTGTTTTAAATTAATTCTGATTTTGTTTTAAATTAATTCTGATTTTGTTTTAAATTAATTCTGATTTTGTTTTAAATTAATTCTGATTTTGTTTTAAATTAATTCTGATTTTGTTTTAAATTAATTCTGATTTTGTTTTAAATTAATTCTGATTTTGTTTTAAATTAATTCTGATTTTGTTTTAAATTAATTCTGATTTTGTTTTAAATTAATTCTGATTTTGTTTTAAATTAATTCTGATTTTGTTTTAAATTAATTCTGATTTTGTTTTGTTTTACCTGTTCAGAATTAAATATCTGTAAACAAATTGGGCACACAATCCATACAAATTAATCATGAAAAACGACTGTAGGATAAATAAATAGCTTAAGTAAATAATTTTGATACAATTATCTTTCATAAATTCAATAAAAATGCCGTTAGTAAAAATAAAAATAGAATTCCCATTGCTGTCACTTAGATAAATCTTAAAGTTTAAACTTAATTCTGATTTTGTTTTAAATTAATTCTGATTTTTTTAACTTAATTCTGATTTTTTTTAACTTAATTCTGATTTTTTTTAACTTAATTCTGATTTTTTTAACTTAATTCTGATTTTTTTAACTTAATTCTGATTTTGTTTTAAATTAATTCTGATTTTTTTTAACTTAATTCTGATTTTGTTTTAAATTAATTCTGATTTTGTTTTAAATTAATTCTGATTTTTTTTAACTTAATTCTGATTTTGTTTTAAATTAATTCTGATTTTTTTAACTTAAATCTGATTTTATAAAGGTTTCACCATTTGAAGAAACATTTGAAATGTTAATAATAAAATATCTAAAACACAATTTTGTATCAGAATTCGACTGTGTGCTTTCATTTCTTCTGGTGTTGTAAAAATAATTAAAATAATCAGAATAATGTTTAGAGGATAACCAAGTAATAAACTTGCCCAATAATCAAATTTAAATAAAATATCAATTAAATTGGACATTTTTTACTTTTAAAAATTAAAATGTGTAGCGAAATATTTTCTTTAAATTGTTTCATTTGAAATTTTTTTATTATTTAAAAGAAAAAGTCGTCTAATTAATTTTAAAATTTTCACCTGCCATTTATTTAATGCCCTTTAAAAGACAAACAAAAATTTTATTTTCTTGGAAATAATTATCAAAAGCAGATTGTTTAACTTTAAACTGCCAACTTTTAATAATTATTGTTAGAATTTTTAATTTAAATATACCACTTATATTAAATAATATTTATCTTGCCTTTAAATTCTTTCTTAATTTACAGGTGAAAATTAAATTAATAAAAATCAGAATTAATTTTAAACATTGTTTACAGTTTAATTGTGTAATTTTTATATAAAATGGGGTGCAGTTAGTACGTTAAAATTTTGAATATAGCTTTGTGTTAAATAATTAAATAAAAATGATAATTTTAATTAGAGAGAATAATTTTTAGTTTTAAATATGTATGGTTGTTCACTGCCGGTTATTAATCGGTACCCCTGGTTTTCGGGTAATCCAAATTTTAAAAACCCGGTTTTCGGTTTTGAACTTTGGACAAATACCGGTTTAATTTTTGGGAATTTTTCAAAAAATCACTCATTTTTATGAATTTCCGGTTTTTAAAATTTCATACAGACGGTTTAATTTTTTGCAAAAAATCTCAAAAATTCATATCTTAAACCAGTTGTGAACAAAAATATTTTAAAAATAGGGTTGTTGGCGACCGGTTATTAACCGATGCCCTTGGTTTTCGGTTATCGCCGGTTTTCGACCCCCGGTTTTCGGTTCCGGTTAATTGACCAAAAACACCGGTTAACGGTTCCGGTTCGGTTAACCGTCCGCCAACAACCCTATTTAAAAAAATAATCATTTGCCAGAATTTTTTGTGACTTGTAGTTTTGGAGTTGAAATTCTCCTAGTTTGTGTGTGTGTCATAAAAAATATGTTCAATATCAACAGGATAACTTTCTATAAACATATAATTCAATTCATCAATCTTCATAGACAATCTGTACTTTTCATGTTCATCTATTCCATTTTCTACAGTTGCTTGAACAAATTTTTGGTCGTCTAATTTAACACTAACTACTTCCCCAACTTGAAAGAATTTTCGCATATCTACAGGATGTACTTTTAAAAGTTTAGATTGTCCATCTACCCCCACTAAATAATTATTTTCTGTTCCCCTTCCAATAATTTCCTTTCCCTCAACAATATCCTTAACCACCCCCTCTACCCACAACTTTTCATAATTCCAAACTTCAACCTTTTCACCAACTTTAAATGAAGCAATTTCAATTTTACTTAACTCATTTCTATGTCTATAAACAATTTTCCCAAATTTTGGATTTCTTTTTATTGTCAATTCAAAATCTTTAAATTTAATTCCGATTATTTCTGCTAATTCCAATGCTTCCCTTTTCTTTGTTTTTTCTGCACTAACAAATTCGGTACACCTCAATTGAGTCCGCACGATTGAGTCCCCACGATTGAGTCCGCACGATTGAGTCCCCACGATTGAGTCCCGGCACAATTGAGTCCCCACGATTGAGTCCGCACGATTGAGTCCCCCTTGTATATACCTCAATTGAGTCCCCGTGTATTTAATTATATTAAAAAGGATTAAGAGGGATATCGGGGGATTTTTAGAGATTAAAGTGAACATCAGGGGACTTGTATTCGACATCGAGGGATCAAGTTGGATATCGGTGGATATGGAGGGATATAAGTAGATTTAAGCGGGGATATCGGTTGAATTAAGGCAGATATCAACAAATTCGGAGAGATTAAGATGGATATTGTGGGTTTGGGGATTAGGAGGGATATCGAGAGATTTTTTGAATGACAGCTCATTCGAAAGTAGTGAGTCGAATGACACCAAAATCAACATTGTTGAACAAGTTCTCGCCGAGATATGGGGCTCGAAATGGTGGATTTTTTGGTGGAATTCCATGGGGAATTTTTGTTGCGAAACATTCGAATAAACAAAAAATAGCTCATTCGAAAGGGATCGACGAGATGAGTTGAATAAGACCAAAATCAAGTTGATTGAATGATTCTGAACAAATTTTGACCAACAGAATCTTCGCTGGAAAAACTTTTTGTGCTGCTATGGAGGGTAGGGGAAACTATCTAAATTACGAACGTAAAAACTCCTTCCTAATTTCCGGACTCCGGCAGAATTTACCTGGATACGGGAGAAAATCAAAATGTGAAAAAAAAAATAAAAAAATATTTTTTAAAAATTTTATCAAAAAAATTAAAAAAAACCAAAGTCTAGCTTCAATTAGTGTGCCAAAGAAGGGCCTTTCTTTCGTTATTTGTTCTCCTAAGTTCACCACCTTCGTTCCTTCAGAAACTGTGAACTTGAAAATCGCCAGTCAGAAACTGACGAAAATCAACTAAAAAATTTTAAAAATAAAAACGAAAAACAAAATAAAAATTCCAAACCTTTTCAAATTTCCCATCGTTGCAGCCGTGGGATGAAGTCCGACACGTGATGAGCAAAGTTAGACCAACCTGAAATATAAAATCTAAAATTAAAAAATAAAAATTAAACTTTTACCTACACAAGATTCTCGTCCTCCCTCTCGTCCTCATTGAGAAAATTCAGTGCTCGGATGGACTTGAGTGGATGCTCGGTCAACTAATTAACAAAATTAGTTGCAAACCCCAAAAGAAAAACAAAAAAATAAAAAAAACAATAAAAAAATCTAGGAAAATAAAAATTCCTACCGGGAATTTTTAACGGGGACTCAATTGAGGTATATACAACGGGGACTCAATCGTGCGGACTCAATCGTGGGGACTCAATTGTGCCGGGACTCAATCGTGGGGACTCAATCGTGCGGACTCAATCGTGGGGACTCAATCGTGCGGACTCAGTTGAACTGCTCCGTAACAAATTCGCCAATTTGGAAAGTCTTTTTAATATTTTTTGAATTTAAAATATTTTGTGTTGTTTTATATATACTTGCAATTTCAACGATATAATTTCCATTATCCAAAACTTCGATTACTTTTCCTATTTGCCATATATATTCTTGAAGTTTTTTAGACCTCATCCCCGCAAGTACTATTTCTCCAACGACGTACTTTTGTCTTAATAACAAAGCAAAATCATAAGTTATAAAAAATATTCAACTGTCCAAACAATCTTTGGCCTATCTGCATTTTATGGGTCTGATCCAGATATGTATGGATGATTTATATGTCATTCGAAAGAGCTCGACGAGTTGAGTCGAAAGACACCAAAATCAACGTGATTAAACAAGTCAGACAAAGTTACGACAGAAAAACGAGCAACATAAGCCTATGGGGCATCGGCGAGGCGCTGCGGCACGTCAACGGTCGCTGGGTTCTGGGCTTCCTCCCCAGCAACAAAAACCTGCGCGTAGACCAAAGGTAAGGAGCTAAACCTATGATCATACAAACGGGATCAGACCCATAAAGTGCAGTTTAGCCCAATCTTTTCATCCTATAATCTCGTTTGTATTAAAAGTTCGCCAAAAAAGGAGCAAAAATCCTTTCCCTTCATATAAATGCATCTTCATAACTGGGGGTGTTGACTCTTAAAAAAGCTTAAAATATCCAGGCTGACCAAACGAAAATCCTCGGTTCGTTTCGTGCCACACTCGACAACCCTCTCCAATCTTTTTTAATCCGATAAGATTTACATACTCTTTAGGAAGAGCAGGCATCTCCTCATTTCGAGCAGGCATCTCCTCATTTCTGTTTACAGACCACATTCCATTATCCAAGACATAGAGCGGCAAACCTTTTAATTTTTGTATTCCTTTTGAGCTTGATCCTTCCTCTATTTGCCCTTAAAATATAAATTATTTGCTAAAAACTTTAAGGAATTTGTTAGGAAAATTTCCATCATTAACTAGGATAATGAATCTTACCAAAAAATATTTATTAGGGTTGTTCACTACCGGTTATTAACTGGTACCCCCAGTTTTCGATTTCTGACTGACCCACGGTTTTCGGTTAACCGAAACCTGTTTTGGCTATCACACAGAAGGTCCCATTCATATTTTATCCAATTAGAATGCATCAATGAAATATAACAAAAATCAGGCAGCGAAAATTTTTTATTAATAGCCGAAGGTGAAAATTTTGAGAATTTTAGAAAGCATGAGGCCAGGGGGGTATTGGACATTTGTTAGCTCCAGTTTCAGGGGTTTCAAATTATTGGCTCCATCTCTTTTATCCATCTTTTTATGCATCGCAGGTGAATTTTTTTAAATACTCAAAACTTTCCGTAGTGTAAAATAAAAAATTTGAAATAGAAAAACAAACAATTTTTTTGATGCTCCATTCCATTAGTCAATATTTTTATTTTAAAAAATAAAAATAAATAAAATAATAAAAATATTCTCATTACTTAAAATGAATTAATTTAAATAATTAACTTCAACTAGATTACATAAATCAAATAGTATACATATAAAAGATTAAATTATTCTACTTACAGTGCCGGCAATATATACATACTATGTAGTGTTATTCAAACGCGATTTTTCAGTATCGGTATTTTCGGTAAAATACCGATACCGAAAAAATACCGATTTTTTTTAAATGTTCGGTACCGTATTCGGTATCGGTATTTCGGTAAAAATACGGCGGTATTACCGAAAAATACCGCCGTAATACGGCACCGTGAATAACACTAATATATACCTATTTAAATATTGGTGAGACCGGACCGGATCCGGCGGGATTTGTCCGAATCCAATATCCGTGGTTCTTCGCGATTTCCGGATTTTTTCCGGACCTGATTAATCCGGAAATATCCGGCCGGATCCGGTCCGGCATAAGTTGCAAATCCGGAATCCGGAAGAATCGACTAATATTTATGCAGTAACCTTGAACTGAGAAGCCCTAAAATTATGTTTTAACTAAGTCCGGAGCATTTTAAGAACCGGGTCTTTCCGTTTGATATTTTTGTTTGTCGGGCACCGTATAAAAAATGTCGAAATTATTTCTAACTCATACCATGATGTATTGAAGGCGCAAAAATTTTGCGGTGATAAAATAAAAACTGGCCTAAAGCAGAAATAAAATGTACTGCATAAACATATTTCCGCCAAAATTTTTGGGTATTTTTATTTAATCTAATGCAGTTTTTTCGGTATTTAAAAAAAGGAATAAATATATCATTCAAGAGTTCATAAAGAATAATATAATATACCCCAAGTAAGTCAGAAAGAGAGATTAATTTTTGAGTGTATTTTGGTGATAATTCGAACGGTAACACTCTACCGCATAAACATATTGCCGTTACTGTATTTTAAATCTTTTTTTAATTTTTAAATTAAATTATTAATTACATACAATTTTTAATTAAATTTTTAATCGACTATTTTTAAATGGAAATAAGGTAAAAATTAGAGAGGAGGAGAGGGACCTTCTCTATAATTTTCACTCAATAAATCGACAATCAACACGTCTTAATATGTACGTGTATAAATACATATTAAATTTCAAAATAAAAATTGGTGTTTTTGCCCAAACAAAATGAACAACTTAACTATTACATAATTGTTTGGATGTTCGTTATTGTGTACAAGTACGAGTAAAACAAATTAAAAATTAGTATGTATAGCGGAGGCAAAATTTCGATTTAAAACCTATACAGTTCGATTCGTCTCGACGAGTTGAATTGTGAACGGTAACAATCTCTAGTTGGGGAAATGCCTGTAGGAGATATAGGTCTCCAAAAATTGAAAGAGTTCGTCGAACTAAGTCAAAGGACACCAAAATCAACGAAATCTAACAATTTTGGACAAGTTATGGCCTCTTGTTTTAATTCCTTACCTATGGTCTCCGTGAAGTTTTTTGCTGCTACGGAGAAGTCAGGCATGCCCTCCACGAAGATAGGAATATGTTTATCGAGCTCTTTCGGATAAGCTATTATTTTGCTCTTCGAATTTTCACCCCAAAATTAAGCTTAGCCTCCCACTAGCTTAAAAATTTCACTGGCCTAAAACTTTCAAACACAAAATGTCCACTCACTAATTTAGTTTATATCAGATAATATTAGAAGGAAATTCAAAAAACATTAAAAAGAATTTTTTTACCATTTCCTAAAAATAATTTTATTTAATTTCTAAAAGGTCCTCTCTTCATTCTTTAAAACAACTTTTTAAAAATTTTATAACCCCAATTTGTTTTTCAAAATTTGGTTGCCGTTCTATAATCTCATTTGAAGATGTATCTGTTTCTTCATTGTCGTATAATAAAAGTAAACGATCACAAACATTTTGGGCAGCCAAAACAATTTCGTGTTTACGCTGTCCAGAAGCTTTTTGGGCAAGTTGATTGTAACACTTGAAAGAAGGATAAAAGAATTTAACTTTTTAAAAATAAATTAAATTACCAAAATCAATCCATAAAGTGAAGCAGCACTGGAAGATATTGAAGCCGATTTTTCAAAATAATTTTTTGCCAATTCAATATTTTCTTGCCCTCCTAAAGTATAGCGTATTTCTGCCATTTTTTGTAAATAACAAGAATTGTGTGGCTTAAAATTTTATTTCAAAATTTTAATTCAAATTTCTAAACTCGAAGCAGTCTTCGCATCCCTTCCCCCAAAAATAAAAGGAAAAATTAGGGTAGTTCACTACCGATTATTCAGTACCCTCGGTTTTCTGTTGTGAGTTTTAGACAAATACCGGTTAAATTTTCGGGGAATTTTTAATAAAATCACTTATTTTCTGAAGTTTTCGGTTTTTTAAAATTTCACGAAAACGGTTTAATTTTTGGCAAAAAAACCCCCAAAAAATTAAACAAACATTTGAAAGAATTAATTCCTCAAAACAAAATGCCGCTCTAGTATAATCCCCTTCTTGAAGAAAAAGTTCCGAAAGCTGCAACCACCCTTCTGTATCCGTTCCAAAGCTTTCCAAATATTTATTTAATTCACGTATTGCTCCCTGCCTTTCCCCTTTAGCTATCAAAATGGCAATTCGACGTTTTCGAAATACCTTAAAATTTATTTTAGAATTTTTTAAAAAATTTTTAAAAAAAGCCAAACTTGATTAGTTTCATCAGCTTCAATAAGCTTTTCGTAAAGTTTATCGGCATCTTCATAATTCCCAATAGCTTCTAAACGCATTGCTTGAAGTTTTGTAACTCTCATACTTTTGGGGAATTGTTGGTGTAATTGTTGAATACAATCAATTGCCAAATCGTGACGGGCTTGGTCTAAAGCTGCAATTGCTACCTTAAATAGGTATTTTAATAAAAAAATAAAGTTAATTACCCACGCTTAAAATGAGTGTCAATCACATAAAAATCCTAACAGTTTACCAAGTTCTACATTCCCCAAAATATCAGCATCTTCATAAATTACACCACCCAAGCTTTTTGAAGGTAAAAATTAATAAACTCTGACTCGATCGACATGTCAACGATTTTTGTCATTTATTGAAAAGACCGATAGACCTAATTCACCTTCCGCTGGATTGGGTTTCCAAGTAAGTTTTCAATGTTGCTTAATTTTCTAGTAGTCAACGGGTATTTTATTCACCCAATATAAACTTTTTAAAATTCCCTCAGCCCCTACGACCTTAACAAAATTTTTAAAACCTGTTCCAAAACAACCCAAAGTTCATCACCCAAAGCAGCACAATATCTACTCAATACAAATTCCCATATTTCCACAACATCTTCTGAACGTCTTGCGTGCTCTTCCCGCCATTTTTTGAGTGTGCTACTTGCTTCTTTAAAAAATAAAAATTGAAACAAAAAAATTTTTCCTCGTTAAAAACCTTCATAAGACATTGCAGTAGGTGTCCATTCTTCCATTATAAGACAGATTAAACTTAAAAAGTTTGTCAAAAATACTAAAATAAATGAGAAAAAAAATTAAAAATAAATATTATTGAAAAAACAAAATTAAAATTAAAAAATCAATTCATTCAAAAATTTATTATCTTCTTATATTAAAGCAAACCAAAACGTACAAATTGCACATTGGGGCTAATTAAGGAAAAAAGAAAGTTTTGAGACTTTTTAAAAGTACATATACTAAATAAAAGGAATGACGAAAAAAATTATGATTCAATTCGTTTTAAGTCGAAAGTAAGTTGGTGTTCCTTTCGCTCTAGGCAGTAGTGCGAAGGGAACACTTTGTGTAAGTTCGAATTGCAAGGAAGAAGAAAAGGATATGAAAGTAGATGAGAAGGAAACCTACGGAGGAATGGGAGATATTCCGAGAAGTTCAAGGAAGGATTGGAAAAAGTTAATGTTCCCTTCGCTCTAGGAGTAGTGCGAAAGGAACATTTTTTGTCTAAATTCGAACTGTTGGGGACGAGGAAAGAGATGTGAAAGTATATGAGAAAGAAACCTGGAATGGGGAATATTCCAAAAAGTCCAGGAAAGAATTAGAAAAAGTACTGTTCCCTTCGCTCAAGGGGTAGTGCGAAGGGAACATTTGTGTAAATTCGAACTGTTGGGGAAGAAGAAAGAGATGTGAAGGAAGATAAGAAACCTAAGAGGGAATGGGAAATATTCCAAGAAGTCCAAGGACAAGAATTGAACCATAGAAAAATATTTCTTTTAAAATAAATAGAATTTAAAGTATAACCTAAAAATTAATCAAAAATGACAGAAAAAGCACCAGAAATTATATTTTCAAAAATAAATATCTCTCTTACTTAACTGACTTTTTTAAAGCCAAAATTATTTAAAAAAAAACTTTTTTATTGCCTTTCCATTTCCTAAATTTAATTTTCAATCCATATTTGGATAACGCCATTCAGTTTGAGGCGAAGTTGTTTCCTTAATTGTTTGTGGAGAAGTCCAACGAAGTAAATAATGCAAACCGCCAGCTTTGTCGTTTGTTCCTTAAATTTTTTCTATAAAGAAATTTCCCCAAAAAATCACTTACCAGATTGTCTAGCCCCTCCAAACGGTTGTTGGCCAACAACTGCCCCAGTACATTTATCGTTCAAATAAAGATTACCTTAAAAATAAATTTCAAAAAAAATTTCCCAAAAATTTTTTAAACTAACCGACAGCATCTCGAAGAACATCTTTAGCAATTTCAAGAAATTGTCTTTAAAAAATTTCAAATTTTTTTAAAATTTAAATTAATTTTTGATTACTTATCCTCTCCAAAAACAGCTCCAGTCAATCCATATGGAGTCGAATTTTTCAAAGATTTTAAATATTTAAGTTCTTCACCATCAGGGTAAACATACACGGCCAAAACTGGACCAAAAATTTCCTTAAAAATAATTTTTAATTTAATTTTGATTAATTTATATTTCAATCTTAGAGTCTTCTTGAAGTCTTCTTCCTAGTTTTCTCAGAGAATTTTTAGATTTTCGTGTCTGTCTGTCGAATAAATTTGCAAAAGAAACTTTTTAACGGTAAAAAATCCTTCATTTTAATTTTAATTAATTTAAATAGGGAAAAACAACAAAGGCGTAGCTATGCCTCCCTCCACCATCTAGATACTCCCATGCAAGTGCGTAGCCAGTAGTGATGTTCGAGACTCTCGGTCTCGACTCTCGAGTCGAGAAATTTCTCGGGTTTTTTGAGCTCTCGGTCTCGGTCTCGGTGTTTTGGTCTCGGAAAACGAGACTAAATTTACACCCCTAATGACGGAAATTTTTTGAACTTTACTCGGACCTTGCGTACTTTGATATTAAAATTTTTAAGGAAAAGTCTCCAAAATTCCCAAAATTTTGCCTGCGGCGCTGAAAAATGGAAGAAATCTGGCTTCTTGAGCTCCAAAATTCTCAAAATTTTCGCCTGCGGCGCTGAAAATGGAGGAAATTTGGCTTCTTGAGCTCCAAAATTCAAAAAATTTTCGCCTGCGGCGCCAAAAATGCAGCAAAAATTTGAATTTAATAAGATTAAAGGATTAGATTTTGTGGTTTGTGGTATATTAGATACTGTGGATTCTGAAGGATAAAATTTAATATCAAGGGATGGGTGCATCGATGGATCAAAAAGATATTGTTGGATTTGTAGGGATATGGAAGGATATGAGGGGATTTTAAGAGATTAATGTGAATATCATTGAATATATATTGTGGACAAGTGGATTCAAGCGAGTATGGGGATTTTGAGGTATATCAAGGGATTTTTGGGGATTAGGAGGGACATCAAGTGATATCCCTCTTAATCTCTCGGTCTCGACTCTCGGTCTCGACTCTCGTTTTGGTCTCGGTCTCGGGGTTGATTCTCGGTCTCGGTCTCGACTCTCGACTCTCGGGATTTTTTGACTCTCGAACATCACTAGTAGCCAGGAGGTCGATTTCAGGAGGGCTATAGCCCCAGAAGCCCACCTGGCTACGCCCTTGCCCCTTACTACTTAAAAATATTCCTATTAATAAAATATAAAAATTAAACTGAAACCTCAGTAAGTAATTTCGAATTAACATTTTTAACTTCAATAATTGTTGGCTGAACAAAATATCCTTTAGAATCGTCACATTTTCCTCCAAAAATAATTTCCATTCCATCATTCCCACTTTTCGCAAAATCAATATAAGATTTTATACGTTTAAAAGCTTTATCATCAATTACTGCTGACATAAAAACTGAGCCGTCCCGAACCTTTAAAATTTAATTTTTTGAAAGAAAATCAAAAAAACTCCTCTACTTACATCATCCATTTTTACTTGGCTAGCCAAATTAATTAATCCTTCTTTTATTTTTGGCCATAAACTTTGGGGAACAAAAAAGCGAGAACTTGGAAAAAGAAAATTATTTTTTAAAAGAAATTTAAAAAATACCAACCAAGCACTACATTTTTGTCCCTGATATTCATAAGCAGCTCGAAGAGTACAAGGAACAACAATATTAATATTTGCTGAAGGATGAACAAAATGGAAATTTTTACCTCCACATTCTTAAAAATAAAAAGAAATATTAAATTTTTGTTAAAGGAAAAAATTGCCGAAAAAAAATATTTTCAGACTAGAAAGCCAAAAAATATTCTTCCCTTGGAGTGGCAGGGAGGGAATATTTTGTGGCCCAGTGATGAATAAGTTCTGTTTTTTAGATTTGAATAATTTATTCTAGGATTGGATTAAAGGAGTAGAGTAAAGCCAGGCCCGTAGACAGGATTTTTTTCAGGGGGGCAAGGGGGAAAAGCGCAAAATTTTTGGCGCTAAAAGCTACTACGAGACTGGTAGGAGCAAGGATATCGGTCATGTTCGACAAACAAGCAATTAAAAATTTTCAGAATATTTTAGATTTTTTCAAAAAAATCTGAATTTTCAAAAAACAAACAAACCTCCAACCAATCGTGGAAATGTTACATATTTCCCCATATTTTTAGCCACAGAATTATACAAATACAAAAAAGTGGGCATTGAACCAGTAAAATTAATTCCAGCCAAATGACGATTTGAACAGATTGTATTCCCAAAAGTTGGACCATCAGAAGGTAAAAATGAAATTACACCAGGAGGGATTCCTGCTTCCAAAAGCGCCTCAAAAGCAATAAAATTGGAAAGAACAGCTAGAAAAAAAGAATATTTTTTTAAATAAAAAAGCCAGAAACCCGTGTCTGACGGTTTCCATAAAACAACATTTCCCTGAAAAACAATTTTCTAATATTTTAAAATGCAAAAAAATAGAAGGTAACCTCCTAAAGAGAAAAGCTTTTGTCTTTTCTGTCGAGGAAAAAAGGGTAAGAAATAAAATTTATTGTTGTGAAAAATTTATAATTTATTTAAATAGGACTTTTTCCTTTTTAAGGTCCCTAATGGAGATCGAACTGGGTCTGGACCAAGGCCTGGGTTTTTCCTAGACTACAGACTCAGGATCCTGTCCAGGTCAATAAATCAAATCCAGAACCAAGAACAAGCTCATGCCTTATAAAAATTCTGATCTCGATCCAAATGTAAAAATCTCGATCCAAATGTAAATTATGCTTATATGTATTAACTAAAATATATGCATAAACTAAAATAACCCCAAGAAAAAAAACAAAAATAAAAAACCATTAAAGCCGGAGCTGTTGCCAAATTCCCTCCAATTGCCGTAAAATTGAATGGAGCAATTGCAGCAACAAAACCCTTAAAAATATTTTCCATCAAATTTTTTAAAGAAAAATAAACCTCCAATCCTCTATAGATTAAACTATCAGAATAAATTTTAGTAGAAATTGGTTGATAACTAGCTACTTCAAAAGCAAAGTAAGCATTGAAACGAAGAAAATCGACAAGTTCACAGGCAGAATCTAAAAAAAGAGAGAAAAAAATAATTTTAATTCAAAAAAAATTTTTTGGGTAAAAGGGAGTCAGGGCCAAAAAAGTGAAAATTTGACTTGAAAGAGGAATCTTAAGTGATTACTAAATTAATTCAAAAGACATCAAACTATGTTTAAAAAAATTTAAAATTAACCAATTTCTGCTTGTTGTATATTCTTTGCTTGTCCCAGCATAGTTGCAGCATTCAAACGCATTCGATATTTGCCAGCACATAAATCAGCTGCATGTAAGAAAATGTCAGCACGTTCCCTAAGTTTAGTAAATTTTAATAAAATAGCGAGGAATAAAATAGAAATTGAGTTTATTAAAATTCAAGATCGAAAATTTTAAAAATTTTAAATGACCTGCTGCAAGGCTCCGGGACTGATTTATTGTCATGGGCTGGGTCCTGGGCCTGTAGTCCATGAAAAACCAGGAAGGTCAAAAAATGCCTGGGCCTGGAATCAGGGTACGGGAAAAACCCAGGCCTTGGTCCAGACCCATGCCGATCTCTAATTAAAATATAATACAAGACAAGAGAAAAGTCAAAATCTGAAAAGGGGCCACCACACCCCTACCCCCTCCACTCCCTTCTCAAAAATCTAAACACGAGAAAGGGGTCCCCACACCCCACTCCTAAACATTTAAACACAACATCGAATAATTAAAAAATCAAACTTTAAAGATTTCCGTTCCCAAGCTTCACGTGCCCCCATTCCAACTTTAATTGCTTCTTCAATATCCTCAGCCGTAGCATAATTAAAATGAGCGATTGTATTGCTATGATTAAAGGGCTAAAACAAAATTTTTTCAGTCAAAAAATTAAAAAAAACCATAATTTGTTTACGGCTATTCTCCTTCCTAAATAATTTATTCCCTCCAATTACCAAAGGTACTTGGACAACATTTTGGGACAAAATGTCCAATTCTGCTTCCAACGCTTTTCGCTCTTCACTTCCTTTAAGATACTTCAAAACAGGCTCATTTAAAGGATTTTTCATAAATTGTTCAGAAGTCAGACCTCTTTAAAGAGAAAAAAATTAAAAAAAAATTAATTAAGAAAACCCATAAGTTGAGGCAAAACGTCGACAAATTAATGGAAATCTCATTGTTTTTTAATCAACAACTGAAAATTTGGAGAAAAAAATTTAAAAATTAAAATCGGTAAAAAATTGAGTGGAATTGGCAATATTGAACCGGAAAGACCCCCTTTTTCCTATCCAAGTTTTTCCCTATATTGTTGCAAAATGGTCAGACTTGTTCTTTTCCATCCAAATTGCCTTTCTTGCATAAAAATCAGTAAATAAAATGTCAAAAATAATCCTTTTTGTTTGATTGTAGGTAAAATTAGAAAAGCAATTTGGATGGAAGAAAGGAAAAAGTCTGACCATTTTGCAAAAATGGATATACTGTAGTGTAGCACCCACTCCAAAAAATTTCAAAACACATATCATTCGATTCGTCTCGGCGAGCTGAGTTGAATGGTACCACTCTCTTTCTGCGGAAATGCCTAAGAGCTGAGATATAGAGCTCAAAAGGGTCAAAAACCATAGGGGGTACCAAGCTGATTTTTGGGGGCAAAAATTTGAATATGCAAATGATAGCTCATTCGAAAGAGCTCGTCGAGCTGAGTTGAAAGACACTAAAATCACCATGATTGAACAAGATTGGGCAAAGTTCGACAATAAATCGCAACATAAACCTATGGGGCGTCGGCGAGGCGCTTGTGCAAAACTCCGCGCTTCGCGCGGAGTTTTGCGGCACGCGCCTCGCGGGGAGTCTACGGGCGCTGGGTCTGGGCTCGTAACATAAACTTATGCCTATTTTAGCTGCGGTCGGCATGTTTGGCTTCCTCCTTAGCAAGAAAAACCTGCACTTAGACCAAAGGTAAGGAGCTAAATCAAATACTCATAACTTTGTCAAATCAAGTCGGATTTCGTTAATTTTTGTGTCAATCGACTCAGCTCGACGATCTCTTTCGAATGAGCTGCCATTTGCATATTCGAATTTTTGACCCCAAAAATCAGCTTAGTCCCCTCTTTGGATTTCCGATTTTTAAGGACCTATATCTCAGCTCTTAGGCATTTCCGCAGAAAGAGAGTGGTACCATTCAACTCAGCTCGCCGAGACGAATCGAATGCTATGTGTTTTGAAATTTTTTGGAGTGGGTGCTACACTACAGTACAGCCGCAAAAATATAGGGGAAAATTGGGGAGGAAAAAAGGGGTCTGTCCGGCTCAATATTACGGTGAAAATTTTATATTTGTTTGTCTGTAATATTATTATAATCGTATCAGATTAAAACTCTTGAGAGGAAAAATTTACACCAATCGAGAGTAATAAAAATTGAAGAAATTATTTATTGCGATAAAATTTCTGCGATGAAACTTCCGTTATTTAAAACAAGTTGATCGGTTGAGTACTAAAAAGTTAAAACAAATAAATACATACTGTCCATTCCTTCACATTTTCAAAAAAATATTTATCTAAAAAAAGTTCCGGATATTCGAAATTTTCCAATTATCGCTGTGTTGGACATGCCCGGCTTCCTCCGCAGCAGCAAAAACCTCCACGAAGACCATAGTAGGTAAGGGGCTAAACCAAACGATCTTAACTTGCCCAAAATTGTTAGAGTTCGTTGATTTTTGTGACCTTCGACTCAGTTCAACGAGCTCTTTCAAATGCATATTCAAGTTTTTACCCAAAAAAAGAGCTACTCTCTCCTCTGTACTTTTTCAATTTTTGGGAACCTATACCTTGGTTAACGGGCATTTCCTTAACTAGAGAATGTTATCGTTCACAATTCAGCTCGCCGAGACGAGTCGAACAGTATAGGTTTTAAATCGAAATTTTGCCTCCGTTATCCTAATTTTTAATTTGTTTTACTCGTATTTGTACACAGGAACGAACATCCAAACAATTATGTAATAGTTAAGTTGTTCATTTTGTTTGGGCAAAAACACCAATTTTTATTTTGAAATTTAATATTTATACACGTATTAAGAGGGTACGGCCCACTATGGCGCGGGCCACTATGGCGCGACCACAATGGCGCAAGCCCACTATGGCGCGACCACTATGGCGCAAGGCTTTAAATTAAAAATAAGGTCCGCAAAAGTCTGGCATTGTTATGAGTCTGATTATATATGTGTTCTTTTGCATTGTCCGACAGTTGCACGAGTTTATTTCCGTCATATATCCCTTCATCCCCCCTAATCCCGACAAATCCGTCTTAATCCGCCCAAATCCGTCTTAATATGAACAAACTCTTTTTCCATCCAGAATTTGTATTCGATTGGTAATTTGACCTGACCTTCTGGGTCTTGATCTTCTGGATTTTTACCTTCTGGGCTGATCCCAATAAATTAATCCGCTTTTAGATAAAGATTTGTGGGATATTGGGCTTGCGCCATAGTGGCCTGCGCCATTGTGGTCGCGCCATAGTGGTCGCGCCATAGTGGCCCGCGCCATAGTGTCCGTGTCCCGTATTAAGACGCGTTGATTGTCGATTTATTGAGTGAGAATTATAGAGAAGGTCCCTCTCCTCTTCTCTAATTTATGCCTCATTGCCATTTAAAAATAGCTTATTAAAAACCTAATTAAAGATTTAAATTAATAATTTAATTTAAAATATTTAAAATACAGTAACGGCAATATGTTTATGCGGTAGATTGGCAAAAAAAGAATTATCACCAAAATATCCTCAATAATTAATCTCTCTTTCTAACTTACTTGAGGTTAAGACTCTTTCAGAATTTATAAATGCAATTCTATTATGAAACATTTTTCCAAGAGTTACAGCGTTCGTAAAATTTCAACTTCTCCCAATGTTCAAAAAAGCACTCCAAAAAATGCAAAAAATTCTGATATGAGATTTTCTTGGAAAAAATTTTTCTGAAAAATGTTTAAGGTAGTAAGCAGGAATGTATATTTTGTAAAAATATACAGAGAAAGTTAGCCGTTAAAATTGCAATTTAAGAACACTTTTAAAAGAATTTATGGACTTAAAATTAAAAGATTTTGGTAAAAAATTTTTTGCCAAAAATTCCAGAATTTTGAAAATTTTGACTATTTTTGGTAAAATTTTACAAAAGATGACGAATATGAACAAAAAAATGCCAAAATATTCAAATACATATGCACGAAAGCTCCAAAATAAGCAAAAATATGGATTAAGAACCGGCTCTTAAAATGGTCGGAGCTATATTAAACTCATAATTTTTTGGCTTCTCAGCTCAAGGCATAACCGCATACAAAACATGTATTTGCATGTTTTGGCTAACCCTAGTTATAATATATCTGAACTAAATTACAAAGGGAGATTAATTGTTGAGGATTATAATCCTTTTTTGCCACTCAACTTCATAAATAAATATATTGCCGGCACTGGAAATAGAATAATTAAATCTATATTTTTAATTTAGTTACTACATATATTTATTTAAATTAATTCATTTTAAAAAATGAGAATATTTTTATTATTTTATTTATTTTTATTTCTTGAAATAAAAATATATGAATTAATTAATGGAATGGAACATCAAAGAAATTGTTTGTTTTTCTTTTCCAATTTTTTTATTTTACACTACGGAAAGTTTTGGAGTACAATTTAATCTGGGAGAAGTTTTATGTATTTAATTTTATAAATATTTTTATGGGAAGATTCATTCCCTAGTTAATGATAGAAATTTTCCTGACAAATTCCTTAAGGTTTTTAGCAAACGATTTATATTTTAAGGGCAAATAGAGGAAGGATCAAGCTCAAAAGGAAAACAAAAATTAACAAAAGGTTTGCCGCTCTATGTCTTGGATAATGGAATATGGTCTGATAACAGAAATGAGAAAATGCCTGCTCTTCCTAAAGAGTATGTAAATCTTATCGTGTTAAAAAAAGCTAGGAGAGGGTTGTCGGGTGTGGCACGAAACGAACCGAGGATTTTCGAGGATCCCCATAATTAGCAGTTATGGGGTTTAGCTCCTTGCTTTTGGTCTACGTGCAGGTTTTTGTTGCTGGGGAGGAAGCCAGACATGCCGCTCGCAGCTAAAATAGGCATAAGTTTATGTTACGAGCACAGAACCCAGCGACCATTGACTCCCCGCCAGGCGCGTGTGCAAAACCCCGCGCGAAGCGCGGGGTTTTGCACAAGTGCCTCGACGATGCCCCATAGGCGTAAGTTGCTCGTTTTTCTGTCGTAACTTTGTTTAATCTTGTTTAATCACGGTGATCTTGGTGTCTTTCGACTAAGCTCGTCGAGCTCCTTCGAATGACATATAAATCATCCATATCTGGATCAGACCCATAAAATGCAGATAGGCCAAATATGATAGGCCAAAGATTGTTTGGACAGTTGAATATTTTTTATAACTTATGATTTTGTTTTGTTATTAAGACAGGAATACGTCGTTGGAGAAATAGTACTTGTGGGAATGAATTCTAAAAAACTTGGACACTATATTTGGCAAATGGGAAAAGTAATCGAAGTTTTGGGAAATGGAAATTATATGGTTGAAATTACAAGTATACATAAAACAACACAAAATGAATTAAATTCAAAAAATATTAAAAAAACTTTCCAAATTGGCGAATTTGTTAGAGCAGAAAAAACACATAAAAAGGAAGCATTGGAATTAGCAGAAATAATCGGAATTAAATTTAAAGATTTTATTTTGACAATAAAAAGAAATCCAAAATTTGGGAAAACTGTTTATAGACATAGAGATGAGTTAAGTAAAATTGAAATTGCTTCGTTTAAAGTTGGTGAAATTGTGGAAGTTTGGAATTATGAAAAGTTGTGGGTAAAGGGGGTAGCTAAGGATATTGTTGAGGGAAATGAAATTATTGGAAGGGAAACAGAAAATAATTATTTAGTGGAGGTAGATGGACAATCTAAACTTTTAAAAGTACATCCTGTAGATATCCGAAAATTCTTTCAAGTTGGGGAAGTAGTTAGTGTTAAATTGGATGACCAAAAATTTGTTCAAGCAACTGTAGAAAATGGAATAAATAAACATAATATGTACAGATTGGCTGTGAAGAGTGTTGATGGGGATTATATGTTTATTGAAAGTTATCCTGATGATATTGAACATATTTCTTAAAAACTAGAAGAATTTCAACGCCAAAAGTAGAAGTCACAAAAGAATTCTGGCAAACGACTATATTTATTTAAATATAACTTTCATATGATTTTATTTAAAATATTCAAAAGTAAAAATATATTCTTTCCGCTAAGTAAAAATTATCATTTTATATCATTTATTTAACACAAAAATCCATCCAATATTCGCTATTACTACCTGCACCCCTTATATGTATGTATAAACTATTTAGTAGTTTGTCATATTTTGTTATATTTTGAATTAAACTGAATTGTAAAGTTTTTCATTAATTTCCCACGTTCCAAACTAAAATTATTCATCTTGTTTAAATTTAAAACCACATTATAGTAAACTTTAAAAGGATAAAATTTAAAATTATTAGTCTATGTAGAAGGTGTTTTTAGCATATTGTAAGGATGATTCACCCAGCAGTACTTTTACGCTAAACGATCTAAAAAGGAAAAAGAGAAAGCATTAGTCGATGCCTCGGTAGCAGACGTGGGCGAAACGTTTCGTTTCGTTTCGTTGTTTCGTATGTTTCGTATGATTTTTACTGTTTCGTCTCGTTTCGTTACGAAACACTTTTAAATTTGTTTCGTTTCGTTTCGTTACGAAACACCTGTGATTTTTCAACGAAACGAAACAATTTTTTAAGCCTAAACTAAGGCCAAAATCTATAAAATTTACCATCTTTTATTGAAAATTTAAAAAATTTTCGCCTGCGGCGCTGAAAAAAGAAGAATTTCGGCTTCTTGGCCTTCCCAAATTGTCAAAATTTTCGCCTGCGGCGCTGAAAAAGGAAGATATCAATTACTTATATACTACAAATCCGTTTATACTCTACTCCCTAATCCACATATACATATTACTTAATAGACGACAAATTCTATTACCGGACTCGCATCATAATTTAAAAATTGCGGATTGCGAGTTGCGGAAATACTGGAACCGGAACTTCCGGCGAAGCACTAGCTTATATCGCCTTCCTCTCGAAATGGAGATATGGAGACAATTTGGGTAGGCAATGGAGCAAGCTAGTGAATTTTTTGGCCTACGGCCTTTCAAAATTTTAAAATTTTTCGTCTGCGGCGCTTAAAATAAAATTTTACTTGAAAAATATTCAATCTTATTTGAAAAAAAGCGTCGCCAAAAATTCGGCTTCGAAAATGATTGACCCCCCCCCCTTCCCCGAAAATTTTCCTTGCTACGGGCCTGGCTTATGGGACACAATTGTTGTAAATAAACCAATAACTAAATCATTTATAATAGAGCCCGGCTCGATACGATATTTTTTCGATATTTTTCGATATATATTTTTCGATATTATCGAAAAAATATCGACCGAGAAAATTTTGATTTTTTCGATATTTTTCGATATTCGGTATTTTTCGGTATTTATCAAAAAAATATCGACCGAGCCCTCCGTCCGGGCTCTAATTTATAAGGCATAGGCGACTAATAAAGTATTTGAGGTCGAATAATTGCGAAATAAATGCAGTTTTGAAAATTTTTTGAATATTAAAATGTTTCGTTTTGTTTCGTTTCGTTTCGTAAGATTTTGGTTGTTTCGTTTCGTTTCGTTAACGAAACGATTTTTAAAAAATTTTGTTTCGTTTCGTTTCGTCAGAAAAAAATTTTGAGTTTCGCCCAGGTCTGCTCGGTAGCTCAGAGGTAGAGCTCCTGCATATGGTGAGCGAAAGCGCAAAGCAACAACAAGTGAATCCTGCCCGGTGGCTAAACTTTTGCAAACTCTTTCTATATTATTCGAACATATTTATGTATATCCTTGTACAACAATAAAGAAGCAATACAATAATGTGTTTATTACACAATAGAAATACAACAAAAGTTGATGAAATAGACTAAGGCTGGAGTATTTAGGATAAACCATTAGGAGACACGGACTGATAATTATATGAGGCTTTTATAGTAAAAGGTTTAAATACCAGGCATGGTCACGGATACTGATCTTGGTATCCGTATTCGCACATTTACGACGGATACAGGCGGATATCCGCAGGCATTTTGATATTATCTGTATCCGTATCCATGACCATGCCTGTTAAATACTATACTAGTCATTCTAATTTTTAATTTGTACTTTTACACAGGTACGAACATCCAAACAATTATTCAGTAATTAAGTTGTTCATTTTGTTTAGGCAAAAACACTAATTCTTATTTTGAAATTAAATATTTATACACGTATTAAGACGTGTTGATTTTCGATTTATTGAGTGAAAATTATAGAGAAGGTCCCTCTCCTCCTCTCTAATTTTTATCTTATTGCTATTTAAAAATAGTTGATTAAAAATTTAATTAAAAATTGTATGTAATTAATAATTTAATTTAAAAATTAAAAAAAAATTTTAAAATAAAATAACGGCAATATGTCTAAGCAGTAACCAATAGTTTTTCCAATTTAAATTGTTGACCGGGGCTGGAGCGGGGATTTTCCCGGAGGCCGGGTCCCAATTGCGAAGTTTTTCGCAATCTTCGGATTAAAACAGGAACAGATTAATCCGGAAAAATCCGGACGGATTCGGTCCGGCTCAAGTTGAAAATACTGAATCGGGTCCGGAAAGATAGATTTTGCCGGTTACATACACTGATAAGATACAAAATTTTCTGAGGAGATACAAAAGAATAATATTTAAATCAACAATTTCTTTGAATTTTTTATTTTGAAATTTTGCCCTTCCGTTTTTGTTAGACAAGATTTTCTCAATAAATTAATTTTATGGATTTTTATGCCCTTTCTTTATATTTCAAAATTTTAAATTTATTTTTATTATTGACTTTAGATTTTTATTTCATAATTTATTTTTCTTTTAATTTATCTCATCCCCCCCCCCCCCCCCCAATCCCTCGCTCATTGCTTTAACAAAAAAATTTTTTTTTAATTTTATTATTAATTAAGAAAAATGAATATTTATTTTTTAATTTTAATTATAACACAATTTTATTTAACTAATGAAATGGAAAATCCAGGTAATTCTTGTCTTTATACTCGAATTCTTCAAGGTTCGAGTAGGGTTATAACCAAGTTTTTGTGATCTGTCCGATATGTTAAACTTCAATAACTTTAAAAACAAAGGTATAGTAGTCCATTGAACTTGTCTGTTTTTTGATAAAATAATTCAAGTTTTCGAATTTTTTATAGTAAATTTGAAAATGGGTTTATACACTCTGTCAGAAAATTATAAGCACCCTTTAGTTTTTGAATAAAAACATAGTTAAAGTTAAAATATCATAGTCTTGAATATTTTAAGGATTTTCTGATGTATATTGAACAGAAAAAAACAATCATTGATAAATTAAATATGGATAGTAGAGAAAATAAATGAAATTTAGTTAAAACGACTGTCAGATAATTATAAGCACCCCTAAGGTTTCGACATTAGGAGTCGTCCGAAAAATCTACAAAAATTCCTGTGAACATATTTAGTGATGTGAATTAAAAATACAAAAGAAACTAAGTTCTAACATAACCCCTACATCGAGATCCAAAAACACAAAAATCAACGGAAAACAGGGGGTAGACGTTTTTAAAAAATATTTTCAACCCCTTACAGGTGAAATAAAAATTTCATTTTGGGCTTATTTGAAAGCCCTTGAAATTTGCTACAAGATAGCATTAATTTTATTTTTCGAAAAAAATTCACCTTTAAGACATGATGTGATAAACTTTCAGGTCATAAAAATCACTCAAACGCCCCCCAAAAAGTGATGAAAATGTAACTTAAAAACTAATCTCATTATTTCTCAAAGAAGAATATTTTTTGGATTATGAGATGAAAACTATCTTGTAGCAAATTTCAAGGGCTTTCCAATAAGCCCAAAATAAAATTATTATTTCACCTGTAAGGAGTCGAAAATATTTTTTAAAGACGTCTACCCCCTGTTTTCCGTTGATTTTCGAGTTTGTGGATCTTGATGTAGGGGTTATGTTAGAACTTAGTTTCTTTTGTATTTTTAATTCACATCACTAAATATGTTCACAGGAATTTTTGTAGATTTTTCGGACGACTCCTAATGTCTAAACCTTAGGGGTGCTTATAATTATCTGACAGTCGTTTTAACTAAATTTCATTTATTTTCTCTACTATCCATATTTAATTTATCAATGATTGTTTTTTTCTGTTCAATATGCATCAGAAAATCCTAAAAATATTTAGAACTATGATATTTTAACCTTAACTATATTTTTATTCAAAAACTAGGGGGTGCTTATAATTTTCTGACAGAGTGTAATTGTGATTTATTTGTCTTTTGTGTTTTTACCATCTTCAGATTTGAGAGAAATTGAGGAAACGTTTTAATGATTTAATAGAAAAATAATCTTATTCTTCAGAAACAAAAAAATATTTATTTTTTTGTTCCGATGAGATATTCTAATAAATTTTGATTTTTTAGGAAGGATTAATTAACTCTAATTTCATTTTTAAAAAATACCTAACTTTGGGGAACTTTAAAAATTAAAATCCGTTATCTTCTATGTTGTGTTTTTAAAATCTTTATAAGTTTGAATTAAATTTTAAATTAAATTCTAAAATTTAAAAATAATTTAAAGCCCCAAAGAGACAGAAATTGGAAGGGGAAAGCTCTTCTTCAAAAAACACCAACAAACTCGAAAATTCTCAACAGAATATTTCAATTCCTAAAATGAAATTTTCGCTCGTCGAAATTTCTTTTTTAATTAATTTATTAAATAAAATTGGAGTGGAAAAAATAATTGATAAATCAACAAGGAATATTATTTCGATTATGGAGAATGAATTAAATTCCTTACCAAAATTGTTACAAACAGAGAAAAATTATTTGTTTCATTTTAAAGGAACAATTAATAAAATTCATAAGGTATACATCTTAATTAGGGTAGCTACCGACCCTTAGGGGTCAAAAGTTCGGGGATAAGGATTTGTTGGGGTAGAGCCTTCGGGGTTGGGGTCGGGGTTTTTGCCAGAGAAAATCGTCAGTATCAGGTTGCTACCCTAATCTTAATTTAAATTTAACCGAGCTTTAAGGCAATCCATAAAGATTTCCAAAATTTAAATATCCTACAGGGATGGGGTTTGATTGAAAACGGATTGAAAACATTCCCGGTCAAGGGTTCCACTGGTAAATTTTAATAGCAAAAAATTTGATATTTTTGGCGAAAATTAAAAGGCCGTTTGGAATTTTTTAGAAATGAGCAGTTGTTGAAGAGTTGTAGATCCGAGGATCTACAATTGTTTTGTATACTATATGTATTATAAAAGATCATAATGACTGAAAGTCTCACTCATTTCTAAAATTACTAAAATTTACAATAAATTAATTATTTTTGTCAATTTTTTTAAGGTTACTGTTTATTATACAAATATGTTAAATGCATTACCCGAAGAAGTTTATAATAAAGAAACTCACAAATCTCAAGAAAAGTTTAAAAAAGAAATTATCGAGAAAAGACTGAGTGATTTAAGTTTAGCAATGAATACAAAAGATTATAATGATTTTCTGAAAAATTGTGAAAGTACTGTAGGGAACCTTTTGGTGGGAAATAAAGATTTTAATACTAATAAAGAAATGTATGAGGAGGCTATGAAAAACTTGAATAAAATAATGTAATATTTATTTAGACTAATTTTAAGCAGAGGTGGGTTGGAACAGTCAGAGGTGTGCCGGAAATCGGAACTGCCGGAAATGAAAATTTTTTCGGAAATCGGAAGGAAAAAAACGTCGGAAATCGGAAGTCAGAATTCCGACCCACCTCTGATTTTAAGAGAAATATTGTTGAGACTAATGTAAGGAAGAGAATGAGGTAATATTCAATTTCGTACCCCCCCCCCTCGTTTTTCCTTCTTCAAAGTATTATAAAATGGTCAGTCAGACTTAGATTATAGAACTCGTCGAGCTGCGTCGAATGACACCAAAATCAAAAAAATTGGACTCGATTTGACCGAGATACAGACCCCTGAAAATTGAACAACCATAGGGGCGATTTTTTTAAATAAAAAAATTTTATCCAAATGATAGCTCATTCGAAAGAGCTTGTCAAGATGAGTCGAAAGACACCAAAATCAACGTGATTAGGCATGGTTTGACAAAGTTATGATATTATGTAGACCTAACGGAGTCGGCGACTTATGTCATAACTTTATCAAATCTTGTCCAATCACGTTGATTTCTGTGTCATTCGACTCAGAACGACGAGCTCTTTCGAATGAGCTATCATTTGTATGAATTTTCGTCCTTATGGGTTTTCGCCCCTATGGTTGTTCAATTTTCAGGGGTCTGTATCTCGGTCAAATCGAGTCCAATTTTTTTGATTTTGGTGTCATTCGACACAGCTCGACGAGTTCTATAATCTAAGTCTGACTGACCATTTTATAATACTTTGAAAAAGGAAAAAGGAGGGGGGGGGTACGAAATTGAATATTACCGAGAATGATCCAGCTGGCTAGCATTTATGTAAAACGCTCACTAGGCGGGAGTTTAAGATCTAATAAAAGAGAAGGTGAAAGCAGCGTCCCGATAGCTCAATTGGTAGAGCACCTGTACGTGGTGAGCGGAAGCGCCAAGCAATAACTGCCAAGAGGTCGCAGGATCGAAGCCTGCCCGCGATTAAACTTTTACCTCACTCCTACTCTAATTAGAATTTTAATTTATATATTTTAGAAAAAACGAAGAAGATTATTGGACAAAAAGAGCCTCATTTTTGATTTATAGAAACTGTAAAAATATTACAAACGTTGAAAAAAATATTTTTATATTTTGGCATTTAATTGTTTTTACTCAAATGCTTGTTAAATCGTTTACTGAATTCTTCAGAAAAAATAATAATTATTACAAGAATGAATTGTTTAGTTATTATAGATTTGGCCTTACTGATAATAGGTAGCTAAATTTGTGTTTTGATTAATGATAATAGTTTCTTTTTTAACATTACACAAAAAATTTTTATTCTGTGTTCCCATTGTGATACTAAACGGTTCCGCGGTTAAATAAATTTTTGGTCGTTACAGAGCCCCGATAACCTGGGGCCGTATTATAAAAGCGGGGTAGGGGTAGTTAAGTAGCGGCGAGTGGTTAACTCAAAATCCTTATTGGACTGGTTTATTGGACCTAGACATTTTCTAGTTCCAGCAATTCCAACCAAACTCGCAAGTTACAACCCCAAAAAATAGAAAAATTCAAAGTCCTTTTAATTGGAAATGCTAAAAAAAAATTATTTTTTTAATATTATTATAATATATTTTTTAAGAGAGGAAATTTCAATCAAAAAATACGAAAAAGCTGTTGATGAATTAAAAGAAGCCGCTGACAAATTTAAGAGTTTAATAGAAAAATTGAATATTTTACAAGCAAAAAATATTATTTTTGAATTTTATGAAAAAAAATTTGGTAAGAAATAAAAGGGTATAGTATACCAGAGGCGAAATTTCGATAAGAAACACATATCATTCGATTAGTCTAGGCGAGCTGAGTCGAACGAAACCACTCTCTATTTACTGAAATGCCTTTGGATCGAGCGAGATAGAGGTCTCCGAATATCGGCTATAGAAATATTTTTTTATTCTAACATTGCTCAATCACACTGATTTTGGTGGCGTTCGACTCAGATAAATGAGCTTTTTTGAATTAGCTATGATTTGCATATTCAAATTTTGTACCGCAAAAATGAACTTCCCTTATGGTTTTTGATTTTCAGCGACTTATGTATATCTCTGTCTACAGAATAGAGAGTGGTCCTTTTCGAATCAGCTCATTGAAACGAATCGAATGATAAGTTTTTAGGTTCAACGGGAGAAGGTCACTTTGGGTGAGTAGAGTTCTCTCAGGATTCATAACCCCATTTAATAAAATTTTGATTGACAAATTTCAGAACGTAAAAGTATGATTATTTCATTGGAAGAAGCCGAAAAAGAACAAAGCACAGTTTTTAACGCAAAATTTTCAGAAAATTATTTTACTGGTGAACATAAAGAAATGTTTATTTTTTTACCTTTAATTTATCTCGATAAAGGTTAATTTAAAAATTAAATTAAACATGGGCTATATCAAATTTTGAAATTTTTTTAGTTTTCTTTCTCTTCAATTTAATTTAAAAATACCCTCACTATACGACAAAAGAAAATTAAGTTTCATGAAAAATTAATCACTACTATCATATAATTTCAGTTTAAAATGACAATCCAAAGAAGTGGAGGATAATGAAAAAGGAAGTGAAAATTGAAGAATATACATATAACAATTAAAAGAAATATTTTTAGTTTGATTTTCATATTTATTTTCATGTATTACGTGAAATATTGTTGAATCAAAGTGTTAACTTGTACCTATTATTTTGTAGCATTTTTAAAAAAAATTTCTTCGTTAGACATGTTGTGTATGGGCAAGAGCCCTTAAAACAGTTTAGTATAAAAGCCAGCCAATAGTTCTTCTTCTTTTCCTTAGTTTCTGCATACCTCAACCTTCATTGTATTTTCTTCGTGTGATAGTATCTGTTGGCTGTTCTTTAGTATAGCTACACCGAGATCGAAACTTGAAGTATATACCATTCGATTCGTCTCGACGAGCTGAGTTCAAATATGCAAGAATTTTCTGCGGGAGACGAAAACTCGCAGAGATACAGGCCCCCGAAAATTGAAAAACCATAGGGGGGGGGGGGGGGGTAAGCTGATTTTTGGGGTCAAAAATTCGAATATGCAAATGATAGCTCATTCGAAAGAGCTTTTCGAGCTGAGTCGAATGACACCAAAATCAACGAAATCCGACTTGATTGGACAAAGTTATGATCTTTTATCTTAGCTCCTTACCTATGGGATCTGTGGAGATTTTGCTGCTACGGAGGCCCCAAATACGTCCAGAGCAAGGGAGATAGAAATAGGTTTATGTTACGAGCCCAGACCCAGCGCCCGTAGACTCCCCGCGAGGCGCGTGCCGCAAAACCCCGCGCGAAGCGCGGGGTTTTGCACAAGCGCCTCGCCGTCGCCCCATAGGTTTAGGTTTTTTTGTATCATAACTTTGTCTAATCTTGTTCAATCACGGTGATTTTGGTGACATTTGACTCAGCTCGTCGAGCTCTTTCAAATGAGCTATCATTTGCATATTCGAATTTTTGACCCCAAAAATCAGCTTACCCCCCCCCTATGGTTTTTCAATTTTCGGGGGCCTGTATCTCTGCGAGTTTTCGTCTCCCGCAGAAAATTCTTGCATATTTGAACTCAGCTCGTCGAGACGAATCGAATGGTATATACTTCAAGTTTCGATCTCGGTGTAGCTATACTAAAGCGACCCCTATCTGTTTGTGATCGTCTACGTAAGCGGGGCCATAACGAGACAGCTCGAAAAAATGTATAACGCCGAGTGACAAGAGCCTGATGTGAGTATTTTCAATATGTTTTTTTTATATTTTTTTACAATATTTTCAGAAAATTATTTTATTGGTGAACATATGTAAAGAAATGTTTATTGGGTCGGGAAGGCAATCGACTATAAATAAACGCGTCATTACTCAGCGGTTAGAATGATATCCGAATCTTTTTTAACAGAATCTTAGCTTTTTATTTTTGTTTTTCAAAGCCATGAATAACACATACTCGAAGAATTTTATCATTTTATTTACTTTTTTCAAAATTGAAATTTATTTCCTTGTAAATAATCAAAAAAAACAATTATTTTTAAAAATAAATTTAATTCTATTGTGTACTTTTTTACTTCCATTCTTGTTTTCTAAACCAGAAACGAACTCTAAAAAATTTTTTTTAAAATATTTCAAAAATAATTATTCTTTACCTGTGATCGTCTGAACCAGTGACAAAACTATTAAAATAAAAAAATTTATACAAAGAAAAAATATTTTCACTCACATTGGCATGGTAGGTGAATGGACAAATGCGCGTGTTTCTGCAGTGTGTCCCAAAGCCAACAAACGTTCCCGATCAGAATTACGAGCATCCCAAGAACATAATGAACCTGATTTTTCATCAGGGAGCATTACTATGGAAAGGAATTTTATTTTTTTAAATTATTTTAAAAATGGTGTGCTTGTATCAGGGATCCTGACGTCAAAGAAAAAAATCTCTGATTTCGAAAAATCGGGATTCCCGACCCAAAATACTTTTCTGATTGTTTGGAATGAGGAATTGGAACAGCAGGATCCCAAATAAATCATAAAAAAATTTGTTTATTAACCATAATCCTCAGTATGATTAAACACAGCAGGCATAGAATATTCTCTTGCCCCAGTAGCCCCTGCTCCTGTATATGCAATTAAACAACGGTTAGTTGATAATTCCCATAATTTGGGGACACTGTCCATTCCAACGGTGAGAACGTACTGTGAAATAAAAAATTACTTTAAGAAAATCAGCAAAAATCAAAAAATTTCTCAGGAGGTTTAGGGTCTATAAAAAGCCTTTCGCTTGGCCATGATTGATGAATTTCGGATCGAAAATTTTTGAAAAGTTTAAAAGGGGACAGTCATGAACCAGGACCACAATGTTGGTAAATCTTCGAACCCTCTCATAAAATTTCTAAAAAACCCCCCATTTAAACCCCAACAAACAAACCTTTCCGTTTCTTGTAAATCTAGCACTACAAATTGGTGCTCCGTCATGAGCCCGATTAAAACATTCAATACAACGATTGGAAACGCCATCCCAAACTTTAAAAAATAATTTAAAATTAAAGGAAAACCCAAAGAAAACCTTTAACATTCCCATCCCGACTTCCAGTCACAAATATTCGAGCATTTTCAGAATAACAAACATCAGTTATTGTATCGTTGTGTTGATCTTTGGGCATTGAAGAAACAAAACATTGCTTTAAAATTAAAATTTTGAATTTAAAAAGAGAAAGATTCTCAAAATAGAAAGGAATAATGATCAAAAAATGATTTTTTTTCGTCATGGGCCTTTCAGAAATTTTCAGACTTTTTGACTCCTACGCTAAAAATGTCGTGTCGGGCTAATTCACGGAACGGACAAGCCACGGAATTATTAAATCACGAAATGACAAATCACGAAACGATCTGCATTTAAAATTATAGCCTACATTGAAAATTTCTCCTAGCCTTCGAAAATTTCTGTTAGACACGTGTTTAGTTTATTGTCAAACAAAGGATTGTTTAAAGACTCGATAAAAAGCTAGAGGTTTTGATAAAATATCGATTAAAAATTTCAAAAGATTTTTTTATCAAATGTGGAAATATAATAACTCCCGATGACTAAATCAATGAAAATTCAAAATCCAAAAAATTAAATATTTTTGTCCATTTTTTCTAATTTTTAACAAAAAATAAATTCTCTAAATTTTTGTAAAAAACCTGTGTTTCAGTGTTATAAAGCCTCAAAGTAGGATGTCTTGTACCACACAAAAAGAATTCTCCACTTGGATGAAATGTAATTGAAGAAATTGGTTCGACTTCCTACAAATTATTTTTTAAAAATTAATTTAAAGAAAAAAACATTAATTGTCCTCATTGCCCGTTTAACAGCAGTCTTTGAATAATCAAATAATTTTAAAGTAAAATCGTTGCTTCCAGAGAGGAGAAGTTGTTCCCGAGGATGGAAAGCAACACAAGTGACTTCCTTAAAAATTGAAAAGAGTTTTAAAAAATATTTATTTTAAATTAGAGTAGCATTCCGAGCTTAAGGGAGTGTCGAGGATTGGGATTTGCCGGGGTAGAACCTTCGGGTCTGGGTCTTTGACAAAAAAATAGTCGGGGTTTTGAGGGACGAGGTGCTACCCTATTTTAAATTAGAAAAATAAATTTTTAAAAGAAAAATTAAAATAGAAATAAAAAATTAATTTCTGACCCAATAAATTTAAAGAAATTATTTTTAAAAATCAAAAATACAATAAGAACTATAATTAATAAATTAAAAAAAACAAACATCCAAATGGTCGTAAAGTGTTCGTATTACTGGATGGTGTGAATCGGGACCTGATTCGCTTAAAGCAGCTGTATCAATCCTGAAAAAACTAATTTTTATAAAGAATCCGGTATTTCTGCGGATTTTTTAAAAGCTAATTTAGACAAAAAATTTTATTAAAAAGTAAATAAGGAGTGACATAAATCCGCAAAAATTTCCCACAAAATTAACAGTTCCGACGAACCTTGAAATAACTTTGTCTACATCCATTATTTTTATTGAACAATCAACTGAAGCTGTTGCAATAAGTGCGCCTAAAGAATTAAGAAATCAAGGCTAGAATTGTGTCTTAAAGGAAAGGGTTAGACTATTCAATTTAGAAAAACGGCGCAAGAGTATTTTCCCAAAAAAAGTTTAAATTAAAAATAGGAAAAAATAAAAACCGTCAGAAGAAAAAGCAGCAGCACGGCAGGGACCTTTATGTGTTGTTAAATAGACAGTCTCGTATAAACTAGGTTCTGGGCCTATTAAAAATTAAAGAAAATAATTAAAAAAGAAATCAACTAGTAGGAACAACATCAGCATCAAATTCCAAATCCAAACCGGATGATTCAACACCGAACTAAAAAAAATTAATTTTAAGAGAAAAATTAAAAAAAAATAAACAAAACCTGGTCACCAACAGCCTCTTTCTCTTTAGATTCTGGGTCTTCAACATATTGGCGAGCAACAGTTACTAACCGAAAAAGTTTGTCTGAAGGAGGGGGTGGACGTAAAGAAAGGCCGAGTGATTGAGCCTTGGAAAAAAATTTAAAAAATTTTTTACTTAAAATTTCCTGGAAAAAAATCCAAAATTTTAACAAGAAAATTACCAAATTTAGTGCCAATTGTTGGTGTCCATCATAAAACATTTGGCTAAAAAAATTAAAAATTAATTTTTCAAATATAAAAAAATTACCCAATTATCAGTTTGTACATAAAATCACGATCCTTAATACTGTCAGGTTTCATTATTTGAAGAATTTAAAGCAAGAAAAATTTTTCTCTTAATTTATAAAAAATCCAAGTTACAAAAAAATATAAAGAATCTGACATGAGACTTGAAAACTCAGTTAGTGGGTCAACTTTTTTACGTAAAATTTTATTTTTTAAATTTTTTCAGAGACATTTAAATAAATAAAACAATAATTGTAAAGCAACCAAATTTATAAATTAAAACAAAAATAAACTGAATTTTCATCACTTCCTTTTAATTAAAACATTAAAGAGTGCTTGAAGTTGAGCCAGTTTTCCTCCCACCCGATTTCTGTACCCATAGTGGCAACAATGCACAACCTTAATTTTAATTTTAAGTTATAAAATTATTTATGGTAAAATTCCGTCATGTGACCCGGAAACCGATTCGGACAATCGATATGTCATTCAAAAGATCTCGACGAACTATATCGAACGACAATAAAATTAGCTTCGGGACTCACAAAATGGCCAAGATATAGGCTCCGAACATCGAAAAACCATAGGGGAGAGTAAGCACGTTTTTGGGGTGAAAAATTCGCTTTTACAAATGACGGAATCTTTCCTTATTTACATACAATGTGTTTTTGGTCATAGATGTTGGTAATTGATTCAATTCCTTTGGTACATAATTATGTCCAGCTAGAATAGGTATTGCAAATTTTCGGTAGAATGATTCTAAAATGATAAAAAATGTTTAGCAAAAATTAAAACCTACAATAAAAAAGCAGTAAACATGGATATAAAGCCATATCTATTCCATAAGATATCAAAGTTTCTCAATAAAATTGCCTTCAACAATGTTGGTGAATATTTATTTTTCTCGAATTTTAATGTAACCCCAAGTTTCAAATCCCCTCTCTTTTTTCTTTTTTCCAAACGTAGTAATGTTGAATAATTTAATATACTTAAATGAACTTTCTTGTCGAGGACTGTGGATCTATAATATAAGAAATATATTCTAAATATTCGAGAAGAATATTCTAGTTAAGACTAGAATTAAAATTTCTAGATAAAAAATAGCCTGGGTATCTTATAGTTCATAAATAGAATTGATAACTAGCATTTTAGAAAAGGAAATTATATAAAACAAACCATTTCTGCGGTATCGAAGACACATTTAACTTCGGCCATGTGAAGAAAAAGAGGAATCGGCGAAGCTGAAATCGACGAGGTCAATGAAGAAAGTAAAATCAGAGCAGCTGCTGTATAACAATAAGCAAAGAAGCATTTCAAGTGTCGCCGGTGAAGAACAAAAATACTTTCTTAATTTTATAAATAGCATTAAATTGAAAAACAAATAAACCAATAAGTTGGTCAATAAATTCTGTATCCAGCTCGTTAAATCTGAAAATACTAAAACCGTAATATTTAAATTAATTTTTAAAAACACAAAAAAAGAGTAAAAAATTTGGCGAATTAAACGCTAATTAAATTTCGAAATTTTGAGAATCAAAAATTTAAAAAAATATAAACCTTGTTTAGAACCACCTCTGGAACGTCCCTTAGATTTCTTTTCGGTAACAACATTTCCATCATTCTCTCCTCATTATCCTCGTGTTCTTGTTGCTTCTTTGGCTTACGACCACGTGTGGTTGTTGAAGCTGGTTTTTCCTTGTCTTTAGCTGTTGTTTTGGTCGTGGTTGCATTCTTCTTCTTAAAAAATTTAGAATGAATCAGTTAATTTTCTAATTTTTGTAGAATAGAATTTGAGACGGATTTTTTTCTTGCTTTATATTCGAAGAATTTAAAGCAAGAAAAAATTTTTCTATTTTCTAAAAAAATTCAAGTTATGAAAAAATATAAAAAATAAAAATCTGAGACTTCAAAAACTCTATTATTGATTGTGTAGCTACAGATTTTGTTGGAGAAAATGTTTGAGTAGAAACTTCCTTGTTTTTGGGGATGTTCTGCTCGTTTGAAGGACCAGCCTCTACATATGAACTTTGGTTAAAATAACAATGATCGCTTAAAGCAGCTTTTCGTTACCGTTGTTTTTTAATCTTTGCTTGTAATGCTTTTCGTGCGCGTTGTCTACGTTTTTCTTTCTTTTCTTTACGCTTCAATGACGCTTGTCTCATTCTTTCACTATCAAAACCCATTTTTCTAAAAATTTTTTACAAAAATTAGGAAAACGAAAAATACACGGAACTTGCCGGAGCAGTTCAACTGAGTCCGCACGATTGAGTCCCCACGATTGAGTCCGCACGATTGAGTCCCCACGATTGAGTCCCGGCACAATTGAGTCCCCACGATTGAGTCCGCACGATTGAGTCCCCGTTGTATATACCTCAATTGAGTCCCCGTGGATTTAATTTTAAAAATTCCCGGTAGGGGACACTTGTGTACCGGCCGTTTGTGTACCGCCGGTTGTGTACCCACCCAAAGGGGGACGTTTGTGTACCCGCATTATTTTCCTAGATTTTTTTATTGTTTTTTTTTTATTTTTTTGTTTTTCTGGCTGTAGTGTAGTGTACCGGTGGTAAAAGTTCGAGACATGATATATGACATTCGATTCGTCTCGACGAGCTGAGTCGAACGGTACCACTCCCTATTTTAGGAAATAATTCTGGACCGAGTTATAGGTCCCGGAAAATTGAAAAACCATAGGGGGGAGTAAGCTCGATTTTGGGTGAAAAATTCGAATATGCAAATAATAGCTCATTCGAAAGAGCTCCTCGAGCTGAGTCGAATGACACCAAAATCAACAAAATCCGACTTGATTGGACAAAGTTACGATCGTTTGTTTTAGCTCCTTACCTATGGTCTCCATGGAGGGTTTTGCTGCTACGGAGGCTCCAGGTATGCCCAGAGCAAGGGAGATAGGAATAGGTTTATGTTACGAGCCCAGACCCACCGCCCGTAGACTCCCCGCGAGGCGCGTGCCGCAAACCCCCGCGCGAAGCGCGGGGGTTTGCACAAGCGCCTCGCCGACTCTCCATAGGATTATGTTGCTTGTTTTTTGTGTCGTAACATTGTCTAATCTTGTTCAATCACGGTGATTTTGGTGTCATTCGACTCAACTCGTCGAGCTCTTTCGAATGAGTTATTATTTGTATAAAAAATTTTTTATTCCAAAAATCGCCCCTTTGGATCTTCGATATTTAGGGGCCTATATCTCGGTCCAATCAAGTCGGATTTTGTTGATTTTGGTGTCATTCGACTCAGCTCGAGGAGCTCTTTCGAAAGAGCTATTATTTGCATATTCGAATTTTTCACCCCAAAATCGAGCTTACTCCCCCCTATGGTTTTTCAATTTTCCGGGACCTATAACTCGGTCCAGAATTATTTCCTAAAATAGGGAGTGGTACCGTTCGACTCAGCTCGTCGAGACGAATCGAATGACATATGTCACGTCCCGAACTTTTACCACCGGTACACTACACTATATCCGTTTTTCTTTTGGGGTTTGCAACTAATTTTGTTAATTAGTTGACCGAGCATCCACTCAAGTCCATCCGAGCACTGAATTTTCTCAATGAGGACGAGAGGGAGGACGAGAATCTTGTGTAGGTAAAAGTTTTATTTTTATTTTTTAATTTTAGATTTTATATTTCAGGTTGGTCTAACTTTGCTCATCACGTGTCGGACTTCATCCCACGGCTGCAACGATGGGAAATTTGAAAAGGTTTGGAATTTTTATTTTGTTTTTCGTTTTTATTTTTAAAATTTTTTAGTTGATTTTCGTCAGTTTCTGACTGGCGATTTTCAAGTTCACAGTTTCTGAAGGAACGAAGGTGGTGAACTTAGGAGAACAAATAACGAAAGAAAGGCCCTTCTTTGGCACACTAATTGAAGCTAGACTTTGGTTTTTTTTAATTTTTTTGATAAAATTTTTAAAAAATATTTTTTTATTTTTTTTTTCACATTTTGATTTTCTCCCGTATCCAGGTAAATTCTGCCGGAGTCCGGAAATTAGGAAGGAGTTTTTACGTTCGTAATTTAGATAGTTTCCCCTACCCTCCATAGCAGCACAAAAAGTTTTTCCAGCGAAGATTCTGTTGGTCAAAATTTGTTCAGAATCATTCAATCAACTTGATTTTGGTCTTATTCAACTCATCTCGTCGATCCCTTTCGAATGAGCTATTTTTTGTTTATTCGAATGTTTCGCAACAAAAATTCCCCATGGAATTCCACCAAAAAATCCACCATTTCGAACATTAATCCCTCCAAATCCCCAAATATCCCTCTTAATCTTTTTTAATATAATTAAATCCACGGGGACTCAATTGAGGTATATACAACGGGGACTCAATCGTGCGGACTCAATCGTGGGGACTCAATTGTGCCGGGACTCAATCGTGGGGACTCAATCGTGCGGACTCAATCGTGAGGACTCAATCGTGCGGACTCAATTGAGGTGTACCGGGAACTTGCGCCAAAGCTCGCGCCAAAACGGTCACCTCCAAATTGCGGAAGAGGACGTTTCAGTATCACCGATTCAGTGTCTAGGCCATATTTTGGTCCATAACTTTCTTGCCTTTCCTCTTTTTTCGAGTAATTTTCATATCATTCGAAAGGTCTCGAGATGCGGCATCTTTTTAATAATGAACTGATCTGATCTGAACATTTTACAAAAAATTAAAGCCAAATAAAGATAGAAAATCACGATTGACCTCACTTATTCGGCTACAACTTTTTGTATGGTGTTCGGATTAAATCAATCCTTTTAGATAAAATAATTGGCAATCCCGGAGAATTGGGGTCCCTGCGGAAAAAAATCTTAAAAATAAGAAAAAGGATTTTTCTAGGGTAAAAAAATATGCTGATTACGAATCCGAGCTCAGATTTTGAAAAAGTCGAATCCCGAACCCGAATTCGGACTTTTGATCCCGAACAGGATTTTTGAACCCTAACATTACAGACATTGTACAAAATGGCCAGTCTTTCAATAGAATCATAGAACTCATCGAGGTGTGTCGAATGACACCAAAATCAATGAAATCCGACCGGATTGAACCGAGATACAGACCCCTAAATATTGAAAAACCACATGGGTGATTTTTTGGAGTAAAAAAAGTTTTTACAAATGATAGCTCATTCGAAAGAGCTCGTCGAGCTGAATCGAATGACGCCAAAATTACAGTGATTGATCAAGTTTTGACAAAGTTATGACATAAGTCGCCGACTCCTACAGTACTCCCATAGGTATACTTTATGTCATAACTTTGTCTAAACTTGTCCAATCACGTTGATTTTGGTGTCATTCGATGCAGCTCGACGAGCTCTTTCGAACGAGCTATCATTTGAATATTCGAAATTCGGGTTCAGGGTTCGAAATTTGGTTCGGGTTCGGGATTCGACTTTTTCAAAATCTGAGCTCGGATTCGTAATTAGCATATTTTGTTATCCTAGAAAATACCTTTTTCTTATTTTTAAACTTTTTTTTCGAAGAAACCCCAATTCTCCTGGATTGCCGTTTTGAGTACTCTCATAGTGATATTTGTAATCAGCGCATTTTATTTCACAAAGACTTTGTTGTGACCGAAAGTCGGAATCGTCCCCACCCCCTTTAATTGTCATTTTTTTAGAAAAATTTTTTTCCTTTGTTATCGCTTTTATTAATTGTTAAAAATTTACTTTTTAGTTATGCAAATTTAATGTCTGAACAACAAAAACAAACAGTAGAAGGTTCAACAAAAACAACAAAAAACACAAATAATTCTCGTTATATGCACAGTATTTTCCAAGAGTGTGATCAATTAAAGAAAGAATACGACAATTGTTTTAACGCTTTTTTCCAGAAATTTATAAGTCCGGAATATCGACATTCTAGTGGTTTGAACAATCCTTGTGAACAAGTACATTCTGTTTATAGAGAGTGTGTTGAAAAGGTTTGTCTTTTTGGCGGGCGGGGGGGGGGGGGGGTGAGGGATTTTTAAGAAAATTGAATATGCGGGGACGTTGGTGAAGATTTTGGTAGAATTTTACCTTCTCATTTATTTTTAGATTTATGTTTTTTGTAATTTAGAGTGAGGGTGGACCGGATATAGGAAGACTCTTGAGAACATTTTACAGACCTTTTCTCATTTTGTTACCTTCTTTAAACATCGAAATAGATTTGGGGTTTAACAAAGCTCTAGGATTTTATAGATTTAAAGTCCAATATTTTGTTCCAGGACATTAATCCAAATTAATGCCCAAAATCGGTAATAGTGAAGAATCCGGGAGACACCATAAAAATGATTTATTTCTGAAAATTATTTTATATAGGTATTCACCATTGATTTCCAGAAGAAATACTTATTTTTATGATGTCTCCTTCTTCATTATTACCCAAAAATCTCTAACAATTTTTTCCTTCCAAATTATTTCTTTCCATTTAAGAATCTTAAATTGCACAAGCCTTTTGATATTGACATTGACGAAGTTCGAAAACAAGTCTTGACTGATTTGCAAAACGAAAAGGTTCGGAACGGCAATTAAACAAACAATGAATGAATTTGTTCAAAGCGCGGTGAATGGAGGTACAACATCTGGAGGGATTAGCTCAACACAGCCGGACCAAATCTTTTGAAACTCGTTTTAATAATTTGGAGAGGAATTTGGAACTTTTTCAGGTTTTTAATAAATACTTACCGACACTTAAGTTACTTATTTAATCCCCCTCCCAATCAGTTTTTTTCATTATATCTGAAAAAAATGGTCAGTCAGTCACAGCTCGACGAGTTTTATAACATTACAGACTGACCATTTTTTTACATATTTACCGAAAAAAATTGACTGGGTGTAGGAAGTAAATAAGTACCCACACGTTACTCCTCTACACAGGTTTGCCGAGGTTGCCTTTGCTTACATAAATAAGACTGGATTTAATTGAGACCTTTTGAGTATTTTCACCAAATAATTTTTGAACAAAAATTTTTTATTTTTAAAATTTTATTTCGCTTTTAAAGGAAAATGCTCGTCATATGGGTGTAATTGCTAGTGATTTTAGTGTACAGAGTCAAGAACCGTTAAATCAAAAAGTTCAGACGCTCGTTTCTGGTCTTCAAGTATTTTTTTCTTGAATTTTTTTATTTTCATTAAAAATATTTTTAAAGGTTTTGGATCAATTAAAAAACCAATTTGTCGATGTTCGCGTACCTATTCGTTTGTTGGATATTTTGGATGAAGGAAACAATCCACAATTATTTACTAAGGAAGCTTTAGAGGATACGAGGAAGAGAAATAAAGAGGTTTTTTTAATTTTTTGGGATTTTTAGATTACGTTAAGTGTTGGGGGAAGTCTTTTTCTTCCCGTAGTTTTTTTCATTTTTTGGAATCTACTGACTTTTTTTATTTTCCATTAATATTCCTTTAAGTAGCTTTCAACTACAGGGTGCGCCATAAGTAATTGCACACTTTTAAATTCCTTATAACTTTTTTTATTGTCAATATTTTTAAACGATTTTATGCTTATCTTTTAGCCCATTCAATTCTCTATTATGGCTAGTCAACGTGATTCTAATAGTTTCACTTTTTTGGCAAAAAAATTCTGTCCGCAAAATTTCATCTCCTCCAGTAGCACGCATGTCCGGACATTCTCTTTTCTGACTAAAAAATTTTTACAAAAGAAGCCGTACACAACCATCAGAATTTCAGAATCTGGACTACAGAATCTCCTCTTTCCGATAAGCTTATCACACATTCCCAAAATCCCCAATCTTTCATGGTTTGGGCCGGTATTTGCGCGTCAGTCAAAAAACTCCTTATTTTCGTGGATTTTGGTGTAAAACTCAACAAAGACTATTACTTGCGAGAATTTTTTCAGCGTGTTCTGAAGCCTCGGTCTATTATAAGCCATATCTAATATAAGCCCACCCAAATTGACCCATCGAAAAATAGATGCCCAGGGCTTTAATTAGAGCATTTACGCTATTTTAGATTCGAGACTTTAATTAATTTTTAATTTAATCTAAATAGTTATCCAAAATTTCAAAAAAAAATTTTTTAATTTTTCAAGTTAAACGGCAAAACAGAAATTTACAAAAAATTTCAATACAATTTAATTCGCGAACTTAAATTGGAAATGTCAGCAGATGTCGATGAATATTTGCGTGTTAGGAAATTAATAAATGGTGGTGGAGGAGGAGGAAATGTTTCACAAACAGATGATGGAAGTTCTTCAAGAAATACTGCAAAAGAAAATGAATAAATTTAAAGTTTAAAAATTTTATTTATTTTTTGACCAAAAACTTGGGTAAAGAAAAGGGTTTCCCAAGTTTTTTTTAAAATATTTTTTGGCATCTAACAATAAGTGGATGATACCCAGGGAATAGAGTTGTCGATTCTGGACCAAACCGAAGAACCGGTGATTTTTCGGTTCTGTTCTTCGGTTTTGTTCCTAATATTCGAAAATTTTCCAGTAACCGACAACACTACTAGGATTTCAAATTTATAAAATAAAATTTAAAAATATATTGAGGGTGCGAAAAATGAAAATTTGAATAATATTTTGTTAATTTTCTAGGGTAATAGTTGTTAAATCCAAATTTTTTTTTGATTATTCTCTCAACAATTATTCCTATTTTGGGAGTACTGTTTTGTAGAATAAACAAAATAATTCTAAATTGGATCAGCTAAAAATTCATTTATTTTCCATAAAAATTGTTTTAAATTAAATATTAAATCAAGTTTTTTTGGTCAATTTTATTTGGTTTATTTACTTATTTTTTTTCAATTTGTTGGAGTAGATATTTTGATATTGTTTTTGTTAAACTTTTGAATTGATAAATTGAATTATTTTATTTTTTAAAAATTTCTATTCATTTTTAATTTGATATGAAAATATTTTTTTAATTAAAAAAATAGTTTTTTTTCTAAATTTTTTTTCAGAAAAATGAATCGTGTTTTAAATTATTTTGCACCAAGAAATTCATTTATCGCTGAAAGAATACGTTTTGGTGAGAATTTTCGTGAAATGAAAGTTTATTGGACTGCTTTTGCTCCGATGAGTGAAGGAACGGAGAAATTTGTGGAAAATTATTTGCCAATAATTAGGTGGGGTTTGGAGGGGGTTTTCTAAAATTAATTTTGGTATTTTTTAGAGAGAACAATCCTCAAATTAAATTTACGTTACAAAGGGGTTATGTTAGTGTTGATCCGTGGCTTATTGGAATGTTTGTATTTTTGATTAAATTTATTTTTAAAAAATATTTACGGCTTAAATTCGATTAAATATTTAAGAAATAAGAGAAAAAAGGAAGGAGGGAAGGTATCATTAACTGTTTGCTACCGGTCAGGATTACTCGAAATTCTGACTTTTTTCGACTCAAAATCCGACCCTACTTTTTTTTCTCTTAACCCGTGACATTCCTGCTATCGATGCATACAAATCCCGCAACGTTTTGTTGGTTTAATTCAGTAGGGGCTAATCCCGAAAACTTCTAAATTACTCCGGGAAATGGGCTGAAAATGCGGTTTTGGTGATTACTAGGGTCCGGATTTTTGTTGAAATAAAATTGCAATATATGGCCATAAAATGTTGAAATATATTAAAATACAACTTTGTTCAGAATCAGAGGTGGGTCGGAATTCCGATTTCCGACTTCCGATTTCCGACGTTTTTTTCCTTCCGATTTCCGATTTCCGAAATTTTGGAAAAATTTCCGATTTCCGACAATTTTTGAAGCAAATTTCCGACTAACGATTTTCCAAAATTTTCGCCTGCGGCGCAAGAAAAGAAAGAAATCTGGCTTCCAGCCTTCCAAAATTCTCAAAATTTTCGCCTGCGGCGCAAAAATTGAAAGATTTTTGGCTTAAGGTTCTTCCAAAATTCTCAAAATTTTCGCCTGCGGCGCAAAAAATGGAAGATTTTTGGCTTAAGGCTCCCAAAAATACCAAAAATTTTGCCTGCGGCGCTGTAAATGGAAGTTGAATGGTATATCGGAGGATTAGGATGGATTAAGGTGGACTTTGAGATATATCGTGTGAATTCAAGGGGTAATAACGAGGGATCTGTGTGTGATATCGAGGGATTGAGTCTTCGATAATTGTGCGGCTCTTAAAAACTTTAGCACCTTCGAATTACACTCAAGAAGGCCCATAATTTGCCACCTTACAATTTTAAATATTATTTTAGTATGAAAATAAAAATTTTATTTCCGATTTCCGCCTTCCGATTTCCGGCGTTTTTTTCCTTCCGATTTCCGATTTCCGAAAAAAAATTTTTATTTCCGATTTCCGAGTTCCGACTTTTGAGCCATTTCCGATTTCCGACAGTTCCGATTTCCGACACCTCTGACTGTTCCGACCCACCTCTGTTCAGAATCATAATATCGAAAAACTAATAGCATATTTGGGCTTCTCTCGACAAAGTGTCATTGCTAAAAAAAGATTTATTTTAATAAAAATCCGGATCTTAGTGATCACTAATTTAATTCTCTGCAAAAAATATTTTTCTCTTTTTTATTCAATTAAAAATTTAAAAAATTTAGTTTTGAATTTGAGCGTAAAAGAATTCATCGTCTCTGCTGGAAAGATCCTTGCCAAATTTTGACGATGGTAGAACAATTTGCTGAGGGTGGAGATTACCGATCAAGTATTTTCGTTCTCTTTACTTTTACCAAAAATTGTTAAAAATTTTTAAAGGTTTTCGCTGCAAAGTTGCCACAATTCTCCCTCGTGGCCTTCAAATTTGGGACTGTGAAACTAAAGGTCACGACATATTTACTGTCTATAGTAAATGGAAAGCTGACCCTCCTGATCCAAATTTATTAACTTCTGCCACACATCCACATTTGTGTTATAGAGGGGTTAGAACACACAGAAAGAAACCTAGAAAAGTTAAACAATACAAGAAATAAAATTTGAAAAAAATTGTTTTTTTTATTTGTGGGGTTTTTTGTTTAATTAGTGGAAATAATAAATTTTGAATTAAAAAATTTTTTAAAATGTAAAGAAGGGTGATATTTATACTTTTGCTGGGCAATCGCACTTTAATAGACAATTGCAAAATTTTAAATTAGAACACGAAATTAGAACACAAATTAGATCTCTTCTGATAATAATAATGAAATGTTTCCACATAAAAGTGTTTGTGTGTTTGGCAGGAAAGGAAGACCAAAAGGCAAACATTCCAACGGCAAATATTTATTAATTCATTTTAATTCAAATAGTAAACAAAATTGATAACCATTTAAATTTTTGATTTTTTTACATAATACTTACTAATTACTGAAAATTTCCTCTAATTAAAATTTTCCAAGTTAACAATTTAAATATTTAAAATACATAAACTTCCTCTAATTTACCGTATTTATTCTAATAGAATGGCCGCCATTCTATTTTTCAATGTCCCAAAAAATTGTTAGGTATTCAATTGGAGGGCAATTAAATTAGAATAAATACGGTAGTTCATTCTCCCCTTTAATTTAAACTAGAGTTGGACCGAGATTGACCGATACTCAAGAACCTGATACCGATACCATCATTTTGAGCCGAGAAACGATACTGACCGAGACTAACAGAAATTTTAATTTTATGTCAAAAAATACGTGTAAAAATAATTTATTCGTTATTATTAGTAATTATTATTCAGCGGCTGCGGCGCTGAAAAACGAGGAGGGTATTTAATTTTGAGGTTGTATCAACCGACAAGTAATGTCATTCGATTTAGAGCGATTAGAATTAATTATATATTCGGGGGATTAACAACATTTAAAGGGCAAAGAAGGCTACCTGTGGAATCCTTCCAGGATACAAGAAAGGATTAAGAAGGGTATCAGAGGATTTAGATGGATAATTTGGAGGGATCAAGGAAATTTAAAAAGATACCATGGGATGTCGGTGAGTTGGGGAGATAGCAAAGGATGAAGGCTATCAGCAGTTATGGATTGATGCGGGGATATCAGCGGATTTGGAGAAATATCGGGTGATCTGAGCTCCAATATTGAACCGATATTTTTCTGAGCCGTTCCATGATGGAAAATTGGTATTCAAATACCTTGCTTTCAGCGCCGCAGGCGAAAATTTTTGAATTTTAGAAGACCTTATTCAAAAACAATTCACTTTCTCTGTTATGGACGGATATCCTAAAAAAATAATGGACGAAAACTTGGATAATATTGAGGATTTTGTTCTTTGAGTCAGTATCGTTTCTCGCCGAGAAATGGACCGAGAATCTCGGTATCGGTTTCGAGAGGAAAGTGGAGAATTCTTTATGGTGCAAGAACGATTAAAAATCGACCTTGCCTTCAATACATAATTGTAGCAGACAATTATTTTTCAGTTAACCTCTTTTAAGATTTAAATAAATTTTTTCAAAATAATTTCTTTTTCCCGTCCCAACTATAAACCTTTAAATATTTGCATAAAGATAATAAAAAATATTCAAAACAAACATCGTGTATAAAATAGATTCAAAACTTTAAGAGAAAATTTTCTATCTATTTTGTGTTTTTAACACACATATTTACAGAATACACAATGATGTTAAAAAATGTTTATTCTAATTCCAGAATATTTTTTTGTGAAAATGAAATCATAAAATGCAAAATATGCAAAAATTATTTTGTTAAAAAATTAAAAAAATTTTATTCAAAAAATAAAAAAAATTATTTTTAAATACAGTAGGGCAGACTTAAATTTAAATACCATTTAGAGCCAAGACAATAGACAAGAAAAAACCAGATTTTTCGGTATATAATAATTGGAGGTATATTCAGGTGGGAAGTGCCGATTAACTTCAAAATTTTAAGTTCATCGGCATTTATCGGTGTCGGTATTTTCCAGTATTCTCTCTTTAATAAGATAAATGGAGTAAACTTAGTCTCTCCAAAAGGCTTGATCAGCCACAATTTTTCGATTTGGGGGAAAGGGCCAAAAATAGGCTAATTATCGTTCATGCTCTACACGATGATGTAATTTTTATTTAGAAATTTTTGGTCATACTTCGCGAGGTTCCCTTTTTATTGTGAAAGTATCTCTTTTAGTCCCCTCCTTTTATTGTCCAAACAAATGTTAAAAAATCGAATACTGGCAATATTATTCTTAAAAGCCTCCTTAGAAATCAAAAATCGTAAATATAAAAACTCAGGTTAAAAACTTTTTTCGAAAACCATAAAAATTTAAACAAACAATGGACGAACACTTTTCAAGAAAATTTTTTAAAAATATATGTAGCAAGAAATCACAAAAGAGTAAAAAAAATATTGGTAATATTTGAATAATATATATTATGTAAAAACTTGTTAAAAAGTTTTATTTTTTTATGTTATCACTTTTAATTTACAAAAATAAGTTTTTTTCTGTTTGTCCAAGTTTTATGATATCATTGTTAAAAAACTCTAGTTGAGGGACAAAAACATTTAGTGCCATAAATATATAAATAAATTCATTTTTGAGAGAGAGAGAGGGAGAGAAACTCCCTCAAACTCCTTTCAACTTTATTTATTTTTTAAAAATAAATTTCCAATTTTTTAAAAATTCCTAAGCAACTTACCCTCCTTCATACCTTCCATTTTTTTATTAAAACAATTTTAGAATTTTCAAAAAGAGCCAATTAATATTACAAAAAATTTTGAAATAATTTAAAAATGTTCACACAAATAATTCAAAAAATTTCAAAATAAAAGATAAGAAGGGAATTTAATTTTAAATGATAAGCACAAAATTTTAAAAAACAAACTATAATTATATAAGTATATAAATTTAGAAATAAGCACTAAAATAATTTTTGGTTTTTTGATAAAAAATAATTTAATTTTAAGGTGAGAATATTGACACTTTAATTTTATAATTATCTTTTATACATATATTTATTCTCTTAAATAAAATTAAAAAAAAAGTACAGATACTAGCCGGTATTCCGAAGCTTTTGTTACGATATTCTTCGATATAGGTATTTTCCAGGTATACCAAATTCCGAAAAAGGCCATTTGCTGAACACTGCTTGATATCTGTATTTACATAATACATATATGTTTTTTTATTTAAAAAAGCGTTTTTTATATCCGTATTTAATATATTAGTGATAACGGGTATCACGATAATGACTCCAATCTCCCAATTCTCGAGTTTTATTCTCCCAAACATGCTACATATAATATAGATCTGATTATAGATAAGGACTGGGCCTATTATAATTGAAATTTTTTGATAATCTGCGAAGACGCAGAATCTGACAATGAGCATTTTGAATTTGATTAAAGGACTTTAATAGAATACGTGTTCTGTTTACGAATTAAAAGATTATTATTAAAAATTTTATATTAATTTTTAATTTAAGAAATTGTTTAAATATAATTTTATTTATAATTTTTCAACAAATAATTCGTGTTTTTATTTAAATTTTAATTTAAAAATATTTAAAATTAAATTGCCGGACCAATTTGTTGGCTTAACAAATTCAATTAATTTTAGACTACAAACAACAAACATCAGTGTTAATTATTAGCTTATTTAATTAGCTTTAGCTGATGAGTGAGAATTAAAAATATTTTTATTTTTGTATTTAATAAAATAATTTTATATTTTTTTAATTTTTTAATTTTATATTCTAAAATTAAATTTTTCTCTTTTCTTTTTTTGATCTCAAAATAGTTTGAATATAAGAATTTTTCTAAAAAAATAAAATTTATTTTGCAGAAACATATCTAAAAAAGACAAAAAGGGGATTCCTTATTAGAGATCGAGATTTTTGACAAGCCTCGACATGTTCCTGGACCCTGTGTTTGTTTTATTGACCTGGACTGGACCTTGGGCCTGTAGTCCAGGAAAAAACCCAGGCCCAGGAAAAACCCAGGAGGGCCAAAAAATGCCTGGACCTGGACTCTGGGTACAGGAAAAATCCAGGCCTTGGTCCAGGTCCAGCTCGATTTCTTCTACTCCTTATAATTTAATTTATAAAATTAATTTAAAAAATGCCATTTTCTATAACCCAATTTTCAAAAAATAATTTTTAAAATAATTTTTTTCAAATTATTTTTATTTTTTTTATTAATTTACAAACTATAAAATACAAAATAAAATAATTAATATAATTTATTCTACTTTTCTCTTTTAATTTTTAAAAAATTATTTTATGGGTTGTCTAATAAATAATTATTTTTTCTAATAATTTATTTAAATAATTCTTTCTTCTATAATTTTAAGTTTATTTATGCTTGTTTCCCCTCATAACAAAAATATTATTTGTGATTATTAAATTACTTTTTATTGTTATTTAATAGAGAATTAAATTGGCTATAAAATAAAAATAAATACAAGATTTATATATTTTTTTCGAAAAATGTCTAGTCAAAAACCAAACATTTTTAGTGAAAATGAAGGTTTTTTGGGGGGTTTTAGACAATAAATTAATTTTATTTTTTACTTAAGAATTTTTATTTTTTTATTAAATTATTAATAAATTTATTTCTCTATTAACTGATACAAATAAAATATTAAAAAAATTATTTCTATTAATTATTAATTTTAAAGCTTTAGCTCTAGTTAACGTCATGCTTTCAGTTCTCCATTTTATGCTATTTTCTAAGCTTTAATCTGTCTACTCTAAGCTAAGCTTTTTCTTTCTTTTCTAAGCATAAACTACTACATACACACTACAAACATCCATAGCTTTTAAGCTCGTTCCTTTTTTATTCTAACGTTCTTGCTTTAATGTTTGTATATTTGCTAGCTTAAAAATGCTTCTCTACATTTTCCTTAAAATTTATCAATTATTTTTAAAATATTAAAAGAAAAGTTTCCTAGTTTAAACTTGAATTTAAAATTAAAACTTTAAGCTTGTTTTTAATTTAAAACTTGTTTAAGAATTAATATTTGATACTTAAGTTTTCAAGTTTGAACTTTAAAGTTTTAAAGCTTAATCTTAATTATAAAATAAACTTTAAAATAAAATAAACTTGAATTTTGCATTTTAAGTTTAATCAAGTTTAAACAAGTTTAAGCATAAGTTTAAACAAGCTCAAACTTAAGTTTAGCCAAGTTTAAACTTAAAAATAAATAAAGTTTAAACTTGCTTTTTAAGTTTAATAATTATGACTAAGACTATTCTTAAACTAGTAAACTTTAAGATTAATCTTAAAAAATATTTTTTTTCATGATATTATTCACAATATTAATTAAAATTTATATGTGTTTATTTTATATTTATTTTTTATAATTTTAAATTTTTTAAAAATTTAATTTCGCTATAAACTTTAAATTAAAATTATATTTTCCCATTATTATTAATTGTATGTATACATTCTTATTTTTAACACATTTTTTAAAATTATTTTCATTTGAACTATTGTAAGTAGTACTTAAATTTTAATTTAATTTTATAGACAAACAATTAAATATTGATTTTTTTTTTATATTTTATTTTTTAAAAATTAAATGTACTGAATATTTTAGTAAAAAAATTTTTCATTAAACTTTAATTTTTTATTTTATTTAATTTCCTCTGTTTTTTCTATAGTAGATATTAATTTCATTCTAAAAATGTTTCTTTCAACAAGATATTTAATAAGAAAAATTATTTTTAATCTAAGAATTTTAATCTAAATTTAATTAATTTTAATTTAAAAAATCTTTTATTTTTTTATGAGAGTTTAGTTTATTTTCTATAGCTCCCAAAAAATATTTTTACGATTTGAAGTTTCTGTTTAGATTAATTGATATATATTTTTCGGAATTTCTTTGAGGTCTTTCCAAAAATTACTAAAAGTAATTCTAGAATTTTACCAAATTTCTAAAATTTTTAATAAATTTAATTAATCTATTTTTATTATGACTTTACCTAATTTCTGTTCCTTTTATATTTATTTTCTGTTAAAAAATTTTTTCTCTAAAATCCATTTGTTTAAACAAAATCCTGCTTTAAATAATTTTAAAAGGATAAAAAGACTTTGAAAAATTTTATTTTAAATAGTATTTATTCCCTTTACTTTTTTGGACAATAATTATTAAATTATAAGTACTAAATTTTAAATTTTTATTAAAAATTTAACTCTTCAAATCTTAATTATAAATTCTTTTTATTTTTAATTTATTTTATTTTAAATTCTTTATGGAAAGCATTTTAATTTTCTATAAAATTTTTTTAAAAATTAAAATTCAAAAATCACTTTTTTATTTTTTTTCTATTAAAAATAAATTAATTACCAATTTCTTTCTTTAAAATTCCGTATTCTATTAAATCCGTTCCTGTTTTTACATTTATTTTATTTTTAAATCAATTTTACGCAATATATATTAGCTTTTAATCCCTTATATATTTTATTAATTATTTACTTTCTTTTTAAATTTACAGTTGAACAAGCTTCTATTTACATATAATTGTTAAAAATAAAATAATTTATTTAATATATAAATACCAGAAATATCCTAAATTTAAGCCAGCCCCTATTAAAATCCCTAATAAACTCCCAAGGCTTTAATTAGGTAACCAAAATTTATCTGATAATTAAATATATATTTTTTAAAAATGAAGAACGATAGCAACATCTTGCATAAACAAATAAATAAATTAATTAAGTCTTTCTCATAATTTAATTAAAAATAATATTTTCTTGACCCGAAAATAGTTTTTATTAAATAATTATCTATAAAATACTTATTTTCGTCATCATTTGATATTTAAAAATAGGTTAAGAATAATAAACAAATGGAAAAAAATATTTTTAAATGTCTGGAATTATTAAAGGAAATTCTGGTAGGATATCTATTTTTTCTATTGTTTAACGAGAAAATATTTATTTTTATTATGCAGCATGTTGTTTTTTTCTTTTTTCAAAAATATTTTTTTTCCATCTCAGAATTAACATTTTCCACTCAATGTTAATTCTGATTAAACAAAAAATCTGAAAGTTTTATATTTTTAGAAAAATATCAAGAATTAAAGCCTCACACAAATTTAGGTTCTTTTTTTGAGGCTGTTGAATTGCTGAATGACAATTACCGTATTTACTCTAGTAATTCCCCAGTTTTTATAATTCCCCAGTCTCTATGGGTTGAGTCTCTATGGGGATGGATTGAAACAATAATCCCCCTCTTTCTACCCCACTCTATTAATTCCCCACCCTAGAGATGGGTTGAATGGGGAATTACCAGAGTAATTACAGTATGTAAAAAAGTTAAATGTTTTGATTTTTTTAAATATCTGTCTCTTTTCCTTTATCTCTCATTAAAGGCTTAATTTTTCTAAAAAATTTTTTTCCTGCTTGAATAATTTTTTCCAAATTGCTTTTATCCCTAAAATGCTTTTTTTCTTTCCCAAAGAGCTTTTAAAAAATTTTCTTCTAAACAATGCCTGTTGATAATTCTTCTCACTTAATAAATAATTCTCACACATCAAACAGCAATATAAAAAATAAAAATGAAAAAATTGAAGAAATAAATAAAAATAATGAACAACTAAAATTAGAAAATGTGCCTTTATTGGTCCGGCAAGAGGAGGAGGAGGAAGAAGAAAAAAATAAAAAAATTTCTTCTCCTTCAAAAAATAATAATTTTTATAGAAAATTAAAAGAAAATTTTGACGAAAAAAATATTTTGGGAAAAGAAGAAGAAAATATTTCTGATATAGAATCGAAAGAAGAATTTTCTATTAAAGGAAGAAAAATGTCCTCAAAAGTTTTTGATTCTAAAATAGGGGGGAAAAGAAGGAGAAAAACTTCTTTAATTAAAGAAAAGTTTGGAGGTGCAAGTTTTGGTGAAATGGTTTGTGTTTTTGTTTTGTGTTTTTAAGGAAATATTGTTAAATAAAACACAAAACATCTCGTAAAATAAACAAAAACATGTGTTATTATACCGTATGTCTTCAAATAGAGCCCCACCTTAATTAGAGCCCCGTCCCCTAATACAGCCCCAACTTGGAGGGGAGCAGGCCAGTGTACCGCGAGCCCAATAACTTTTTTCAAAATTGTCGAATCCGTGGTGCCCTGTATGGTTCGATTCAGCTGGTCGAGCCGCATCGAACCATAACAGGCTCTCGGTACATCGGGGTGTGCCCCCTTGGAGGATAGTTGAGAAATAGAGCCCCACGGGACAGAGGAAATATGGTAGTTTAACAAAGGAAAATACAAAATTTGAACAAAAAATATTTATTAGAGAATCGACAACATTATTAAAATAAAATCGACATTTAATAAAAAATACTAATAAATTAAAAAAAATTTTAGTTACGTTATGCTGAGGGATGGGATTGGCTTTTACTTACTATAGGTCTGTCGAAAGTCTGAATAAATTCTATATAGAATATTTTTCTTAAAGGAATACTTACCAGCATATTTGTTGGCGCTATAACCCCCGCAACATCTATTATCTTTCGTGGTATTACCGATGTTCTTATGGAAGGACAACATAGCTTGGAAATTGGAAATTTAGATATGGATGATTTTTCCAAGAAAAGTGTGTAGGAAACTTTTAAATAAATAATTCGGAACATGTTTTCCGGAAAATTAATGTTTAATTGAAAAATGGGGATGTTTTCATATCTCTTACATAAAATGTTTAACTTGATGTTTAGAGAAAAAATTGTTTGAAATGTTTACTAAAAACATTTCTTTAATGTTTTGAAATGCTTTCCGGAACTTTGGTTTTAAATAATTTTCCGGATGTTTAAAGGTGTTTTGGTGAATTTTATGTTTTTAAACATTTACGGAAAATGTTTTGGAAATAATTACGTTTGTTTTCTGAACTTCAATCAAATATTCAAAAAATATTACAAATGTTTAGTTATTTTACTGAAAATTATACATAGTTTTTTTGGTTATTTTCTGAAATTATAAAATTACAGTAACTCACCACGCGTTACTCTACTTTTTGCTTGGAGTAACTACATTTATCAGTAGCCAAATATCTATGTCAGCTTTTTCAACTTTATGTGAAAGGCAAATTCATAGAATTAGACAGCATCTTTTCAAAGCGATTTTGGCACAAGAACCCGGATGGTTTGATCGCCCTTCTAATCAAGTTGGAGCATTAACCCACAAAATGAGCTAGTAAATATTGAACAATTATTTTTAAATTAAATTATTATCAAGTGGTGTTGAGAAAATAAAAGCTGGCATGAATGATAAGGTTGCAATATGTATCCAAGCTATATCTTGTTGTGTAGCTGGAATATTTTATGGAGCAACTATGAGTTGGAGAATGACATTAGTTATGTTAGGTAGGTTATCTTTATATGTTAATTGGAAAACTTTTCCGGAAAATTCCGGAAAGTTTTATAAATATCGTTTTACTCTCTATTGGATACATTTCCGGAATTTTATATGTATTTATTTGTTCCGGAAAGTTGTATTTTTTCGGAATTTATTTTGTGTTTTATTTTTATTCTGGTTTGAAAATATATTTTTCTCAAAGGTGTTTCTCCATTTCTGGTCATTTCTTTTGTCGGCTCCGCCACCGCTGCTTCAAAATTAGTAAGAAAAGAAATGAGTGCCTATTCGGCGGCAGGTGCAGTTGCTGAAGAAGTACTTAATGGAATTAAAACTGTTACGTCTTTTAATGCCCAATATTTCGAAATTGGTCGTTATAAAAAACATTTGGGTAAATTTCTGTAACTAAAAATATTTCTAAATAAAATTTTTCAATAGACGAGGGAAGAAAGACTGGGATTTGTAAAGGTACCTGGATAGCTTTCTTCGCAGGGATTCATTTACTTGTTATGTTTGGTTCGATGGGTGCTGCTTTTTTGTACGGGACTTGGCTTGTATTGCAAGGGACTATTTCTCCTGGAACTGTAAAATTAACAAAAAAATATTTTTTAATTTCGAAAAAAGGTATTTGCCGTATTCTGGTCAGTAGTTGCCGGTGCATTGCGTATTGGACAGGCATTGCCAGAAATTGGAGTTATTGTAGCTTCTAAATTGGCAGCTGGGGAATTATTCTCCATAATTGACCGTAGCCCAACTATTGAAGCTTGTAGTGAAAGTGGAATGAAACTTGCTAATGTTAAAGGAGAAATAGAATTTGTTGATGTCCATTTTACATACCCAACAAGGCCTAAAGTACCTATACTTAGGTAAAATCTACAAAATAATAATTCTTCCCAAATTTTAATTTTAAAATTATTTTTAGAGGAGTTTCTTTTTCTGTTAAATCTGGAGAGTCAGTAGCGTTAGTTGGACATTCTGGTTGTGGAAAATCTACAATGGTTGGACTATTGATGAGATTTTATGATTCAAAACGTGGTTGTGTTACTCTTGATGGGGTAGGGAATTATAGAAATTATTTTATAAAATAAGTAAAAATAATTATTTAATTATTGCTAGATTAATTAAGAAAATACAAAAATTGAAAAGTCTTCCGGAAAATGTTTTTATACATAACTTAAATAGTATTTTAACGGAATAATTTTTCCGGAAAGAATTTTGATATTTAATGTTTAAATAATTCAATTATATTTTCATTGTTAGTTACCAATACGCGATTTAAACATTGAATGGTTACGCAACAACATAGCTCTTGTACAACAAGAACCGATACTTTTTGCGGATACTGTTGAAGCAAATATTCGGATGGGGAAGGAAGATGTGACTGTTGAAGAGGTTTGGGAACATTGAGAATTTTGGAATTAAAAAAACTTTATAGATGATCGATGTTTGTAGAATGGCTAATGCACACGTATTTATCTGTAAATTACCCGAAGGGTACCGTACACGTATAGGCCAGGGTGGAGTGCAACTTTCTGGCGGACAGAAACAAAGGTGTTTTGACGGAAAATAAAATAACTTCATTTAAATTTTTAGACTAGCAATTGCTCGGGCATTAGTTAGAAATCCTCGTATTCTCCTTTTGGACGAAGCTACGAGTGCCTTAGATGCAGAAAGTGAGCAAGTTGTACAGGAAGCGCTCGAAAGAGCAAGTTCCGGTCGGACAACTATTACAATTGCGGTGATATTTTTAGTTCTTTTACTGAGTGTTTTCTTTAAAATTTTGTATTTTCCGGAAAATACGTAGAATGTTCTGCTTAATATGTTCCGGAAAATACTTTTAATTCTCTCATGTTTTCAGCATCGACTTAGCACAGTTCGCAATGTTGACCGCATTATTGTCTTTGAACGCGGACAAATTGTCGAGACGGGGAACCACGAAAAATTAATGTCCAACCCCGATTCAGTCTATCGTCAATTGGTTGGGCTTAAAAATATTTTTTTAAAATTATTTTTTAAAAATTATTTTTTAAAAAAGGTTCTTGCCCAACAAATTTCCGGAAACAGTTCACCCGGTTTTGAAACCGATGAAAATTCGTCTGGTAGAAATTTAAAAAAATATTTTTTTAAACTTAAATAATTTAGATGATGATATTGACAATAATCAACGAAAATCTTCATATCACCATACTCCTCGAGCAATGAGAAATTCTGTTGCTAGTCTAGGCAGTATCACAATAAATAATAAAATGGCACGTGCTTCAGAAAGAATTGGCCGTTCAATGACTTCTGTAAATGAAGGAAATGAGGAGGAAATGGAAGAGTGAGAGAAAAAAAATTTAATTAATTTGAAAAAATATTTTTTTAAAGATTGGATGAAGTTATGCAAGAATTAGAAGCAAAACCAGCTTCTGTTTGGGAAATTTTATTGTATGCAAGAAAAGAAGTTTTGTTTATTGTTGTTGGAGTGGTAGAAAAAAAATTTTTTAAAAATTATTTTCAATTTTTTAAAGCTTCTCGCTCTTTGTAGAGGAGTGTCTTTTCCTGTTTTTTCAATAATTTATGGCCGATTATTCCTTGACCTTTCAAATTCTATTGAACTCCAACAAAACACAATTAACAACACAATTGTTAATATTACACAAGAAGAAAGTGTATGTTTGTTTAAACATTTTGTGGGGGAATTGTGTTTTAGAAATAAAAACAAACAAAACACAATTTAAGGGAAAACACATGTTCATATTTTAAATGTTTTGGAAACATTTCTTTGCAAAACACAGAATAATTAATTCCAAAACATGTGAAACAAACATTTGTTTTGTTTGTTGTTGACAGAAAAATTCTAAAATAAACAAAACAACAAACAAAAACAAACAAAACACAATTTGAAGGGAAACACTTTTTATGTTTTAAATGTTTTGGAAAACATTTATTTTGCAAAACACAGAATAATTAATTCCAAAACATGGGAAACAAACATGTGTTTTGTTTGTTGGGGACAGAAAGATTCTAGAATAAACAAAACAACAAACAAAACAAACAAATGAAAAATACAAGAAACAATTCCGGAACGTGTTTCCGGAAAATTATTTAAAATACAAAAACACAAGAAAATAAGAAACACAAAAAAATACAAAATATTATAGGCAGAAGAAGCAGCACTTAAACTTAACAATTTACATATTTCAACAATAGCTAATTCTATTGCTTTTCTCCTTCTCGGCTTTTGGGGTGCAATTACCACATTTGGATCGGGAACTTTGTTAGGTATTGTGGGCGAAAGGCTAACACAACGTTTACGATTGGATGTATTTAGAAATATTTTGTCACAAGGTGAAATCAAAAATTATTTTTTTTATAAATCAAATTACCGTATTTCCTCAAATAGTACGGCCGGCCGTACTATTTTTCAACCCTCTTCTAAAGGGCCGTACTATTTGAGGGGGCCGTACTAATTGAGGGGGCCGTACTATATTTCAACCCTCCTTCGGAATTTTATGAATAATTTTTTTGGTTATGCCACCTTGAACTAAGTCTGTGTGTATTGAAATTTTGGCCGTATCTGAAAATAATGCTGCAATCATATTTTTTCCTTATTCTTAAAAATGGTTGTCCGAGTTCGTCCGTGTTTTGTCAAAACTGTCCGAGTTTGTCCGTGTTTTGTCTGTCTGTCCTTGTCCGTCCGTATTTTGTCTGTCTGTGTCCGTCCGAGTCCGTCCGTGTTTTCTGTCCGAGTCCGTCAGTGTTTTGTCTGCTCGTTTCGTCCGTATGTTCTGTCCGTCTTCGTCCGTGTTTTGTCTGTCCATGTTTTACAGGGTATCACGACTTTTGCGCCGAGAACATTTGCGCCGCGACTTATGCGCCGCGACTTTTGCGCCGAGGGACTTTTGCGCCGCGACTTTTGCGCCGCGACTTTTGCGACGGGCGACTTATGCGCCGCGACATTTGCGCCGCCATTAATTCAAAAAAATAAAACAAAAACTACAATCCGACCTCACTTTATTGTACCCCTCGAGGTTAAAAAATGGTATCCAGGAACTGAAGGAAGTTCAGGGTTTACAATGGGGGTACGGTAGCTGATGAATTAGGTCTGGACCATAAATGATGAATTAGGTCTGGGCCTTGGAATTCCCCGGATTCGATATCACAAATGATTTATGATGTGCTGACTTTTTCGGTTCAGAAAATTTGCCTATATCTGCTAACCCTATTCCGGCATGATTTTCAGGCCCAAGAGGATGCATTATATCGAAGGTGCATTATACACACACTAGCGTGTGTCTAGAAACAGACTTAATCATATGCCTAGATCCAAACTGAAATTACCAAAGACCTTAAAATTTAAGGCTGCATTTAAAATGGCCTCCATATCGAGTTTTGTTGTGTGTTTTGTCGAGCGTCAAGTGTTAGGTTTGTGCAACCGTGAATAATTAATTTAAAAGTTGAGAGATTAAGAAGAATTAGAGTGATTAAAGGGGTGATAAGAAGTCGGGAGACTGAACGAGATATTGATAAATTATCTGACTATTCGTTATTCACCTTGTTCCCAACTAATCCTTTTAAATTCATCCATACTGAAATCACGCCAATTCCATCGATATCCTTCCTAATCCAATAAAATCCCCATTAATCCACCGATATCCTCTTAAGCCCTCCAATTTCTATGCCAATAGATATTAAGATTTAATAAATTAGTTAAATATTGCGAGGAATAATTACTATGATTAAAAATTCAAATTTTGCCTATTTTTATATTTTTTAGGTGGGGGCCGTACTATTTGAGGGGCCGTACTAATTGAGGGGGCCGTACTATTTTTCAACCCTCACCTAAAGGGCCGTACTAATAGAGGGGGCCGTACTAATTGAGGGGGCCGTACTATTTGAGGAAATACGGTACTTCCGAAAAATGTTTAAAAAATACAAAAATACATTTGTATAATTAATGAAAAATTACAAAACAAATTTAATAATAAAAACAAAAATAAATACAAGATAAATAGTTCAGAAAATTCTATACCTTCAGATTGGCAATCAAATAGATTTCCGGAGAATTATGTAAAATACACAAAAAACACAAAACCTTAAAATTAATAAAACACAAAAATACATTAATTAAATTTCAGAAAATATTTTGTATTTTTTTTGTACTTTCTTTTTATTTATTTTTTAATTAAAACAGACGGCTACTTTTTTGACAACGAACGCCATTATAGCGGCAAACTTTGTCAGCGTCTTGCATTGGATGCTCCAAACGTTCAAGCAGCAATTGACCAAAGACTTGCAGAAGTCCTTCAAGGAATAGTTTCTGTAATAACTGGGATAATTGTTGCCTTTTATTTTGGTTGGAATGTTGCCCCAATTGGATTGACTACAGCAGCTATTTTGGTTGTAGCACAAACTTCTGTTACTAATTATTTGAAAAGGAGAGGAATGAGGGATATGTTACTTGCTGAAGATGCTAGTAGGGTAGGGGGGATTCGTAAATTTTTTTTGAAAATTTTCTGGAAATTTTTTTAGATAGCAGCAGAGTCAATAGAATATGTCCGCACTGTTCAAGCCCTTAATAGGCAAAGAACTGTTTATGAACGATTCCGTTCGGCAGCAAAGCTTCCACACAAACTTGCTTTTATTAGAGGTGATTTAGAAATATTTATAATTAAAAGAACCTTATTTTTCTAAAGGTATTTGGACTTCTTTATCGATAGCAATTAGTTCAAGTTTTGTTCCCTTTAATTTTGCCATTACTTATTATTTGGGACTTTGTTTAATTCAAAGAGGTTATACAACACCTTTTATTCTATTCCAAGTTGTTGAAGCATTAAATTTGGCATCATTTACAATAATGACTGCGGCGGCATATTTTCCTGAATATATGAGAGCTAAACTTTCTGCTGGGTAATTTTTGTATTTTTTTGTATTTTATTTTAATAGAAATTCTGATTTCTGTATTTTTTTTGTATTTTTCTATTAATTCTGATCTCTGTATTTTCCTATTAATTCTGATTTCTGTATTTTTCTATTAATTCTGATTTCTGTATTTTTTTTGTATTTTTCTATTAATTCTGATCTCTGTATTTTTCTATTAATTCTGATCTCTGTATTTTCCTATTAATTCTGATTTCTGTATTTTTCTATTAATTCTGATTTCTGTATTTTTCTATTAATTCTGATTTTTGTGTTTTTCTATTAATTCTGTATTTTTCTATTCTGATTTTTCTTCTCGTTAATATTCTTGTATTTTTCTATTTAATTATTAATTCTGAATTTTAGCTTAATGTTTGCAATGGCTAGTCTTCGCCCCCGCATCGATTCTCTTTCCGATACTGGTCTAGACGCACCAATTACCGGCCAAATTGATGCTCAAAACATCCATTTTGCTTATCCAAATTCTGGAAATTTCCAATTAGCATTAAATGGGTTTTCATTGACAGCTTTAGCAGGAAAAACTGTTGCCCTAGTTGGGCCTAGTGGGTGTGGGAAAAGTACAATGATACAGTTACTTGAACGATTTTATGATCCTTTTAGTGAGTTTTATGGAGAAATTAAATTTAAAAATTTTTTTTTTTTTGAATAGGCGGAATATTAAGTATTGATGGAGTAGATATTCGTCGTTACAATATTCGACATTTACGAAAGTCAATCTCCTTAGTTGGCCAAGAACCTACTTTATTTGCACTTTCAATAAAAGAAAATATAACTTATGGACTTGATAAAGACGATATTAATGAAGATAAAATTAAATTAGCAGCAAAATTAGCTAATATTCACGATTTTATTGAATCTCTTCCTCAAGTAAATAAAAAAAATTTTTTTTTGAAATTTTTAAATAAAATTTTTAAAAATAGAAATATGATACTCCAGTAGGCTCTCGTGGAGCGCAGTTAAGTGGGGGACAAAAACAACGTATTGCTATTGCACGTGCAATTATTAGAGATCCGAAAATTCTTTTGTTAGATGAAGCAACTAGTGCATTGGATACTGAAAGTGAAAAGGTGGGGGAAGATTTTTTCATCAAAAATAAATCTTTCGAGAAAAATAAAAAAAATCAGAGGAAAAAAATCACAAGTACATAATCCTCTAAAAATTCCCTTTAGTCTCTTATTGTTATATACATACTGTCATTTTTCTAACAATTAATTTGAAGAGACTTGCCTAGTTTTAATGCTAGACAAAGGAATCAGCGGTTATTTACACTTGAAACCGCAGATCTCCACCATTTTTGGGTCGAGAATTCGAAATTCCCGGGGCGGCAAATTTAGTTATATGTCAGCACAAACACTGCTATAGATATACCGCTCCACCACAGTCTAGACCTCGGTGTTCTTAGTGAAACATCTGTCAAGTAAACTTTAGAGAAGTGAGAAGATGATAATAATAATTTAAAGCTAATTATCTAATGGATAAATCACCAAACAAAATTTTCAGGTAGTCCAACAAGCATTAGAAGCAGCACGTACAGGCCGTACTTGTTTAGTAATAGCTCATCGCTTAAGTACAGTTCAATCTGCCGATTTAATTATTGTAATGCGTGAAGGACAAGTTTTGGAGATGGGGACACACTTACAATTATTGCAGAATGGGGGTCTTTATTATAAACTTGTACAGAGGCAAAAATAAAAAGAGAAACAAAAATATATATTTGATAGTTTATTTGTATATATTTATTATTTGAGATTAAATGAAATATAGAAATTTTTATTGAGAAAAAATAAAATTTAGATTCGTCGTGTCAACAATTAAAAAAATATAGTAGTCAGTTAAGTCTAATTTGTAAATTTCCAGATTTGAAACCGAAAGATCGGTCACAGATCAAGTTGGCAAGATTTTGCGCAATATTTCCGTTATTTTCCCCCAAAAAACAATGCATTATGCATCAAAGTCCGAAATATGCAAAAATATACATTATATCCAGATTAGAGGTCGGCAAAATCGTGTTTGCGGGATCCCGCATGCGGGATTTTTTTCCAAAATTTTTGCGGGACAGGATTTGGCGGATAAATCCCGCAAAATCCCGCATTCTAAATTTGCGGGATCCCGCGCGGGATTGCGGGATTTTTTTTAATTTCGAAAAAAATTCGAAAAAATACGCAAAACGGTAAAGTTTAGCCTGAAAAACAAGCTAACGATCCGTCTCAGTGAGATAATGAAATATTACCACTTCCTAATGCAAAAACCTGACTTTTGAGGATTGACTTTTGGCTTTTCACGATTGACCTTTGCTGATCCTGTGGCACAACACGTGAGAATCTTCTGATCCTCAAGTCAGATTCTCAAAAGTTGAGGATCTGACTAATAATATCCTCCACATGTAGGATATAGAAGGATTACATATAAGGGCTGGAGTTTAGTATACCGGAGTCTTAATTTCGTCACTAAACCCACAACATTCCCACCCATATCTCGGTCCACAGGCATCTCCGGAAAAAAAAGAGTGGTATCGTTCGACTCAGCTGGCCGAGACGAATCGAATGGTGTGGGTTTTGTGTCGAAACTAAGATCCGGTATACTAAACTATATCCCATATAAGTTAAGATATTTGGGGGTTAACAGGTATATAAAGGGATTTGAGAGATATCTAAGGATTTGGAAAGATTAAAAAGGATTTTTGAGGATTTGTAGGCGTAGAATTGATACCTGAGGATTTTGGGATCAAGGGAAATAAAGTTGGAGTTGTGAAAACCTTCATCAGCGCCGCAGGCAAAAATTTTGAGAATATAAAGAAGGCTGAGTAGCCAAAATTCTCACTTTTCTAGCGCCGCAGGCGAAAATTTTTGGAATTTCTAGAGTTCAAGACAGAAAATAGTCAAATTTACAAAAATCCCGCAAAATACAAAATATTTTGCGGGATCCCGCATGCGGGATTTTTTTTCAAACTTTTGCGGGACAGAATTTGCAGGATAAATCCCGCAAAAATCCCGCAAATCACAAAAAGTGCGGGATTGCGGACGCGGGATCCCGCAAAATCCCGCGCGGGATCCTGTCCCGCGCCGACCTCTAATCCAGATAGAAACATCCTCTAAAGTTTTCAAACCCCGAAACTGTGTTTTTTTTCAATATACATCATGCCAAGTTTGCAAAAAATATGCATTTGCTTGAACATTTTAAAACAATTTTCTTCAATTTATCGTCATTTTTAATAAAACAATTTAATGATAAATATCAGAAAATAAAACTAAAAACTACATTTAGAATAAGAGACAGAAGTTTATCAAAAAAAGATTTAAAAAATAAATTAGTGTTTCCTACCAAGACCGCTAAATCGGCCTCATTGAACACTTTAAATTCCAGTAATATACTGGATGTTTTTAATATATGGAGAGGGATTGTTTAATTCAATAAGGGGAAAGTGTTGGTACTTATCCGTTATACGCCCACAATCTTAATGTCAGCCAACCTTGATCGGTTATAATTTCTCGATGCTTAATCCACTAATATAAATCATATATCATTCGTAAGCCCTCGATAAGCGATACCTTCTTTCCAGCTAGATGGATCAGGCTTGATCACTCGTTAAAAAGTTATAACCCAATAAATGTGCAAAACACCAAATAATATATCGATTATAATGTATCGGGTTATAACTTCCTAATGAGTGATCAGACTTGATCTATTTAATCAAAAGAGATACAGCCTATAGAAGGCTTTCGTATATAAAATTCATTTGTATTCGATAAATTATCAGTCGGTTGGCACTCTGTTTGTGGGCGCATAACGCTAAGTACCCTGTTTTTATATGAAACATCAAACTCATAGCTCTCAAATTAGTTCTCATCGGAATTCCCATCCTCCATGTTTCAGTCACTAAATTCCTCTTCCTTCTTTACATCCGAATCTTCTTCACCATGATAACCCGAACCTTCGTGGATTCCCATATTTTCTTCGAGATGCCCCATGTTGTAGTCTCCTTGTCCAGTGTATTGTCCATGTCCAATATATTGTTGGTGTCCAGTATAATCCCCAGAACCTTGCTGATATCCAGAAATATGTTGATTGCCATAGTCTGTCTGATATCCATAGTTTTGCTGCTGATGTCCAGTGAAATAATTTCCTAGAACACTTGGTTGATTGTATCCCAAAGGTTGATTGTATCCCATCATCTTGGTTGATTGTATCCCTCCAGTGTATTGTCCGAGTCCATGTCCAACATATTGTTGGTCCCCAGAACCTTGTTGATATCCATAAATATTTTGATGTCCATAGCCTGTCTGATATCCATAGTTTTGCTGCTGATGACCACTCAGATATTCACGATGTTCCTGGTATTCACGATTACTTCGTTTGTTCTGTCCTGAAGAACTTCCTTGTCCATAATTATGTCCAAATCCCCAATTGGAAGTATCCCAGTGTTCACCACACATTTTTTTAATCTTAAAATTATCGAAATTAGCTAGCAAATAATATTTTAATTTATTATCTAAAAAATTAAATAATTAAATAAAAATTAAATAATTTTTTAAAACTTTATGGATAATCATTTGATGTATTTTATCAACGCTTTCCTTATTTCTATGGTCGAGTATGTTACTGTAAAATCCAGTAAAGAGGTATTTTTGTTTTTCTTCATCATCCAACAAAATGTTTATTGTAATCCTTTTAACTTTTTCTACCAAACGCTTTATATTTTTCAGTCGATCGTAGAACGAATTAAAATCTTTAGAAATATTTAATTTTTCTCCAATTAAATTGCAGGTATTTTTGTCCATTTTTTCATCGGATACTTAAAAAATATTTTTAAAAACATACTACGAGTAGTTATGTTTATTTGAAAATTAATTTTGCTTATTTTAAACTTTTGACTCACTAAAATTTAATTTTGTCTAACCCTTGACCATTTGCCGGCAGGATCCGAGTAAATATAAAAACGGATATGATTAGGGTGCGACCAATGAGGCGGAAGTTCTTGGAACCTGTTCTTGAACCGGTTATAAACCGGTTCCGGACATTTGCCGGTTCCACGGTTCCAGTTCCGGAACTAAAACCGCATCGGTTCCGGAACTGAGTGCGTCTTTCGTGGCAGAGAAAAATTTTACGGTAACGGAAGCTGCGGGAAATCAGATTCGACGAACGGGGTAGGGAGATCCCCGAGGAATTCCCCGGGGAATTTTTCCGGGGAATCTTTCCCCGCGGAATTTATTCGTCTAAATTTAAATAAAATTCGAAAAAAACGGCATTTTAATTAATTTTATTAAATTTTAATTATTTATGTATCACTAGTAGCGTTGGCGTATCATGGTATACACAGATATTAAGATCCGGAACCAAAATTTTTAAAAAATTTGTATTAAATTTTTATTAAAGTAGTAAATGATGGTCAGTTACTAAGTCACGGAATTATTTTCTGAGATCAAAGCGGTAACTTGTGAAAAATTACGTTACGGTATCCCAGGACTGCGATTTTGCTGCATTTTATAATAAAACTACCATAATCTTTAAAAAGTAAAGGATTAAATTCTTCCACTTGAATTTCAGAATCTAAAGAAATATTTGTTGGATATTCATTGCTTTCATCTTCAAGTGGAAATAGCAAATAATCGTTTCCTAAATTTTAATTTATTTATAGACAAATGAAAAAAAAAAGAAAATTTCGAAATTAATTGTTGCATATGGGTGTAAGCCCCTAAGTATAATAGTATAAAAGCCAGCCCTTAGTTACCGAAAATGTTATCTAAAATCTCAAAATTTTCGCCTGCGACACTGAATATAAGTCTCCAAAGTTTTAGGATCCCCCAATCCCTAAGGAAAATTATAAAATTTTGTAAAATAAAGTAACCTTTTTCTTTCAAAATATTTGAGAACCCTTCAAGACTATTGTATTTGTAAACATAAGTCAGTATCGACAAAACATCCCTAATTTTGGTATTAATTAAAAATATTTTATTAAAAATACTTACGTGTATTCGTTTCTTTTTTCAAAATAATTAATTAAAATATCATTGTAGTAATTTTTATTTTGTCCGTGAAATTTAATAAACAAACGAATTAAATGTTGAATTAATTTAATTAAATTCCAAACAATAAATATATTTCGTTCAAGATTTGTTGGAGTTGGATTTTTAAAAGAGTTTGAAAGTAAAAAGAGTTCCTCCTTACTTAATTTATATATTAAATATTAGTGAATAATGTAGCACGACTTTTGATGGCTATTAGCTTTTGATATCGCCCCACAACAAAAATTTCAATTTTTGAAATGTTCAAATAACATTGTTTTTAATTTTAAGTTGGCCAAATTAGAGAAATATTTGGCGGCTGGAAATTGAACTGTTCCCGGAGTAAGCTTCGCCTATTTCTAATCAAACAAATATTTACAGATTACCTAAAAGTGTCCGTATTGTTTAAAGTATTTATTGCTACTTCAGTCAATTTTGTATTTGTTTTTAATAACGAGTAATTCACTCCATATGGTAAAAATCTTGAATTGTTTAAAAATTCAATGTATTCCCCATGAATCATCGTTTCACTCATATTCTTTAAACAAATTTCAATCTTTTTGCGTTGTAATTGTGGATCATGTAAAACTTTAAAATTATAAATTGGATATTTTTTGTAAGGTCGTCTTCCCGTCTCAAATTGAACTTCATTAAAATACGGGGTATTATTAAATATGGTGTATTTATCCTCGCTGAATTCCAACTCACGGAACATACAGGTCCCGTAACAACAAGTCACGGAATTACCAAATCATGGCCCGACTATCTCAAAGAATTACCAAAATACGGAATATTTTAAATATTAGAATATTCTTAGAAATCAGAATTTTTTGAATTGTTGGTAAGGGTTCGGCTTTTATGAACACAATCAAACCCATGTTTCTCTAGTCTAAAAACATGTGAGGAGATAAAATATCACTATAAAAGTGGCTGATATTTCGAGGGATAGGACAAGGAATGGTCCCAGACCCAGTGGGTGTAGGTCCCGAACATAAAGAAATGCTTTGGAACCATACCCCAACTTTACAACCCAAGAAAAATCCAATTTTCTTTTGATGCATAAAAGTTCATTGGACGCATAAACTAGACCAGCGCCGACATTTTTATGATAGGTAAAAAGAAAGAGGTTAGTCAAAAAACATACGGTTTTCGAATTTAAACATTTTCTTAAATTCTTTTTCAAATTTTTCATTATAATTGTTGATAATCTTTATAAAAAATGATTTTAAATATAAATTAAAAAATAAACCTTATTTAATTTTTCTGATGTTATTTTAAACGATTCTAATTCAAAAATTTTTGGGGTGTATGGAATTAATGTTATTTTATTTCCACTTTTAATAATATTTTTGCGTAAATTCTTTGTTGGCCCGTCCAATTTCAATTCTTCAATTTTAATGCGATCAAATGTTCGAATTAAAAGGGATAATTCAACAAGAGAAAAATCAGTTTCATGGAAAGAGGCTTCAGGTGCTGAAAAACTTCCACTAGCTTTCTCTTTTCCTTTTCGGCTAGCATGACCACGAGCTTTAATTTAGATTTTAATTAGTTTCTGTATTCGTTTACGTATTTTGAGTCAAGTAACTTATAAACCCTAGCCCAGCATAGGCTCTAGTTTAATCAAATTTTATAAAATATTCTGATTTTTAAAGAATTTTTTAAGCCTTCAGCATCGGCGTCCCGCTGAGAGGCGACCTCAGCCTCCACATGTGCCTACCGAAGGCATATGGAGGCTACTCCACATATGCCTCCGTTGATTATCCCTTACAAATTAGTGTGTAATTTTCACTCTGGAATAGTCGGAATGTTCTATTGCTAAAACCATTGTCTTCACAGAAAGCGGATTTATTTTTGTGAAAACATAAAGTTAGATATGTATTTGGGATTTTGATAGTATTCATTACAATATTGAATACCGTACTTATTATAATATAAAGACAGTCTCCAATAAAACGACACCCTAGAAGAGGGTTGAAAATTAAAACGACACGTCGTTATATTAGAACAACTATTGTAAAGCATATTTTAATTCCTAAGGCAATGCAGGAGGTGGTATGGTGTAATTGATAACACATCAGTCCTGTCAACTAAAGATTCTGGTTCAATTCCTGCAACCGAATAACTTTTGTACTAGTCGAAGAAGAAATAGCTACTAGTAGTATATCCCCAGTTCCGCTTTACTATTTAAAGTTATTTAAATATATTTTTACAATAAAAAAATAAATAATTTCTGTTCAAACTTTATTCCCTATTTTAAGTGTTTTCGTTACTATTTTGCTTCAAATTTTCAGGATTTATTCCCAATAAATTTAAAACTCTAGTTAATAATGTATAGTTAAGAATAAAATTATTAGAATGTTTATGCCAGTGTGAATTATACTAAAATTTAAAGATATAAAAATACAAACAATCTCCTGTAAACATTCCATCAGTCAATTCAAGTTGGAATATTTTAATGACAAAAATTGAAAGTAAAATTAAAATTAAATTTTTCATTTTTTTTAATTTTTTAGGCTAATGTAAAATAAAATGATGTAAAGAGGTAAATAAAAATTAGGGGCTGGACTAAGTCATTTATTTTATACATGCAATAATTGATTAGTCAAATTGTTCACTGTCAGCTGTTTCGAAATTTCGATTTCCGAGGTCTTTATCGTTCGAATTTTCGAGTTAGACTTTGGCGGTTCTTTATGTTGAAAATTTTAAATAAAGTGATTTGCGGCGCTAAGAAGGACGGATTTTTATTTTTACCCAAAGGCAAATTCAAAATGATAAAATAATATTAATTCAAAACTATTTATCAACGCTGAAACCTTCGTATCGTGTGAAAATTCGTACCGCGAGTCCAAGCAACCGCAGAGCTAATTGTCGAATTTAGGACACCTAAATCCTAGACATCCTCGCGTTTGTTGTCGAAATTTTTAAAGTAGATTGTTGAAGTAGAAAATCACTATAATCCACAAGCAATTACCAGAACCGAAGATTTCAGAATTCCGAACCGTATTTTTAAATTAATAGAAAAATAAGAATTCGTCCTTTTTAGCACAACAAAATTACCTATTTAAAATCTTGTTAAAATTTTCAAAAAAAGAACCGTCAAAGTCTAACTCGAAAATTCGAACGATAAAGATCTATGAAATCGAAATTTCGAAAAAGCTGACAGTGAACAATTTAACAAATCAATTATAGGTGTATAAAATAAAAGCTCTTAGTCCTGCCCAGAGTTGCACGAGGTCGAGGTTTTTTGAAAAAACAGAGACCGAGGATCGCCGAGGCTGGAAAAGCCTAGATCGAGGGGCAAATTTTGGCCTAGGTTCGAGGATTACCGATGTTTTTAAAAACCTCAATACCTTTTCATAATCCCGGTGGGGTACCTTTCCGTGCAACTTTCCGTTTAATTTTATTTATTTATATTTCCATTAATTTTTAATATTATTTTTTTTCCAAACATTACACAAATAGGCAGTTTTGCTCTTGCCCGAGCATTTCCGTCATTCTCTTCTCTCTTAAAATATACACCTTTTCTGTTTGTATAAAAGCCCCTCTTATAATTATATCATTTCTTCTTTCTTTTAAGCTCTCTTCAGTTCTCTTTAATCTTTAAATTTGTATTTTATAATATTTTATAAATAAATATTTATTCTTTGTAAATTGTTCTCGATTGGTATTTATAAGTTTTGAGAATTTTAGAGGTCCTTAGGAGAAAAATTCAATTGTCAGAGCCACAGGCAAAATTGTTTAAAGTTTAGATGATCATGAAGCCAGAACTTTTAAATTTTATGCGCCTCAAGCGAAAATTTTTGATAATTCATGACTAAGTTAAAATTTTTAATGTTTTTTCAAGTTTAAAATGTTAAAAAAATAAATTTAAAAATTTAAAATCAAAACCAGTTTAAAAACATTTATTTTCGAAAAGAAAATTTTTCATCCCCACTTCTTGATTCGAACACATTCCTATTGTAGCGGAGACTCTCAAATAATTACCCTCTCCAGTGCTAGGTTGAAACAATAATTACCCAAGGTAATGTAGCGGGGACCTGATACCATTCCCCCTATACATATTTTATTTCACAATATCCCTCTCACAACCATTTATCTCCCCTTTAATCTTTTATTGTTTTCCCATATCCTTCCCGCCCCCTTTAACAACAAATGGAAACAAACAAACAGGGAATGATCAGTCTGAGAGGAATGGGGAAATTGAAATAAATAAATTAATTAAATTCTTTTTAATTTAAACTTATTTTTCTTGACCCTATATTTGAAATGCCCTAATAAAATATTTGTTGATCAAATGTGTCCCCTGAGCTGATTGATTTTAGGAATGTCTATCACCGCGCCTCCCTCTTGTTCTTCATCGAGTTTCCTACCCCTCTGAACCGGCGCTCTGAAGGGACCGGGGCTCTCTTGAGCCTCGCGCTCCAACTCTATCAAACATTTGCCTAAAAATCACAACTAATAATATAGAAATAAAAAGTCTCGGTAAAAATAAAAAACTGCAAATTTTAAAACAATTTTCTTCAATTTATCGTCATTTTAAATAAAACAATTTAATGATAAATATCAGAAAATAAAACTAAAAAACTACTTTTAGAATAAGAGACAGAATTTTATCAAAAAAAAAGATTTAAAAAATAAATTAGTGTCTCCTACCAAGACCGCTAAATCGGCCTTATTGAACACTTTAAATTCCAGTAATATACTGGATGTTTTTAATATATGGAGGGGGATTGTTTAATTTAATAGGGAAAGTGTTGGTACTTATCCGTTATACGCCCACAAACATATGGTGTGTAACATAATTATAAAGGAACCCATATTTTCGATCATAACTCGTGTTTTTCTGGATGAATTGGGTTGAATTTTATATATGTGATAAAAAACCTTATTTTGGCATGACTTGCAAAAAATGAAGCGGGTTTGTCAAAATTTAAATTTTTTATGATGTTTTTTCAAAAATTTTGGTGTAACATAATTATAAGGGAAGTAAAAATAATTTACCTAAATATGATAGAAAAAATCCACAAAAATTCCAGTGAACATATCTATTGATATCAATGAGAAATACAAAAGAAACGAAGTTCTAATATACTTCCATCATCGAGATCTCGAAACCCGAAAATCAACGGAAAACGGGGGGTAGACGTCTTTAAAAAATATTTTCGACCCCTTACAGGTGAAATAAAAATTTCATTTTGGGCTTATTTGAAAGCCCTTGAAATTTGCTACAAGATAGCATTAATTTTATTTTCCGAAAAAAATTCACCTATATGACCTAATGTGATAAACTTTCAGGTCAAAGAAATCACTCAAATGCCCCCCAAAAAGTGATGAAAATGTAATTTATAAACTAAACTCATTATTTTTCAAAGATAAATTTTTTCTGGATTATGAGATGAAGCCTATCTTGTAGCAAATTTCAAGGGCTTTCAAATAAGCCCAAAATGAAATTTTTATTTCACCTGTAAGGGGTCGAAAATATTTTTTAAAGACGTCTACCCCCTGTTTTCCGTTGATTTTCGGGTTTCGAGATCTCGATGATGGAAGTATATTAGAACTTCGTTTCTTTTGTTTTCTCATTGATATCAATAGATATGTTCACTGGAATTTTTGTGGATTTTTTCTATCATATTTAGGTAAATTATTTTTACTTCCCTTATAATTATGTTACACCAAAATTTTTGAAAAAACATCATAAAAAATTTAAATTTTGACAAACCCGCTTCATTTTTTGCAAGTCATGCCAAAATAAGGTTTTTTATCACATATATAAAATTCAACCCAATTCATCCAGAAAAACACGAGTTATGATCGAAAATATGGGTTCCTTTATAATTATGTTACACACCATAATGTCAGCCAACCTTGATCGGTTATAATTACTCGATGCTTAATCCACTAATATAAATTTTATATCATTCGAAAGCCCTCAATTAGCGATACCTTCTTTCCAGCTAGATGGATCAGGTTAGATCGAACGTTAAAAAGTTATAACCCGATAAATGTGAAAAACACCAAATAATATGTCGATTATTAGGGTTGCCGTTTTTGAGTCGGGCCGACGGTCGAGGCATTTCTTTTCGGGCTTGTTTTTATCGAGTCGGGCCGGTACGAGTCTTTTTCGGGCCAAACATCTAGGCCCGACTCGATCTTTCGGTTTTTATATGAAACATCAAACTCAAAGCTCTCAAATTAGTTCTCATCGGAATTCCCATCCTCCATGTTTCAGTCACTAAATTCCTCTTCCTTCTTTACATCCGAATCTTCTTCACCATGATAACCCGAACCTTCGTGGATTCCCATATTTTCTTCGAGATGCCCCATGTTGTAGTCTCCTTGTCCAGTGTATTGTCCATGTCCAATATATTGTTGGTGTCCAGTATAATCCCCAGAACCTTGCTGATATCCAGAAATATGTTGATTGCCATAGTCTGTCTGATATCCATAGTTTTGCTGCTGATGTCCAGTGAAATAATTTCCTAGAACACTTGGTTGATTGTATCCCAAAGGTTGATTGTATCCCATCATCTTGGTTGATTGTATCCCTCCAGTGTATTGTCCGAGTCCATGTCCAACATATTGTTGGTCCCCAGAACCTTGTTGATATCCATAAATATTTTGATGTCCATAGCCTGTCTGATATCCATAGTTTTGCTGCTGATGACCACTCAGATATTCACGATGTTCCTGGTATTCACGATTACTTCGTTTGTTCTGTCCTGAAGAACTTCCTTGTCCATAATTATGTCCAAATCCCCAATTGGAAGTATCCCAGTGTTCACCACACATTTTTTTAATCTTAAAATTATCGAAATTAGCTAGCAAATAATATTTTAATTTATTATCTAAAAAATTAAATAATTAAATAAAAATTAAATAATTTTTTAAAACTTTATGGATAATCATTTGATGTATTTTATCAACGCTTTCCTTATTTCTATGGTCGAGTATGTTACTGTAAAATCCAGTAAAGAGGTATTTTTGTTTTTCTTCATCATCCAACAAAATGTTTATTGTAATCCTTTTAACTTTTTCTACCAAACGCTTTATATTTTTCAGTCGATCGTAGAACGAATTAAAATCTTTAGAAATATTTAATTTTTCTCCAATTAAATTGCAGGTATTTTTGTCCATTTTTTCATCGGATACTTAAAAAATATTTTTAAAAACATACTACGAGTAGTTATGTTTATTTGAAAATTAATTTTGCTTATTTTAAACTTTTGACTCACTAAAATTTAATTTTGTCTAACCCTTGACCATTTGCCGGCAGGATCCGAGTAAATATAAAAACGGATATGATTAGGGTGCGACCAATGAGGCGGAAGTTCTTGGAACCTGTTCTTGAACCGGTTATAAACCGGTTCCGGACATTTGCCGGTTCCACGGTTCCAGTTCCGGAACTAAAACCGCATCGGTTCCGGAACTGAGTGCGTCTTTCGTGGCAGAGAAAAATTTTACGGTAACGGAAGCTGCGGGAAATCAGATTCGACGAACGGGGTAGGGAGATCCCCGAGGAATTCCCCGGGGAATTTTTCCGGGGAATCTTTCCCCGCGGAATTTATTCGTCTAAATTTAAATAAAATTCGAAAAAAACGGCATTTTAATTAATTTTATTAAATTTTAATTATTTATGTATCACTAGTAGCGTTGGCGTATCATGGTATACACAGATATTAAGATCCGGAACCAAAATTTTTAAAAAATTTGTATTAAATTTTTATTAAAGTAGTAAATGATGGTCAGTTACTAAGTCACGGAATTATTTTCTGAGATCAAAGCGGTAACTTGTGAAAAATTACGTTACGGTATCCCAGGACTGCGATTTTGCTGCATTTTATAATAAAACTACCATAATCTTTAAAAAGTAAAGGATTAAATTCTTCCACTTGAATTTCAGAATCTAAAGAAATATTTGTTGGATATTCATTGCTTTCATCTTCAAGTGGAAATAGCAAATAATCGTTTCCTAAATTTTAATTTATTTATAGACAAATGAAAAAAAAAGAAAATTTCGAAATTAATTGTTGCATATGGGTGTAAGCCCCTAAGTATAATAGTATAAAAGCCAGCCCTTAGTTACCGAAAATGTTATCTAAAATCTCAAAATTTTCGCCTGCGACACTGAATATAAGTCCCCAAAGTTTTAGGATCCCCCAATCCCTAAGGAAAATTATAAAATTTTGTAAAATAAAGTAACCTTTTTCTTTCAAAATATTTGAGAACCCTTCAAGACTATTGTATTTGTAAACATAAGTCAGTATCGACAAAACATCCCTAATTTTGGTATTAATTAAAAATATTTTATTAAAAATACTTACGTGTATTCGTTTCTTTTTTCAAAATAATTAATTAAAATATCATTGTAGTAATTTTTATTTTGTCCGTGAAATTTAATAAACAAACGAATTAAATGTTGAATTAATTTAATTAAATTCCAAACAATAAATATATTTCGTTCAAGATTTGTTGGAGTTGGATTTTTAAAAGAGTTTGAAAGTAAAAAGAGTTCCTCCTTACTTAATTTATATATTAAATATTAGTGAATAATGTAGCACGACTTTTGATGGCTATTAGCTTTTGATATCGCCCCACAACAAAAATTTCAATTTTTGAAATGTTCAAATAACATTGTTTTTAATTTTAAGTTGGCCAAATTAGAGAAATATTTGGCGGCTGGAAATTGAACTGTTCCCGGAGTAAGCTTCGCCTATTTCTAATCAAACAAATATTTACAGATTACCTAAAAGTGTCCGTATTGTTTAAAGTATTTATTGCTACTTCAGTCAATTTTGTATTTGTTTTTAATAACGAGTAATTCACTCCATATGGTAAAAATCTTGAATTGTTTAAAAATTCAATGTATTCCCCATGAATCATCGTTTCACTCATATTCTTTAAACAAATTTCAATCTTTTTGCGTTGTAATTGTGGATCATGTAAAACTTTAAAATTATAAATTGGATATTTTTTGTAAGGTCGTCTTCCCGTCTCAAATTGAACTTCATTAAAATACGGGGTATTATTAAATATGGTGTATTTATCCTCGCTGAATTCCAACTCACGGAACATACAGGTCCCGTAACAACAAGTCACGGAATTACCAAATCATGGCCCGACTATCTCAAAGAATTACCAAAATACGGAATATTTTAAATATTAGAATATTCTTAGAAATCAGAATTTTTTGAATTGTTGGTAAGGGTTCGGCTTTTATGAACACAATCAAACCCATGTTTCTCTAGTCTAAAAACATGTGAGGAGATAAAATATCACTATAAAAGTGGCTGATATTTCGAGGGATAGGACAAGGAATGGTCCCAGACCCAGTGGGTGTAGGTCCCGAACATAAAGAAATGCTTTGGAACCATACCCCAACTTTACAACCCAAGAAAAATCCAATTTTCTTTTGATGCATAAAAGTTCATTGGACGCATAAACTAGACCAGCGCCGACATTTTTATGATAGGTAAAAAGAAAGAGGTTAGTCAAAAAACATACGGTTTTCGAATTTAAACATTTTCTTAAATTCTTTTTCAAATTTTTCATTATAATTGTTGATAATCTTTATAAAAAATGATTTTAAATATAAATTAAAAAATAAACCTTATTTAATTTTTCTGATGTTATTTTAAACGATTCTAATTCAAAAATTTTTGGGGTGTATGGAATTAATGTTATTTTATTTCCACTTTTAATAATATTTTTGCGTAAATTCTTTGTTGGCCCGTCCAATTTCAATTCTTCAATTTTAATGCGATCAAATGTTCGAATTAAAAGGGATAATTCAACAAGAGAAAAATCAGTTTCATGGAAAGAGGCTTCAGGTGCTGAAAAACTTCCACTAGCTTTCTCTTTTCCTTTTCGGCTAGCATGACCACGAGCTTTAATTTAGATTTTAATTAGTTTCTGTATTCGTTTACGTATTTTGAGTCAAGTAACTTATAAACCCTAGCCCAGCATAGGCTCTAGTTTAATCAAATTTTATAAAATATTCTGATTTTTAAAGAATTTTTTAAGCCTTCAGCATCGGCGTCCCGCTGAGAGGCGACCTCAGCCTCCACATGTGCCTACCGAAGGCATATGGAGGCTACTCCACATATGCCTCCGTTGATTATCCCTTACAAATTAGTGTGTAATTTTCACTCTGGAATAGTCGGAATGTTCTATTGCTAAAACCATTGTCTTCACAGAAAGCGGATTTATTTTTGTGAAAACATAAAGTTAGATATGTATTTGGGATTTTGATAGTATTCATTACAATATTGAATACCGTACTTATTATAATATAAAGACAGTCTCCAATAAAACGACACCCTAGAAGAGGGTTGAAAATTAAAACGACACGTCGTTATATTAGAACAACTATTGTAAAGCATATTTTAATTCCTAAGGCAATGCAGGAGGTGGTATGGTGTAATTGATAACACATCAGTCCTGTCAACTAAAGATTCTGGTTCAATTCCTGCAACCGAATAACTTTTGTACTAGTCGAAGAAGAAATAGCTACTAGTAGTATATCCCCAGTTCCGCTTTACTATTTAAAGTTATTTAAATATATTTTTACAATAAAAAAATAAATAATTTCTGTTCAAACTTTATTCCCTATTTTAAGTGTTTTCGTTACTATTTTGCTTCAAATTTTCAGGATTTATTCCCAATAAATTTAAAACTCTAGTTAATAATGTATAGTTAAGAATAAAATTATTAGAATGTTTATGCCAGTGTGAATTATACTAAAATTTAAAGATATAAAAATACAAACAATCTCCTGTAAACATTCCATCAGTCAATTCAAGTTGGAATATTTTAATGACAAAAATTGAAAGTAAAATTAAAATTAAATTTTTCATTTTTTTTAATTTTTTAGGCTAATGTAAAATAAAATGATGTAAAGAGGTAAATAAAAATTAGGGGCTGGACTAAGTCATTTATTTTATACATGCAATAATTGATTAGTCAAATTGTTCACTGTCAGCTGTTTCGAAATTTCGATTTCCTAGATCCTTATCGTTCGAATTTTCGAGTTAGACTTTGTCGGTTCATTATGTTGAAAATTTTAAATAAAGTCATTTGTGGCGCTAAGAAGGACGGATTTTTATTTTTACCCAAAGGCAAATTCAAAATGATAAAATACTATTAATTTAAAACTATCTATCAACGCTGAAACCTTCGTATCGTGTGAAAATTCGTACCGCGAGTCCAAGCAACCGCAGAGCTAATTGTCGAATTTAGGACACCTAAATCCTAGACATCCTCGCGTTTGTTTTCGAAATTTTTAAAGTAGATGGTTGAAGTAGAAAATCACTATAATCCACAAACAATTACCAGAACCGAAGATTTCAGAATTCGGAACCGTATTTTAATCCTTTTTAGCGCCAAAAATTACTTTATTTAAATTTTCAAAAAAAGAACCGACAAAGTCTAACTCGAAAATTCGAACGATAAAGATCTAGGAAATCGAAATTTCGAAAAAGCTGACAGTGATACAATTTAACAAATCAATTATATAGGTGTATAAAATAAAAGCTCTAGTCCTGCCCAGAGTTGCAGAGGTCGAGGTTTTTTGAAAAAACCGAGACAGAGGATCGCCGAGGCAGGAAAAGCCGAGATCGAGATGCAAATTTTGGCCGAAGTCCGTGGTTGAGTTTCGAGGATTACCGATGTTTTTAAAAACCTCTATAACTTTTCAAAATCCAATTAAATCTACTAAATCGTATCGAAAATTCTCTAAATCATTATCATCTGTTTAATTTTATTCATAGATATTCCAAACATCAGTTTAGTTTGGTAAAAATTTTCGAAGAAATGTCTTTTAAATTATTAAAAATTAAATTTTTAAATTTTAAAAAGATAAGAAGCCAGAATTCTCCCAAAAATCACTACTAAATACCCAATTTTTTAGCATCTTTCATGCTCGAAGGCAAAAATTTTGAGAATTTTGGAAGGAAATTCGAAATAATCCTCCAATTTTAGGAGCACTACTGGTCTTGAAAATTTTTAAAATTTTGAAGATCCTTAAGTTAAAAATATTCTCTTTTTTGCGGGATTTTCGTCGAATTTTTAATAAAAGTCTTTAATCTTATCAAATCTTGAATAAACAATTTAATAATAGTAAATATCAGAAAATGAAAATTACTTTCAAAATAAAGAAACAGAATTTTATCCGAAAAATTTAAAAATAAAGGGAATAAAAAATAAATTAGTGTTTCCTACCAATACCGCTAAATCGGCCTCATTGAACACTTTAAATTCCAGTAATATACTGGATGTTTTTAATATATGGAGGGGGGATTGTTTAATTTAGAGGGAAAATCAAAAAAAATTAGAAGTAAAATCCTAATTATTGTTTAGGACTTCAAACCCGAAATTAAACAAATAAAAAATAGCTCGATTTAACCTCTAATTTTTTGTCAAATTTTAAAATGTTTTTGGTACTTATCCGAGTAATTCTAAGGCTGGTCCCCCCTTTTTTCTGTTCGCCTGACCATTCTGAGATTTTTTGCTTGAAATATAATTTACAATATATCATTCAAAAGAGCTGTTCGAGCTGAGTAGAATGATACTATGATTGGATAGATTTGTCGATTTTGAACCAAATTATGAAGCTAAATCCTCGATGGACATGCTTTTTGTGATGTTGAAAGGGATTAAAACAAATGGTCATAACTATATTTATTTAAGTCTGATTTCGATGAATTTAGTACCGTTCTACTCAGCTTGAAGAGCTCTTTCGAATGATATATAATTTGCCATAAAAAGTATAAAAAATCGAAAAAAAATTGAAAGGAAAAAAAGGGGGGGCCAGCCTTGGAATTACTCTTATCCGTTATACACCCACAAAATTAATGCCAACCAACTTTGATCGGTTATAATTTTTCGGTGAATGATCAAATAATATAAATTATATATCATTTGGAAGCCCTCGATAACCGGTAACTTTTTTCCAACTTGATGGATCAGGTTAGATCGAACTTTAAAAAGTAATAACCCGATAAATGTGAAAAACACCAAATAACATATAGATTATAACTTATCGGGTTAAAACTTCTTAATTAGAGATATGATCTATCTTATTAAAAAAGATCACAGCTTATAGAAGGCTTTAGAATATAAAATTCATTTGTATTGGATAAAGCATCAAAAAGTTATAGCCAATCAAAGTTGGCTGGCACTTAGTTTGTGGGCGAATAACGCATAAGTACCCTGTTTGTCTATGAAATATCAAACTCAAGGCTCTCAAATTAGTTCTCATCGAATTCCCACCCTCCATGTTTCAGTCACTAATATCCATATCTTCTTCACCATGATACCCAGAACCTCCTTGGATTTCCATATCTTCTTCGTGATGTCCAGTGTATTGTTCGTGTCCATGTCCAATATGTTGTTGGTGTCCAGTATAATCTCCAGAACCTTGTTGATATCCAGAAATATGTTGATTTCCATAGCCTGTCTGATATCCATAGTTGTGGTGCTGATGACCACTCAGATATTCACGATGTTCCTGGTATTCACGATAACTTCGTTTGTTTTGTCCTGAAGAACTTTTCTGTCTATAATCATGTCCAAATCGCCAATATGAAGTATCTCCGTGTTCACTGCACATTTTTTTAATCTTAAAATTATCATAATTAGCTAGCAAATATTTTTTTAGTTTATTATTTAAAAAATTAAATAATTTTTTAAAACATTTTCGATAATCATTTGATGTATTCCATCAAGGCTTTCCATATTTTTACGGTTGAGTATGTTTCTGTAAAAACCATTAAAGAGGTATTTTTGTTTTTCTTCATCATACAACAAAATGTCTATTGTAATTCTGTTAATTTTTTCCACCAAACCCTTCTCTCTATTTTGCATATTATAGTAGAACGAAATTAAATCACTAGAAATATTCCATACTTCTTTAATTGAATTACAGTTATATTTGCTCAATCTTCCACGGGATACTTTAAAAATATTTTTAGAAATATGCAGGGTGTCCAAAAAGTCATGGGGCACGTTATTTTTGCCATAACTTTATTCAAATTTAAAATAATGAGATAAAATAAAGATGAAATTATAGAGAACTAAATGGAGAATTAGATATAAAAATATTTTAGAATTTTCCTTATTCATCTTTGAGATAAGGTTAAAGGAAAGTGCGAAAAATTATTGCTCCAGGTCGCACCTTTTTTTGAGACATTTTGCCTATAACATTAGAACAGATTGCAGGAATTACAAAAAAAAATTTTGGCATCTAGAGCAGTCTTTAATCTATAGAAATTATAAAGCAAAAAATTTTTTAGATTAACGCTTAAAGAGATATTCGAGTGCGCGTAACCCTCCCAAAATGAGAGAATCGTATTCCCCCCAAAACTGATTTACATCTACTCAGAGCCATCCATGTAGGAGATGAAGTTTTTATCTTTCAGATTTGTCCGTTTCGCTAATGATCTTAATTAAATTCAGTTGAGATCATCCCGTTTAGACTTCCCCTTTCTGAGATAAGAAAATAAAATTTTGGGGGGAAAATTTTGATATGGTGTACCTAAAATTACATAACTTTATTAATCCTTAATCAAAAAATCTATAATTTTACTATATGATAGAGAAAAAATGAGCTACAAAAATAACTTGGAATTATCTAAAAATGTTATGAACAAAAAAAGTTATAAAGGATAGAAAAGTGCCCCATGACTTTTTGGTCACCCTGTACATAATACGAATAATTATATTTATTTGACAATTAATTTTGCTTAATTTTTCTTTTTTTTTAAATTTTGACTACTAAAATTTACATCTTATCTAACTCTTGACCGTTTGCCGGCAGGATCCCAGTAAATTCTAGATCGGAATTATAATACACGGATCGGAATTATAATACACGCAGATCCCATCCCATACGATATTTTGAGAAAAACCACGTTATGGGATACCAGAACTGTGATTTCGCTGCATTTTATAATAAAACTACCAAAATCTGTGTAAAGTAATGGATTAAATTCTTCCACTTGAATTTCAGAATCTAAAGAAATTTTTGTCGGATATTCATTGCTCTCATCTTCAAGTAAAGATAGCAAATAATTGTTTACTAAATTTTAATTTATTTATATAGACAAAAGAGAAAATTTAGAAGATAACTGTTGTGTATTGTAGGACCTATCCACCCTTCAAAAAATTCCTCGAGCAAACCCCGAGGAGCCTGATTTTTTGAAACTAACTTATTGTAGTTAGTTATTAGTTAATTATATGCATAGGTATTTGCACAATGTAGTTATTCTTATATTTTTTAAGAATTAGCTAAAAGGGCGGTCTTGAGCAGACCTGGGCGAAACTCAAAATTTTTTTCTGACGAAACGAAACGAAACAAATTTTTTTAAAAATCGTTTCGTTAACGAAACAAAACGAAACAACCAAAATCTTACGAAACGAAACGAAACAAAACGAAACCTTTTAATATTCAAAAAATTTTCAAAACTGCATTTATTTTGCAATTATTCGACCTCAAATACTTTATCAGTCGCCTATGACTTATAAATGATTTAGTTTTTGGTTTATTTACAACAATTGTGTCCCATAAGCCAGGCCCGTAGCAAGGAAAATTTTTGGGGAGGGGGGTCAATCATTTTCAGAGCCGAATTTTTGGCGACGCTTTTTTTCAAAAAATTGAATTTCTTTTCAAGTAAAATTTTATTTTAAGCGCCGCAGACGAAAAATTTTAAATCCGCAATTTTTATATTATGATACGAGTCCGGTAATAGCATTTGTCGTCGATTAAGCAATATGTATATGTGGATTAGGGAGTGGAGTATAAATGGATTTGTAGTATATAAGTCATTGATATCGGACGATATATGTAATATAAAGTATATATAAGTAATTGATATCTTCCTTTTTCAGCGCCGCAGGCGAAAATTTTGACAATTTGGGAAGGCCAATAAGCCGAAATTTTTCTTTTTCCAGCGCCGCAGGCGAAAATTTTGACAATTTAGGAAGGCCAAGAAGCCGAAATTTTTCTTTTTTTAGCGCCGCAGGCGAAAATTTTGACAATTTAGGAGGGCCAAGAAGCCGAAATTTTTCTTTTTTCAGCGCCGCAGGCGAAAATTTTTCAAATTTTCAATAAAAAATGGTAAAATTTATAGATTTTGGCCTTAGTTTAGGCTTAAAAAATTGTTTCGTTTCGTTGAAAAATCACAGGTGTTTCGTAACGAAACGAAACGAAACAAATTAAAAAGTGTTTCGTGACGAAACGAAACGATACTCAAAAAAACCCACGAAACATACGAAACAACGAAACGAAACGAAACGTTTCGCCCACGTCTGGTCTTGAGTCTTAATTTAACCCTAAGTTAAATTAAAAAATAAATTTACCGTTTTCTTTCAACTTATTCGAGAATTCTTCAAGATTATTGTAACAGTAAACATAAACCAGAATTGACAAAACTTTCCTAATTTTGGTTTTTTTTAAATAGGTATTTCATTAAAAATATGTACTTACGGGGTTTCGTGTCTTTTTTCAGAATAATTAATTAAAATATCATTGTAGTAATTTTTATTTCTTGCGTGAAATTTAATAAACAAACGAATTAAATGTTGAATTAATTTAATTAAATTCCAAACAATAAATATATTTCTATCAAGATCGGTTGCAATATTTGTTGAATAAGGAAAATAGGTAGAGAGCATAAAGAGTTCCTCGTTACTTAATTTATATTAATTAAAATTAATAATTACCGTATATCCTTTAATAACTACCCTGGGTAATTATTGTTTCAACCTTCCGCTGGAGGGAGTAATTAATTGAGGGAGGGTAATTATACGAGGTTTGAAATTTGAACATGTTTTAGGGCATTTGTTGGGGGGGGGGGTAATTATTGTTTCGATCTATCGCTGGATGGGGTAATTAATGGAGGTGGGGTAATTATTTGAGGGAGGGAAATTAATACAGGTTATACGGTATAAAACATTTGAGAGCTAATATTTTGTAGTATTATTGGGCACAGAAAATTTTGATTTTAATTGCCGAAAAAGTTTTGAAATTTTGTTTAATCTCTAAAAAGTTTGGAATTTTTTATCGTTCATTTGGTAAATTATGGTTAAAAACTCTAAAGGATGATACATAATTTAAATCCGAATATATCTCTTTTGGGTGCTCCGGAAATATCTAAATTATTGGCTTAGTTTCAATTATTGTAAAGCCAGTTTAAACTTGTACGTCGAGCGGTTTTTAATCGGATGAATATTTATTACCTAATAGTCGACAAATTATTTATAACTTCTTGAGTCAATTCCTCATTTGTATTTAATGATGAGGAATCCAGTTGATATGGTAAAAGTCTATAACTGTCTAAATATGCAGAATATTCCTCAAAAGTCTTTGCTATACTCTTATTCTCTAAACTAATCTCAATCTTTTTCAGTTGCAATTGTGGATCTTAACAATAAAGTTTATGTTAGTCTTCCCACACAAATATAAATATTAGAATAAAACTGAAAAAGGAGGTTATGATCCATATCTAAGTCGGCACAACAATTGCAGGATACGCACGTGCGGATACGACAATTGCGGACGAAAATTGTAAAAAAATAAAAATCTTATTGAAATAAATATTAAAAATTAATACTTTTCATTATTTAAAATAATCTCTGCTTCTAAATTTATTTTAAAAGAATATTTTTAAAAATACTTTAAAAAATACACGCCATGGCTGAACTTCATGGCATGTTATCCTATTTTGGCGAGCCAAACGCAAAAAATTTAAACCCCTAATGATGGAGATACATAGTAGATAACTACCCTACTTTAATTGAAGGGTTTGGAAGAGGAGACAGTGGGTTTTGGTGAAGGGGTCCTCAAAATTTCCAAAAAGTAGAGACCGGAAGTTGAAGTAAAGACTGAAGTAGTAAACTTTGAAGTAGAGACCGGACTGTGAGGGTCGTACGAGAATCGTCGAGATATCTCGAAATTTTATCGATATTTCTCGGTATTTTAGTGGATTAAGATGGATATAAAAGGATTAAGGTGATTAATGAGATATATTTAAGAAGTTAAGCTAGGCTTAACGGGAAATTTTTTTATTTTATGTTCATTTTACATATGTTTATTTTATGTTCTTCGCATCCTCAATTATCAAATCCGCAATTGTCGCATCCGTACGTGCGTATCCGCAACTGTCGAAACACCATATCTAATGAGTAAAAGGAAAGAGAGTGGTCAGTAAAACTTACAATAATTAATCAAATTCACAAATTTTGAATCAAATTTTTCATTATAATAGTTAATAATCTTAATTAAAAATAAAATTTATTTCTAAATATAAATTGAGAAATGAACCTTTTTTAATTTTTCTGATGTAATTTTAAACGATTTGTATTCAAAAATCTTCGGAATGTTTGGAATTAATGTTATTGTATTTCCACGTTCACGAATAGTTTTATGTAAATTGTTTGTTGGCCCGTCCAATCTCAATTCTTCAATTTTAATGCGATTAAATGTCCGAATTAAAAGGGACAATTCAACAAGAGAAAATTCAGTTTCATGGAAGACTGCTGGTGTCGTAGAACTTCCACTAGCTTTCTCTTTTCCTTTTCGACTAGCATGACCACGAGCTTTAATTTAGATTTTTATTAGTTTCTATATAAGGTTGGCGGTTCCTTGTATCCGGACACGAATTTTGCTATCCGCATCCAGATATCGCTTGTATCAGCGAATATACCCAGAGCATCATATCCATCCGTATCCGCAGATATCCGCAGGTATCCGGATATTATCCGTATCCATGTATGTCTTTGCCAGTGTGAATTATACTCAAATTAAAAATATAAAAATACAAACAACTTCCTGTAAACATTCCATCAGTCAATTCAAGTTGAAATTCTTTAATGACAAAAATTGAAAGTAAAATTAAAATTAAATCCTTCATTTTTTAAATTTTTTAGCTATGTTTAAATGAAAAAGACTATGTAGAGAGGTAAATTAAAAGTGGAGAGTAAAGCCAGGCGCGTCTATTTAATAGCCCTTAATAATTGTTAAATTAAATCACTGTCAGAGCTGTTTCGAAATTTCGATTTCCTAGATCTTTATCGTTCGAATTTTCGAGTTTGACTTTTTGGCGATTTTTTTAAATTTTTACGAAAGTAATTTTGTGGAGCTAAAAGGGAATAATTCTTTTATAAAGGGGTAATTAAAAAAGTTATGATTAAAAAATAAGTTTTCGGTTCCAAATGCTGAAATCTTCGGTTCTATATTGTTTGTGGATATACTTATGTTGTTTTCTACTTCAAAAAGTGGGGTTACAATTTTTGAAGACAAGAAGCAATAAATTTTAGAGAAAATGACAGAAAAAATTTCAAATTTTTCAAGAAATTTCTAAAATCGGGAACGTAATTTTTCGAGAAAGTTGACTCCCGATTTCGTGAATTCCGAAACATAAAAGGAAATTACTGATTTTCTGCAGTTTCTGGAATAAGGATGACAAAATACTGACACCTAGAATACAAAGAATTACGGGTCCGGATTAAAAAGTCTATTCTCTTTCAGTTGGAGGAATTGAAAATTATTTTCAATATTTTCTATTTCGATTTTCTTAGCTATTCTTGTTTCGAAATAGCTCTAGACACTCAAAAATTCTCTCTCTCTCTCTTTCTCTCTTTACTCCCTAGCTTACACTTAATTAAATCAATTTTTAAAATAAAATTTCATAAAAGATAATACTCTATTGTCGGTCCGCAAATTTTTGGTCCGCAAATCTCAGATCCGCAAATTAAAATCCGCAAATTTCGGGTCCGCAAATTAAAATCCGCAAATTTCGGCGCGCCGAATTGTTTAATTTAATGGGGGAAGTGTTTATAAAATGAAAGAATTCTATCAAAACGAAAATTAAATTTAAATTAAAGATAAAAGCTTAATAATGTTTAGGCAATAGTGCTACTAAGTCAGATTTTCTGTTAAATGACCGCACTTTCCTTTCCAGTTTTCCTCAGCTCTTTTTTCTTTTAAAGGTCAAAGTCACAGACATAGGCCAGAATTCCTTTTATTAACGCCACAAGATCAAATTTTTGAAAATCTTTTTAAAAGAAAACCCCATCAGAAATTTAAATTTCGAAATAGCCACTCCGAAAATAAACAAAAAGCTCAGTTTTACCTTTAATTTAAATTTTTTGTCAGATTTAAGAAAGGTTTTCTATGGAATGTCAAACGCAAAGCTTTAAATTATCATCAGCTGAATTCCCAACCTCCAAATCATTTTTCCAGCGCTCACCATTTCAGTCACTAAATTCCCCTTCTTCCTTTGCATCCGTATCTTCTTCAACATGATATCCCGAACCTCCTTGGATTTCCATATTTTCTTTGAAATGCTCCATGTTGTAGTTTCCATGTCCAGTGTATTGTTCGTGTCCATGTCCAATATATTGTCGGTGTCCTGTATAATCCCCAAAATTTTGTTGATATCCATAAATATGTTGATTGCCATAGTCTGTCTGATATCCATAGTTTTGCTGCTGATGTCCAGTGAAATAATTTCCTAGAACACTTGGTTGATTGTATCCCAAAGCACTTCCCTGTCCATCATCATGTTGATATCCCCAAGTTGAAGTATCCCAGTGTTCACCACACATTTTTTTCATCTCAAAATTATCAAAATTAGCTATTAAATAATTTTTTAAAACTTTATCGAAAATCATTTGATGTATTTCATCAATGCTTTCGTTATTTTTATGGTCGAGTATGTTACTGTAGAAACCAGTAAAGAGGTATTCTTGGTTTATTTCGTCATCCAACAAAATGTTAATTGTAATTCTTTTAATTTTCTCTGCCAAACCATCATTTATATTTTTCAGTTGAATGTATAAAGAATTAAAATCTTTAGAACTATTCAAGCTTTCTTCTATTAAATTGCAGTTATATTTGCTCAATTTTTCATTGGATACTTTAAAAATATTTTAAAAATATACTACGAGTAATTAAGTTTATTTGACAATTAATTTTGCTTATTTTTTTTAAATTCTGACTCATGAATTATTTTGACTCACTTTTGACTGTAAAGTAAATATGGGAACGGAATTATGATCCACAGATTAATCCCGCTGATCCCACCCATACGATATTTTGTGAAAAATCACGTTACAGGATTTCAGGACTGCGATTTTGCATCATTTTAAAATAAAACTACCATAAGTTGTATAAAGTAAAGGAAGAAATACTTCCACTTGAATTTCAGAATCTAGAGAAATTTTTGTCGGATATTCATTGCTCTCATCTTGGAGTAAAAATTGAAAATAATCGTTTCCTAAAATTTAATTTATGTACATATAGACAAATGAAAAAATAGAGGTCGGCACGGGACAGGATCCCGAACGGGATTTTACGTGATCCTATCCCAAAATCCCGTATTTTAACCGACGAACGGGATTACGGGATTTACGAATTACGGGATTATTTATAAATTATTTTTTTAATTATATTCATTTTAAATTATAAATGATAAAGATATGTTTGGAGGCATAAAATTTGATTGGACGTATAAATTTTCATTGGACGTATAAATTTAGACGCATAATAGTTGATTCTAGGTATATTGTGTAATAGAGTCGATAATTGTTGTGTATGGTTATAAGCCCCAGGTTGTCCTTGCCAAAATACTGAAATAGGACACAGACACTAAAAAATAGGGCAAAAATAGGATGAAGTCGACCAGAAATAGAGCAAAAAAGAGTGCATTATTTTAAAATACAGTGCCGGATTTATTATTTTTAGACTCTACTTTAGTATATGCCCACCGAGATCGAAATATATACCATTTGATTCCGTTTGCCGAGCTGAGTTTAAATATGCATGTATTTTCTACCGAAGACAAAAACTCGCAGAGCTATAGTCGATTGAATATCGAAAAAGCATGGGAGGAGTATGCTGTTTTTTGTGGTAAAAAATTCGAATATGCAGATAATAGACTGTATCTCTTCGCTACACAATGACCGTGCTTCGCTGTGTCGTAGCGAATTAGCGGGCGACGTTCCGCTCGATATGCCTTGCTTCCTTCGCAGTGGCAAAAACTTTTTTCCGGTGACTTTTTTCAGAGTCACAATTTAACCCAAGGAAAATTATAAAATATTGAAAAATAAATTAACCTTTTTCTTTCAACTTTTTTGAGACCCACTCAAGATTATTGTAACTGTTAACATAAATCAGAACAGAAACAACATTCCTAATTTTGGTATTTATTAAAAATATTTTAATAAAAATACTTACTGTTTTTCGTGTCTTTTTTTATAAAAATTAATTAAAATATCATTGTAGTAATTTTTATTTTGTCCGTGAAATTTAATAAACAAACGAATTAAATGTTGAATTAATTTAATTAAATTCCAAACAATAAATATATTTCTATCAAGAATGGTTGGATTTGGATTTTCAAAATAGGTGGAGAGTAAAAAGAGTTCCGCATCACTTAATTTATATTGAAATTAATAAAGTCTGTTACATTTGAGGTTAAAATTTTGTAGTAGGCTCTGCTTCATAACTATGTATAACTCCACCCCAATTTTTCGAGTTTAAGGATGATTTTAAAGATTAACTTAACTGAAAATATTGTAAAATGATATATATAGGCTATATTCCATATTACCCAAAGAATTTTTTCGATTAATGAAAGATTAAAAATTTTATTAAATATTTTTGAAAAAATAGGTGCTTCACAACTATAATTCCACCTAAAATCTACAAAAATTCAAGGCAACCCATAAAGGGTCGAAAATATTTTTAAAGAGGGCCCAGTTCAAATTATCGTAAAGTCAGTTGAAACTTGTACTTTGAGCGGTTTACAATTAAATATTTATTACCCTAAAGTGTTCAAATTATTTATAGCTTCTTGAGTCAATTTGTTTTTTGTATTTGATGACGAGTAATCTTTTTTATATGGTAAAAGTCTATAACTGTCTAAATAGGCAGAATATTCCTCAAAAGTCATTTCTATACTCTTATTCTCTATACCAATCTCAATCTTTTTCAGTTGCAATTGTCGAGCTTAAAAGTTATGTAAGTTGTTTTACTTATTTTACTATTTCTCTTCAGCAGGTGTGTCCGCAATTGCGGATAAAATAAAAATTGCGGGTTGGGGATTGCGGATTTTTGAAATTTTTACGCAATTTTCACGCAATTATTCGCATCACACCAACCAAAAAATTAAAAATTCTGGCTTCTTTGATTTTCTCAAAATTTTGATTTTCTCAAAAGATTTTCTCAAAAGGAAGTAGTCTGGTTCTTTGGCCTTCTAAAATTCTCAAAATTTCTCGTAATAAGTACATCCTCTCTTAATCCAGCTATTTGGACTATGATGGATATCGGTGGACGGAATATTTCTGCTATCTCGGGATTAGTTGATATCAAAGAAAAAATCTTTTTATCAGTGATTTAGCAACCTGATTTGCCGAAGTATCCCTGATCTTCTATATACTTCCAGATCAATGATATCACTCAAAACCACCGTTAATACCTCTATCCACCTTAGTTCCTCAGATTATCCCATATATCCCCAAATTGCGGGTTGCTTATTGCGGATTGCGTGCAATTGCGTGTTGCGGATTCAAAATTAAAATTGAGGGTTACGGATTGCGGCTACGGAAAATTTTTTTCAGATTGCGGACACCCCTGCTCCCCAGTCAACTATAAATATTGAGAAAGGAAAGAGCGTGGTCAATAAAACGTACAAGAATCAATCGAGTCCTCAAATTTTCTATCAAATTTTCCATTATAATATTCAATAATCTTTATAAAAATAAAATTTATTTTTAAATATAAATTTAAAAATAAACCTTCTCTAATTTTTCTGATGTTATTTTAAACGATTCGGATTCGAAAATCTTTGGAATGTTTGAAATTAAAGTAGAAATTCTTTTGTTTCCAATTTCAATAATATTTTTGCGTAAATTGTTTGTTGGCCCGTCCAATTTCAATTCTTCAATTTTAATGCGATTAAATGTCCGAAGTAAAAGGGACAATTCAATAAGAGAAAAATTATTTTCATCAAAGGAGGCTGCTGGTGTTGAAGAACTTCCACCAGCCTTTTCCTTTCCTTTTCGGCTAGCATGCCTACGAGCTTTAAATTTTAATGAATTATCTTCTGTGTTCGTTTATGACTGTTGTGGGTCCTATACGAAGAATTCGTGTCCGGCCCGGGTCCAATTTCTGCCAATTTTATAAATAGTCTGATTTTTAACGACTTATACACTACATTTGAATGTATTTAGTGTCTAATTGTTTCAGTAGCTTACATATTCTTTAGAGCTAAGTTTTGTTTGCGTCATAAAAACTGGAAACAACGAATTTAAACAGTGTCAGAACTATCAAGCAAAACTAGGCATTTATCTAAAGGCAAGTGGAAAGTAACAGACAATCAAACTTAACATAATGGCACAAGCCCAAATAAACACTATTTTGATTGAGAAAGTAAAAATATGGATGCTACATATAAGCTAAACTTTTCAAAAACTTTCAATTTCACACCATTAAATATTTATTAAATTATTTGTTTATTTGATCATTTAATAAAATATTTAAAAAATACAAACAATCTCTTGGATGCTGTTGTTGCAGCCACTGATCCATTAATAAAGTTTGTTCTATCACAAAAAACAAGAGGAAAAGCAAAATGAATGCTTTCATCTAAAAAATATTTGAAACGTTATTTTAAATATTTATGTTTATAGTCTAAAACACATCCAATCCCAAAAAGTTTTTAAAATAATTTTAAGGAAATAGAGTAATGATTGGGAATTGTTTGATTCCAAAGCTTGATAATTTTTAGTTTTAATCCAGTTCAGCTAAGGATTTTGCAACATAGCTGCAATAATCCTAATATATGAGTAGAAACGAAAATAACCTCCAAAAAAATTTGTAAATTTTTGAAAATATTATTTTATATCCCCAATTCTTATTTATATTTTAACGACTAAAACTCCACAAAAATTTTAAAATTATTCAAACTTTAATATTTTTTAAAAGAGAATATTAATGAATGGGCAACATGTTTAATATGTAGCGTTTAAATCATTGTGGCATTTATTTCAAAAACCGCTCGCGCAATGAATGTAGATTCATTGCTCGTACATGTATATACATATAATGTACGTATATTTAAGTCTCGCCGACAAATTTTAAACTAATCTTTAATTTGTCGGAAATTTAAAATTTGACTGTTAGATATTCATATTTATATACAAATTTTCATCGATAAAGCGCGAGTTTGGACTCTACAAAGAAAATTAAGTTCAAACTCGTGCACTATTGAATATTTATTTCAAAATTTTATCTATAATTTCTCTGAGATCTACAACATACGATAAAAATTTAGAAATTTTAATTTTTTAAAGTTTTTGTAATTGTATTATAAACGATAATTTTATTTAAAAGTTAAATTTTTGTGGCCCAACTTTCTAGTGTATTGAGTATAACTTTTCTTAAGTTCTTGACAATTTAAAAAATTGGCGTTGAGCATTTGGTAGGCTGCACGAAAATTTTGGTGCACAACCGTTTGTTAATCATATTTTTATTTTTTAGTTCAGAACCATACAAATTTCACAGTGCAAAAGACAGCGGCGCAAATGTCGCAGAATCCGCTCAAAATAATTACGAATCGAAGCCTTGATTTACAATATGTTCCTTGATGTTTTCATAACAAAATAAAATTGTAAAAATAAAAAACTTTAAAATAATTTTCATAAATTTATCGAATCTTGAATAAACAATTAAATGATAAATATCAAAAAATAAAGCTAATAAATTATTTTAGAATAAAATACAAGACAGAAATTTATCAAAAAATAAAAAATAAATGCTAAATCGGCCTTATTCGACTTTAAATTCCAGTAATATACTGGATGTTTTCAATAATGGAGGGGGAATTGTTTAACATAGAGGGGAAGTGGTTATAAAATTAAGGAATTCTATCAAAAAGAAAAATAAATTTAAATTAAAGATAAAAGCTTAATAACGTTTAGGCAATAATTTCTTCTTCATTCTTTTTTTCTTTTAAAAAAGTATTTATTAGGCTAGAATTCATCCATTTTAGATCCACAAAAATCAAATTTTTAAAATTAAAATTCGAAAGAAACCCCCATCGGAAATCTAAATTTCGAAACAGCTATGTTCGGGCTTTAACTCCGAAAATAAACAAATTAAAGGCTCAGTTATATCTTTAATTTAAATTTTTGTAAGAATTTAGATGGCAAATATCAAACAAAAAGCTTTAAATTATCATCGACTGAATTCCCAACCTCCAAGAACTTCTTCCAGCGGTCACTATTTCAGTCATCAAATTCTCCTTCTTATGTATCCTTTGATTCTTCATTATATCCAGAGCCTCCTTGGATTCTCATATTTCCTTCGAGATTTCCAGGGTATAGCTGGTGCCCGTTTCCTGTATAATCCCCTAAACCTTGTTGATGACTAGAAATTTGTTGATTTCCATAGAATGTCTGATATCCATGGTTTTGCTGATGTCCACTAAAATAATTTCCTTGAATACTTGCTTGATTGTATCCCAAAGCATTTCCTTGTACAAAATTATGTTTATATCCCCAAGTTGAAGTATCTCCATATCTACGGCACATTTCTTTCAGCTTTAAATTTAACAAAAAGTTTTAAATTATTTTAATTTATTATTTAGAAAAATCAATTTTATTAATTTTTTAATACATGATTGAGTATCAATTGATGTAGTTTAAAAGTTTTGTTATCCGGATGATACAGCAATATGTTGTGGTGAAAACCGCTAAAGAGTAAATGTTGTTTCCTTTCATCAGCTAATAATATGTTGACTAAAATCGCTTTAAGTTTTTCTAACAAATTTCGATCTTTTGAATTATTTTTTCTCAGATTAATGTATAGACGAGTAAAATTTTGAGAAGTCTTTAATTTATGATTAATTAGATCACAGTGAAGTTTACTCAATATTTCGTTGAATACTGAAAAAATATTTTTAATAAAAATAGGCCCTATGTGGAAGGAATGCAGGCATCATATTTGTCCTCATTTCCTTGAAATGGTTATTTCTCTATAGTTTGTTATTTTTCTTTAATTTATTTTTCCTTAACCAAAAACAATATTTTCTTTTAATTTTTTCGAACCGTGTTATGTCTGAACCGAGTTTTGGCGAAAAATACTCTTTAAAGGAAATAAAAAAAACTTCAAATCAAGATTCTCGTGTGTCTATGAAGAATTTTAGTGATCGACAACTCTTTATAAGCCATATCCTATTAATTATAACGTACATATAGTATGTATAATAACGAATTAAGAAAATAAACATACTATAAGTTTTGAAAAGTAAAGGAAGAAATTCTTCCACTTGAATTTCAGAATCTAAAGAAATTTTTGTTGGATATTCATTGCTCTCATCTTGAAGTATTGATAGCAAATAATTATTCCCTAAATTTTAATTTATTACCATAGACTTATCTAAAACCATAGAAAATTTAAATAATAATTAATAGATTTAGGGCAAGTTATGGCGGAATTATGAAAAATTTGCCAAATATTACCAAAAAAACAATTGAGCTGTAATATATTATGAAAATTTTTGCCTCAATGCTAAAAATGAAGATACGCCACCCCTATAATCTGGCTTCTATGTTTTCCAAAATTCTCAAAATTTTTGCCAACGCGTAAAAAAGGGAATACATAGGCTTCTTATCCGTTACAGTGGAACTAGCTCTACAAATCAGTCACCGGACAACTTAACTACTCTAATAAAAATTTCGGTTTCAGATTCGGATATCCTGAATTTTCGGTTCGGATATTGGATCTGGGTAACCGGGGATTTCCTATGATACGCCACCCCTATTCACTTATATCCTCCTTAATCCTACAGATCCTCTAATATCCCCGATTTAAGAAATCCTCATGGCGGAGACTAAAAAATTTCGCGTTTCGTCTTTCGCGGATTTTGATTTTTTTTTGTGTTTAGCCTTTCGTGGTTTGCAGTTCGTAAATTTATTTCTGCCTTTCGAGTTTCGCTTTTTAGAATAGGTTTCTACACACCCCTAGTTAAATTTCGCGAAAGTCAACCACGAGCATTCATATGCAATTATGCTCTAAATTACCAAATATGCAAAATTATTCTCAGGAATCGGGACCTAATGTGCTACGAAAAAACACATTTTTTAGCTTCCCTACTAAAGAAATATCCGCATGATAAACATGTATTTGAATGTTTTGACCAGTACTAATGTGTATGTATATTTATTTAGATTATTTAACTTTAGTAACCTTCCTTAGAAATTCCCAGCAACTTTTCTGATAATTTTTCAAGATCATTGAAACGGTAAACATAAATCAGAATTGAAACAATTTCTCTAGTTTTAATATACTTTAAATTATTTTAATTAAAATGCTTACGGGTTTTCGTTTCTTTTATTATATAAATTAATTAACATAATATTGTAGTAATAATTATTTTGTCCGTGAAATTTAATAAACAAACGAATTAAATGTTGAATTAATTTAATTAAATTCCAAACAATAAATATATTTCGTTCAAGATCGGTTGGATTTGGATATTCAAAATGTGTAGAGAGTAAAAAGAGTTCCTCCTTACTTAATTTATATTAGAAATTAATTAATAAACTAGCACGGCTTTTGATTAGAGTAGAACGAGGTCGAGGTTTTTTGAAAAAACTGAGGCCGAGGATCACTGAGGATTGAAAAGCCGAGATCGAGGTTGAGGGGCTGATTTGGACCCGGGGCAAGGTCGAGGATATGGATCAGACAACTCAAAGCTTGTGTTAAATAATTTCAGAGCTAATAAAATATTTTAAATACTTAGGACTTGAAATATAGTTTGTAAATGACTGGAAAATTAAACTATTTTATCAATTACATATACTTTGAAACTACCTATTTGATTTTTTGTTACACTGGGTTTTGAGACGGATATCGAGGGATTTAAAGGGTTCTTCTAATCAAATAAATATTAACATATTACCTAAAAGTGTCCCTATTATTCAAAGTATTTATTGCTACTTCAGTCAATTTTGTATTTGTATCTAATAATGAGTAATCCATTCCATATGGTAAAAATCTTGAATTGCTTAACAATAAAAAGTATTTTTGATACGTCATTGCTTCACTCATATTCTTTAAACCAATTTCAATCTTTTTGCGCTCTAATTTTGTATCAAATTTTTCATTATAATAGTTAATAATCTTTATAAAAAATAAAATTTATTTTTAATGTAAGGTGAAGTCTAGCAGTAAAGGCTAAAATGCACTTTGATTCACCCTTCCGTTTTGTTATTTCCCCAATAAACATGTTTACTGAGAAAATATATCCGTCCATTAATGTTTATTACATAATGATTTACTTTCTTCCCAGTAAGTCCTTATTAATGTAATGCTATTCCTATGTGATTCGGCAAGCCTGAGACAACAAAGCGGTCTATCTATGCTTCGGCAAGTCTGAATACCTGATCAATCCTCAGAGCTTGACCGATTAAGGTGAAAGTTATCCCGGACTTAAGTCTTGTTAAATGCACCGAATAGAATGGCCCCTGCTGGATTTCTTTAATTTAGTGATAAACCTTCTCTAATTTTTCTGATGTTATTTTGAACGATTCTAATTCAAAAATCTTTGGAGTGTCTGGAATTACTGCAGAATTTATTTTATTTCCACGTTCAATCATATTTTTGTGTAAATTTGTTGTTGGCCCGTCTAATTTCATTTCTTCAATATTAATGTGATCAAATGTCCGAATTAAAAGGGACAATTCAATAAGAGAAAAATTATTTTCATGGAAGGCTGCTGGTGTTTGACTAGCTGAAAGAGAAATAGCTATATAACCAATTCAGCTTTACTATGTAAAGTTCCCTATTTTAAGGGTTTTCGTTACTATTTTGCTTCAAATTTTTAGGATTTATTCCCAAAAATATAAACTCTAGTTAATAATGTGTAGGTAAGAATAGAATTCTTAAATTCTTTATGCCAGTGTGAATTATACTACAATTTAAAGATATAAAAATACAAACAATATCTTGTAAACATTCCATCAGTCAATCCAAATTGGAATACTTTAATGACAAAAATTGAAAGTAAAATTAAAATTAAATTTTTCATTTTTTAAATTTTTAAGCTGATGTAAAATAAAATGATGTGAAGAGATAAATAAAAATTACATAGTGCAAGACTAAGCGCGTTTATTATAAGGTGGAAATAAGATTGAGAAATATTAAACTAACTTTCCCAGCGACTACGTCTATCCATAAAACAAAATAAAATTCTAAAAAAAACAAAATAAGCAGTTCTTTTTCCTGTTAAATAATTCCTATTTAGGTATATATTTTGAGAGCCTTCTGTGTACAACTGGAGCGCGAGGCTTTGTAAAGCTCGATGAAAACGACAGGGGAGGCGCAGTGATTGTCATTCCTAAAATTAATCAGCTCAAGGTGACACTTAGCTTAACAAAGATTTTATTAAAGCATTCCAAATATAATGAGTTGGGTGTGAGTTGGTCCACGGGGACACAGTTAGACTTGAAGAAGGGACTAATCGCTCAAGAGCAATAAACCGGAAAATAAAATGATGTGAAGAGGTGAATAAAAATTAGTCGCTGGACTAAAAGCGTTTATTTTATACACTTAATAATGGATTTGTTAGAGTTTTACATTATAAAATTCATTAAATTGTACTAATTTCAAATTGATAGCAATACAGTATGTAGGACATTAACTAGATATCCCTCATTATTTAAATATTTATTTGCTTCAACCTTTAATCTAATAGCGAGGTCCGACTTTAAAATATTTTTTTCCTACAGAAAAATTAGTTTTATAACTAATAATAATATTAATATCCCAATCGACCCGGACATTAATATTAACCAGACAAAATTATCCACCAAAACATTGTTATCTTCATCAATTTTCCTTTCAGTCAAGCAAATCTCTGTTCTTTTCTTTACCCCAAGAATTGCATCACGTGCCCCACTCCAAGCTTTAGTTCCTCGAAGTCTATAGACATAAGAGACGTTTGGCCCAAAAATGAGGGCATATGCTAAGCGCGGATCTGATAAAATATAATCCATTGGTTTGGGCTTGCAGTCAAGAATTTCAGCTAATGAGTCCATATAAGGCACACAGTCTACCTGTAATTAGTATTTCCAAAATTAATTTTATATATTCAAATAAACCTCAATTGTGTGCCGTGTACTTTCTACAAAAGTTTTTGCTAACCAATCTCTGTACTGATCAACTTCCTTTTCCATTTCTGGACCGGTAGGCAATTTTGCTTCTCTATTGAGTCCAGCAAAGAATAATCTTGCCTAGTAAGTTATTATTTAATTTTTTTATTCTCGGTCAGATTTTGATTTATTCATTAACATTTCTGTCAACTACTCCGTTGCATACTTTAAGGTCCTTAATTTACCTGAAATTCAGCTGCTGGTAATATCGAACCTGACGGCTGAACTAACCCAATAATTGCCAAACTATTCCATTTTGCAAGAGATGGAGGGAACACGTTTTTATATAATTTAGCTTGGTTATCCTTAACTGGAATAAGTTTCCCTTCCTCCACTATATCAAAATCGAAATGATAACCAGTGCACATTACCTAAAAAGCTTTTTTACTTTAAATTGTTAACAAATAATGCTCTTATTTTTACCACATTATCGATATTATCTGTAAAAGTTCCATCTGTCCAAACAATTCCTTTTTCGGTGAATTCGCGAATATTTGTTTTAACCACAACTAACAGAGAATTTTTTACTATTAGCTTTGATTTTTTATATTTTACATACCAGATCCGGTAATAATACGTGTTGGAAGATCATCACTTATCGTTGCGTGTTGACTATCATTTTTTGATAATTTATTTTAACGACAAAAACAAACCCATAAAATGAGTGTTTGGGTTTCATTCCATATTTAGCATGGTCAAAACGTTTCTGTAATTGATTTATTATCAGCCAGCTACGCAAATTTTCGGGTATCCAAGCGTCCCAAAAACAGCATTTAAAACGAGTAGTAGCGTAGTCTCCTAATAAAATAATTAAAAATTTACACGAAAGTGAAATAAGAAATCCATGACCAGAGCTGTCAGTTACTAGTGAATCTTTGGATATCCAGATCTGAAAAATCCTCGTTTCCAACAATCCTACCCATGACATTTGTGTGGATTTCTTCTCCAATCTCTAGTACACGCTGTCTATTACCTAAGTTTTAAATTATACCTGGAATTCCACCAGGGCCAACTCTTTTATCCACCCATGCACCTCTCCTTGTAGACAAATAACAGAGTTTACTAACACGGCCTTAATATTCCACAAAAATTAGGGTAATTCTCTGTAAAATATAAACTACCCAATTCCACCGCTAAATCCATTCCACTATTCCCAACACCAACTACAACATTAATCTAAGATTGTAAATTAATGGAAAATTATATTCTCCTCCATAAAAAATAAATTACTTTGTCTTCAAAGTTTTTCGAATCCTTGTATTCGTGTGAATGTATTATCTTTCCCTGAAAAATTTCTTGGCCAGGAAAGTTTATAATCTTGGGTTTTGCATGATGTCCTTGAGCTAAAAGAACACAATCGAATATTTCTTTTTTATTTTGTCCATTTTCATCAACCCAACAGACTGTCCAACACCCATTTTCTTCATAATCGTCAGCTCGACTCACAGAAGTTACCGTATTTCTATAGCTTAAAATTGAATTCTTCAATTTGGCATTTTAAAGGCAATGTTAATTACCGAATGTATTTATCCAAGTTCCAATGTTTTGCATACATTTCCAAATATTCAATCATTTTAGTCTGGAAAAAGCTAAAATCATCTTATATCTTATCTCAAAATTTAATTTATTATAGCTGGATACAAGTCTTTGAAAGATTCTTAAAAGTTACATTTTAATCTAGGAAGTACAAGAGTTTCTTGATTAAGTATGCTTGGTCTATGGACTGGTCATAATAAGATTTTTCTCATAAAAATGAGCTCATCTTTTCATTAGTTTTATCCTTTTAAATAATCTACCTAATTATTATTCCTTATCTTCTAAATAAAGGGAATGTATGTTTCCATGGACTGGTGGTTCTTAAATTTTACTAATCCCGTCTGCCCCGGGAAACATGTCAATAACAACTTTCATTAACTTTAACACTAGTATTATAAATTTCCTACATTATGCATATAATTAGCAAAGTGATCTGGAGGCGGGAAATCACTGAATGCATTCATTTCTTTACTCGCTATAATTATTAATATTCATACTAAAATAGCTATTTTATTTAATTTACTGTCTATAACTGTAAATTTCATAACACTAGCTATATCATTTCCAAACTGTTCAGGATTGTAACGCCAGAGACCCCCAAGCTGATCAAGACGTTCAAAAATAACTGGTTCATAACCATACTCAATTGCCCATCTTTAGATTAAAAACTCATTTAAAGACATTTTTTTGAAATTAAACAGAACCTGGCTGAAGGTAACCCACTCACTGCCGCGCCAACGATTGCGCATCTTTTCTTATTTTCAGACATTTTTAGAAAATATTAAATGCCTAATAAGAATAAATTATTTAAAAACTACTGTAGTTAGGGATTTTATTTTAAAATTAAAAAAAATTGATAGTGATTTTAGAGTATTATCAAACTTTTATTTTAAAACAAAATAAATGACAGAAAAATGACTCGGTTAAGAAACGCCCAGACTTTTAATTAAATCAAATCAGAATTTTTTAGAATAATACATAAAATAATCTTCTTACTGATATGTAAAAACATTAATTTGTTAAAAATAAAGAATTAATTTCCATTATCTCGGTCAAAATAAAATATTCTTCTATTGAAAAAATAATGTACTTACATATTTGTATTTAAAACAAAGATAAGAATGATAACATTTTATTCATGAAAATATTATTGGACAGATAATATCAAAAACAGTCAAAAACATTTCCTAATTGATTATAAATTTAAAGAAGTCTAAAATGAATTCTTTCTTTAATGAATTTAAAATTTAAAAAAATAAAAAGAAAAACCGAAATAATTTAATTTCTAAAGTTGTAAAGTAGGCATTATCTTTGAACAGAACCCCGACATGCAGGGTTGCTGGGTTTTTTTCCTTTTTATGATTTTCAGTCCTACTTTTATTACGTCGAAGATTCAGGTGCTAGTATTCTGTTAAGAATTATCGAATCATTCAGATTTTGATGTTATTCAACTCAGCCCGTTGAAGATTTTTAAATAAAAATAAAAATTTCTAGGTGTGGGGTAAGGGGGCATTTTAAAAGCACATTTAAAAATTTATTAGAGGAGATTTCAATTCAAATTCAATTCTTAGGGATGTACTACATTTACAAAAGATCAAACAAGTCGATCGAGACAAGACTTCATTCCAAGATAGAAAAACTCAACTAAAGACAGGAGTCAATTAGCAAGCTCAAGAGTCTTCGACCTGTTATTAAAAATCATTTACTCTTTCTATTTTTTCGAGATTTCCTGTATTTTGCTAAGTCGTGCCTAATTTTAGCATTTGGAAACGGCCAAAATGATTAAAAAATCGAAAAAATTAAATTTTGTTTTTATTATAAATCAATTAAATTTACTCCTATCATCGTTTTTATTTCTTCGTTCAAATTTTGTTTCAGTCAATTTGGGTCATCTTTTTTGTAAATTATTTTACGAAGAAAGATGCTGCGAATCAAAACGTTAAAAACAATAAATAATAGAGCAGGACCACCCTTTTTACTTTTTTGAACAAAATTATTTTTTTAATATCTAGTTCTGTTTATTTATAACGCGAAATAATTTTATTTCTTGTATATTTTTGTAAAATTATTTTTAATAAATAAAATATTTATTTCGTGTCTAGTGATTTCGGCAGAAGTGACGTAGGCTGTGGTGAAATGGGCAGTAAATGATTTAGGCAGTGAGGTGAATTCGGCAGTAAGTGATTTAAGCAGTAAACGTTTTCTAAATAAATATTTTCCACATAAAAACAATTAAAGTATCAACGAAAAAATAATTATGAGTCATTTGGGCAGTAAATATTTAATTATTAACTTATCGTATTTATGTATCAGCCACAGTGGTTTTATTTTTTAACCAGGAAGTATTCACCTGATGTCCCCTCAAAATGCTCCTAATCCTCCTTATTGTCGAGATCATTCACAATTACTTTTTTAAATGTTACACTACTCTGTTGATTTGATTAATAGACTAGACTTGAACCAATAAAAATTTCATTTTCTAATTTGTACTAAACAGATGCTTGCTTCAATTTTTAAAAAATTTAAATTTATACTTTTTATTTCATTAATACTAATATTTTTAATTTTTATTTTCTATTATCACAACAATTATTATAGTTATAATTTACAAAGAAAAATAGTAAAAATTGGAAAGAATAATTTTCATCTTCCTCGTGCCAGCAAGTTGCCTGAAGAAATAGGAAATGTTAATTGTATGTTAATAATTAGATAGTTTAACTTAATTCTTGATTTTTATCTTGAAAAATCGAAAATCTTGATATCGATAATAACTAGGGATGCCGTTTTCAATTGAGCTTACGTTCGGTGCATTTTTTTCGAGCTTGATTTTTTTCCATTCGGTTTGTTTTCGAGCTGAAAAGTCTTGGCTCGCTCGATCTTTCGAGTTTCTGGCTCGAGCGAGGCTAATGATAACCATCCCGTGATTTCTCAGAGAGTTTAGTAAATAAACAAAGATATCTCGATTGTATACTAGGTAAATAGTAGAGTTTCACCGGAAGTTCCGGTTCCGGTTCCGGTTCCGGAAAGTTCCGGTGTTTTTTTGGTTCCGGTTCCGGTTCCGGGAACCGGAACCCATATTGGATCCGGTTCCGGCTCCGGTTTTCAAATCGGTTCCGGGCAAACCGGAACTTTTTTACACCCCTAAAGATTGATTTTTTTTTAAAAATATTAATAAACTACTCGTACTCTCATACTTGTAATAAAAAAAATCGAAAGAAATATGTTTATTTTCTTTCAATAACATTCTGATGAGCGGGTGTCCGAGTGGTGGAGGGTTTAGGCTTCACTCAAGGCGTTAGTGATTTTAATTTGGGTTCGCTTCCCGGTCGTAGGACAATAACTCTTAAAATTTTTCTTTCAACAAATAACTCATTTATTGAGTTTAATTTTGTTTTAAAAATCATTATATTTTTACATGGAGTAATTACGGTTTTTTGGCCCTCTAAAATTCTTAAAATTTTTCGTATGACTAATAAATGATGAATTTTGCTGCTTACAGCCTTAAGAAATTTTCACAATTTTCGCCTGCGGCGTGAAAAAGGAAAAAATTTAGCTTCTTGTCCTCAAATATTCTCAAAATTTTCGCATGCGGCGCTGAAAAAGATAGTTGAATGGTATAACGGATGATTTGGATGGATCAATGTGGATTTTGAATTATATAGTGTTACATCAATGGGCCTAATATCCTTCTTTACTTCCTTATCCCCATAAAACGTATATCGCTCCTTCTTCCACTGATATCCCTTAAACCCCCTTACAATTCTGAATCCTTATATCGTCCGATATCAAACACTTATACCACCAAATCCGTTCATACACCACACGAACAGTCAACTCCACTTAAACTACAAATTTTTTAAAATTTGCTAGCAAAATTTTTTTTAAAAGTTCCGGTTCCGGTTCCGGTTCCGGGCCGGAACTTTGAAAAGTTCCGGTTCCGGTTCCGGAAACCGGAACTCAAATTGGATCCGGTTCCGGTTCCGGTCAAAATTTCGGTTCCGGTGAAACACTAGTAAATAGCTAATAAATATTTTAAAGTCAATAATCAAATCTCCATGCAAACAACAGCTAAACATATCCGAGCTAATTCAAGGATTAATATGGGTATATGTTCTCCAATATTTGGAAAAGTGACTGTTCTCGTGATTGTTGTCGAGAGTTCTTACAAGACGTAAAAATCGGTGCTTTTAAAATAAAATAATTAGGATTGACAATTAAAATTTAAAAAAAGTCAAATTTCAATTTTATAGGCAAATTTATTTAAATTTTCCATCTTACAAATGTTTATTATCAACAAAAACCCCTATAATTTTAAGTCACTATGCTGTTGCTCAGCGCTCACTAGAATGCTATTTGCGAGCCACTAATTATACATTTAAGCTTGTTGATTTAGATCATGATGAACGTACAAATAAATATTGCAAACATGATCAGGTAGGAGTTTTATGCTAATAAGAGGTGATAATAAGAGGTTGTAATAAGATTATAATAATAGTTCTATCTGCAGCTAGCTATCCAATTTTAAACATAGTGATTAGAATTTCACTTCAACGTTTAACGATTTGTTATCAAAACTAAGAAGACAATCCCAAAAAATGCTACCCAGAATATTTTTAAACTAAAGGCACAGAAAGCAAATATAATTGCTCCCTGATTTTAATTCTAGAAATTTCGCTTTTTGCAATTAGCATTGTTAATATCAGCGCACTCACCTTCTCGAAGGGATATACCAATTATATTTAACTCATTTCAGCTTTTCTTTAAAAAACATTGTGCTGTAGCTGTGTATTTAGCTGATTCTGATTGGACTTTAGTATTGGATGCAGATGCAGGTGTTGTAAACCCAAACCATTGTATTGAGGAATGGATTGATGATAGAGTTGATTTAATTTTTTATGAACGGTTTTTTAATTGGGAAGTTGCTTCGGGGAATTATTTGGTAAATAATTAGTTAAATTTTGATAAAATTTAATAATTAATGCATTAAAATAAGAAAAGAAGTATCATCTTTGATCTTATTCTAGGGACTTCGGTAGCTCAGTAGTAGAGCGTCTGTATCTGATGATATACTTATACCAGCTATTTTGCTCTTTAATTTCTACTTTCCGTCTGTAAGGGTTCTTATAGTATAATAAACCAAAAAGGTTCTAATCTATCTCGGTGTTTATTATAACGAGAGTTCACTGCATAAACATTATAATGAGCAACTTAAATGTATTTTAAAGGCTAGGAATAGCGAGTTCTCTCGTGCCTTTATAATGAACTGGGCAAATATGCAATACACTCAATCGAAAAATTTTTCTGGGGCCGATAATGGTGCTTTGCAATTACATATATTGCAAACAGTTATTCCAGGTGCTAAAGCTGAAATTAAGGTAATTTTTATTAGAAAATATTTTTAAATATATTTAGGCTTGTAAAAAGCTTTGGAATTTAGCTAATAACTATGAGCGTTATATGGGCTATGTTACTTGTGTTAAAACAGCTTTAGGTCTAAAAAATGTTATTTAGTGTATAAAATTATATTTCCTTGAAGGGGCTACACGTATATGGCCTGGTAAATTGCGAATTCTAAGACGAGGGCATGCTTGGATACGAGACTGGTTTTTAACTACAGATTCTTGGTCAGCACGTGATTTTATGTTGCATGGTTAGCCATTTTGGATAATTTTCTCAGAAATAATTTTTAGGCTGGAAAGCACAAAATATTTCATCCAGTTGGGAATCACCTTTTAAAAAAGTACCCGTTCCCGATGAATGTATTGGTGGATATGCTGGGTGGAATTGGAGAACTGAAAAGGCAATAGAATTTTTTAAATTTTTGTTAGAAGAGGACTATAAGTCTTTAAAGACATATTTTGGTTTCTATAGCCTGACACTTCTCTTATTTTTAGAGAATTTCTGTTGAAGAAGTCAGAAGTCAACTAGCACAAGCAGAAAAATCAGGAGGTGTTGCATTCCCGAAAGAAGGAAGGGTTTTGGCACATTTAACTGAACCTGATGTTGGTGAATGTTATCCGGAATGTGATTATTGGACATAATTAATAAATAATATTTTCTGAATAATAAACAATTGTTACAAATAAATGAATGGTTAGCTATTTGGTTAATTATCGGCACTTTTAGATTGAAAAATTGGAACAAACCGACTTCTTATTTTAATAAACAGTACCTTCTCGTTAAGAAAATGGGGCTTAATATGATATTAAAGCAGCTGGGCTATAGCTAGTTCTCTCCTTTAGCTAGTGCAAAAGGTTAATCGGCGGCTGGGTGCGAACCAGCATCTTCAGTAGACGGACTGATAATTCATTACACCACGCCTTCTACTGCACAGCTTTAGGAAATAGAAGTAGCATATGTATGAACCGATAATAATTTAAACTCGACAAAATATTTTTTTGTATTTCGACACTCATTTGTCAGAGCATAAAATTACACCGTCCATTTGTTTTTCAGGATAATTAATACATTATGGTACTAATTACTGCTTAGAAATTTTCAATATATTATGTAATCCATTCATAACTTGAAACTTAAAAGCAAAATTTATTTTTAATTCTGAGAAATTTAAAAATGAATTTTAAAATAATTAAAGGAAATTAAGAAATAATTTTAACTATTATTTTTGACTGACAAAGTGCATTTCATTAGATGATTTTCTAAATTTCATAAGGCGCCTTCATAAGGTTGTTTGTTTATGAAATTTTTTCGTCATGTCTGTCAACATGCACTTTAATTAAATTCTTGACTTTAAAAGGGGGAAGAGAATTCTTGTTTTATTCAAAAATTAAATTTAAAAAATTCCATTATTAAACCCCTAATTAAAGACAATATAATGTCTCCTTCTTCATTCACTTTAACTGTGGTCGTTCTTGAAGCGATTGTTTTTCTCTACAACCGTCAAGTAGCAACAATGCTTTCAATGCATCCAAGTAATTATTTAACATAGTTTTTGAACCTTTTGTTGTAAAAGTAGTAACTAAATAATCCGTAGTAGTGCATAAATTTGAACACGAAAAAGTCCTGTCATGTTTCGTGTTGGAAAAAGCCCTGGTAAAATACAAGTATAAATGAAACAAATTGAGATTAACAATTTATTTTTAAAAATTCAGGTTGTTCTGGTCGATCATCAACAATTGAAAATAAATTGAAAATGAGCGGAGGTGGTAAAGGCACCAAACATTTAATGCCGGGAAATGTTTCATTCCCGGTAGCATGCCATAACCATCGAAAGAATCTCAAAGCCGTGAATGGAACATCAAATAAAATCTCAGAAGCTTTGAATATAAATCCAGAAAAGCTCATTAATGGTAAAGAGAATGATCTCATTCATAAAATGAATAAGGCTAAAAAGGGCAATGGAGCTGCTGTTGAACATTATATACATAGTGTTCCATATAACACAGAAAAGAATGATGAAAGTGGAAAAGATTCTGGAAATGGGAAAGCTTTTAAAACCATGGAAGCTTTGCAAGAGTATCCAAAACAGAATAAAAATGATAAGGAAAATTATCAGAAAAGAGAAAAATTGGAGCATTATTTAAACAGTATTCCTTATGATAAAAACTACAAAGTTGGAAGTAACGAAGAGAATAAAAAAGTTACTAACAATAAGGCAAACATTATTGAAAAAGAAACTGATCCAATGTTTCATTCAAAAGCTGGGAATCTTGCTAAAAAGATAAAAGAATATATTAAAGTACGTTTGAACAATTTAAATGTATAAAACTGGATTGGATTATTGGATTGGGTTATTGGATTGGGTTTGGGTTCATGAAATTTGTTTACTTGCGGAATTTTGGCCACAAAGGATGGCCAAGTTGCCACAAAATTTAACAACGTTCTATTTTGTTCTGTAGCAACAGAATGTTATGAAAACCAGCTGTTGAATTAACGCTTATAATTAAAATCACACAGATTTGTGACTTAAATCTGAACGAACCCCATAAAATGAATGTTGCCAATCCTTAAGACTACAAAAATATTTTTATTTTTACCGACCCTACATATTAATGATATTAAATCAAAATAAATCTATTCCTGTTCAGAATACAGACGAGTTCAAAATTCAAAGTGGACTGGTAAATCGTAACGATGTTTTTAATGCTCCACAAGATGATACTAAAAATTTGATAGATATCTCTTATCTTTTAATGTCTTTTGATGAAGACGAGAGAGGTTCTGAGGAAAATTTAAAAAGCGCAGCTGAATTGTTTGTGGCCCTTCATGAGTGTTACCAAATCTATTCAGTAACTCCTCTGATTTTTGAAGTGGAGATGGTTTTGAAGAAACTTGAGGAGGAGGGAAACAAAGACGATCCAATAAAATTACTTGAATATTTTAGTGAAAAAAATATTAAATATCCATTATGGGATTTGCTTAAAATAAAAGTATGTGTTCTTATTTAAGTTTTATTTTTAAATATTTCCAGGAGGATTCAAAAGTATCTTCAGATGAAGCGATAGAAAAATTTTCCAAAATTATTCATAAAGCCGACAATTTTCTTGCTAAGAATACACATTTGTTTTTTGAAAATGACAACGAATTAATTCTTAATAGAATTGATTCTCGCATTGAAACAGCTGATCTTGGTATGTCTAAGACTGTTTAATGAATAATACATTAGCTTGTAATAATAATTGAGATTCCAGAGGACAATTCCCTTTAGAATTAAATTTCATTAAGCTTGGTCCTAAAAATCCAAGTCAAAAATATTTGGTCAACTATCTTCAGAAAAAAAATAAATTAGCAAAATATTTATAGTATATTATGCAATTGGTCTTCCAAGTTAGGACAGACCCTTCTATTCCAACCCACCTTTTATTGAAGATTAGCCCGAATTTGACAAGTATTAATTAATCAAATTAACAAAATAATCATTTTAATTTTCAGTTTTGGCAAGTATCAAAAAAATTCTGAAAATTTTCAATAATTTCAAAGATAATTTTTCCGAAAACTATTCGCAGTTAAAACGCTTAAAACCCATCGAAATGCACGATTTATTTGAAAATTCTGAATTGCTACAAAAGCTTTATGAAGCTATTTTGCCTGGAGATGAAATGATGAAATTTAAATAAAGAGGATTTAAATAATTAAAAAAAATTTTTTTGCGAACAAGAAAACAACAACATGAAAATTTAGCCGAAATTTAAAAATTAGTAATTAAATTAAGAGTTGCCGCAGCAGATTGGAAACGTTAAAAAGTCTAATTTAGCTGGCGTTGCCTGCTCTATTTCTGAATAAATTAATTCATTCATTTTTTATTTTAATTTAAATTTGTAAATATATTTTTAACTTTGTTTGTTCGCATAAATAAATTCTAAAATTTGATAAAAAAAGAATTGCCCCAGAATGGATTCGAACCATCGACCTTCTGTTTACAAGACAGACGCTCTAACCACTGAGCTACAAGGGCAACTGGCAATTGTCAAAAATTTCAATTTAAATATTTATTTAATCAGTTCGCTAATAAAATTTGAGAATTCTCTTCTTTTTTAATTAAGGTTTATTAATAGAGAATTTAAATAAAACTGGTTTATTAATAGTTAAATAAAATTAAAAAGTTTGTTTAGAATGGGCCGTTTAATTAACTAAGATTTTTCCAGTTGTTGAAGAATTTGGACGCGTGATTTTCATTCGGATAACATTTTTAATTTTAATTAAAAATGAACATTTTTATTGCCATTCATTTTAATATTACAGTGTTACGGAAATGAAATAACCACTTGTATTTTTTGAGATATCTTTCCTTGAATTCAATATTTTAGCTTCTTTTCTTTTCTATATTGATTATCCTATCCATCCCTAGATAAATTAAATTTATTAAAAAGTGATTGTTTTTCAACCGTCCGGAAATGATATAACCACCTAGAATAATTCTGTTTTGGATGGTAGAAAAAATCTACAAAAATTCCACTCAAGAATTACATACTATGTATATTGAAACTTCATTTCTTTTTTATTGTGTTCATCCACAATTGATAACATGTTTCGATTCTAATGTTTGGTAAATTGTTTTATGTGTAATGTTGGTGGATGAAGTGCGAGAATGTTCAATAAGTTAGGTTCGCCTAACAAATAAGACTCCGGTCATGTTACATAAGAATGATGTGTTTAAGGGTAAATTGTTTAAAGGGGGATTTTAAAGGGGATCTTTTGATAATATGTATTATCTCACTAAATAAAAAGAGGGGGGGGGGACAAGATAATTAATTAATTTCAAGTTAATTTGTATAAAATTCTATTAAATTAAAATTACATTTTTACCCAGATTTATACGAAAAAATGTTTGAAAATTTGAAATAAATTAATATAAAAATCAGTGTAAGAAAGGATAATTTGGTAAAATAATAATTGTTTGTGAAAAGTAGGAAAGCAACAAAGTTTATGATTTTGAGGAGTCCAGGATATCTACAAAGTTTTAAATTTAAAGCGTCGTTGTTTTTGTTTTTTAGAAGGATTTGAAGCTATAAATCAACCTATTACATCCGTTTTTTGCACCGCAGGCGAAAATTTTCAGAATTTTGGAAGGCCAAAAAGCCAGATTTCAACAAAAATAACTCTAATTTTAATTTTAACTCTAAATTTAATACTTATTCAAAAATACATAATCTTAGTTGCTTTTCTTTTGAGAAAAAACAAATTTTGATATAATTTAAATATAAAGAATGTGCACAACAAAAAAATTTTACAAAACTCAAAACTAATTTTTAGATAAACTTTTAGGCATTATTTCTCTTTAAATGCCCGGCCCTTATTTTATGCCCGATAGCCTATGGGAGTTCCAAAATGTTTCCCCGTCATTTCCAAACCACTAAAAATCAGAAAAGTATTTGATGAAAATAAAAAATATTTGGCGCTCAAAAAAATAATTTTTTTTAAATACTCATCAAGTTTTGAGAATTGTAAACAAAAAAATTGTGCACATTCTTGGTTTAAATAAAGAAAAGATTTTAAAAATTATCAAAGTTCAAGAGGACCTAAAAATACGGCCGTATTACGGTACGGTCCGATCTCTAATTTTAACTAAATAAGGAATTAAAATGATAGATAACAAGTTAAATCGAATTTTTATACCTAAATCCGGATTTTATAGTTGGGAAAAAATTTAAATATAATGAAGGATAAAGGTTGGAAGGTAGGACCCCAAGATTTAGTACTGAAAAAAATTCGTAATTTTTAAAACCCATAGTTGTGGGACTGCTTTTGGTGTCATTCACCTCATATTTATGCCATTTTTAAACCTTTTTAAGTGTGACCCCATCAGAGGAATGTATCCATAAATCTAAAACATTCTGTCACAAAAGTTTAAGCACCCCAAAATTTTTGTCAAAAACCAAATTTAAAAAAACCCTTGAAAACCAAATCAAAAATAAAATTTAAAATATCCAAAAATTTCTACTACACTCATCTGTTACTTGTTGATTCTAAGATTACTTAATCCAAGATGAGAAGTTTGTCCACCTTACGAAGTAAAAGCATCTTGATCATAGTAAATATGAATAATAATATTGAAAAAATTGGTTTATAGTATGAATAAACTCTAATACTACTTTTTTATTCAGAGTAGCACTATCACAAAAAATTTAAGATTTTTCATATAAAATCTTAAATATTTTCGAATTTCTATAGGTTTTGATATCAAAGCTTGTCAGAAACTAAAGTTTTTCTTTAAAAAATAACTATCAAAATAATTACCGTCATCGAAATATACCAAAAATAAATAATTCAAAACATCCGGTATTTTATCAGAAGAAGAGGTAAAATAATTTATCCCCTCACGTATAAAATTATTATCCTGGTAACTATTCAAATAAGCAAACTTTTGATGGAATGTCAAATTTGAATTTTTCTCGAGCTTTTTGAAGGCCTCCACATATTTTTCGAGAGAAATTACTTTGGGGCTTAATTTGTTATTTAAATTAAAAAAAAATTCAAGAATAAATTATAAAATTACAATAAATTGTTGTAATAATCAGAATGTTTCTGATATTCTTCAGTCATTAAATTGCCTAACATTCTAGTAAAATTATTTAACATTTTAAAAACTAAAACATTCTGTTCAAAATATAATAATTTAGAACATTTTTTGTAAATTTCATCTAATTTGGTTGAGCTAAATTTTAAATTAAATTAAGAACAGCATTAAAATCCGACATAACGTATTTATTCTAAATGAATGGCCCCTCCATTTGAATGGCGCCTTAATTGAATGGCCTTTTCTTGGGGGTATCGAAAAATAGAATAAATACGGTAGATAGAGCTGGGCAAAATATGCAAATTAAATTTTTTTGCTGTTACTCATCTCCAACTGGCTTTTAGGAGATTTTTAGGAGATTTTTTTCAACAAAAAATTGCGTGTTAAAAAATTATAAGACCCCTTTGGTTTCTCATACTAGAAGGATTAGAAAAATTCCATAAAAATTTATGTAAACATTTCCATCAATATTGAGTAGAATGCTCATCAATATTGAGCATTTCAATTTAATATTATTATAATGAAGATATGTTAAAAAATATTTTCTCTTAAAAATCTTACTCTTGTTCAGTCAATTTTTCGCTAATATATAACATATCATCTAGAACTCCAGTTTCCATAGAAAATCCAGTTAAATAATAGATTAAATGTTTGACATAATTTGGATGAACTTTGTTAGTCAATTCATTTAATCTGGACATTATTTCCCTACACTTTTCGTCAGAACTTTTTTCTTCATTTCCTAATATATTTATTTGTTCAACTTTGTTTTTATAGTTCTCAATGACCTTAAAAATAATTGCGAATTTATTTAGAGGCCGGACTTTAGTTAAGAATCTCGGTCTAAACAATCGGGAATAATCTCTAGATATCCATTAATCAAAAGAAAGGATGCATATTAGCAAAAATAGTCGGGTTCTGCTCCAGTTCTGTGTTTTAATATTTCCCCAAGTTGTGCTCAAAATAAATTAAAATGTATATTAGAATTCTTATTTTTCTGAATTTTATAGCCCTAACAAATATATTAACCTCTACAAATTTTCAATCATTAAGAAGTCAACACGGATTGGAGAGTTTTTTCTAGATTATTTAAAAACTAAAAATTAAAAAAAATTTTTTTTACGTTTTTTAATCTGTTGAATGTTTTATCAAATGGGTTGTTATCAAAAATATTTGAAATGCCAAATGTAAAATAAATTATATGATTTCCAAATCCTTTGATATATTCAGTTATATCGGTATTCGAATATATAACATGCCCAATATCCAATTCAGAAAATATTCGAATTAAAAGAGACCCTTCAACTATTAACTCCGGATTTGGGGTGTTGTTGTTGCTGTTGCTGCTTCTTTTTGAAGAGGGTGTTTCTCCGGTTAGTCGATTTTTGTGGACCCCTCCTTGCGTGCGCAAATGACGATTATCCGTTTCTTTACCTTCAAGTTATTAATAATTTCAATTTTTAAATAATTTATTTCAAAATGCAAACCTTCTCTTTTTTTTACTCCGTTAGTCAATTCTTGTTGGAAAATAACAAAAAATAAGAATAAAAACAAAAATGATTTTATCATTTTGTTTTAATCTAGTAAATATTTTGAAATTTTAATTTTTTGTTTGGGAAAAAATTTCTCTCAATTTATATTTTTTTGTTTTTTTACACATAAATGTATTTAAAATTTTGAAATTATGAAACTGGTTGAATAAGGCAAAAATAAAACACCAGTCAATGCTGGATGAATGATTAGTTAAAAAACTATGTATGATTAAGAGAATCCTCAGGCTTTTTTGTAAGGATTTGTTATATCGGTTTTTAAAAGTATTTTACATATATTTTCTATTCCCTTTTGAATTTTTTGTTTCGAAACACTAAAGCCAAATCTACTACAGTAAACTCTACAAATCAAGTTTGCTATACTAACTCTAACTGGTTCTTAGATTTTTTATCAAATAGGCACAAGGAGAAGTTGAGTAAATTAAATAAACATGTAAAAAAATTAACAGGTTTTAAAATGGGGGTTTTCTCTAAATTTTAAAATTCTCTATGCCTGTGTATCCTATGTACATTCTTAATTAGTAAAAATTAACACGTCGACTATAATTAATCAATCACGTCGAATGCATAATTCTACAACACGTCGTCTAATTACTATTTATTAAAATTCAAAATCTCTAAAGATTTACATATTTTTAAATTTTCTTTTAAAAAATTTTAATTTGTAAAAACCTTTAAATTTTAAAAATAAAAATCTTTTTCGAGATTGGAGAATTTATGCATGTTTCGCTCTTGAATTTTGTTGGAAATTCACCTCCTTTTTTTCTTTTTGTGCGGCACCGGAGCAACAAGTCACGTTCGACATGTCACGGTCTCACCAAATCACAGAACAACCAAAACTCGGAACGATATGCATTTCAGTTCTGCCTGCATTCACTCTTTTGACCATGTTTTGGTCGTTCTGTGTTTTGGTATGGTCGTTATTTTGTTCGGTCCTTGAATTGATGAGACCGTGAATTATCTGGACTGTGTTTTGGAATTCCTTGAGTTACTCATCGCCTTTAAAAGTATTATTTACGTTATTTCGGAATTCTCCTTTCCGTTAATTCTTTTCTTTATCGTCTCTCATGTGAATCTACCACAGGCAAATATAGTGCAATTGAACAAGGGAAAAAGTTTGACAATTATGTATAGGGTGATCATTAAAGTTTAAGACACACTTTTTATGCCATAGCTTTATTCCAAAGATAATGAGATCATATAAATCCTAAATGATAGAGAATTAACCAAAGAACAAACATGTATAATTATTACTATAGTAAGATTTTTTCCCATTCCTGAACAAGTAGTTGACAAAGAGACTTACAACTTTTGGGGTATTAAGCACAAACACTTTCCTACAAAATGACAAAAAAGTAATGAGTCTGATTCAAATCCGTTGAGTACGGTGGCTATATTTGAGACAAGTTAAAACTAGGTAAATTGGTTATTTATTTTTTTGATAATATGTAGTTATTATCTTTCTAAATAAAAATATAATTAGAGGGAGTAATTAATTAATTTCAAGTTAAAACTATTATTGTTGAGACTGATTTCTCACCACTCTTGTCATTAAATAATTAATTTGTATAAAATTCCATTAAATTAAAATTACATTTTTACCCAGATTTATACGAAAAAATGTTTGAAAATGAAAAATAAACCAATATAAAAATTAGTGAAAAAGAAAATTAGGTAAAATAATAATTGTTTGTGAAAAGTAGAAAAGCAAAAACTTTAAGATTTTAAAAGATTATTTGTTTTAAAAAATAATTTTTAAAACGGGAAGGATAACATCGATTATCAAAAATATCGGGGGTTTTGCATCGATATCTTTAGATATATTAGACTTTCTTAATTTTGAATAAATTAGCGAAAATGGACCAAAATTGTATTACATATTCTTGGAACCCCTCCATATTTTCTCCCCCGCCCCGAAACAATTCGAAAACCCCGACCGTTCGGAGTGCAACTCTAATTTTAATAGATATTAAAAAATACTTAAAATTCGTTGCTTTTCTTTTAGTAAAAGAAAATAAATAAAAAAACTAATTTTGACAGAATTTAAATATAAAGAATGTGCACAACAAAAAAATTTTACAAAACTCAAAACTAATTTTTAGATAAACTTTTAGGCATTATTTCTCTTTAAATGCCCGGCCTCCTTCGTTTGTTTGTATGCCCGATGGCCTATGGGAGTTCCAAAATGTTTCCCCGTCTTTTCCAAACCACTAAAAATCAGAAAAGTATTTGATGAAAATAAAAAATATTTGGCGCTCTAAAAAATAATTTTTTTTAAATACTCATCAAGTTTTGAGAATTGTAAACAAAAAAATTGTGCACATTCTTGTTTTAAATAAAGAAAAGATTTGTTTGAAAAATTTTTGTTTTGTTTGAACACAAAATTAATTAATAAAGAAATTTTGTTGATTTTATAAAAATATTAGAGAGAAAATATGGTTATTTTCCGTTATGACGACAAAAGAAATTCTTTGCAGAATTATAGAGAGTCCCTAGAATTTTGAAATATATTTTCCACAATTATTCATAAAATTATCAAAATTTGTGTGCTCGAAAAGTAAGAATCTCTCCACAGTTAACTTGATTTCAAAATAATTTTTGTGTTCAAACAAAATTTACATAAAATACTTCCTTTAAAATATTTCAGTTTTTCAATCAATTTTTGGAATGATTTGGAGGAAATATTTTAAGTATAAATTGGAAATTTAATAATTGAATATACATTTAGGTGCAAAATTATGGAAACACCCCAAGAAGCTTCAAAGATTCTCTATCAGAATAAAAAATAATTTTTATTTTGTGCTTATTCGAAAGCCCTTTAAACAGTCGTGTTTTTAAATAAAAAGGGGGCTTCTTAAAGGGTGCTGGTTTTCCTCTCCTTTAAAGGACATTTGAAATATCAGTTTATTTATCTTGAAAGCGAAATTTTTCTAAAGTGTGAAAATTTGTTTGTTTATGACAAATTTCAAAAGCTTTCGAATAACCACGAAATAAAGGGTTTAAACAATCCTTTTCGAAAATATTTTTAAAATTAAAACCCTGTTTTAGTTGATTTTCTTAGCCCTGGATCCCAACACTGAAATGAAATATAGACTCAGTTCCTTTTTATTTTTCCCTAGCCAATATTTATTCCAACTTTTGTAGATTTTTCCTATTGTTATTTTTAAAAAGTGTTTTCATTATTTTGCACTGTATTTTTAAATTTTCAATTTAAAAAAGAAAAAAATTTTTAAAAATAATTTTAGTTTTAAAGACCAAAAGGAAAGTTTAAATGGGGTTTTTCTCGTTTTTTGTTTTGATTTACTAGTGCTGTATGTGACTTCCATCTTCAATTTTACTCATGTTAATAGCATCTATGTCTGCTCGTTCCCCATAAAGATCAGATTGTTCTGTAAATTCAACACGGTATATCTCTCGGTTTCTATCAGGGACTTTCCAAAGCCTTACGCAAATAAGCAGTACCTCTTTTTACTTCCCTTCCGTTCAGTTCACCAACTCCTTTAATTACTGCAGTAAACTTTTTATCATTTATTTTTTTTAATTCTGCAAGATGATATTCACCTTCAATGTTAACCTCAACAATTTCACCAACATTATATTCTTCTCTGTGTGTAGAATTTTAATTAAAATTGTTTCATTTGATTAAAAAATGTAAGATTTTTAAAATTATATAAGACATTTTCTTTTTTACACAGGGCAAATTTTTACTTAACTAAATTTTCAATTTGTGGAATTTTTCTAAACTTAAAGCGCTAAAGTTGCAAAAAATGTCAGATTTCAGTAACGAAGGAGGAAATTTTTAGTAATTTCAATCCCTAAGACAAGAAATTTCCTCTTTTAGCAGGGAGAGGGTTTGGGACAATTTCTGGGAGAATGGGTGAATAGAAGGTTCTCGTAATATCATTAGGGAGTGTAAATTTTTTTCAATTTCCGAAACTAAAATATCGAGATCGAGACACTCAAAACCCCGAGAAATTTCTCATTTTTTTAACCGAGAATCTCGAAAAGCACTATTGAAGACCAAGTCTTCCACATATTTAGTATTTAATGCAAACCCTGGGTATAAGCGACTTTCATTGCCAAAAACAATATTTTCTTCCATTTCTTTCTTTTTCTTCGAACTGGAGCTTCCAGAACCTTGTTTTCTTCCGGCTTAATTTTTATTTATTAAAGAAATAAACTTTTAGAAAATTTTAATTAATTAGTTAAAGTGTTTGTAATTTTTAACGAATATACATATAAATCTTTTTGCAAATAAATCTCTGAGGCTTGTTTGTGATTATCGGGGCCCAAAGCCGACCCGGCTATGGCTAGGTAATTAGGAAAACATTAGACGATATATTCTTAATTCTGTTATAATCCAAATATCGGTCGGTTTATAAAGGCTGACTATACATAACAAGAGTTGAACTTTAATTACTAACATCCTTCAGGATTCATTCCATTAGCCAAATCAAAAAGAATTAATTCAAAAGAAAAAATTAAAGTTAATAAAAACAAATTCATTTTTTCTTAACTTCTAAAATTTAAATTATTTTTTATGTTTTAACTAAAAATTCCTTTTATGTTTTGAATAATTGTTTGTTTTATTAAAATTGAATATTTAAAAATTTTTATAAAAATTAATAAATGAAAAATTTAAAAGCAATAATGAATAAATTTTTTAAGTGAAAAGGACAATTTTTAAAATTGCCACGTACTCTCTTTCTAAAAATTGACAGGATTTGGGCATTATAGAGAGAGAAGGCACCCCCGCCCCGTCACCCCCCCCCCTCCTTGGTCTCCACACTCGGCTAAAGTACATGTACTAAAATCAAATTTGAGTACAAATATTTATAACAAAAAATTGTTCAATGAATTATATACGGACACAAATGAATTTATAAGAGAGGGTATACAATAAATAGCGTTAATTAATACCTTATTTGTAAGTTTTTTTATACTCCGTTAATTTTTTGGAGATCTCGATAAAAGAATTATATTAAAACCTCATTTCTTTTTTTATTGTGTCTATTTACAATTGATAACTGGATTTAGATTTTAATGGTTGATAAATTGTTTTAAGTGTAATTTTGGGGGCTGGATCGGGAGAATGTTCAAAATTTGAGAATGGGAGTACGGGATCCCGTCCCGTACAAATGTTCAATAAAACAAGTTACGTATCCTGTGAATGCGATTTTACCGACCCCTATAAACTGTTATGACCCCGCTTACGTAGAGGAGCTAACAAAAACGTTTATCGCACAACGAAATACAAAGCAGATGAAGGTAGGTAGGAAGAACTAAAACTGAGACCGAGAACTAACTATTGGCTGGGCTTTTATACTAAAAACTTTAAGGGCTGACGCCCATACACAACACCTCCCCCCTTGAAAAAAAGGTTCGGCTTCACTTAAAGCCGAAGCTTTACAATATACTAACACTTTCCAGCCAAACAAACAAACAACAAAAATACATACACACATTTGGGGGAATAAGGACAATGGGAACAAAAAATACATACAACATTACAAAAAAATACAACAATAATATTATCACAAAATTTTATATATGTGGCTCATCTACATCTCCATTTGCTTATCCTCTTCAACATCTTTCATCTTTGACTGGTTCCCAACGTTGTTCAAAATTTGAGAATGGGAGTACATCTTTTTCTTCATCTTTTTCTTTGAGTTGTCCAAACTGCAGGCACTCGAAGAAGTTACACTACTTTCACTCAACACTTTTTCTTCACTAATATTCATTTTCCGAATATCTTCACTCAACAATTTCTTTTTATTACTCCACTCATCTCGACGGATCTCTTTAAACGACCTGGTCACAATACTCTTTAACACTGGCACTTTGATTTTCCAAGCGTTTTCCGTCTTTCTCAATATTTCTCCATTGAGCCACTCGATTTTTCCACTTCGTTTATTTGTATTCTTCACTTTCACTTTTGTCCCGTTCGGGAACGCATTCTTTTGTATCTTGAATGGTGCCTTCTTTTTACTCCACTTTTGGTACTTTGGCTTTTGGTTCCGACCTGACACTTCTTTCAATCCAGGCAATCCCAAGATACACACTTCACTATTCACTAAATGGAACTCCATAAAGACGTCTTTGTCTTTCACTCTCACTTTGCTTCTGAATTTTCCTTCAATTTCAACTTTGTTGTCACCCAGCCCAACACCACTGTAATTCACTTTTTCAATTGTTGGCTGTCCAATACTTTTCCACACTTCTTTAGTGACAACATTAATCTGCGATGCAGTATCAACAATCATTTCAATATTCAATTCTCCAAACTTCACTCTTTGTTTAATCCACTCTTCTTTTTCTACACTTTGCATTGGATCGAAGATATCCAAAATTGCACAATATGGAGAACCTGAATGATTGTTATCATTACTCCACTGCCTTTTAGGCTGAAACTGTTTATCATTCAAAAACTTACAATGCATACGCCAGTGACCAAAACGTCCGCAATTACTACACTTTTTCTGAATGACATTTTGCTGATACTTGACGTTTGGTTGCATTCACTTTCATTTTCACTATTTTCCCAATACTTTACTTTTTCCACTGTGTTGACCGCCGGCACTTCTTTTTTCACTTCACTAATTTTCTCCTTGACAAGGTACAGTGCCTCACTTTTATTGGCCATATGTGCCCGACACTCTTCAATAATTTCCTTCAATGTCACTGCCTGTCCTCTTTCACTTTTACTTTCAACACTCTTCATGGCAACTTGTCGCACTGAGGTAGCATCACTAGGCAACCCTGAAATAAAAATAAGAATTTTCAATTCTTCAATTGACAAGGCCATTTCTGCACGCTCACATTGAGCATTCACTACATTCCCAAACTCAACAATATCTTGGAGGTCACTACACTTAACATTTAAGGCCTCGAACCTTTTCAACAATTTGGACCTATGGTCGCTAAACTCTTTCACTAATTCACTACAGAGTTCGTCAAACTTCATCTCACTCAATTTGGTTGGCAGCATCTTCCGTTCAATCTGGGCATACTCTTCTGGCCCCAATTTACTCAATAACAATCTCACTTTAGAGGATTCTGGCAGGGTTTTACCCTCCTCCTCAAAATAGGACCGATGCCTGCCTAACCATGACTCAAAGGTCATACCACTCGACAAATCAAAAATGAACTCACCAATCATTGTCACTAATTTGCTATACAATTCGGTGTCGTGCAGTTCACTCGGCTTAAGCAGCCTCACTAACATTTTCTCAAATTGCTCCTGTTGAGCTTTCAGCAATTTCTCCACTGCTTTGACATCCATGTTCACTCACTAAAATACTTTTTTATCACTACACTTTTATACTAAACACTACAATTCACTAACCTTTCGGTTTTACAACACTGCACTATTTGTCCACACTTTACTTTCCTTGAACTGCACACAGCTTACGTAGACGAGCACTCACTGAAGTTGACGAACTGTTGTCGAGACCAGGTTCTTTTTGAACACGACCGCGCCACTTGTTATGACCCCGCTTACGTAGAGGAGCTAACAAAAACGTTTATCGCACAACGAAATACAAAGCAGATGAAGGTAGGTAGGAAGAACTAAAACTGAGACCGAGAACTAACTATTGGCTGGGCTTTTATACTAAACACTTTAAGGGCTGACGCCCATACACAACATAAACATTGTTTTTCTATGATAAAAAATTTTGATAACACATCATATTTACTCGTTAGGCATTTAGCAAGACAAAAATTATAAAATTCAAAATTTCTTATCACAATATTACGGAACAGGATCATTGAGTCCCGCCGGTTGAGTCCCGGAGCCACATTTTGGACCATAACTTTTCCAATTCTTAATCGATTTAGTTAATTAATATTTTAATCGAAAGCTCTTGATGTAAGGATTATTTTATCTATCAGGATTGATCTGATCAGATCAACATACAAAAAGTTACATCCTAATAAAGGTCAAAAATCACGATTACGCGCACTTAACTGGATGTAACTTTTAGTAGGATGATCTAATCAAATCAATGTACTTGGCAAAAATAATCCTCACATCCAGGGCTTTCGAATGATAAAAGATTTATTCTAATTCATTGAAAACTTAAAAAGTTAAGGCCCAAAATATGGCTCAGGGACTCAACCGGCGGGACTCAATGATCCCCTACCCCAATATTAACATTATTTACTTCGAATAATTTTTTTACATTAGAGTATTCTCAAAAGAGGGTGATGTGTTTAAGGGTAAATTGTTTAAGGGGGATTTTAAAGGTGGATTTTTTGTAAGATAAATTATCTCACCAAATAAAACTATAATTACTAGAAGGAGGGGAAACAAGATAATTAATTAATTTCAAGTTAAAACTGTTATTGATGTGACTGATTTCACACCACTCGTGTCATTAAATAATTAATTTGTATAAAATTCTATTAAATTAAAATTACATTTTTACCCAGATTTATACGAAAAAATGTTTGAAATGCCTTAACCCAAACGCCTTCTTTGTATATTTCAACATTTTCATCAACATCAAAAACTTTAGTTATAGTTAATTATTTTGGGAATTTGTCAAAGTGCCCCAAAATTTTTGCCCCCCCCCCCCCAATTTATCTCCTCCTCCGGCCTCTCCACTCGTCTAAATTCATGTAAAATCAAATTTGAGTAAAAGTATTTTATAACAAAAAATTGATCAGTAAATTAGCTACAGACGCGAAGGAATTTACAAGAAAGTAGAGTTGCACGAGGCGAGGTTTTACGGAAAACCCGAGTCCGAGGATCACCGAGGTTGAAAAGTTGAGATCGAGGTTGAGTGTCAAATTTGGACCCAAGACCGAGGTCGAGGATCGATAACTGAGGATTTTAAAAATTTGTATAACTATTCAAAATTTACTTAAATTTGATAAAATTTATCAAATATTCGCTAACGCATTGTTAAATTGATATGTTCTTCTGATTCAGAGCCAATAGGGTGCCTAAGATCATTCAACACAAATCCTTGGGCAAATAATTTCATAGATTTGATAAAAAAAATTTTGAAATACTTTGGTTTTGAAATTTGATGTGTAAAGGACTAGATAAAATTATAAGATCAAATACTTTAAAACTAATTGCTCTTTTGTTACGGTGGATTTAGACGGATATCGAAGGATCAAAGGAGCATACCCTAACATAATGCCTCCGCGGCAGAAAATCATTTGAGGACATGGGGGCGACAAGCTAGGAGCATTAGCCTACTTACACGCTTTTCTTTATTTTCAATTTAAAAAATTTTTCTTTTGATTCTCCCCTACTAATTACTTATCAGTCCAAATTATAAATTTCTCTCCTTTCTATTTTTCATTCAACTTTTCTTTTTTTCAGACCCGCCCCTCCCCATTCTCAGAATAATAATTAAAAAAACCTTACATTATTTTTAATAAAATTCATTTTTTGCTTTAACAATAGTCAGGGTTTGTTCAAAATATTCCTCTCTTCGCGTTTTTATTTTCAATTTTTATTTAATTTTTAATTTCAATTTTCCATTTTCTTATAAGATTGTTAAGTCGAACCTCCATATTTTTATTACACTTTAATGTAATGAACCTTTTATGAATGAAATAACCAATCTCGTTACCGGTCTCCGACTAAGATTTCCCCCTAAAATGACTTTCAATTTATCAAATCATCCATATAACGATTTTTTTGGTCCTTTCTAGTTGGTTATATCGAGATTCGTCTGTAAATAAAAATAATGTGTGACCATGAATTTGATGTTATTGTAATCGACAATGGTTCTGGAGTTTGTAAAGTATGTATATATTTATTATTTTTAAATTTGTCTAAATTGTTCGAACCCTCCAAAGGATCAAAGCAGGAATTGTGTATTTAATCAGATATTTTCATTAGAAATGCACAAAAGACTAATTCATAGTTAATTTTGTTTATAACTTAATACATAAATTAATAATTACTTTTAAAAATTTTTTTATTTCATAAAATTTCTACAAATTTTACTTACTACTTTTGTTTATTTTCTATTTGCTTTTAAAAAAAAGTCAGCCCATCCCCAAAGAATGATTAATTTTTATCTTTTTTAATAATTTTGTTTCAGAAAAATATTTTTTATAACTATTTTTGAACATTTAAAGAAATCATGAAATGAGCATTTTCGAGATTGTTGATTCGAGAGCTCGATCGTAGTTTTTTGAGATTTAAAGACTTTTAAGCTCAACTTTTTCAGAAAATTTTTGTCAAACAAATATGTAGTGGGGGTTCTCCGAAATTCGGACATGCTTATTTCAAGTTCAAACATTGGTTTCGAACTAATGAATTAAAAGTTTGAAGTTTATAAACATTTTAAGGCTGGTTTTGCTGGTCATAAGGAGCCTTGTATTATCTTTCCCTCAATTGTGGGACGTCCACATCACCCAGGCTTTTGGCATTCGTTTCGATTGGAAGACAATTATGTCGGCAACGATGCCCAAGCTATACGAGGAATTTTATCTGTCACAAATCCCATAGAGCGTGGAATTGTTACAAATTGGGAGGATATGGAGAGAATCTGGCATCATGTCTTCTACAATGAATTACGTGTCAAGCCTGAAGAATATCTTTTATTGTTGACTGAGGCTCCACATACCCCAAAGGCCGATCGGGAAAAGATGGCTGAAATTATTTTTGAGACATTCAAAACACCAGCAATGTATAATAAAATACTTTCAGAAACATTTTTTGAACCAGAAAATTTATTTTCCAGGTATATTGCAATTCAAGAGGTACTTTCCCTATTTGCGTCAGGTCGTTATACTGGCATTGTTATTAACTCAGGGCATGGTGAGAATTCAAATGTTTAATTAGGGCCAAAAGTCAACCCTACCCACAAGTCAACCCCGACCCCGAACCCCGACATACCCTCCCCGGCAAACCCCGATCCATGACAATTCAGATTTCGAAGGCACGGTGAGCTACCCTATGTTTAATTGAAAGAATAAAAATATTTAAATTTTCTAAGGTGTCACCCACGCTGTTCCAGTTTACGAAGGTTATGCTTTTCCTCATGCTATTCTTCGTCTCGACGTTGCTGGCAATGATTTGACTGATTATTTAATGAAAGTTTCTAAATTAGAAATAAAATTACCTTACAAAAAGTTCAAATATCTAGATGCTCAATGAGCGTGGTTATTCTCTTAGTACAAGTTCTGATCGAAAAACTGTTGAGGAAATGAAAGAGAAACTTTGTTATGTGGCATTGGACTTTGAAAAGGAAATGACAAAGGCAGCTTCGTCTTTGGAGAAAAAATATAAATCGCATTACAACGAATTATTAACTATTGGAAATGAGAGTTTCCGATGTCCAGAGGCGCTCTTTCAGGTGCATAATATTTTTGGTTTAATCAGATAATCCATAGTTATACATACCTATTTACATAGTTTATAATTTACCGGTTCAATTAATGGGAAATTAGAGAAAATAATTGTTGATTTAATTTTTTACTTTTCAAGCCTTCTTTCCTTGGAATGAAAATGGAGGGCATTCATCAGACTTGCTTCAATTCGATTATGAAATGTGACACTGACGTCCATAAAGGTTAAATGATAAATAACCTTCAAGTAAGGCTTATAACCTTTCCTTTTATTTTGGAAAGTATATCAAACCCTTTCCAAAAGATTTAAAGAATTATATCAGATTTCGAAAAGTTTTGTTTTTATTACCCAATTTACTTTTAAAATTTTCAATACTTTTTAGAATTATTTGCAAATATTGTTCTCTCTGGCGGCTCAACAATGTATCCTGGGATTTCTGATCGTATGCAAAAGGAAATCACTGCCCTCGCGCCATCAGAAACAAAAATTAAAATTATAGCTCCACCAGAACGTAAATATTCTGCCTGGATTGGGGGTTCCATTGTTGCATCACTTTCTACATTTCCAAAAATGTTTTTTATTAAAATATACTCAAAAAATTTATATTTTACTTGTAATTACAGATGTATGGGCAAGCAAGAATATGACGAGTTTGGTCCGTCGTTTGTACATCGAAGGTGTTTTTAATCAAAAATTTTATTAATTTCAACTTTTCTAATTCTCAAAACAATTTTTGAAGAAAGGTTAATTCAAAAATTTTAATAAATTAAAGACGAATTTGTAGAATTTATCACTCATTTGACAGATTTTAAATTATTGCCTTTATTGAAGAAATTTAAATTATGAATATTAAATATTCCATTCAATGAATGAAAATTTTTTCTTAATTTTATAAAAAAATCCCCTAGTAATTTTTAAATAAAGAATTGCTTTTAACGATCAATTTATCTTCACCGAATAATATTAGATCACTTCCTTAGGGCTCTCCTAGATAACCAGCATGTTCTCCAAGATGCGATGATTGTCCTCCTTCTTGTTGCCCAAAATCAACTTAAAAATTACAAAAAAAAATTTGGATTGTAATATGTATTACATAAAAAATTATAAGGAGGATTGAATAATATAGATATGAACTACATACTAATAAGAACTATAATAATGTAACTTTCTCGATAAGAACCGTCGGGAATAAGTTAATCCTGCGTTAAAAATAAGAGAGGTGTTTAACTGAGACCTGAAATGGAGATTAAACAGCAAATACATATTTTTAAAAATTTCAGCAGGGAAATAAAATTAAATAAATTTATAACCCCTAGAGATCGGACCAAACATAGATTTGAGCAAATTTTATTTAAATATTTAATCAAATATTCGATTTGTCCGATCTTTATATCCGAGCTCGAAAAAAGGTTATCTTATTGTAAAATTGTCAGTCTAAATCCCTTTTTATATTCAATTTAAAAATAATTATGTACCCTGTTTCAGGTAAGCCAAATACATAAATTTCAAGTAAATTGGATTCATATCATTTTCTTTAGAGTATTTTCCAAAATACTCTAAAACTTCCAAATTATTTAAAATACTCGAATTTTCAATTAAATTCTCAAGGACTTTAGCATTAATTTCAATCGTTTTGATTGATTCTAGATAACTTTCTATTGATATTTCGAATCTTTAATTAAGAAAGAGTTTAGCAAATGTTTAGCCACAGGACAGGACTCCTTGTACACACAGGACAGGACTCCTTGTTAGGTGCTTTCGCTCACTATTTATAGGTCCACTGAGCTACCGGGGCAACGACTAATGCATTCTCTTTTATCCTTTTAGATCATTTAACCCCAGCCTAACCCCAGTCTCACAATTAATTGAAATTTAAATATAATTTAAATAATATGTATTTACGTATTATTTTGTCCATAATAATTATTTAATAAATAATTATAAAAATTAATATTCAAATTATATTCATCAATAAATGATTGAATAAGCATTTTGATAAATTTATATAAATTAAACAAAATAAAAATATTTTGTTCAGAATTTGCTATAAAATGACAATTGTAATAAATTCCTCCTATTTGCGTTTCGCTAAATTAGAAAAATTTTTTTTTGATTATTGTTTAAAACAAAATAAAACATTATTTATGGTTACTCGTTAAATAAAATAATTTTTTTATTTACACATCTTTTTAAAAGAATTAGTTTGGATATGAAATAAATTCAGTTGCGCAGGGTTAGGGTTGTACAAAGTAATGCTTCGTAATTTTGCGGACTTCGTATCACTCAAAATTTTGCCTCGTACTCTTATTTTATATTACGTCGAACTGCCCCTATTTTTACCCGAACTTGTACTCATACGAGTTACGAGTATCAATTTTGGTACGAGTTGCGAAGCACTCTTTCTAGATGCTTTTTTTTAATTTTGAAGATTTTTAGAGCTAATTCTTAAGAGATTAATTAATCCTAAAATCTTTAAAAGATGTTTTCCTCAAAGTCTCAGAACAATTTTGATTTTTAGAGTTCCAGACAATGTCTATTAAAAATAATTTTCAAATATTTACTTTAATTGCATTAATTCTGCATGAATTCTCGTTAAAATTGCATAAATATTATTTTCAACAACTGCAGACAAATCAATTTGAGTTAAATATTTAAAGAATTTTTTAAAATTAGTTGGAGACATTGTATAAGCTATTTCCACAAATCTTTTCATAATAACACTTCTTTTTGTTTGAATATTTGCATATTCATTATAATCTTTTAACTTTATTCCTTTCACCATGTTTTTATAATGTTTAATAACCTATTAAAAATATATTAAAAAAATATATTAAATTCTTTAAAATTAGTTGGAGACATTGTATGAATTTTCGTTTAAAATTTCCGAAAATATATTAAATTATTATCATATGTAGCTCCAAACAGAGCGTGGAACTCTGACAATATCAAATATCCGGCGCTTTACTAATAGCAGAGGTGGGTCGGAATTCCGATTTCCGGCGTTTTTTCCTTCCGATTTCCAAAAAATTTTGATTTCCGATTTCCGACTTTTGAGCCAGTTCCGATTTCCGGCACCTCGGACTGTTCCGACCCACCTCCGTTAAATAGAATGCCCACTTAATTAATATTTCCAAATTTTTAACTATTAAATTTTTTACCTCTCCCAATTTTTTAAATGTTTCATTGAATGGAATGATTTCAAAAATATCTTCAAATTCTAATAAATTACTAAAAAGCCCATCTCCATACTTTTTAATAATTTGAGCCAAATCTTCCTCATAAAAATAATTTAAAAAGAGTTGTTTATTAAAATTAGCAAATATTCTAGCCAAAAGGGATACTTCGACTAAGGAAAATTCTTGATCAGGATGAATGTTGGGCGTTGAAGGACTATCGACTTTATTCTTCCCTTTATTTCTTTTTGAACTAGAGCCTTCTTCAAAATTCCCTTCTTCACGACCTTAATTTTTAAAATTATTGCCAGATCTCATTATAGGATACTCCCAATCAGTTGCGTTAAATTTTGGTCTTGCGTCGCGTTTTGTGTTATTTTTGACGAAAATAACGCAAAAATATAAAATACATCTAATCTGATAACACAAATTGAAGTAACCTAGCTATTGTCCTTACAAATTTCTCAAAATTTTCGCTTGCGGCGCTAAAAGCTGGAAGTCTTTCTAAATACCAATATTCTTTCATTATGGATAAGATAGTGTAATAGTAGTCCTCCCTTAATACTCCGATATCTCCCCCAACTCCCCTGACATTTCCTGTAATCCACTGGTATCTTTTTAAATTCACTTAATTTTTCCAAATATACATATATTCCCGGTATACCTTCAAGCCATCACTCGCTGATATTAGTGATTCTTGAATTTTTAATTGGAAAATGGCTAATACTTGATAACCTCAATTTAAGATTTGTTTTAAAGTTGACTGGCCAATAAACGGGGCTATCTAAACAATACCTCTAATTTAAGATAACCCCGTTATAAAATAATAATGTATGCTAAATTTCAGATCAAGTGTGGGTTTATATTGAGGTTCTACTGGAATAATTTGAAAAATTTAAAGAATTATAAACCTCGTTTTAAACTTTGCATTCCTTTGACAATTTTTAATTGAAATGAAATTAAAAAGAAAAATAGTAAAATAATTTTCATTTTTAATTTTGAACTTTTTAGAAAATAATTATTCAACAAAAACTTTTATAGGCCCGTCAGTCTTTGAAATAATTTTTAATAAAAAAAATACCTCAAAACCACGTTTATTTTTGGGGTTTATATTTTACATAAGATGAACCTAGCCATAACCCTTTATAAATAAACCTATTTTTACTAGAAAATTAAAAAGATTGGCGGACCTAACACCGACAGATCGCGAAATTTAAAGTTAAATGTTTTTAAAATTTTAAAAGTAAATTAAAGTTATTTATTTACACTAAAATTTATATAAAGAAAAATTTTGTAATGAGTAAAAAGCACTTTAAAATAAAAACAAATTTCTCAATCGTCTGTGCCAATATATGCCCTTTCCTTAATATTTAAAAAAAATATTTAGACTTAAAAATAAGAAATATTATAAGTGCAAGCCACGAATTGTCTAACTTTATCAAATTCGTTGACTTAGTGCAAGCTTCGTTTTCGATTAATTTCTTAAAAATTAATTTAAAAAACTCGAAGACATTAAAGGATTTCTTAAAAATCTGTTAATAACAATCATGTAGGCTTAAGTGTTGCAATAGACAGATAACATAAATATATGCCTTCTCAATCAAGCAACAACAACAAACGCAACAACAGGTTCAACTGTCCGACATTAGTGGTTTTTACTTAACTATTTTTACGAACTTATTTAATGAAATGAACGAGAAAACCAAGTACCTAAACAAGTCAAAACTTCCAATTTCAAAAAAGATCTTAAAGTTCAGAAAAAATCTTAAAATAAAGGAGGGAAGGCCGTCGGAAAGGCGGTTAGGTTAAAGGAAAGTTTTGAATATGATGGGAGGAAGTAACAATCAAAATATAATGAAAATAAATGATAAAAATGGGAAAATGGTTTTAGGGAAGAAGGTAAATTTGAATATTGAGAAAAGGTTGAATGAATATTAATTTAAATCACTATTTAGTAGTCCTCTCCCCTTTCTATTTTTTCATTAAACTTTTAATTTCTCCATTTTTGAAACCACATTTCTCGGAAGAAAAAATTGAAAAAAAATCTTTAAATTATTCTTAACCAAATTCATTATTTGCTTTAATTTTTAGAATTTATTGAAGAAAAAAACGATTTTCTCTTTTATTTTTTTTATTTTTAAAATTAATCTAATTAATTTTTAAAATATAAACTTTTTCTTTGATCCTTTCAACTTCCTTATATCAAGATTCGACTGTAACTACTAGAGATAATGAGTGAAGTTGTTGCTCTTGTGATCGACAATGGTTCTGGAATGTGTAAAGTACATGTTCATTATTTAAATTTCCGATTCTTGCTCGAACCCTCCAAAAGATCGGAGCAGGAGCAGGAAAAATTTTAAATTTTGTTACCCCTTTTTCCTTCAAAAGGGGGTTTTCCTTCAAAGGGTTTTCTCAATTTAACTATATTTCGTGATGAGATCTTGACTATTTCCTACTAGATATAATCATTCGATAAAAGACTAACAATTTAACTTCAAATTGAGTAGAAACTTTTTGTTACGACCCGAGGTGTCCGAGATTTAACTAATGTCGACGAGCACAATAATAACACTTTATCACACGAAGAAATAAACAATGTGTAGGCGAAGGGAATGGGACAGACGAAGGAGATCAGTGACTAGCCCCGCTAGTATGATCCGAATAGACTGACGTTTTCTCTGGCTTTTATAGTAAACACTTTAAGGGCTGACGCCCATACACAACACTTTTAAACATTTTAAGGCTGGTTTTGCTGGTGAAGACGCTCCTCGTGCTGTCTTTCCTTCAATTGTGGGACGTCACCATAAGGGCAGGTTTAGTTCTACTTGCAAGTACAATTTTGTTGGCGATCAAGCTCAAATTATGCGTAGAATTTTGTCTATCAAATATCCCATTAAACGTGGAATTATTACGAATTGGGATGATATGGAGAGAATCTGGCATCACACATTCTACAATGAATTACGTCTTGAGCCTATGGAACACGCTGTATTATTGACTGAGGCTCCAAATAACCCAAAGGCTAATCGGGAAAAGATGACTGAAATTATGTTTGAGACATTCAAAATCCCGTCAATGTCTTGAAAAATACAAGTTTTGAAAAATAAAATTTAATTTCCAGGTATGTTGCAAATCAAGCGGTGCTTTCATTATACGGTTCTGGTCGTACTACTGGCGTTGTTATCAACTCCGGATATGGTAGGAGTTAAATAATTAATTTAGACGTAATAAAAATTAAAATTTTTAAGATGTCACTCATATAGTTCCAGTTTATGAATGTTATGCAATTTCTCCTGCTATTCTCCATCTCGACTTTGCTGGCAATGATTTAACGGATTATTTAATGAAAGTTGCTTTTTTATCATTTTTATTCAATAAATCAGTTTTTAAAAAGATTATCAACGAGCATAGTAGATATTCGGTTATTAAAACTACTGAGCGGGAAATTGTTGGAAAAATTAAAGAGAAGCTTTGTTATGTTGCATTAGATTTTAAACAGGAAATGTCAAAGGCGGCTTCTTCCTTGGAGAAAAAATATGAATTGCCTGATAAAGATGTGATAACTATTGGAAATGAATGTTTTCGATGTCCCGAGGCACTCTTTCAGGTGCATAATAATTTTAGTTTATCGCCTGTTTAATTTGTTGTTATTTACCTTTTTAAATTGATATGATAAAATTTTTACTTTTCAAGCCTTCTTTCCTCGGAATGAACATGAATGGCATTCATGAGACTTGTTTCAATTCGATTATGAAATGTGACAAAAGCCTCAGTAAAGGTGCGTTAATAAATAACTATAATCAAACAAGTCCTGTGTGGGCATGCTTTTTGTGATGTTGAAAGGGATTAAAACAAATGCTCATAACTATGTTGATTCAAGTCAGATTTTGATGATTCTAGTGCCGTTCGACTCGGATCGAAGAGCTCTTTCGAATAGAACATAAAAAAGGGGGGGCGTCATCCGAAGAATTACCTTACATTTTCTATATTTGGTAAAAATTTTTAATTTATTTATCCATTAAAACATTATGAGATTAAAAAATCTTAGGTGGGGCTATAGTTATGTTATAAACGGTATATATATATCGCTTTTAATTGATGGACTATTTTTCATTTCTAAAATTTTCAATACTTTTGTAGAATTGTTTGCAAATATTGTTCTTTCTGGTGGAACAACAATGTATCCTGGGATTTCTGATCGTATGAAAAAGGAGCTCACTGATCTCACACCGCGAACAATGAATATTAATATTATAGCTCCTCCAGATCGTAAATATACTGCTTGGATTGGGGGTTCCGTTCTTGCATCACTTCCTACATTTCAAAACATGTATGTACTTTCGGTCATTTACTTTGTCATTTTCTAATAAAGAAGATCCACTCCAAAAATTGGGTAGTTCTGTAGCTTTAAATATGTACCGTATACCTGTATTAATTTCCCTCCCTCAAATAATTACCCCACTTCCATTAATTACCCCATCCAGCGATAGATTGAAACAATAATTACCCCCAAACAAATGCCCTAAAACACGTTGAAATTTCAAACCTCATATAATTACCCTCCCTCGATTTATTACTCCCTCCTCAATAATTACCCAGGGTAGTTATTAAAGGATATAATGTATTTAATTTATTTTTTACTTCTAATTACAGGTGGATATCCTTGGACGAGTATGACGAGTCCGGCCCGGCGATTGTACATAGAAAATGTTTCTGTCACTAGTTTAAAATGGATATGGAAATTATTGTAAACGCAGCCTAACAAAATTCTTTGATTAATTTTAGTTTGTAATTTATTGAGTTTAAAATAATTTTTTTCTTCTGAAAAAAATTCTTGTATAAATTATACATATATTCAAGTTTTTTTTATTTTTTTCGACTGTTATTGTAATACCTAATGTTGGGTAAAACATGCAAATGAGTGTTATGTATGCGAATATACCTTTATTAGAGAAGCTCAGAATGATGTTTTGTTAGTCCGAATACCTTAGAACTGTTAATCAGGATCTGTAAAAATATCGAGATTTCGGGGGAGGGGGGGGGGCCTCGAAAATCGGAGTTCCGAAACAGCTCTAATCCAGATTCACGGAATAATACATATTTCAGTTTGTCTCTCAATATTTTATTCAAATGCTTGTGAATCAATTTTTACGTATTTTATTGAATTCTTCGCCATTGAATAAATAATGTTGGTTGTGCCAATTGTCTTTGCTTTCTAAAAAATTAAATAGAAAAAAATAAACAATTCGAATATTTAAATTACTAGCATTTTGAGATGGGACGAATTTGCATTTGGGACGAATCCGGGCTGGGACGAATCGGCGCTCATTGTATTTTAACTTTTTTACTCGTGGCGATATTTTAAGAGTGCGGTGTTTTGAGCGGCACGGAAAAAATGCAAGAAAAGTTTTTTATTTTTCATATTTTTGTTTTTAAGAGATTTTTATCGAATATAATTGTTTTAATTCTTACAGTTAAAAAATTTTTTGTTTTTCTAAAATGTCTTCAAAAACAGATGGAGGAAGCAAATATTTATGTTATGTATCTATTGCAACACTTAAGCCGGAGAAATTGCCTTTGGTAAATAATTTTTTATTTTTTTTGCGGATAATCCGCAAATATTTTTTATTTTTTAAGGAACTAATTGGGAATGGAGCATGCCGTTCAGTCAACGAATTTGATAAAATTAGACAACTTGGGGCTGGAACTTATGGAATTGTTTATGAAGGGAAGGACAAAAAGAATGGAAAAACTGCAAGTTTTTTTTTGTTTTTAATTTTCAAAAAAATTTTTTTTTCAAATTTTTAGGTAGCTCTTAAACAAGTCCGGTTGGATTTAAAAAAAGAAGGGGTTTCGATTTCTGTAATGAGAGAAATTCAATCTTTAATGGATATTGAACACGAAAATATTGTCAGACTTTTTGATGTTGTTGTGGGAAGGAAAATTGAACAAATATTTTTGGTTATGGAATATTGTGATCAGGTTTTTTTTTTGAAATTATTTCTTTTTTAATTCTGTCCAAAATATAGAGGAACATTTTTTGAGACGGAGGGGTCATTTCCTAAAATAATCTAAAAAATATAGAGTAAAATAGACAAGAATTTGAATATTTTACAAAAACACAATTTGACCATTTTGCAAATATTATTCTGAAATGCATAGGTTAGGCTCGTAGCCAGGATTTTTTCCGAGAGGGGGGCCAAGGGGGAAATTTTTTGCCGCTGAAGGCGCCTAAAATAAAATTTTGAGAATTTTAGAAGGCCGTAGACCAAAAAAATTAACTTTTTGCCCAATCCCTTCCCCAAATTTTTTCCTTTTCCCATTTCGGGGGGGGGGGGCTTGGCATAGGTAAATGACACTTAATCTCAAAATTAATACATAAAAAATAACTTAAAAAAGTTTTTCCCCAAAAAGGATTTAGCTTCTCTTCTGGACAACATGCAGACTCCCTTTAGCGAATCCCAAGTAAAATGTATTTTGCTTCAATTATTTAAAGGTGTAGCACATTTACACAGTCGATTCTTCATTCATCGAGATATTAAAGTTTTTTTTAATTTCAAAAAAAAAAGAAATTTTTTCAAAAATTTTTTAAGGTTTCCAATTTATTGTTGACAGAACAGGGAATTCTAAAAATTGCTGATTTTGGATTGGCCAGACTTTATGGTGATCCCCCTACAGAAATGACGCCCAGAGTTGTTACTTTGTGGTATAGATCGCCAGAATTGTTGTTTGGAAGTAAATACCAATCCCCGGCTATTGATATGTGGGCGTGTGGATGGTTTGTGTTGATTTTGTTTATTTTTAAATATAAAGTCTTTTTGAAATTTTTTTCGACAAAATAATTTTAGAAAAGTTTAGATTATTGATGGGACCTTTACTCTTTTCTGGATTCAGAACTCATTTTGACAGTTTAACATTAGTTCTAGGGTTGGGGTTTTCGTGTCGGGCCGACGTTCTTGTCTTTTTTTGTTTCATTTTTATCGTGCCGGTCCGACCGAGTCTTTTTCGGGCTTAATTTTTATCGGGTCGGGCATCAAATCTTCTGGCCAAAATTCGATGCCCGATTCGATCATTCGGACCGGACCGGGCCCCAAACCTAATTTAGTCAGTCTCGTACTGTGGTTACATAAAAGTCGTTTTGCCTCTTGCAATTAAAAATAGGATTCTTGTTTCCTCATTTTTATTCTATTTTTGGTCGAATGACGTAAAGAGATTTGTAGCCACAACATTTTAGTTAACATTTTTTTCTTTTATTTTTATCAAAAAATAATTTAAAAATTAAAATTCAGTATAATGGGTGAATTACTGCTACATAAACCTTTAATGCCTGGAAAAGACGAAATTGATCAAGTTTAAAATATTTTCTCCAAAAATTTAATTTAAAACAATTATTTTCAGATTAGGCTTATAATTGGACTGTTAGGCACCCCAACAGAAAAAATTTGGCCGGGAATGTCAAAACTTCCAATTTTGGAGAAAATGCAATTAATGAAACAACCCTATAATAATATTAAAGCTTTATTTTCTGACAGAGTGCCCGAATGTTTAAAGCTTTTAAATTCTTTGTTTGTTTATGATCCAAAGTAAAGGAAAAAATTTTGGCGCTGGTTTAGTTTATGCGTCCAATCAAAAAATAATTGGATTTTCCTTCGTATTTCAAAATTGAGGTATGGTTCCAAAACATTTCTTCATGTTCGGGACCTATGGCCACGGGGTCTGGGACCGTTTTTATGCTTTACTTTATCCCGCGAAATTTTTGAAACTTATAGCCAATTTTAAACAATTTCAGAAAAACGATTTTACCTTTCAGAATTTCGAGGGAAGGGTAAGGAACGGTCCCAGACCTAGTGGCCGTAGGTCCATAACATAAAGAAATGTTTTGGTACCATACCCCAACTTTGTAAACTAAGAAAAATCCAATTCTCTTTTGATTGTACGCGTAATAAATAGTTCATTGGACGCATAAACTAGACCAGCGCAAAATTTTTGAAAAATTTTTTAAAAAATTTAACATTTTTTAGACGTCGTTCAACAGCTGAACAGTGTTTAGACAACGAATATTTTAGACTTTCCCCACTCCCTTGTGACCCTTCAATGATGCCGTCATTGAGTGGGTTGACTAGAAAACGAAAAAGAGGAAAGGAAAGTTCCTGAAAATTTTCAAAAATTTTGAAATAAATCTCTTAAAATTTATCTAAAAAAATTTTGTTTAGGCGGCATTTTCTCTTTTCAACACTAAAAACATCAAAAAGTTTACCGCTAAACTTTTTAAATTTTTTTTGGATATATCAAGTTGCAAATAAAAGCCGCCTCCTTTTTAATAATTTTTAAATAAAAGGGAAAAGTTGAAAATATTTATTAAAAATTGTTTTGATTTTTATTTTTTTTAATTTTAAATTTTAAAAATAAAATTTTTGATTCTTTTCGTTAAAAATTAGATTGGTTGGTAACCGGAGCTAATCTGACACGCCTATTCGAGCTGAGTCGAATGGCTAAGTCGAAAAGTATCAAAATTATTCAGTTTCGACCATTTTAAACGAAGTTATTGTCAAATAAATACACGTTGGTATACACTTCTTTGTAGAAAATCGGCATCATAACTTCGTTAAAAATGGTCTAAACTGAAAAATTTTGATATCATTCGACTCAGAATAAAGAGACGAGTCAAAATGACCATAATACCGTAATTTCGAATTACTACTCCGAATTCGACTTTGTCGAATTCGGGTCCGGGGTTCGAAATCGGCAAATTCTAAGCTTAGATTCGTGATCAGCATGGTCGATTACCTATATAAAATTATTTTCAGAAAAAAATAATAATTTTAAAGGTGTTTTTAAGGTGTCTCCCAGATTCTGCAGGATTACCGAGATATTAAAGTTTTTTGAAGTTTAAAAAAAATTATTTTTTCAAAAATTCTTTTAAGGTTTCCAATTTATTGTTGACAGAACAGGGAATTCTTAAAATTGCTGATTTTGGATTGGCCAGACTTTATGGTGATCCCCCTACAGAAATGACACCCAGAGTTGTTACTTTGTGGTATAGATCTCCAGAATTGTTGTTTGGAAGTAAATACCAATCACCGGCTATTGATATGTGGGCCTGTGGATGGTTTGTGTTAATCTTGTTTATTTTTAAATAGGAAGTTTTTTGGAGTTTTTTTTCGACAAATTAATTTCAGAAAAGTTAGGATTATTGAGGTGACCTTTCCTTTTTCTAGATTCTGGACTTATCTTGACAGTTTTTACATTAGTTCTGGTGTTGGTGTTTTCGAGTTGGGCCGACGTTCTAGTCTTTTTTTTCGGGCCTCATTTTTATCATGACGGCCCGACCGAGTCTTTTCCGCAAGTCTTTTTTGGGCCAAAATTCGATGCCCGACTCGATCTTTTGGACCAGACCGGGCCCCAAACCTAATTTAGTCCTCTTATACCGTGGTTGCATAAAGCAATTAAAAATAGGGTTGAAAAGAAAAGACAAAATATTTTGTTTCCTCATTTTTATTCTATTTTTGGTCGAAAGACGCAAAGAGACTTGTATTTAATTTTAAAAAATTTAAAAATTAAATTTCAGTATAATGGGTGAATTACTGCTACATAAACCTTTAATGCCTGGAAAAGACGAAATTGATCAGGTTTAAAATATTTTCTCCAAAAAAACAATTATTTTTAGATTAGGCTTATAATTGGACTGTTAGGCACCCCAACAGAAAAAATTTGGCCGGGAATGTCAAAACTTCCAATTTTGGAAAAAATGCAATTAATGAAGCAACCCTATAATAATATTAAAGCTTTATTTTCTGACAGAGTTCCCGAATGTTTAAAGCTTTTGAATTCTTTGTTTGTTTATGATCCAAAGTAAAGAAAAAAAAATTTGGCGCTAGTCTATTTTATGCGTCCAATTAAAAAATTATTGATTTTTCTTGGTGTTGCAAAGTAGCCTACTTTGCAACACCAAGAAAAATGACCCTATCCTGCGAAATTTTTGAAAATTATGGCCAATTTTAAAAAATTTCAGAAAAGCGATTTTACCTTTCAGAAATTAAGGAACGATCCCAGACCCAGTGGGTATAGTGCCCGAACATGAAGAAATGTTTTGGAGCCATACCCCAACTTTGTAACACCACGAAAAATCCAATTTTCTTCTAATTTGACTCAAAAGTTTATTAAACAAACTAGACCAGCGCCAAAAATTTTTGAAAAAAAATTAAAAATTTTAGACGTCGTTCAACAGCCGAACAATGTTTAGACAACGAATATTTTAGATTATCCCCACTCCCTTGTGACCCTTCAATGATGCCTTCATTGAGTGGATTGACTAGAAAACGAAAAAGAGGAAAGGAAAGTTCTTGAAAATTTTTTAAAATTTTGAAATAAATCCTTTAAATCTTAAAAAAATTTTGTTTAGGCGGCATTTTCTCTTTTAAACACTAAAAACATCAAAAAGTTTACCGCTAAACTCTAAAATTTTTTAGATATCAAGTTGCAAATAAAAAGCCGCCTTCTTTTTAATAATTCTTAAATAAAAGGGAAAAAGTTGGAAATATTTATTAAAAATTGTTTTTATTTTTTTAATTTTAAATTTTAAAAATAAAATTTTTTGATTCTTTTCTTTTGGTAAAAATTAGGGTAATTCTTAAAATAATTGGCCACTAGAAAAAATGCTAAAAATGCTCTTTCGATATTTTTGAGGCTGTCCAGTAGGTAATCGAGTATGCTGAGTCGGTTTTCGGTTTCGATTTTTTGGTTGACCCCCGGTCTTTGGTTAACCGAGATTGGTTTTTTGATTGTATTTTATTTTTTTAAATGTTTAATATAAAATTTTAATAATAATCTTTTAATTCTTTGCTCCTTTTTTTCTAAAAAAAATTAATTCTCTCTAAATTTCGATTAAAATAATTATAAGCAATAAATTAATTAAAAACGGTTCGAGTCTTTTAAAAAAAGAATATAAAAATAAATAAAGAATAAAAGACATGTGTTTAATATAAATAAATCTACTCTCCCCCAAAAACATTTGAAAAAAACATTTAATTTTCTTTAAAAACAAATGTTTTCTTTTAAAGGTGTTTTGTGTTGGTTCTTTCTAAAATATAATTCAATTCTTTTACCAGTTGTTGTTCATTTTGCAAAAACTTTTAAAATTTCTCTTTAATTAAAAAAATAATTATTTACCTACTTAAATACAATTTCAACATTAAAATGAATATAATTCTGTCAAATAAATTTTTAATTATTTTTTGGATGCCGTTTGAATTGTTTTTTGTTTTTATATCAAAAACAGTTGCTTATTCTGATGTAAATTTTAAATAGAAATTTAAATATAAAAATGACTAAAAAGTTTAGTTAATAAGTTGAGGGGCATTGCTTTCTCTTTTTTAACCTCTTCTTTGTCTTAACCCTTCCTTTTGTTCTCTCAGACATCAAAATTTAAGTTTAGCATCGCAGGCGATCAGTTTCGAATTCACAAATCAATTTAAAAAATTTCAATTTAAAAAGCATTAATTGATGTATCGTAAATGCTTTAATAGAATCACACTCTCTAATATAAGCACACCCTATGAGAGGATCGAAAATACAAGCAATTAGAGCATTTACGTTAAATACTTTTTAATTTAATTAAGCCCTACACAATTCAAAGAGTTTACAACGCCCAACAACCCCAACATTTACATGAACGTAATTATCAACAGCAATGCAATTTACCGCCTGATTTTTGGTGATTTCCTTAAATTAATAAAAAATTTGAAATATATTTTAAGGTGTGATAATTATGAAATTGCACAGAGGTGTAATGTTGTTCAAGTAAAAAATAATTTAAAATTAGAATTTATTTAAAATAATGCCAAGTCTTTTACTACCTTTTTATTTTATATTAATCAAAAAGTCGTAGGATCTCAATATACTTGTTGTTTAAGAGAGATTTGTAAGGATGATTACCCTAGAGCATTTAAAACGCTTAAGCAGGGGTTAACCGATCTAAAGGGATAAAAGAAAGCATTAGTCGATGCCTCCGATAGATCAGTAGTAGAACACCTGTATTTGAGTGAGTAAGGCCGAGTGAGCACTGTCAGTGTTGTCGAAGGTTCGAATCCTGCAAGGTGGCTAAAGTTTAGCTGAACTCTTTCTGATCTTCTAGCCCCTTTTGTTTTCATTTTTAATAAATAAAATTTGATAATTTTAATCAAAATTTACATGAGAATATAAAAAAATAAACAATTAACCTCTTTTTATTAAGCAATGTGAAAACTTCAAACGGTCTACTTCAAGTCGGCCCCTAACAATAACTTTAATGTTCGAAGCTTTATGCCCTTACTGTCAAAGATATATAGCTAATAATCTTGGCTCTTTACTATATAAATTTGGAAACCAAACAATTTTGGAATTGGTGAGGGAGTTTTCTTAAGGAATTTAAAAAATTATTTTTCTGTCATTTTCAGGTTCCTTGGGGAAATAGTCTTTTGCTAAGAAATGGAAAAATATCGTATGTCCATTATATTTTAATTAAAAAAATTTTTTTTTATTTTTTCTTAAATTCTATATTTACTTATTTATTTTGAAATTAATGCTGGGTATTTTTGGCTCGCACTTTTGGCTCACATAATACACCTAATAATTGCCACACAATTTTCTCCCCTTGATGATCTATTTCTTAGCTTAATAAATTATTTTTTAGCTCAATGAGTTTTTCTAATAACTTTTCAAAACGAATTTTTGTTTTGTCTTGAACTAGTATGTAGATCCCCTTTAGAGTTTTTCAGTCTTTAGCCGGCTGTATTTCAAAGATTCAAAATCCGTCTACAGAAATATACATATGCACCAGGGATATGCCGAAACAAATTTTAGAAGGCGAAAGTTAATTCAAAGAGCAAAACATTTCGCCAAAATTCCGCCAAAAAGGCAAAAAAGGCTTTTATAACCTCCAATAGGGCATTTTAGCATTTGTCAGTGTTTATAGTTTAAGTGTTTACCCCTTTTACCTTTAATTAATAAATTTATTTTAGTTGTAATCACGGCCCTAAGGAATGTGATGCAAACCGTTTACTTTCTTGTGTAATTAGTGAAGTTTCTGTTTCGCAGTCAGTGCAATTCACCATATGTTTTGAGCGATCCTTGTCTGCCGATTCACCTGTAGAGCAAGCAATGCATACTTGTTCTAGTTTTATTCGGGAAAGATATCGACAAATAAAGTACCAAAAAATTTTTTTAAATAAGCAATTATTTGATAATTTTTAAGGCAATGTTATGTTGGAGAAAGGGGGCAACAGGTTATTATATATTAGTTATTGTCCTTATTTTTGAATTTTTTTCAAGCTCCAAAGACAAGCTGCTCAACGTACAATGACTTCAAAACCGAATCCAATTGTTGAAGTTCCTTATTTGCTTGTTAATGATTATACACCAAGTTTGGACGGAAATGCTATTAATAATGTTTGTCTTCCCCATTTAATACAAAAATGGGTGAATCTGAGAAATGTTTATTAAATGTTGTTGTTGAATTTTTTTGTTTATATAATAATAATAAAGCTTAATCTTTAATATATGGGAAGTTGGGCGATTCTTGGAATTGAGGTTTAGGAGTCCCAAATCATGGAGGATTTGGGACTCATATTCTCTCATGGGACGCATATTCTATTTTTGGGACGCATATAATTTCTTGGGACGGATGTCCTAAGATATAGCCTAATCTTCTTTCCCTCCCTCTATACATATTACCAGATCTTGTCAATTTTTAAAGAGAAGTAGCAGCATATATGTAGCATTAAAAAAATTTTTCCTATTCATTTAAAAAAATATTATTGCTTTTAAATTTTTCATTTAAGAATTTTTATAAAAATTTTTAATTTTAAATATTTAACATTTAATTTTTAATAAAACAAACAATTATTCAAAACATAAAAGGGATTTTTAGTTAAGACATAAAAAATAATTTTAATTTTACAAATTAAGAAAAAATGAATTTGTTTTTATTAACTTTAATTTTTTCTTTTGAATTAATTCTGCTTGATTTGGCTAATGGAATGGATCCTAAAGGATGTTAGTAATTAGAGTTTAACTCTTGTTATGTATAGTCCCTCCCCTTATTAACTGACCGATATTTGGACTATAACAGAACTGGGAATAAATCGTTTAATGTTTTCCTAATTACCCAGCCATGGCTGGGTCGGCTTTGGACCCCGATATTCATAAAACATGCTTGAGAGATTTATTTTTAAGAAGATTTATATATTCGGTAAAAATTACAAATACTTTAATCCAGTAATTCAAATTTTCTAAAAGTTTATTTCTTTAATAAATAAAAATTAAGCCGGAAGAAAACGAGGTTCTGGAAGCTCCAGTTCAAAGAAAAAGAAAGAAATAGAAAATTTGGAAGAAGAATGCATTAATTTGGGTGGTGAAAGTCGCTTATACGAAGGGTTTGCATTAAATACTAAAAATGTGGAAGACTTGGTCTTTAATAGTGCTGTTCGAGATTGTCGGTCTCGAATTGAGAAATTTCCCGGGGTTTTGATTGTCTCGATCTCGGCATTTTAGTCTCTGAAAATGAGAAAAATTTACAACCCCTCTCCCTGCTAAAGGAGCAAATTTCTTGTCGTAACGATTGAAATTACTAAAAATTTCCTTCTTCGTTCTGAAATTTAACATTTTTTGCAACTTTGGCGCCTTAAATTTAGAAAAATTCCACAAACTGAAAATTTAGGTAAGTAAAAATTTGCCCTGTGACAAAGAAAATGCCTTACATAATTTTAAAAATCTCACAATTCTTTTTTTATAAAATCAAACAATTTTAATTAAAATTTTACACACAGAGAAGAATATAATGTTGGTGAAATTGTTGAGGTTAACATTGAAGGTGATTATTATCTTGCAAAATTAAGAAAAATAAGTGAAAAAAAGTTTACTGAAGTAATCAAAAGTGAAGATAACCTGAACGGAAGGGAAGTAAAAAGAGGTACTGCTTATTTGCGAAAGGCTTTGGAAGTGGGTGATTTTGTTGGGTTAAAGAACAAGCACAAAGAGACTGGAGAGGACGAAGTTCTTTTGTCAAAAGTCAAAAGGATGTTGGAAAATGGAAAATACACAATTCAAATCATTCAGAAACCACTTTTTGGGACATACCTTGATAAACTTCCTCGAGAATTAACTATAACTAAAGCTTTTGTCGTCATAACGGAAAATAACCCTAATTTTCTCTCTAATATTTTTATAAAATCAAGTTATTAACAATTAATTAATTTTGTGTTCAAACAAAACAAAATTTTTTTCAAACAAATCTTTTCTTTATTTAAAACAAGAATGGGCACAATTTTTTTGTTTACAATTCTCAAAACTTGATGAGTATTTTAAAAAAAAATTATTTTTTAGAGCGCCCCAAATATTTTTTATTTTCATCAAATACTTTTCTGATTTTTAGTGGGTTGGAAAAGACTGGGAAACATTCTGGGGAACTCATTCAGGCCATCGGGCCGGGCATTTAAAGAGAAATAATGCCTAAAAGTTTATCTAAAAATTAGTTTTGAGTTTTGTAAAATTTTTTTGTTGTGCACATTCTTTATATTTAAATTCTGTCAAAATTAGTTTTTTAAATTTATTTTCTTTTACTCAGAAAAGCAACTAATTTTAAGTATTTTTTAATATCTATTAAAATTAGACATATTCGTCCAAGATTATGATCCGGTTGACAAGGATTTACGATCCAGATATAGTTAAAGATATCGATGCAAAAAACCCCCGATATTTTCGATAATCGATGTTATCCTTCCCGTTATAATTTTAAAAATTATTTTTTAAAACAAACTGTGTTGCTTTTCTGCTTTTCACAAACAATTATTATTTTACCAAATTTTCTTTTTATCAAATTTTCTAATTTTTATATTAGGTAATTTATTTCTCATTTTCAAACATTTTTTCGTATAAATCTGGGTAAAAATGTAATTTCAATTTAATAGAATTTTATACAAATTAATTATTTAATGACAAAATTGGTGAGAAATCAGCCTCCGCAATAACAGTTTTAACTTGAAATTAATTAATTATCTTGTTTTCCCTCCCTCTAATTACGTGAGATAATTTATCTTACAAAAGATCCCCCCTTAAGACAATTTACTAAACATTAACAATAAAAAATAAAAAGAAATAAGATTTTAATATAATTCTTTCATTGAGATCTCTAAAATCTCCAAAAAATTAACGGAACTTCTGTTTGAAAATAATCACAACCTCCCGGTAATTCCCTCGCGCCTGTTTATAATTTGTTAATTTTTTGTTATAAATATTTTTACTGTAAATTCGATTTTACATGTAATAATTTAACCGGAAGAGGAGATTAGTGAGGGTTGCCTTCTCTTTTTATAATGCCCAAATCTTGTCAATTTTTAGTGAGAGTTGTGGCAAATTTAAAAAATAGTTATCTGATCTCATTATTTTTTATTTGATAAAGTTATGTAAATAACACAGGAAAAATTTTCGCGTCGTTAGAAAGGAAGGGAGGATAAGATAATGGTACAAATACCAGAATATCTTATATAAATAAATCTTCTTTATCACTTTAAATCTTAAATATTTTTAAAAAATCTGAACTAAAAATTTTTATCAGAACTACAATTTTTTAATAGTAATATACTAGAATATGCAATAATTAGGGATTGGATTTTTAGGGTATAACCTATTTTTTCCTGAAATAGGTAGTTATGGTGTGAGAAGCTCAAATCGTTTGTTAGCTTTTAAATATTTCATGTTTACGTGAAGTTATTGTCACCTATTGAAACCTATTTTAGTTTTGCAACCTAAATATGTAGGTGTAACCCATTTAAAGATTTTTTATATTTTCATAACTATTTTGGATATTTTTTCGTAGAAATATGACTTTTTTAATCAAAAATTTTGAATAAAAAACTTGTAATTTTTAGAAAAAAATTTTTCAAAAATTCAAGAATTTTTCTTAATTATTATTTTCAATTGATAATTATGAAAAATGAAAATTTTTTATTATTTTTATTTTACCTAAGGAATTTTTGAATGAAAAATATAAATTATTTGGCATTTTTGTCCTTTTCATCCCATTATGTCTACCTTTTTTCACCCTATCTCTCCATTTTTGCAACCTATTTCTTTATGTTTGTCACCTATTTTTACATTTTATACAATGTATTTAGTAGTGTTTCACCGGAACCGAAATTTTGACCGGAACCGGAACCGGAACCGGATCCAATTTGAGTTCCGGCCCGGAACCGGAACCGGAACTTCCGGTGAAACTCTAGTATTTAGGTGCCTGTTTTAAGGTTTTTTAACAACCTAAAATAAAATAAATCCGATCCCTAGTAATAATGTAACTGTCAACAGTGTAAAATCTTTTCGGCTAATAGAAGAAAACTAGTAAAGAAATTAAAAAATGACATTTAAGAAATTTTAAATGTATTTGAAATCACTATAACCCTTGTGATAGAGTCGGCAAATTAGAGAAAATTCGGTCTAGATAGTTATTGTGTAAAGCTATATTAACGATTATTAAGTAAAGCTCAAAAAACTGGCAAAAGTTTAACTTTCAGACTCCTGAACCTTGAAAATGGGAAGGGGAGATCAAGCTCAATTTTTGGGGCACGCTTATTATGATGTTCGATAACACTTTAAATTTGCTTGTTGTCATTTCATTTGTTCTTGCCAAAGTATGTATACGAATGTCGTCGGATTGCTTCGACGGTTGGGAATGATTACGGGTTGGAATTAAAGTTGGGAATGATTACGGGAATGATTACGGGTCGTGGCACCAATTTTAACGAGAACTGCCTAGGTCGGGATTCCCGTGAGGGAACTAGGAGTTCAGCGTTAAAAGATAGTCGAAAGTGTGTTGAGGATGATGAGTGTCTTAATCCCAAAGATTAAGACGTGGCAAACCAAAAAGGATGTTAGGCGATTAGGCGAGGGTTGATGGATGGCCAAGTTTAGACGATAGACGAACAATTGAATATTCCCAAAGAATATTCACAGAATATTACCAAAAGAATAGCAAAAATACAAGAATATTTTAAATATTTATTTAATTAAAGAAATTATATAATTGTATGTGTGTGTGGTTATTTGAAAAGTTGGGAATGATTAAGTCAAAACTGATTATGTCAAAACATTTGTGGGTATGTAAAAAGTGTTATGTCAAAACATTTTATGTGTAAGTCAGAACTTAATATATGGGAAAAATGATTATGTTTAAATAGGCCAGAAACGGTGTGTGTGGTATGGAATGTGGGCAATTGAAAAAGGCATTAATTATTATATGTTTGCGGTTAAAAAGTTGGGCGGAAGTGGCAAAAATGGATGAAATTATTATTAAAAGATTGGAATTTTAGATAAAAATGGATAATTTCATCCATTTATGGAAAAGGTGGAAAAGAGCAAAATAGGCGATAACGATCAAAATGATGTCATACAAAAAAAGGAAAAATTAATTTAATAATTTTCATCCTTCGGCGAAAATTTCGAGAAATTTTCGACATTGCCGCGGGCAGGCTCTTCTGTGGGTCCTTTGTTGTTAAGGTTTATGTTGATTAGTCGATTTAAAGTTTTAGTCGCTATTCCATTTGTCGATTTTGCGTTCTAGAAGTTTTGTTGTTAAGATTTGGTTTAAAGATTTGCTTATTGTTGAAAGATGTAGTTTTAAATTTACGATGTTTCACCACGTTCTTTAATTTATGTTGATTGGCTTCGCCAATAAATTTAATTTTTGAAGATGCTTTTATTGTTTTGATGATTGCTTTTTAATTATTTAAATTTGATGCTTTTTGTTGTGAAGTTTCTTTTTGTTGAGTTTAGTTAAAGGTATAGACGTTAAGGTTTAGACGTTAAAGTTTAGACGTTTAGGCGATATGTTGAACATTTTACGAGGACCCATTGATGCATTTGAATTGCTTTGATGTTCCAATCCATTCCAAACATTTGAAAAATTACACAAAAAATGATTAAGAAATTGAGAGGGAAAGATACAAATATATGAATGAGGGAAAATGAGATAAATAGGTTATGAAAATTACGAAAAATTTCTTTACTGCTCTCCTCCATTCCGATTCCATTGACCTCATTGATTTCATTTGTGGGTGGTGGTGGGTCAAATGTAGATATCCATTTGTCGAAAATGTTTCCATTTGACGGACATCTTTCCTTTTTCTGGAAGGAACATCCGGCCGGCCACACAGAAAGTAAATTGAATGGAAGGTGTTGAACTGAATGGTAAAATAGGCGCAGTCGGTTTGTTTGTTGAAATGGTCGAAAGGGTTTAGGCGTATTAGTCGAAGCATCAGCGATTCCAAATAAATTCCATCCAAATGCATATTCTGGTGATATAGACGTAGACGAAATTGGTTTGGTTTTGTCGATTGCTGCGTTGCTTCCATTTGTCGATAAATTCGAGATGTTCGATAGTCGCATTAAAATGTGTTCAAGTCCAATTGACGTTTTGCCGAGTATCCATATTCCACTCTTCATCAACGCTTCAGGTCCGTTGCAGAAGTTGGCGCGTGGCTTTAAGAATAAGCGCCCATCGTCGTCGATCGGTGCCTCGTGTGAAGTATCAACGTTGTTGGTTGGGTACGTCGCACAGTTTGCCAGCAAGGAATATTGATCATGTCGTATACTCCAGATACATACCGCTTTGTCGTCTGTTTTGCTGTAATAATCGTGCATAGGTCCTCTGATATAAACTTTAGACGTGTTGAATACATGTAGTTTAAGTGGTCGTAGGTATTGGATAATCCCAATTACAGCTCGAAGAATAATGATTAAGCCAAACCATCCTGGATTCTTTGACGGGTTTGGTTCGCATATTGTTCTGCCGATCTTGTCGGTGTCGATGTTATCATTTATAGGCGAGAATTGTTGAGTTACATCCTGTCGATTCGATTGCACTGATACTACGATCGTCGGTGATGTTTTTAAATGTTGATGAATTGGTTTTGACGGTTCTTTAGACGTTTCTTCTGGATTAACTGAATTTTCGTGATTGTCGTTTTCTTTTGGTATGAGTGTCATTTTGCTTGTTGTCATTTCATTTGTTCTTGCCAAAGTATGTATACGAATGTCGTCGGATTGCTTCGACGGTTGAACACTATCAATTAATTCTTTGAGTTGCAAAGGTATGTTGTCAATACCCTCTTTTGGAGCTTCTGGTGGTTTTGTATGATCAATTGGTTCTTTGACGGAATAGCTAATTTGACTTCTTGAATCAAGGTGAACCATAGTCGAAACAGCTTCTTTCTGATTTTCTTGTGCGGTTACTTTGATGTCGGCAAATATTAATTCAGCTTTGTTGTTATTTGTTGCTTTGGGAATCTTTTTTGATTCTTCTTTAACTTCTTCAGATTCTTTTGATTCTTTTTGAGCTTGAATGACTGGTTGTGTACTTTCTTCTTTGACTTGACGCGAAAACATTGTTGTCGTAATACGCGGAAGGTTGAGCATTGTTGCATTCCCCTCTGTTACTTCTTGGTTTGGACGTTCATGTTGACTCGTTGGTGTTTGGCGTTGAAACACTTTTGAAGTCTCTTGTCGAAATGATTTTGCCGGTGGTGTTGGTAATTGAACAGGTAATGGTTGCACAGTTAGAGGTGGTGCATATGAAACAGTTTGAGTTGTTGAATAGCCGATCGTCGCCTGTGGTGGTGAGCAAATAAGGAAGTGATGGTCAATGCTTCCACACTGTCGGCACTCAAATGATCGTTGACATTGGTTTGTCGTGTGATTTTGCTGCAAACATTTCAAACATCGGCACTGTTCCAATAGACGATCCTTGCGTTGTTGAGGGGTTGAATATGTTGGGCATTGGCTGGGTTTGTGTCCAAAATTTGCACATAAGGAACATGATTGTTGTCGATGTTGTTCTTCAACGTTGATACAATTGTCTTGGTTGTTGGTGTTGACAAATACAGAGAATGCCCTAGTATCCTCCACATGAATTGGCTCCATTTGTCGTGGTATTTGTCGAAATTCTTGACGCATTTGTGTTTGTTCTGTTCTTGGTCGTCGTTACCATACTTCTTTTTCAGAATTTCCTTGACGATTTTGTAATTGTCGTCCGAAGGTGGATAACCACTAATCGCTTCTCTGGCTGCTGATCCTTCTTTAAGATATTGCAAAAGTAAGAGATGCTTCTGGAATGTTGGATATGGTTGTTTGTCGACAGCATGCTCAAAAGCAGCCCAAAAGGTACGCCAATCACGTATGTCGCCGCCAAATGTTGGTAGACGGACGCTATCGACCTTCAAAGCATCCCATAAAGGAAGCCCAAATTGCGGTTGTCGGTGTACATTTGCTTGAGTATAGTCGTAATTCTGACGTGATGTGTCACATTGAATTCCAAAACGCATTCGTCGATTTTGCCTCCAATCATTTTCTTCTTCTTCGTGTGAAAGCAATTGGCGTCTTTCTTGACGAAGAGGAGTTTGATTGTCGATCATGTTCGCTGATGTTGATCCTTGTACACTTGGCGCTCTTGGCGAATTATTGCTATTGCTGTCTGTAGTCATTTGTCGAATTACCCTGTATGCTTTGATGCGGTTGATAACTTCATTTGCTCTGTCGACCAATTTTGAGACTGGCCATTGCTCTGTATTTTCAAGGTTCTGGTCGGATAATTTGTCGTAAGTTAAGAAATTGGCGAGGTAGTCTGCATGTTCGTTCTGTTGTTGTTCGTCGAGGCCATCCATAAATTGATTGTATTTGTTGATTATTGCTTGGAGTTGGTTGGTTCGTTCTGTAAGATGGACTAGTTCCATTTCCACTGATGCTGCCAATTCATCCTCCTTCTCTATTGACGGTTTAGATTTAAGCTGGACGATGCAAGCTTCTGCGATTTTGAGGTGTTCGACGAGTGCTCGTGTCGTTCCATAAAGTTCTTGACGTATAATTCGTGCCATTGATGGTTGAGTCGGGGTTTGCCAATTAAAATTAATGTTGTACAGTTGGACGGCTTGTGGTCGCTGCACTTGCTCAACTAATAGTCGTTTGTTCTGCTGGGAATGTGGGTCTTTGTCGACGGCTGATCCTTTTGGCGCAGACGAAAATTAGTCGAAATGTGCCGACTGCAAAGGTCGGATTGGTTGTTGAATTTGTGTTGACTGATGAATGTCGACGGCTTTCCCGGGTCGTGGCACCAATTTTAACGAGAACTGCCTAGGTCGGGATTCCCGTGAGGGAACTAGGAGTTCAGCGTTAAAAGATAGTCGAAAGTGTGTTGAGGATGATGAGTGTCTTAATCCCAAAGATTAAGACGTGGCAAACCAAAAAGGATGTTAGGCGATTAGGCGAGGGTTGATGGATGGCCAAGTTTAGACGATAGACGAACAATTGAATATTCCCAAAGAATATTCACAGAATATTACCAAAAGAATAGCAAAAATACAAGAATATTTTAAATATTTATTTAATTAAAGAAATTATATAATTGTATGTGTGTGTGGTTATTTGAAAAGTTGGGAATGATTAAGTCAAAACTGATTATGTCAAAACATTTGTGGGTATGTAAAAAGTGTTATGTCAAAACATTTTATGTGTAAGTCAGAACTTAATATATGGGAAAAATGATTATGTTTAAATAGGCCAGAAACGGTGTGTGTGGTATGGAATGTGGGCAATTGAAAAAGGCATTAATTATTATATGTTTGCGGTTAAAAAGTTGGGCGGAAGTGGCAAAAATGGATGAAATTATTATTAAAAGATTGGAATTTTAGATAAAAATGGATAATTTCATCCATTTATGGAAAAGGTGGAAAAGAGCAAAATAGGCGATAACGATCAAAATGATGTCATACAAAAAAAGGAAAAATTAATTTAATAATTTTCATCCTTCGGCGAAAATTTCGAGAAATTTTCGACATTAAATTAAGCTCTTTTGTATAAACGAATATTTGGCCCAAGAAAATGCTTGATCCGCCGTTTAGTTTTCCAGCTTCAATAGTCATTAGAAATTTGTCACAGGTCTCAGAAACTCGTAATTTTTTCTAGTTGAACCTAGAACCGAGAAGATTTCCAAACACAACCTGATTATTTTTCATGGAAGTTTTTCCATGAAAGGAAGAAATCAAATCTCTTAAAGGGAAAAAAGAAAAAATCTTAGAAATCTTAATCCCCCAGTCGCTCCGAGAAGTCTGGCCTCTTGGTCAAATTTTTAACTGACTCAACCTGAAATCCAACTTGAGACCCAAAACCTGATCAGAAGAATATTTTGAAAATCCAGCCCAGAACCAGACTAGACATTTTCTCACCCCGTAACATCCTTGGTCTAAAGCTCAGTTCATAGTTGTCGGATCGACTTTGCCCATTTTTAATTAAGCTCAATTTTCCGTGTTTTTTCGAAGGACAACATAAGTATATCTAAATTGGATCACTGAGATGTTTTTGTTGAGACCTCAAAAAGACGAGCCAAACGATTAAGACTAGTAAATGGACCAAGACCAGACTTTGTGAATTAAATTTTATTTTGTTATGCCAATTTTGAATTTTTTAATGGAATAGTTATTGAAAATTACTGGTATTTAAGCCGAAATATCTAAATATACAGATCTTTCTAGGATATCTGGATATTATCTGGATTTGCCAACTCTAAATATTTTGTGTTATATTTAAAATATAGAAATTTTGTCTTTTAAAAGTACCAGAAAAGAAAAAATATAAAAAGAGGTACTCCGCCGACCAGAGGTGTTTCGAAATTTCGATTTTCGAGGGTTTTTTTCTTTCGATTTTCGAAATTTAATGATATTTTCGATTTCCGATTTTCGAATTTTTGAAAAATTTGAAAATCACCAGCTCTGGAGCTAAGATTTGAATAGGTCTGAGCCGGTGCCGTAGACCCGGATATGCAAAATTTTGGATTTGGATATCCGTGATTTCCCTGGATCTCCGATTCTAGTCATTAATTTTCCCCAATTCCTTAGAGTTCAAGCAAAGTATTTTCCAATTTTTTTTATTAAAAAATTTTTTTCGATTTCGAAGATTTTTTAAAATATTTTCGATTTCGATATTTTTGGATTTCCTTCGATTTTCGAAGATATTTTTGTTTCGAAACACCTCTTTTGCCGACTGAAAACCGATTTACAATTTTGTAAAACGGACAGTCAATTTTTTTGTAAACGGACAGTCAACTACAAATTCAACTCATCTAACGTTCTCTCAGCAGTTTCGAAGCTTCTGCACATAGTCTTGTATCTAAATTATTTGAATAATTTAATTCTGCAAACAATTTTCGTTGAATTTAAACAAAACTAACCATTTTAAGAAGCAAAGTATGTCTTTGAGGTGGAATAACATTACCCTCTTCAGTATTTTCCAAATCAACAATGTCAACATTTAAATATTCTCTATTATTTTTATTTTCTTCTTCAATTATATAAGCAAAATAAGGATTAATAACAAATTCTTCGAGTTTTGTTTTAAGAATTTTTTTATTAGCGATATTATAATAAAATAAATAGAATGATGTTGTTGGAAGTGTACTATATGGATCTAATACCAAATTTTTTTTTATAAATACACATTCATTAATATTTAATGAATTTTTAACCCGAACTAAATTTAAGAAAAAAAAATAAAAAAAAATTTTTTTTCTGTATTAAAAAACCTTTAGTTTGTAGGTAAAATAAAGGCAAATTAATCATAATATGTTCAAATTCTTCAATGGGAGAGAATATTGCCGGGTAGATTATATTTTCTTCTGACTCTGCTTCTTGCAATGTTTTTAACATTTGATCGCGCACTGAATTTAAATTTTGTTAAAAAAAATTTGTTTCGCTTCTAGGAAATTATCCTCTCTAAATTCATAAATATTGACAAACCCCAAAAATTGTCATTCTCCCCCCCCCCCCATCCTTCACAAATATGTCATTCCCTCTCCCATATATGTCATCCCTTCTTCTCCAATCAATTTTTTATTAATATGTGCATAATGGTCAGTCAAAATCTTTAATTTAAACTTACCGTATTTGCTCTAATAATCCCCCAGGGGATTATTGTTTCAACCCATCTCTAAGGTGGGGAATTAATAGAATGGGGTAGAAAGAGGGGGATTATTTTTTCAACCCATCCGTGGGGTGGGGAATTAATAGAGCCTGGGGAATTATTAGAGCCTGGGGAATTATTAGAGCAAATACGGTATTTCCAATTTAAAAAGCTAACCAAAAGAATATCCTTCGTATTCAAATTCAACACTATTTAAATTAAAAATGTCCAATTTCTTTAATAAATCCATAAAATAATTTGCTTTTACTTCAAATATATCATAAGCTTTAAAATATTCAACAATTGAAATCATTTGGCTAAAAATTTAAATAATTAAATAAAGGAAAAATTTTTAAAATTTTTTACTTCCATTCAGATAACAAATCGTTATAATGTTTGCTTTGACTTTGAAATAAAATAAAAGAACGAATTAAATTCCTAGCAAATCCAAATAAATGCCAAAGAATGAAAATATTTTTTTCAACTAATGTTATGTTTATACATTTTTTGTAAAGTTTAAGAAACATATCTTTGCTTAATTAATTTATAAAAAATAAATTTAAATTATAAATAATGATTCAATACCCTTTTCAAGTTTAATTAATGGGTAGAAATTGGAAAGGGTATTGAATTATTTAAGGATTAAAATTTATAATTCTCAGCCTTGCTGGCAATCCCAACTGCTAGACTTAACTTAGAAACTGAGCTACCGGGCGGCAACTTTTCTAGTTTATGAATCCAACGTAGCCAAAAATTTTACGTGTTTATGATTTCAATGGAGGGTGACAAATTAGAGGAGAATAACTAAGAAAGCAAAACAGAGGCTTAACATAGAAACAACAGTGAGCATCTTAAACTAAGCTTAGAAACTTCCAAGGTACCAATAAAGACCTTAAATTTTACCCAAATTTACCTTAAATTTTTTATTTCATCTTTAGCTTCATCAATAAGATCTGTCAAATCATCCCCAGGTTCATATAACTCTATTTCCAGCTCTATTCCAACCCCTTCAAAAAATCCATCTAAAGAATCCACTGTCATTGTATTGCTTAACAAATCCAATCTTTTATAAATAAATTCAATTGGAGCTTCTGGTCGGTTATTCAATATTAAATGGAAACGTTGTTTTAAGAATTTCTTTAATAAATTGTCGTAAAATTGAATAACCTGGTTTTAAATTAATAATAAATAAAATAAATACAATAATTTCATAATTTGTTCAAATTATTTATAAATTACTTAAAAATCCCATACGTTCAAATTTTTATTGACTGAAAACTCTCCTTAAACTAAACTCATTCATAAGGTGAGGTCAAGTCTGCTAATGGTTACGTATTTTACTACCAGTAACCGTGTATATCAGTAGGGCTAAATATAGTCTCACTTCAATTATCCTTATAATATTCATGCTGTGGAAAAATTCATTGAATGGGAGATGGAATAGAACCATCCTGGATTAACCCCAAACCGAAGCACAGCCGACTGCTGAGTTATTTAGCACAGCCCGATGCTGGGTTATTTATTTTCATTTTATATTTTTTCTGCAAGTGCGGACACAAAATCTGCATGCGGTTATCCTCGTATATATCCGCATATTCTCAAAATGTTCAATTCTACAAAAATTAAAAATAATTCCAAGATCGAAAAGCTTCCCGAACTTATGTAACTCCAATGTAAAACGTACTAAATATATTTCCTAAAATGTAGTGCACTCTTTGATATAAGTCTTAGTTTTTGAGTTTCTTTAATTTGAACCAAAAATATACCTTTTTAACTTTTTTGAATACATTTTCGATCAAGTTACTCTTAGAAATTATCTCAAAATTTTTCTCATGTTTTGCCTGATCTCTTACTCCTAATGCCGTTTCTTCTTTCACCCTATCCAATACCTCTTCTTTACAATTTCGAATTAGCTCTAGAAGTCCTTTTTCATAATTTTTGGTTATTTTAAGTTTATCAACTTCAATCAGAATTCGAACAAGAAATGACAATTCAACAAGAGAAAACGTCATATTTGGAGATATTGAGTCAATTAGAGTTGTTGGATGGCTGGGACTATGCGGAGAACTTGGACCTTCTACTATACCTTTTCCTTTATCACCTTAAATAGCTTTAGCGATTAAAATAATTTTCAGTGAATATCAGGTATTGACTTTTAGAGCTGTCCAAAACTCTTGGTCATGAGTCTTGAATCAAGACTTTTCTTGGGTTCTTTCGTTCTTGGTCTTGTGTACACACTCCCTAATGACTGAAAAAAAAGTGAAAAGCGAAGGATAGTATGTAGTAGTGTTCCGCCGGAAGTTTCGGTTCCGGTAGGCCGGAAGTCCCGGGATTTTTTGGTTCCGGTTACGGTCCTTCAGTTCCGGATCCGGTTCCGGGCCTTCAGTTCCGGTTAAACCGGAAGTTTTTAACACCCCTAAGGATCGCCTGCGTTACAGAAAAAGGAAGATTTTTGGCTTAATTATCATCCAAAGTTTTCAAATTTTCGCCTGCGTTACAGAAAAAGGAAGATTTTTGGCTTAATTATCATCCAAAAATCTCAAAATCTTCGCCTGCGGCACTGAAAATGGAAGAATTCTCAAAATTTTTGTCTGCGGCGCTGTAAACGGCAATTGAATAGTATATCGAGGGATTTGGACGGATTAAGTTGGATTTTGAGTGATTTCGATGAATTTCAAGGGTTCATAGTTAATATTAGAGATCGGACAAAAAACACCTGTTCGATATTTGTCTCTCTTATGCTTATATGTTACGCTACATACTCTCTCGTTCTGCGTCTATGCAAATATCGAAAAATATCGAAAAGAATGCACTGAGTTATTGAGAGAAGAAAACTGCGCATTTTACCGCGCTTCTTTCTCTAATGTTATTTATAACCCAGTGCATTCTTTTCGATATTTTTCGATATTTGCATAGACGCAGAACGAGAGAGTATGTAGCGTAACATATAAGCATAAGAGAGACAAATATCGAACAGGTGTTTTTTGTCCGATCTCTAGTTAATATCGAGGGATTTGGGTGTGATATTGAGGGATATTGTGGTGTAGGGTAGATACAGGTATGGATATCTGGGGATTTGCCTTCCAAAACTGGGCATTTCTAACTTGGCCTTCCGAAATTAACAAAATTTTCGCCTGCGGCGCTAAATATCAAAATTTTTGCGTTTCCGGCGCCAAAAATTATTAAAATTTTTTAAATTAATTTATTAAAAATTTTTTAAAGAAAGTTCCGGTTCCGGCTCGGAACCAAAAAATTAGATCCGGTTCCGGTCAAAATTTTAGTTCCTGTTCCGGTTCCGGCCAAATTTTCGGTTCCGGCGGAACACTAGTATGTAGGTGTGAGTAAAAAATGAAGAAAAAGTTGAGATGGTAAAATAGATTTTCTTTCATTTTATTACACAAGGATGTGTGGTCCAAAATCCCGATCCCGACAAAATGTCGGGATCGGGACGACTCAATATAATTCTAAAATTTTTGCCTAAAAATCCTAACTCTAGTAATAGTTTGTATATTATTTATTTTAATAAAGAAAACGATACGTGAATGTTCCATTCCTTTTATCATTTTAAAATAAAAGGAATTTGTTGAAAAAAATAAAATTAAATAGTAAATATTCATTTTTAATTTTAAATAAAAATTTTTTTTAAATATTTTTGAATGAGGAGAGGGATATAGAGGGAGTGGAATTAATTAGAGGAGGGAAAATTAAATTAATTAGTAAAGCGATAGTCAAGCGCCTCTTAAATTTATCGAATTATGGCAATCAATTTAAATATTTTTAATAGCTGTAAATTAAATATTATTAGTGAAGGGGAGAGGAATTGATTGAAGGGGAGAGAGAGACTCCATGTTTTTGGTATGTTTTATGGCTAGTTTTGTTTTTAAAGAAATGAATTTTTTAAACAAATAATTTATTTTAATTCAAAAAATTATTCTTTCTAGTTTTTCTTATCAAAATTCAAGATCACTACTACACCCTTAGATTGAGAACCCAAAAGAAAATTTATTTAAGTATAATTAATCAGGAATATAAAGTAAAATTTATTAGGCTACATTCCTTAAAATCCGCACAAGCTCTCGTCCCGCTATTTTCAATTTTAATCTTTTTATTCTAAAAGTAAATTTGAAAATTTCTATGCTATAAAAAAATAAAAATAATGCAAATTTATTAATTTGTTAAATATACATATTTGTGAAAAAAATTTTTTTACTAAAAATCAACTGCATATTTTTTCTGAATAATTCTCAAATTTGTCCATCAACAAACAATTTTTTAAATTGGTTCAACCTTGAAATTATATACTCTTTAAATCTAAAAAAATTGTATGTAAAAATGAGGGTTTTTGGAAGTTTTTGGGGGTTTTTTAAATTTATTTCTGAGGGGTTTTTATAAAATGAATTTTTTATAAAATTATTTTTATTTTTTTTATTTTTGACAACATTCAACTCCTTTAGTAAAGTTCAAAGATTTATCCAATTCTTTATAACGTTGTACACTATATTTCACTTTTCTTCTAGGATGATCAGCGTGAGAATGTGGAAGGAATTCTTCTCCTAAATTTATAATTATTTAATTTTTATTTTAAAAATCTTTGTGACAGAATCTCGAACTACTCAACTTTTTTGAGTAGTAAAAAAGTAACTACTAAAGTAACTACTCAACTTTTTAAACTATTTAAAAAATTTTTCTTTCTTCGGCATAAATCACTTGAGGGGAAAAATATTATCATTTTTAGTAAAAGTATGGGAAGACTTTGAATTTAGATAACTCCAAAATTATATACACAAGGATTTTGTAAATTCCTAGGATAACGGAAATTGACTTCATTGTGGATATAAGTTAATTAACCTTCTAATTTTTCTAAAAAATTGGCTGAACTTTTAAATTTAATTTTAACTCAAATTTTTAAAATTAAAATAATTTTGATAAAAAAAATTTTTATTTCGACCGATCCCTGTAGTAAATAATTTGCTGGTATTACAATTCCGTTTACTTTTTTTGTTTTTACCTGTAGATAAAATTGAGCGCTGATATTCCCCGTTAACATTAATAATTCCAAAAACACTTTGATCGTATCTATGACAAGTACCAATAGTGTTATAATCTGATGTGCAATTTATATAAGAATAATCTGGCTCTATACATTGTTTTGTTGCGGCACAAAGAAGTGCCCTTTTAATTAATTAAATATTTTTATTAGGTTATATAAGAATCTTAATATTGCCCAAAAATATTTGAGGGTTATTATAAACAGAATTTACATTCTGAAAGTCATTTTTTGCAAATTTTCTCCTCAAGTACAAAAATTGAAAGGAAATTTTTGATAATTCTAAATAGAAAACTTTACCATTTAAGTAATTTTCTTGTATATTCACTTTTATGCATTATATTAAAACCCGCTTCATACATTTTATTATCCCATTGAACTAATTGAGATACCAAAGGGAGGTATGAATAAGTTCCTTAAATTTAAATAATATTTAGAATAATCAAAAATATGTATAACTTACGAAAATTTGTTCCAAATTGTATACTGTGGACTGATGCTGAAATTTATTTGGAATTAAATTTGGAAAAAAATTTATTTGGAATCATTTAAAAGAGTGGAGATTTTAATAGGGTAGAAGTAAATATCGAGAAGTTGGTTGGTTTTCGAAGGATTGTTTTTCTGCCTTAAAAATTTACTTGCATACGCTGCTTGGCATAAAATTCGTACTCGTTCTTGGTATACCAAGTACGGATATGAGCAAAAAATCTGTTTATTCTAGTACGAGGCCAAAGTTACGGGTGGTACGAAGTAAGAGCAATTTTGAAATTTCCCAACAATAAATCAATCAAAATCTCCAATCGAAAATAATCAAATAATCGTCAATATTTTACCTCCAAAGAAAATAGCTTCAGATACTTTTCCACCTTTAATACCCTCAAAGACTGGGTCAAGGGATTTTGCTTCATCAATAACTATTGAAGTATCCATGTAGATAAAAGTATCATATTGTGAATATATTTCCTTTAATCAAAAAAATTTTAGAAAATATTTAATATGTATATTTACAGCTAAAATAAATATCTTCCAAGCATAGGCTTTTGGTGAATGGATATCCTCTTTTATAATATTCCAATCAAATTTTCTCCATTCTAGTAAACAAACAGAATTTATATCTTCCATCTTTTAATAATTTAAATTTTAGAAAAATATTTTTAAGGTACGTAATGAAGAGGGATTAGGGGTATCTCACTCAAAAACCTCGAGTTAGAATTTAACAAAAGTTTGTTATTTGACAGGATCTAAACAAGGCAACAAAGCCCTAAAATCTCTCAAAAAAATAATTCTTAAGAGTAATACCTACATCCACATTCCGAATTTTAAAAAAATGTCAACTAAAATAAATAAATATTTCCGCCTAAGAGTTTAAAAGGACCCCTTTATATTAAATAATAATTATTAAAAATAAATTTATTAGATAATTAATTATCTTTATTACCATAGTCTTATTTTCACTAATCCCTCCAAGATCATAACCAATTATTTTTTGAGAACATCCAAATTGTTCTTTAATAATATATAAAAGTTTTCTCAACGATTCGAAATACTTAACGTTAGAGCCAGTTACAATTGTGAAATCTTTATCTCCTGGCTTTTTCACCTTTTAATTTAACAAAAAAATTTATTTTATAGAGTTTAGGGCTTTTTTATACACATATTTTAATTGAAATTTTAAAAAAAATTCAAAATATTTATTATAATTAGGGTTGGGGCCCGGTATGGTTCTGTTCGAAAAATCCAACCCTAATTATAATAGTCCATAGTGTTCTTCCGGTTTCAGGAACTATGAGTTGTCAAATTTTGGACCTCCCAGAAGTGGAACCACGAAAGGCCTGTGAAAGAGACGACTAAGTTTTAAGACTCCCTATCTAGGTATTTGTTGAATGAAAATTCCGGTGGCTAAACTTTTGCTCAACTCTTTCTGTATAAATAATTTAATTTAAAAATTTAAACTAACGGGTATTTTTTGTTGAATTTTGTATTTATCAGCAAGTTTATATGTGTGAAGTAAGGGTAAATGTTTACAATCAAATCTTTTTCCACTCATTAAATTTTCAGTTAATTTTTCATTTGTTTGGACAATAAATGAATATGCCATTTTCTCTCCACAACATTCTAAACTCCATTTTGAATCGTTTCTAAGTTTTTAAAAATAAATATTTATTGTTATAATTGTTAGTACACAATTTATGTATACATATTAAGAGATTTTCTCGATTGCTTAAAAAATTTTTTAGGTTTCCTAAACAAGGATGTGTGTAATTGTAAAGAAAAAATATTTTATTGTTTTTCAATAAAATTTTTGCGAATTGTGAATTTTCCTGTTTATAACGGATCGCAATAGACGTCTGAGTGGCAGTATTTGGAAGCTCGTACCAAAATCCGTACTCATACTCGTACCTGTGTACGAGTACATCCCATTCAGCAGTGTTTGATTTCTAATTTTTTTTAGAAAAAATAAAAATAGATAAAAAATTTTTGGAGGGAAAGAAAAATTTTATTTATAAAAAAAATGTTTGGAATTTTCAAAATTCCAAACACTGCTGAATGGGAGAGGGAATTCTTTTAAGTTTCCCATCCCTTTTTCTAGCCTTTTTGGAAAATCCGGGAAGAGACATGAAAGGACTAACCTATTCTTCTCACTTTCAATACATTCCTCCAACAAACTTTTTCTCTCAAAAATTAAATTAGATGTATTAATTAAATTTTTATTTAAAAAATTTTGAGAATTAATAAAAATATTTTTATTTGGCCATTTTTGTATTAAAAAATGTAAGCAAAAAATAAAAGTTAGTAAAAATAATAAACAAAAATATTTTGCTGAATATATTTTATTGTTTGAAATAATTTTTCCATTTAAATTAATTAGTGGAATATAATACATTTTTTTGTATTTAATTTGAAAATTAATTTTAATTTTTATTTATCTTAAATTTAAATTTAAATTAAATTTAAAAAAATTTTTTGGGAGGGAAAGAGGCTTAAATAATTTTAGGGGATTTCTAATATTTTTTAGAAAAAATAAAAATAGAAAAAAAAATATTTTTGGAGGGAAAGAAAAATTTTATTTATAAAAGAAGCAACTTTTGCTATTAAATATTTTTTAGGTATAATTTTTTTATTTAATTATCATTTTATAATTTTTAGGTATAAAAATTGCCTTAAATGTTTACCCACCTTACTAAAAATGATTAAATAAAATAATCTAATTTTGGCTTTAGAAAAAAATTTTTTTTTAATTTATGGCTATAGCATAAGCTACAATTTTTAAATGATTTAAATATTACGAGACTTTAAGTAATTTAAAGTGTTGGAATTTTTAAAATATTTCTATACATTTTTGTTTGCTTTTTAAATTGCCCGGTATTTGTAAAGATGGCAAGCTCCAACACATACGTATTCACTCAAACCAGAGTTGCGTCGTAATCGAAATTTTTTTTTCGTAACCGTAATTCGTAATTTTAAAAAAATTTTCGTAATCGTAATTCGTAATTACGACGCAACCCTGACTCAAACCTTTCTAAATAAGATATATTTTGAGTTTCTGAATCCCCAAAAAATTTTTTTTCAATTTTAATTTTTAATTAATACACAAAATTCTAAAACTGTTTATTAACATAAACCGGTAAAAACTCTTCGCGAGTTTTAAAACAAATATGAGAAATCAGAGAAGAGATTAGCTATATTAAAAATTGAATAGAGGCATTTTAGAAATTAAATTTTTAGTAGATTTAGAAGAATTTTTTGTTTGGAAGGATCTTTAGTTCCTCGAAAAAAAAATTTTTTTAGAATTTGAACCAAATGCCTTTCTTCAATAAACACTAACAAATAATAAGAGATTTATTTATTTATAATTAATTTATAATTCTTTTCAAGGAGAGTCTGTAGTAGAAGTCAAAAAACGTTCATTAAAGCTATCTAAAGTAGACGTCATAAAGGTGATTTTATTCCTTAAAAAATATTTTTTTTAATAAAATCTCTCCCCCATCCCCAATTCCCCCTCCAAATACCTACTTTATTGTATTTATCGATCCCAGCATTTTCTCTACATTATCCATTTTATTTTTTGTTTGTTCAATTAAATCTTTCATTTCATCATAAAATCCACTAAAAACTTTTCTAAGCCCTCCACAAACTCCATTCAATTCTTGTATAACTTGTTGTTCACATTGACCGGTGTGAATACTCTCAACTTGACGAAGACTTGAAAACAAAAAATTTTTTTTTAAATTAATTTAAAGAAAAATAACCGTTGTTCTAAATGCTGTCTAAATTGACTTTTAAGACGTTCCTCTTTAGCCCCATTATCCCATCGAAGTCGTTCAAAACAATAAAAACCGGCAACGGCACCAACTCCAGAAAGAATCCAACGCCAATCAACATTTTTATAAACCTGAAAAAAATTGTTTTTTTTTGTTAAATTTAAAGAAAATTAGAATCTAAAATTCAAATTCATTTGAAAAAAAGTAAATTTTCCAACTAACTAGACCACAAGTTTTCCCTATAATTATTCAAAAGAAAACAAACTACAAGTCCAGCAATTGTTACAACAACAGAACCATTAACCAAATAAGTTGCCGATTGAACTAATAAATTTGCCAAAAACATATCAACTTCTTGTTTATTTGGTTGATGTTGACTACTGGTTCCCGCTCCAATTCCAGAACTTGAACGAGGAGAACCAAGTTGCTTCAGAAAAATAAATTAGAATTTGTCAAAGAAAAATTTTAAAAATTTTACAAGAAAATTCCTGTCAATTGCAGTTATCGGCTGTCCACGAGTTATTGAAAGAATTTTTCGTGCAATACTTTCAATTCCCAATGAAAAACGAAATTCCAAATCTTCGTGGAAGTCTGCAACCATTTTTGGACATTCTACTGATATTACAAATTTAAAGGGTAGTTTGTAAAGCCAAATTTTCTCAAGTTCCAAAGCGTGGGATTCATCAACAATTTGACGAATACAAGCTAAAAATAATTAACTTTTTTAGATATTAAAGGTAAAAATTACTTAGCATAGAATTCTCCAACGTCCATATTCGCGTAATTAAAGCTCCAGTACATTGATTTTGTAATTCCTCAGTAAGAACATCGTTTACATAAATGGCCAACTCCTTAAAATTTTAAAAGAAAAAAATATTTGGATGAATTTATGTTTAAATATAAATCCTCAAAAAAAACATTCAAACCCGTTTATATTCCTGAATAGACACTGGATCATCTACAAATGGATGCTTAAAATGATCTACAATCGCTTCTAAACGTGCAACTTCTTCCTCAAAATCGGAGGAAACTTTCATATGAACTTCAGAACGCATTTTAGATTGTTCTTCAGTGAATGTTCTCTCAAAACTCTTAAACTTTTTGGCACTTTCTTCATGTTCTTTTGATTTAAGTTGAAAATCAAGAGCTAGACGTTGCCTGAAAAGACGCAACATAAATTGTAAAAAAAAACAAAAAACCCAACTTTTCACGGACAGCAGCGCCCATAGTTGCTTCCAAATTATCTAGCATAGCAAAAACAATTTCACGTGCTCGCCTACTGTGAGCGTCAAACTTTGTATGAATTGCAGATTGTGAAATACATTTTTCAAATTGATCTTCGAATTGGCTGAATTCGCGAGCTCGTTGTTTATGACCTTCCAACAGGTGAGCTACAAAATGAGGCAAAGTTAGAACAACAGAAAACAAAATAAAAACAAACGATTTCTGTTTAATTCACCACGATCAAACAAACGCTGGTCCAACATTTCCAAAGCAGAAATAAAAAAGAAACGTTTATCAGCTTCTTGAGGCGTACAAACTTGGAGTTCAGAAGAGAGAAAATGCTTGAAACGGCTTTCATGTTGGCCGCGAATCTTTTTTTTTAATTTTATTTAATTTAAAAAGTTAAAAATTACTTGAAAACGAATTTCATCAGATTCAGAAGCACTCGCATCCCAACGATTACAAAGAATGAAAATATTTGGTTTTGAGAGTTTTTCACTGACACGAATAAAAAAATTCTTTTCCTAAAAATTTAAAAAAAATTTTTCATTAAAAAATAAAAATATAAAAAATTAACCGCTTGTGTTAATGTAGCCTCAGAATTGCAAACCAAAACAAAAACATCAGCATCCAAACAATGTTTATCAATCCATCCATCAAATTCTGGACTTAAATCGACTCCAGGACTAAAATTGATTTAAATTTATTAGGAAATAAAATTAAGACCTGTCAACAATAGCCAAATCATTTTGGAGAAGTTTTGAAGCAGATTTTGGGTAGATAATACGAATTAAAGAATCAGTTCCAAGGGAAGTATTTCCAGTATTTCCTAATGCATGTCCAACCTTATGCTAAAAATTTAAAAATTTTCTTACTAAAGAATATTTTTGTATATTTTATTGGAATATTTTTTGTCAAGGGAATTTTTAGTCTAAAATTCAGAAAGTCAGTTTCTAAATAGAACACAATATTTCAAATAATCCTGATGTTTACAGAAATATTTTAAACAATTTTTAAACGATTTCTAAAATTAATTCAAACAAACCAAATCTCCAATAGGAATTTTCTGCTCCTCCGCATTTTCAATAACAAAATATTTTTCATTTTCCTGACCACCTTCAATTTGTAAAAAACAGCAAGTTGTATGTCCCATTCCTTGAGGAAGTATTTTTGAAGACAACATGGCGTTAATAACGCTGCTTTTTCCATTACTGGTTCTAAGAGGATGAAAAAAACTTTTAAAATTAATTTAAACAAAAAACCTTCCAAAGAAGACAACTTTCATTTTGTCACGTCCAACCATTTCTTTTATTGTTTTAATAGAATCTAAATAACGCTGAACTTCAGAAAGTTGACGGGGAGGCACAAATTTTTTGTTATCAACATCGAGTTCTAAAAAATTAAAACAAAATTATAAAAAACTTTAAATTAAAGAAACTCGAATAAAAATTAGACATCTCCCCCATACAGCTCCCTATATCATTGTAAATATCAGACATCATTTTCTTTGCCTCCCCGAAACGCTGCAAAGGTTCATTGTCCGGTTTCTTCAATCCTTTGCCTCAAAATTATATTAAAATTTATTTTTAAAAACAAAAAAAGTTAACCTTTACGTTCAGCTCCAGCACTAGCTGTTAAATGAGATATTGAAGCAGCCATTTTATTTAATTAAATAACTTAAAATAAAATTATGTCAAAAACTAAACTTTAAAATATTTTAAATTCTTAGACGCAATTAATTAAAAAAAGGTGGAACTTAAAACAATAAACAAGAACAATTGTTCATAAATGACGTAAAATAAAAGAAAAATGATAAGAAAAATTGCTTGGGACCAAGAACGAAAAAAAAGAAAAATAAAAAAATTTTGGGACAAAATGTCATTTTTAAAAAATAAAAATATTTTGCCAAAAATATTTTAATTTAAATTTTTTAAACAAAATTATGAAAATTTCGAAATTTATTCTCCTTTGTTAACCAAACTTTAGCGAAATTGGATGATTGAAGGTGTCGCGTGTCATTCTCCGTTGTCTTTTTTCTTTAAACAATTCATAAAAATGTGTAAAAGTTTACATTTTTCTTCCATTTAAATTATTTAATTTAACCTTTATTTTAAAAATATTATTCATTTTTTAAGATAAAAATCTTTTTTTGGTGGGAATTTAGTTAAATTCGCCGAACACTCTTATCTCGTTTTTTATAGAATTAAAAATCCTTTTTAATTTTAAAAATCAAAATAATTATTTAATTACATTTTCTAGCCCATTAAAAAAAATTTTTTTTTACAATTTCCAATTATATTTAATACCCAATTTTTATTTATATTTATTTAATGTTTAGCTTATTTTATTCCATATTTTCAACAACAACGAATTCATTTTCTCCCCCATTAAAAATTTTTAACTCTTCAAAAAATCCCAGAAATATTGAAGGAGGGAATGCACTTTTTATGGATGTATTATTGGAGGAAAGCACTGAGGAGATTGTTTTAAATGACGCCGAATTACAATTTTATGGATTAATTAGAAGGCATTTAGTATGTTTTTTTTGGAATTTATTTTAAAAAAATTTCTTTTTTTTCAGATATGCCTTATAGTTTTCACATTTTTTTATGCTATAAGCTTTTGTTTGATAAGATATATAAAGACGCGGTCGGATAATGACGGTTTATATTTATTTTTTTCCTACGATTTAAAAATAATTTTCAGAACTTTATGCAGGAGACGAAGATTATTATGTTTACCGCATCTCGTATATTTTTTTGAAATAATTTTTTTTTATTTTAAAAATTTTAGTACTTGGATATGTGCAAATTCCCTTTCAATTTCTATCGGAGCCGTAACTCTTTTGCCATTCTCTGTTTTGGGCGCGGAAGTGTTGCAACTTTATCCTGACAATTTTTATTTGAAATGGCTCAATTTTTCTTTAATTAATACACTTTGGGCTTATGTATTTTTATTGAGTAATTTGTCTTTATTTGTGCTGCTCCCTTTCTCATACTTCTTTATTGAGGTTTTTCTTTAAATTAAATTTTTATTTTTTTGTTACCTTTAATTCCTAAATTTTAGATTCCCAAAAAAATTTTCATTTTTAGTCTCAAGGTTTTAGCCTAACTCTTCGTCTACAAACATTGTCAGGCTCAATTGGACATCCATTACTTGCCAGGTTTTACGAGGCTTTAGTTGTTTGTTCTTTAGTTCTTGTCATCCTCGTTGGTATTGCTGATTGTCTACATGCACATTTGTTTGCACGGCCATCGAGAATTTGGTTTTTTAAATTTATAATTAATTTTAATAAATAAAATTGGAATAATTTCTCTAATTTATTTTGGGATAAAATTTTTTATTGGTTAGTTGACTTATTCTGATTTTTCACCTAAACACGTAATTTTCATCTAAACCCTTATTAAAGTTTTCAATAGTTTATTGTTAGTTTAAAATAACAAAAACTTTAAAATTTTTTATTTTTAGGTACACATTGTTGTATTTCTCTTCACTGTCAGCGCCTCTTCTCTATTCATTAGCTTCTCTATTGGGTGTTTTTCTTTTGTTACTTTCAGTCCCATTAGGATTTGCTCGACTTTTTGATATATTCTCATTAATGTTGATGACAAGGAATCAAATAAGATTAAAATCTGAAGGAAAACGAAAAAGTTTGGACGAGCCTTTTGATTTGAATGGAATTTATTTCGACGCTATAAATCCTGAAAGGTTTTCTTAAATTCAATAATTGAGGATTATAAATTTCATATGGCCCGTGCTACGAAGATGGAATGGGGAAAAGGAAAGAAATTACGGCCTTCCAAAATTCTTAGAATTTAGTAATCCCCCCTCTCACGTAATTTTTCTTGGCTACGGGTCTGACTTTGTGGTTCTCTTTTTTATTTCAACAGTGGAAACAATACCAAAAATTAAAATACATTTGAAAAATTTTCACAAATTTTTAATAATTTTTCCCTTCTAAATAATTTTTTGTTTAATTTAAAATTTAAATCAATTCCCAGATTACAACAAATAACTATCGCCCGTAAAAATAAATTTGGAAAATCCTCAACTACTCAATATTCTCTTCACAATGGTTATCATCAACAACGAGATTCAATTCAACCAACAACGAATAATCAAAAAAATTTAAAATTAAATAAGTCAACAAAAACAAGAAAATCAACAACTTCAAGCATTCCCTCCAACAGAAAACTTTCAATAAATTCTCATCCAAAAACAAAATTATTTTTAATAAAAGAAATATTCTCTAAAAATGCTGCTATAGGAGGAAAAATGTTTACAACATTTTTTGTGCTTATTTCCTATTATTTAGGCAATATTAAAAGATTTATTGATTTTCTCAAATATCCATTGATTATGTTTATTCTTTTTGCTTTAACGGTTAGTTTTTTTTATTTTTTAAAAGAATTTTCTGATTACTAGGGTTGTTCTTCGTCCCCGAAAGTCGGGGAATTTGAGAAATTTTTTGAAAATTCCCCGCCTCCCCCTCCTTAAAAAAAGAAGAAAATTTTCACCGTCTTCATTCTCCGTGGCGCTGCCTCCCCGAAAATTTATCCCCTTGGCCCCCCTCCTCCTTCGGGGAACAACCCTACTGATTACTCTCCAAAATTTGATTTTTTAAATAAATCAAAATTTCAACTTAAATTTTTTAGGTTATTTCTATTTTAATGGTTATTTGTAATACACTTCAACTTTTATTTGGTTTTCGCCATTTGCCAGCATATGTTCAATATGTTGAAGAATATAGACATACTTTGGGAATTTTTGGGGCAATTATAGAAGTCACAATAATTTTGTAATATTTTTTTATTTAATTTTTTATTTAAAAATTTACTAGATATATTATGTTATCTTCTTTAATTGGCCTCTATTCAATTCCTTTTATTAAAAGAATTTATCCTCATAGAGGAAAAACATCCCTTACATCGATTATAATTAATTGTATGTTGATCTCAATTCTCAGTGCTGCTTTGCCTATTTTAGTCAGAACTTTGGGTAAAAGAATTTTTTTTGTTAATTTTTTTATTTAAAGGCATTACAACTTTTGATTTGTTGAGTGGATATGGAAGAATTAATTGGATCTCAAATTTATCTCTAGTCCTTAGCTATAATATTCTTTTTGCTGGTGCTTCGATTTATTGCATAATATATAAATTTACTGGACCAGTGAGGAGGGAATTGATAAGACGGTACCTTTATTATTTATGAAAATTAAAGATGTATTTTGCATCATAATAAAATTTGGTAGAAAAATGGATCACTGTGTTGACTAGAGATCCGGCTGGGAGCGTCGTACGAAAATCGGGATCTCGAAAAGTTTTCAATCTCGATTACCGAGATTTTTGATCGAGATCTTGTCTCGGTTCTTTCTCTAGTGTTGACGATACCTTTTTCTAGTGTGCAAGAAATATTATACAAACCTTACAAAAAACATTTATGTTTGGACCACAAACTCCTCTTGCAAGACTTAATTTAGATAGCTATCCTTTCATAAATAAATATAAATAATTTAAAAGGTTCTTAATTTTTTTCATTTTAAGGGTCTACACAATTGTAAATAGAAAACGTTTTGATTATCCTGACGAGGAAACTTCTATTTCCAATAATGCTGTTTTTATTGACCCTTTAAAAACAGAAGTCAAATCTAGAGCTTTTATTGAATCTAGTAAAAAGAAAAATGATTAATTTGTTTTTTTGATGATTTTTGATCTCTTTATTTAAATTTATTATTTTTATATTTTAATTTTTTGACACGAGAGAATTCTATTCACTGAAGAAATGTGCAAAGACAAAATTTGTGTAATCCATTTTATTTTTTTAAAAATACATATTGAAATTAATTTTATTTTTTCTACTTTTTAATTTCCTGGCATTTGACACCGAAAAAAACAAAGTTTCCCTTTGGGATCGGCAAAATTTTCTTGTTTTGTAAATTTTTGTAGTTTAGCGTGGCGATGCGGAGAGAGTATCGGGAATAATATTCCAGAAGATGATTAATAAAGCTTTTCAGCTCTATCTTAGGACACACGTCCCTTTAACTTTTATGCGTCCCATGAAAGTATATACGTCCCATAAGGTAGATGCGTCCCTATAGGTAACGTGTAAATTCAATTTTACTTATGAATTAGCCGAGTGCGAGACGGATGAATGGAGGGAGGGGGGAATCTGTCAATTTTTAAAGTGTATTCGTGGCAATGTAAAAAATTTTTTCTTTTAATAAAATTTATTTATTATTGCTTTTAAATTTTTTTATTTTAAATTTTTATAATAATTTTTAAATTAAATATTTAGCATTTAATTATGTCGAATTTGTATGGCATTACCTATTTTTTCTTGAAATACATAGTTAACAAAGTGTGAAAAGCTTAAAAGGGACTTATTATTATTTTAAGACCTTTTCAATCTATGTATTTTTGCGTTTTTGCAATCTGAAATATAACCTCTATTGAATGCTTTTAACGTTTATTGCCTGGAAAGTCATCAAACCATTTTGCTCCGTAGTTGCAAAATTTTCTGATTTTAGGTTGTCCATATAGCAGAAATTTATGTTTTCATTCGCTAAGCGGGAAAAAAAGTGCGAAAGACGGAACGCTGAAGCAGAAGAAAAATAAATTTCTTTTGATGAAAAAGTTCCTCCAGAAAAGTTTCCAAAAAGTTCCACTACATTCCAGAATATACATAATTAAATTTAAAAAAGTGACCAAAACCAAAATGCTTCACCCAAAACCCAAGCCAGAAAAAAACTATCCAAACCAAAAATTTTGGGTACCGGCTTTGAAAATTCTTTTCTGCAGTGTGAGACTGTGTCCTTTTGATTGCCCTCATGAGATTCCGATGGTTAGGAAGACAGAAATCCTCCTTATTTGGCTTTCAGGCGAAAATTTTTGGGCTCTATCTTAGGACATGCGTCCCATGAACATTTATGCGTCCGATGAAAGTTTATGCGTCCCATGAACTTTTATGCGTCCCATGAACGTTTATACGTCCCAAAAATAGTATAAGCGTCCCTTCAAAGTAAATGCGTCCCAAAATTAATATAAGCGTAAAACAATTGTAAAAACATTTTTTAATTTCCCCAGAAATCGGTGAATCAAAGCTTTTCCACGCTAAGTATAATCGAGGAGACATGTTAGGAACTACATATGACTGGGTTTTTGGTATGTTAGAAAGAGGGACTAACCGTGTACGTCTATTCCATGTGGCTGACAGGACAGCAGATACGTTATTGCCTCCCTTGAGCAAATTAATTTCTGGAAAAATCAGAGCAAGGAAACATAATAAACTACCTATGTAGTTAATTTCATTAATACTTTAAAAAATGTTGTTTAGCGCTTATATTAATTTTGGGAGGCATATACAATTTTTGGGACGTATATACTTTCATGGGACGCATATACTATTTTTTGGACGCATATACGTTCATGGCACGCATAAACTTTCATGGAACGCATAAATGTTCATGGGACGCATGTCCTAAGATAGAGCCAATTTTTGGATAAGGGCCATGGAGAAGCATTTCTTTCTTTCATCTTTGTAAGGCAAAATAAATTCTTCAAAAATAAAAATCGGTAGAAGGGCCGAAAATGTAGGATAGTGCTGAAGTCGAAAGGTGAAAGTTAAAGAGAGACTTGCTTTTAAAATCTAGTTGTTTGGTAAGTTGTTGTCCCTTTACTTCAGGCGCTCGGAATTAGGAATATGTTGGCGGATCCTGGAGAAATCCCAGGATATCTGGATCCGGATCAGAGGTGGGCGGATGAGATATTGGCCAACAAATGGCAAATACCCAGCACTGGTTATAATACGAGAAGCTTAACACCATTTTGTCTAAGGGGAATTATTTATTATTAAATGTTGACCCTTTTTTTGGTGTTTTGCGATTTAAATGTTTTTCTTTTTTGTCACCTAGAAAACCATAAATCCTTGGTTTTAGTGGAAGCGAAAATATAGTAAAGCAAAAATGGAAGCGAAAATATAGTAAAGCAGCTGGGCTATAGCTACTGGTCTCGGTCTTGACTCTCGGCTTTTTTTCACTCCCGAACATCACTAGTCCATGAGCAGAGATTTACGTTTTTAGCCACCTTTTTATGAAATATTACAATTATTTTTGCTGCGATTTGTAGAAAGAATTACCGAAAATTTCCGATTTCAAAAATTTCTTCAAAATAAGTAGTAGCCGTCATTTGAAGTTAAATTGACGGAAGAGAGCAGAAATGCGGAAGCAAAACGAGGGAGTGTTTTTGCTTAAGCTCATTCTTGATATTCATAATATTCTTTTTTTAATTAAAGTTTTTTTAAATTTACATCGGAAAGAATTTTTATTTTAAGAGAAAGTAAATAAGAAAAATGTTTAATTTTCTTTTAATTTTATTTATTCTTCTTTACTCACATCCTATTCAACATTTGATAAATGGAATGGATAGTGAGTTTTTCGAATTTCCATTTAAGTTTACAAGTTTAATTAAAGTCCAATTTTTGTTCATTAAATTAATTTTTGAGTTTATTTGCCAAATTTAACTTAATTAGAGGGACTAAACCCTTCCATTTGTCGAAATTTTGAACAATATTGGGATTTATGACATTAAAAGAATTAGAAAATGAGCGAGGAAAGACTGGAAAGGTGAATATATAACCGGATTTAGAAAGCATTATTTTTTTTCCTTAAATTTATATATAAATTAGGTAAATAACAAAAAAATTTAAAGGAGGAAAACAAATAGTAAATGAAAGTCCAAATTTGCAAAACTGTCCTCCTCCGTCACCATTAGCTGAGCCTGGCTCAAAATTTCCAAAAATGAAATTTTCGTTAACTGAATTGTCTCTCTTAACTAGAATTTTGTCGATGGCTAATCCAAATCTTTTAAAATTTAATTACAAACTTGATTTGTCGGAAATATTAATTCAAGGGTGCAAAAGTAAAGTGTTAAATGAATTAGAGAATCAACAATTAATTAATTCTCAAATAATTGAAAATAAACTTTTTCAGGTATATTTATTTAAAAACATTACCAAATAAATTATTATTTTTTTGTAAATGCTGTAAATATGAGTAATTTTGTAGTAAAAATTAATATTTTTTCACAATACCGATATCGAGCCCGTATTATTAACTCTCAAACATCGATTTTTAATAATGACTATAAAATTTTAAAATTTGAAAAGACTGTCAACAAACTTTTTAAGTTTGTTGACGCCTGGGCTCGTAGAATAAATTCGGGGTTAGGTTACCCTAGTAACTTTTCCCCCACAAAACGAAAAAAGAGAAATTCCTTGTGCCGAAAAAATGGAGAAGAAAAGAAAGAGGAAAAGGATACGGTAGAGGTGGAGGGTAAAATTAACCTCAATAACACTATAATTAAGATTATCTCATTCTACAAAGATTATATGAATGAAATTGATTCGCTTAAAAATACAGAAAATCATTTGGAAGAGGAGGAAGATAATGTACAAGGATTAAGTGACGAGGAAATGAGATTATTTATTCAAGAAAGATTGAATAAAATGCTTATTACATTGAATTTTGAAGGCTATCAAGTAATTTTAAAAAAATATTTGAGAATTGTTAAAAGCAAGAATGAGCAAATTTTGATAGATTCACAAATTGATATAAACAATTTATTAAAAAATAAAAAACAAAATCTTGAAGCATTTGTCAACACTGTCAATAATTCGATTGTGCCTTTGTTGGAGTAAATATTAAATTTTGGGGTTATGTACATATTGAAGTTATGATTTCCATGTTTTCTCAAACTTTTCTCAATAAGCAAAATATAATAAACAAAAAATGAGTGCTTACCGTATTTACTCGATTAATTCCCCTCCCTCGAATAATTCCCCTCCCTCGAATAATTCCCCTCCCTCGATTAATTCCCCATGCCACGGATGGGTTGAAAAAATAATTCCTCGGGGGAATTAATCGAGTAAATACGGTATTTTTGTTTATTTTATATTTATCGAGCCGACATTACATACAATGAATGTGAATAGGGGGTTGGACATAACTTTAACAATTTTCTAAGAATAATACATATGGTTAAAATTCCTTAATTTTCAGAGATAACGAACTTTTTGATCTTTACGTAGAATGTAAAGAAATAAATTTGGTAGAGCAAAACTTTTTTATTCTTTGGCACTTGTTTGGATTTGCTCGAAATCTTCTACGTTCTTTTATTTCTTCTCACGACCACATCCATTTTTATGATAAATTGTTGGCAAAAGAAGGGTTTTTTTTAATTTTAGCAAATAATTTGTTTTCAAAAAAAGTCTCAAATTCCCTAACTTCCATTGATGGGGGCTAAGTATAACTCTGATAGATAAATATTAATTTCGCCCCTAGAGAAAATTCTATGTGGTTAAGTCATAGAAGGCTCAGATGCCTTAATAAATATTTTGTATTTCAACATTAATCCTCTAGGTACTATTTACCCTAAAGAAAATTTTTCTAAGAATAGAACAAAATTTTGGCATAAGTTAATAAATAAATAAATAATTTGAGAAAAATGGCATTTACCTAATTGAACACTCTTTTTAATTGTATTGAGAATGTTTTTCTCTTTTTTATATTTTTTTTATTAAAAAATAATTAGTGAAAGAATTTCAATAATTGAGTATATGAAAGTTTATGATGATCTAGAATTAAAAGCAAATTACTTTATGAAAATGCTTAAGGAAATGAATGTTTATAATTTTGAAGATTGTATTTATTTTTACAGCAATGGACATGAATTTTGTATGAAAATTAGTAACATGAAAAGACTGGGCTGATTTCGGGGTTTTATAGATAGATCCTGATACTAATTTTTGAAACTTCGTTTTGTCCTTAATTTTAGAGTTTTCTTATTAAAATTAAAAAGTTTTGAGGGTTTGATTTTTGAAACTTGTGTTAACTCAATAATGGGTTGTCAGATAAATGAGCTTTTTGCGCATTTTTAGGCTTTTTTATGTATAGGTACTCGAATTTTAGTTAAATTTAAAGGAAAATTTAAATGTTAGGAAAATTTCAAATTGTCCTACGATTTAGGAAAATTTTAGTTATTAAACTAATTTAATAGTCTGTCTTACATTGTTTGTTTTTTTTGTTTTGTTTTACCCCATAATAAACAAACAAATGCCCAAAAACACACAAATAACACAAAAACAGGCCAACTCAACTGACAACTTTATTAATAACTGAAATTTGCCTAAATCGTCGGAAAATTTAAGATTTACCGACATATATATATATATATATAATTTACAAAATTTTTTAAATTTCACAAATTTTTAAATAAAGCTCGTCAAAACCATCTTATATCTCTAAAGAACGCAGAATGTTTTGAAGACAATGACAATCCAATTTTTTACCCGGCAATATTCTCTAAAAATCCCAAAGAGAGAAATGACATTCAAAAATATAAAAGTTTATATTACCGTTACGAAGGTTTCAAAAAAATTTTTTTTCAATTTAAAAATAAATTTTAGTTCCTAAAGAATTGTTAACTACAGATGATTGCTCAAAAATAATAAATTACATAACCCAAAATAAGAATCATCCATCTCTCCGTTTTTATATATTTTTCGAGAAGATCCCTCCAAAACTTCAACAAAATCTTCAACATTTATTTTTAAATAATTATTTAACTAATTTATTTAAAGATCAAAATGAAGGTTCAAAACAACGTGAATACCTCGATGAAGATACTTTTTTGCCTTTAAAAACTGGAGAAAATAAATTTATTTTACCCCATCAACATCAAGAGCTTTTAGAAAATGTATGTAAATATGTATATACTAAATTAATTTTGTTTTTCAAAAATATGGGGTTAAGTAAAAATTTTTTATATATGTATTTTGAGAATGAGGATTAGAGATCGGCCGGAAGGCAAAATCAAATATTTGATCAAATAATTTGAAAATTATTTGATATTTGTGAAATATTTGATTTTCAAAGTTGTTGTTGTTGTTTGGCCGATCTCTAATGAGGATAGTCCTAGACATTTAAATAAGATTTACATACATAAATATACCTATATATTTATTTAACACGAATTTTTTTCTTTATTTTAAAAATACTAGATAATAATGACTTTAGAATCTAAAAATATTTTATTCAGATTGCCCAAGAGTGTATTGGTTTTATTAATCAGCAAAGTAGTGGACATCAAGGAGAAACCAGTGGTGGAAATTTTGGAGATACCAGCGGTTCAGAACAATGATTAATGATGGAAAAGGAGAGAAAAAATGAGAACTACAAACCTGGATGATTTTTAGATTGAATGGGATTTAAATTTAAAAATTTTGATTAGATTTTTATAGCCTTTCTATTTACTGGGAATGGTAATAGTTTGTTTCGTACCCCCCCCCCCCCCACTCGTCGCTGGAACAACTTCCGCCGTCGTTGGAACAAAATTCACCGTAGTACGCTCAACAGGCCAATTACCAAGGCACGCTCAACCTGCCCACGCTCAAATGTCCACATGCTCAACAGGCCCCTTCCGTGAAAAATAAGGGAGAAAGGGAAGGGAAAAATGAAAAAAATGGTCAGTAAAAAGGGGGGTACGAAACAAACTATTTATTACCTTGGGAATTATAGTTTTTACTAGAGACCGCACCAATATGATTTCAAGACCGAGAGTCTTGGACAGCTCTATCATGCAGTGTTAGAGGGCCTAGAGGTGTTGCTGGGTAAGTGTAAATGCAGAATATAGAGAGGCCGGTACTTTTATGTTATCTCCCACCATTTATTTTTTTTCTCCTTTCTTTTTTAATTTCTCCAATAAAGGAGCTCGGATTTTTAGAACCCATGGTCCGGATTGTGATTGCGTATCATAACTTTTTTATTAGAGCTTTCGATGTCCCAAAAATTTTAATGGGAATACAGTTATTGCAAATAGACACACGCATATTTGGCATTTGTTCTAATTACAGAATCTGGCGACTTACGACATATACTCACGGTGGAATAGAAAATCAGTTAACTTTATCAATAAACAGTATGATCCTCTGACCATGTGTACTTTTTGGAGAAAGTAAAAAGAAAAGAGAATAATACTGAATGGTGGGAGAAAAAGTACAGAGAGGCCTTCCTAAAGATTTATTATGATGGTTCCAACCAGAGACTGATCCTCCTTTCACTATCCCTCCATTGCTTATATTTTAAGGCCTTATTTAATTTATTTTCAGCCTCTTTCAAGCTTTACAATATCGAAAATTTTCTATTTTTTATTAACGGCATTTTTTATATCGATACTGGAGAGAAGGTCAATGTACCACGAGGCTGTAACTTTGTTTAAAATAATTGGATCGTGAACTCCATATTTAGTATGGCTCTACTCAGTTCGTGGAGCTGTATCGAAACAAACTAAGGCGTACGGGATTCGAAAATATTGAACGAGCTATAGCTGGAGTGGAGTGTACATCGATATCTCTATTATCTACCTACAAATATTCAAGTCAAGCCTCTAATTTTTACATATTTTAAAATCTTTTTATTTTTAAAATTTTATTTTCTGGGAGATAAATCTTCGTAGTATAAAAATTTAAAAATAAAAAATTTAAAAAATACTTTCCACTTTTTAAAATGCTGCAGAGCCCATCCTTGGTATGTACATTTTCAATTAAAAGTTTTCAACAATATTAACTAAAAATAGTGTTTATTTCTTCTAAATACATATACTAAAATTAATTATTATAAGAAATTTTAAATTAACATTATTGATAGCTTCTCTCGTCAATTCCTTCTCGCCTATATAATTTTAATTTCTTTGAAAATATTTTCACATGTCAATTTTACATCTGAATTAGCCGAGTGCAGAGACCGGATGGAGGGAGAGAGAGGACTTCTATACACTACCATATCCTATTAATTTTAAAGTGTATTCGTGGCAGAGTAAAAAAATTTTCCCTATTCCTTTAATAGATTTATTTACTATTGCTTTTAAATTTTTTTATTTTAAATTTTTATAATGATTTTTAATTTAGATATAATTAAATATATAATTAAATATATTAATTTAAAAATTTAAATATTTAATTATGTCGATTTCTTGAAAAACTTAGTTAACTGTGTAAGAAACTTAAAAGGGACTTATTATTACTTTAGGGCCTTTTCAATCTATTTTTGCGTTTTTACAATCTAAAATATAACCTCTTTAAAATGCTTTTACTGTTTATTGGCTGGAAAGCATGAATCCATTTTTCACTGCAGACGCAAAATTTTTTGATTTTAGGTTGTCCATATAACAGATTTACTTTTTCATTTGCCTAGCGGAAAACATAAAGTGCGAAGGACGGAACGTGGAAGCGAAAGAAAAATAAATTTTTTGTTAATGAAAATGTTCTGCTAGAAAAGTTTCCTAAAAGTCCCGCTACATTCCAGAATATATTGTAATTAAATTTAAAAAAGTGACCAAAACCAACTTGCTTCACCCAAAACCAAGTCAGAAAAAAAACTAGTCTTAATATCCAAAACAAAATACAGAAACCGTATTTGAACATGTGTGTGAGACTGTGTCCTCATGATTGCCCTCATGAGATTCCTATGATCAGGAAGGCAGAAATCCTCCTTGTTTGACCTTCAGGCGAAAATTTTTGGAATCTTAGGGGGCCATGGATATGCATTTCTTGTTTGTAAGGCAAAATAAATATTTTAAAAATAAAAATCCGCAGAAGGGCAAAAAATGTAGAATTCCGTTAAAGTCGGAAGGCGAAGCTGAAAAGGAAAAAAATTATATAGGAGAATATACATACAGGACAATTTAAATTTTTATAGGAGAAAAATTTTTATTTTAAGAGAAAGCAAAAAAATGTTTAATTCTCTCTTAATTTTATTTATCTTTTTTTCCGCAAATCCTATTCAACTAAATGGAATGAATAGTAAGTTTTTTTGAATCTCCATTCAAGTTTACGAGTACAATTTTATTTCTGAAGAAAAGCTAAACCCCTAATATACATCTATTCCATTAAAAGATTTAGAAAACTGGTGAAGACCACGAATGGGATAGCTTGAGGAAAAAGTCGAATCGTGTTCAGGTCGAGTAAGTCCGTATCTTATGTAGGCAACCCGTTATTTTTCTTAAATTTAAATAAATTATCTAAATAATAAAAAAATTTAAAGGAGGAAAACAAATAGTAAGTGAAAGTCCAAATTTGCAAAACTGTCCTCCTCCATCACCATTAACTGAGCCTGGCTCAAAATTTCCAAAAATGAAATTTTCATTAGTTGAATTATCTCTCTTGACTAACATTTTGTTGGTGTTTAATCCACAAGTTTTAAAAGCAAACCCCAAACATGACTTGGATCAAATATTGGAAGGTTACAGAAAAAACTTTTTAAAAAAATTTGGAAATCAACAATTAATTAAAAATAAACTTTGTCGGGTAACTAGAAATTAAATTATTATATGTAGATTTAAAAATAAAAACAGTTTTAAATTTAAAAAAGATTATACTTCATTATTAAGGTTACTTCATTCTACAAAGATTATCTAAAAGCATATGAAGATGTAGGAAATATGATTTATTCTTATAATAATGCCGAAGAATTAAGTGAGGATGAAATGAAATTCTTTATTCAAAAAAGATTGAGTAATATGCTTATTACAGTGAATTTTGAAGGCTATAAAGAGCTTTTAAAAGAATATTTGAAATTTGTTAAAAGTGAAAATGAAGAAATTTTGATAGGGAAAAATATTAATGTTGACAGATTATTAAAGGATAAAACACAAAATCTAGAACAATTTGTCAATATTGTCAATCAAGAGATTTTGCCTTTGTTGAAGTAGTAAATTAATAATAATATGTATTAGTTATTAGATTAGTATTTAAAGTTTTTAAAAATTATTATGTTTTTACAAAATATTAACAAAAATAAACCCTTTGAATGCATGGGGAGGATCGATCCACTTTTTGGATATGTTGTAGATCTCGGTGTTTTTCCATTATATAATACTGTTTAAGGATACAGATGCATATGCCCCACGCATCACAAGCGAGTTAAAAGTGCAATACAGCTCAAGTTGACTTGGAGATAACTAGCATTAGCCATTCAGTAGCTAGGAAGACTATAATCGAAATCCATCGAGATTTCGACATATCCAGAAATCAGATCGATCCGTCCCTTAAACATTACACTGTAAGGGTTTATTGTAATTTTTATGTTGATTATTTTAGTGTAGTTTTTACTTTTTAGTCTTTCATACATAGATTTATCAAAAAAACTCTAAAAATTGACATCGACTAGTTCAAATTAATATGTTATAATTTATGTTTTCTTTAACTTTAAGAAATTTTTATAATCTTTTAAACAATTTTTAGATTATTAAATAAAATAATTTTCAGAGGAGAAATGCTTTTCGATCTTTACTCAACATGTAACGAAATAAATGAAGTTGAACACAACTTTTTTATTCTTTGGCATTTGTTTGGATTTGCAAGAAAGCTTTTACGCTCATTTATTTCGTCTAGCAATCACATCAATTTTTATGATAATTTGTTGTCAGAAAAAGGGTTTTAAAATTTAACAAAATTAATTTTTCGAACAGAGCGACCTTTTAAGTAAACATAGATTGAAAAATAAAGGGCCGGCCACCCTGTTAGAGAAAATACGGTGTAGATATAAATACGAGAAAGGATCGATAATTTATGATTAAGGTTGGCAAATCATGGGATGTCCTCGGATATCCAGATCCGGAAGATCCAAATTTTCCGTTAAACCTTTTATTTTGAGTTTCGAATTTTTTGAGTTTGCGGCATGCGTCTCACGGAAGTCGGTAATAGTTCGGATGAGACCCCCTCCTTTTTCCTTTCTAAAAATATTAAAAAATGGTCATGTTATCTATAGAACTCGTCGAGCTGTGTCGAATGACACCAAAATCAACCCCAGGTCTTAACTTTGGGCCGAGATACAGACAAAAACCCTGCGCAAAGAGATTATAGGATTACTTTATATCTAACTTTGTCAAATCTTGTTCAATTATGTTGATTTTGATGTCATTCGAATCAGCTCGACAAGCTCTTTCGAATGAGCTACTATTTGTCTAATTAAATTTTTAGCCCAAAAAATGAGCTTGGTCCGCCCTTTTATTTTTAAATTTTTGGGGGGGGGGGGGGGGGGGTCTGTATCTCGGCCCAAAGTTAAGACCTGGGGTTGATTTTGGTGTCATTCGACACAGCTCGACGAGTTCTATAATCTGATAACAGACTGACCATTTTTTAATACTTTTAAAAAGGAAAAAGGAGGGGGGGGTCTCATCCGAATTATTACCCGGAAGTCAACGGTTGCTCTGTTCTGTACGCAATAACATAAGCTTATCCCCTTTTCTCTATTTTCAGCCTTATAACTCACCCATAGTTTCGTTCTGAGCTTAATTTTTATGTCATTCGACTTATTTCGCCAAGCTCTTTCGAATGAAATATTGCTTGTATAAATCAGAGAATGGGAGATATGACGGAATTTTTCCAAAATTTTTTAAATTTTAGTGAAAAAATTTCAATAATTGGCTACATGAAAGCTTACGATACTTTAGAGTTGAGAGCAAATTATGTAATGGACTTGCTTGAAAAAATGGATGTTTATAATATTGACGAAATCGAATTTTCCAGCAATGGAAATGAATTTAGTAAGGGAATTATTTAGATAGTGTAGTAGTACATTCATTTTAAATTCGGTATCACGACTTTTGCGCCGAGAACATTTGCGCCGCGACTTTTGCGCCGCGACTTATGCGCCGGGCGACTTTTGCGCCGCGACATATGCGCCGCGACTTATGCGCCGGGCGACTTGTGCGCCGCGACTTTTGCGCCGGGCGACTTATGCGCCGCGACTTTTGCGCCGCCATAATTTAAAAAAAATAATATCTACAGTCGGAACTAATTATAGTGCACTCCTTAAAATGGTATCCAGGAGCTGAAGTAATTTCAGGAAGTACAATATTTCGGTAGCCCCCTCTAATAAACCGACCCCCTAGAG